>OW121787.1:40878657-42078657 GCA_933228815.1 Machimus atricapillus | reverse complement strand
AAGCCTAGAATCCAAGAGTAAATGAAAATTATTACTTACGGTTATTGAATTAAAGATGTACCTGTTTATGTTCCACATCATCACCATTAAGCTCTAAGCCATGCAAAAGAATATCAATTGTATTAATAGGAAAACAGAGAGGGGGAGTGGTTGATGTGATGGGATATTTCAGGTTGAAATACTCGCAACCCAATCCCAACATAGCCCAAATGTATTCTTTTGCTAAGTCGGCGGCTTCCAATAAACGATTGTGCACGACAAATAGTCTCAAAAGTTCTGACGCATTGTCCGCCTATATAAGAGAAATGGTTAGTTCAGTAACAGATTAAATAGTTATGCTATACCTTGTATGATGAGTACAACCATTGCGGAACGAATGCATTAAGGTCTAGTATTTTATTTACTATACTTTTTCGAATTACAGTTGACGACGGCTCTTCGTGCTCTTCGACGAGCTTCTGGAGAAAGAGCCAAGCCATATCCGATGCGTTGTTTTTGTGTGGCAGATCTGAAGGAGGGAATACAAAATTTTGCAATGTATCTTATATTATAAATTTTACCAGCTAAATCATTTTCTTGCAGCCAAGCCCATGGCTCATTGGGACTCTCATCAGCAGTTCGAGTACATGCAGCAGCAAGACTTTCAAAAATTGAAAGTAAGCTTAAATTATGACCCTTTGCAAGTTTAATTGCTCCACAATATAATCCATTGTTAGCCATTATGGAAGATAACTCTTGTGCACCAGCATTTAAAAATGAACCTATATCTCGACGATGTTTAGCTAAGCTAATAAATGCTTCAGTTTGCAAGAGCTCTTTTTTTATATCTTTTATTTCGAGTACAACAACTTTTTCTTTAGTGGCATCCTAAAATATGAATATTAGAAAAATAAATAGTACTAAATTATATATTAATAAACTTACATTTTCTAAATCCAGATCTGCAGAATTCACGTCATCAATGACAGGCTTTGCTATCCATTGATATCTGTCGTCTATGAGATGCATACAATTAATACACGTTAGAAGACAATCGTAGCGCTTTTGCATCCCTTCCATAGAATCGCTTTCTAACTGAAATCTCATTGCTTGCTCATACATAATCGAAGACGCTAAGGGAAGGACTATGAATAAAATTCTGTTTTTAATAAAATTGTGGAATACCTTTTCGCATATTTCCCTTGGCAATATGAAAAGCATAAATAAAATTATAATGCTCGTTTTCATCAATTCCCAAAGATCTTGCACGTGATTCGACAATGTTTTCAAATTCATCTTGTAGTCCAACATATGGGAAATGCATCAACAGATCCAAACGCTTTTTGTTGAATAACGACACAACTAACTGGCGAAGACAGTCTTGTCTACGTGAAGGGTCGGCGTTATAGATGAGAGAATGGTAAGCCTCCTCGTAATGTTCCAGGAGTAAATGGTTATTAAAAACAATTGATTGGAACATAGGCAACTGCGGGTCATTCTTATCTAAGATAGCAATAGCAGCTTGTGCCATGCAGATGATATAATCAAGAGCGTTATGCTGTTCAAATAGTTGAATAACTTTAAGATAGTACTGTGCCATCGCTTCATTAGAAGTGAGATTTTCTTGCTGTTTTAAAATTTTCGCGTTAATAAATTGCTCTGTAAGTACACCTTTTGCTGATTGAAAAAATAAATCGTACGCTTTGTGGGTTTCCCCATTTTCTAGAAGTGAAACGGCTAAAATAAATTGTCCTGAAAATAATATTTATATCATTACATGGCAAGTATTGTATATTACTCAAAATTACGGGAGCAATTATTCCATTCGCACCAGCTGTTCAAAAGTCTCACATATTCTTGGATAATTAAATGCTGACAGCTTCCGAAAAGCCACTCCCCAAAAGTAAAGTTGCCAGATACGGGCCATCTTAATTAAACATACATATATTCGATAATTATTAATATTACTGAAAACTCATTATAGCAAACTTAAATTGTATAGTTTTAGAAAATCACTTACATAAGCTGACACAGAATTGTAACAATTGGAATGAGAGTAAATTCCCACTGTGGTTGTTCAAGTGTTTTCAATTCTCCCTCACAAAATAGGCCTAGTGCTGTATAGAGTCCTTTCGAGTTAAGAAATATTCGGAGTAGTGGCATAGATTGCTGACCCCCGAGAAGAGGCCGAGTATCAGCTAATTGTAGTAGATTTAATCTTTGAATACTACTTTCCCTGAAAAATAAACTTATTATAATAATAATATACACATTTCCTATTTACATACAAAGAAGATATTTGATTTAAAGTTAAAGGGGTTTCACAAATCCAAACCATTACGTAGTAGGACTGCACGAAGACTACAGTTTCAGGCATAAATTGGGAACGAATAGTTTCCAAAATGTTACATGAGAATGAAAATGTGTCTATGAGGATTTGCTGCAGTATAAGTAAATTTCTACATAGAGAATATCTGAAAAAGTATGAAAGATTAAAACTTTGATTCTTCAATTAATCTATAAGTATACCTTATAACAGACATCTGGCGAACCGATTCGGATAACAGAGACATTCCAATGTTACTAGCGAAAAAGGACCCCCTAGACAGCAGCACTCTAGACGTTTCTGCTAAAGCTACAAAATGTTTGTTAATAATTAATTTCCGGAATTTTCTTATATTGTATAAACGACTATAAAAGTTGGAAGTAAAAACAATACCTGTATAGGTTCTCATTGCTTCCGGATTTCCTTGATCCATTCGTAGACTGCTTAACAACAATGCCATTACGCCTCGAAGATCTGATATTGCTTGTATTTTTTGACGAATAGTAACCATAAAATTTCGTGGAAGAATCTATAATGTACTTATATAGTAAATATTGTAAATTGTTTAATAAAATACCTCTCTATTTTCTTCTGGTGAAAGAATTTCTGAAATAAGTTTTGATATTATTACATCCGGCATCTCCAGTTGGTATAATTTTTTGTCAAAGTCCAATTTAACATCATCAGCTACCCACTGCTCTAATTGAGCCAATAATGTTACAAGATTCACCAGATCTTCTCCTTCTTTCTCATTTTCACAGAAATGAGTAGTAAGGACGGTATCTATTTCAACATTTTCTCCAGCAAGCATTAGATGTTCAAGTATTTCACAAGGTCGTAAAAGTGAAAATGAGCTTTTCTTTACAATACAAATAGCATCGATTGGATCTAAAAGGACAAGTCCAACAGGTTGACAAAATTTCACATGATATTGTTCACAGCATGAATAAAATCGTTCCCAAAAGCGAGAACAAATATCAAGATACTCATCATCGGAGACATCGAAATCTTTTATTTCGTTTTGAATTTCGCTTTCAACTGCCTGGCACACCCTATCCTTTAAAGCTGGTAATGACAAATTTGAATCGCACAGAACATTGCTTCGACGGAACATCTGTAAATTTTGATTTGGTTATTAAGATTCGAGTTCTATTCATTACCTAATTCATACAATCAAAGCCTTCGATATAACACTCTTATCATATTTTCCTGGATGAAAAATATAAGAGCAATAGGCTTGTCGGGGATCCATTCCCTGTTCAACAGCTACGCAAAATCTATCTGGCGGAGGTTCCATTGCAGTCGAAACCCAGTTTATTCCAGTTCCCGGTAAAAGTGAAAAATTCGAAACACTGAATTCTCCTAAAATGTAAATAAGAGTAAGAGTTGCAAAAATGATATCGCTATTACTAACCTTGTGCATTACACCACAATGCCCAAATTCTCGTCTCGGACACTACAAAGTCAGCTAAATCTGATTGAAGAGCCGTGATTACTTTCGTCCGAGCCATCGAATAATTTGTGCCCCCATCGTGCATTATTTTTATCATTACAAATTCAGAGCCCATTGAGTGACATGTAAACGCGCATAGACTGCTCTCGTTAATTTTTCGAAGAACATTCACTTGAGCTAAATATATACAATTAAATTCATTTCAGTAATATATAAAAAATTTACTTACGTCCTTGTGATCGTAATTCAGTACCATCGCGCATGCAATTTACTGAGCAAATAACTAACTGTGAAGTTATAGACCACATTTTTAAAGTATCATCCCGATATAAAGCCAGTAGGAAGTGTTGGTCGTTAATTGTGTTGAACACTAACGATGTTACGTATTCATTATCTGGCGAATTTGATTTTCCACTGAAAAAAAAGGAAAACTATTTATGAAAAAAATTATCCACGTCCGCAATATAAAATACATATGTATCTACTATCTACTAAATTGGATTATTTAAAATCATATAGCTTATATTTTTATTGGTACACAGTATTTAAACTTTACCTCAGAGCTCCTCTTAAATTAGAGAAAATCCGGGGCATTATGTACTGCTCTTTGAATGTAATGGAAGTAGTCTGCCCATTGTAGCAATTCATTGTATACAAAATTAAGTTGTTTTGATAAGCCATAGCGAAAAAGGCTTCCTCGCCGTTCGGTGACAAATAATTCGCAGCCGCATGAGGAATGGGATTGTCTGAAAAATTTATATTTTAATTGCCCAAAAATCCTATCTTCAACGATGGTTTCTTACTTGAAGATGCGGTTTGTCCAACGACGTAGTAAGTAGCAGGATCTCGTGCCGAGTTTGCACTCTGCTCACGGAAGATTGAAAAGGATTTAGTCTCATTACTATCGCCTCTATTGAAAGTGTCCGGATGAGGGAAATTAATCCGATGAAGGCTGCTCACCGTAGTCACGAGTGCAGTAACATATCTTTCCTGCTCCGTAATCGTCACTGATAATACTGGAGAGTCGGTGAATGTGTATCTTATGTTGTTCTCAAACAAGTTAAAGTCTAAGCTTATTTCAGACAATTCAAGAATATCATGATAAGTCCGCCTGGTGAATAATTGCTCAATTTATTGCAATGTAAAGTAAAAATGCTACAGAGCGTTTTATAAAAATTTATCGCATTGCGTACCAGTATATAAACCGATTCCTTGTATGGTTCTGAAATGCATTTTTGTAGCAATACCCTCCAGCTTTTTCGGCGACTTTAATATCTTGAAGAGTGCTCTGTGTGCCTCCTGAAATTTACCGGTAAGGGATAAAATTGTGACTGATTTTCAAACAATATTTTACCGGTATTAAGAACAATTTCGCTCCACTTTTCCTCATTAGACAAATCCGGAACAACTTCCCTGTAACTCAAATTAACCTTCTCCATTTCAAAGACAGTCAACTACACTACACGCGCCAATTCCAAACAACAACCGACATTTGTTCGACTATGAAGCTAATCAAATTGTTCTTCTTCTTGTTTAACTTTAAATGTACCAGCGCGGTATAATTTGTTTATGATTGGTTTAATCCGGGCACAAAAAAAAAATTTAAATAACTCAGACTGAATCAATTTGGTACAAGGATTTTATTTATGTTGGCGAGAACTATTCGGACTTGATTTTCTCCCTGCCTTCATTTATTGTAATTTAATTAACCAGATTTTTAGAAATGTAGCCCCAATTCTTTTAATTAAAATGTCACTATTGAATTATTTATTTTAAATTTAAAAACAAAAATCTTACAAATACACTCCGATTAAAATTAGTGAAACAAATATGAAATGGTAATTTTAAAATTTTTGAAAAAAGGGATATTCCTGTGCATGACGCAATTTCATTAAATTAAACAATTTTATATCTTGAATTTTGCACTATATCAAGAAGACTCTTGCCTATATAGCGCAATCTTTTTATCCTCGCTTAAAGTGACTATCCTTATCTCTCCATTCGCTTCCATTTCGATGATTTCGTTGTACTCTTTACTATTCTCCTCGAAGAACTCAGTAATAGGTTCTATTTTAACAACCTCGTTCAGGTCAGTCTCGACTTGATCTTTTAAATGAGACTTCTTGTGCCGCTTCAGACCATTGGAGTCATAAAATTTTTTCTCGCACAAATTGCAATGGTATGGAGTTTCGCCGGTATGAAGTCGTTGGTGCACTATCAAGTTGCTCTTAAGAGCAAATGGTTTATCACAATATTTGCATTTGTGATTTTTAAGACCAGAATGAACCAGCATGTGACCTTTGAGATGACCCACCTGCCGGAAAGAGAGTCCGCAAAGCTCGCAGGAGAAAGGTTTTTCTCCGGTATGCAGAAGTTCATGGGATTTCAATGACTGTTTGAAAGAAAATCTTCTGTGGCAAGTGGTGCATTCAAATGGCTTTTCTCCGGTATGAGACCGCAGGTGGATATCGTGAACAGCTTTACTGGACAATATTTTACCGCAATATGAACAGGCAAAACTTTTCGGCTTCTTTCCTTGCCTTGTTTTCCGAGTTGTCTGAGGTCTTTCTTCAATTGGTATGTGCGTTTTCTTATGTAGTTTTAAGTAATACTCCGCTTTAAATCTGTAAATAAAAATAAAATTACAAATCACACTAAAGTTAGATAAAAAAAAATCCATAGATTCTTTTTTAATCACTAAATAATGATAAAATACGAACCTTTTATTACATACTTCGCATTCGAAATTTCTTTCTTTTACGTGCACGATTAAATGCAGTTTAAGGATATTTGATCTGGAGAAACTCAGTCCACACTGATTACACATGTACGGGCGTTCATTCTTATGATAATGCCTTACATGTCTGTCCAGATTGCCTTGATTGGTATATTTATTTCCGCATATTTCGCAAGAAAAAGTTTTTAAGCCTTCGTGCGTTCTCATATGGTTCTTAAGGCGGTATTTTTTTGAAAACCATTTCATACAAACAGGACATTGGTAGCGCTTATCTCCGTGCGACTTTTTATGCTTATTAAAATCCATAAAAGTGTTAAAATGTGCGCCGCAGGTGTCGCAAGCAAATAATTTATCAACTATATTACTTTTCACCTTTATCTCTTTTATATCGACCGATTCAGTTTCTTCGTCCTGAAGTAATTGATTTCTTTATATTTCAGAAAATTTGTGTATAAATCAGAAATATACCTCGTTGGTCTCAGCGAGCACTCCTGCATTGGAATCATCGTCAACTTCAAAGGAACCTTCTAAAACACTTTGCTCTTTAACCTCGATGCAGGGCTCTTCTTCCACGAGGACAAAATTCTCGTCTCCTTCCAACGAAATTTCCGAAATTTCCATCTGACCATCATGACTCTCCTCTGCCTCTTCTGCATATTCGGTATTTTCAATAGGATCTTGATCCCCGTCCTCGTTCAACTCGACGCCTTCAACTTCAATAAGTTCCTCGACATCGTCAAATTCGTCCAAAGAAAATACGTCAAACTGCTCGCTAGTCGGCTCCTCTACGTGAACCATGGATTTCTTTAATTCACTTAGCAGCAACTGTCTTCTGAATTTCGCATCTGTACTCTCGCATTGCAGTTTAAATTCATAAGCCAGATCAAGCCGCTCGGAGCATTTAAGGCAGATAAATTTTGGTAATTCGTCATCTGCTTCAAACTAAAATCAACCAATGTTTCAACGTAAGGTGGAAGATTTAAATTATAAGATTTACCTTGACATCTGCACATAGCGTTAATTTTTCAACCAAATCGGACTTTATTTGTTGGAAAATTACCTCCAAATCTTGCGTCGCTTCGCAAACTCGACATATTTTGATATCCCCCGACATTTTACCATGTTATGTTTTTAAGTCTTCTTCTATATCAAATATAATAGTGTCCGCAAAATTAGCTGAATAATTTGATGAGAAATAAGTGGAAATAGAACGGTTGGCTGAGATGTTTTGTGTAGAAGTGCGCGTTTTTATAAAAACTATAATTATAAATTAAGTGTAAATAATCTCATTGTGGCTTGTGATGCACATGAAGAAATATCGAACAAACAAAAATTCCATTCGGAATAGATGGCATGAACCAAATTTGTTTTGGATTTCAAGGCGCAGTTGGCGGTCTTGTATTTTGACATTTCGACCATGCTCTTTAAACCGCTGGTAAATATTGCCTTAGGAGTAAAATTACATTTTATTTTTTCATAATGAGTGGCCCAAATCAAATTAATTCCACTATAATATGCGTACCTGGACAACGACTTTGTTTATCAAATGAAAACACAATAGCTGGACATGGGACATATGAAAGACAAGGATACATTTATTCCGCATTGGCAGGGACCGTACAAGTTAGGGAAAAAGATAAGGTAAAATTATACTTTCCTCATATATTAAACTCTAATCGGTTCAAATATTTCAGTCAAAATTTATTGAAGTTAAATGCGCTGGAAATGCAACAATAGTTCCAGTAGAAGGAGATGTTGTTACTGCTCGGGTAACGCAAGTAAATCAGAGGTTCGTCAAGTGCTCAATAACTTTCATTGGGGATCACATTCTGAATAGAACATATAAGTACTAATTAATAACTTTCTTGTAGTGATATAAACTAAACACGTGTTATTTTAACAGTGGAATCCTCCGAAAAGAAGATGTGAGAGCAACGGAAAAGGATAACGTACAAATGTACAAATGTTTCAGGCCTGGCGATGTTATTTTGGCTAGAGTGGTAAACCACAATTGAATATAATTTAGTATCGATTTTAAATTGATAATTTTGTAGCTTCCTCAAAATGAACTGTCATCGTATCAACTCAGTACGGCCGAAAATGAGTTAGGAGTTGTTGTGGCAATGGCAAATGATAGCGGTTCGCATGGAGTGCCTATGGTTCCGATCAGTTGGACGGAAATGCAGTGTCCTGAAACACTTGTTAAGGAACCAAGAAAAGTTGCGAAAATTGTACCCGAGAGTGCTCTTGCTAAATAAAAGAAGAGAGAATAGAAAATGAATTTTTTTTTATTTTCAAATGGAATTTAAAACTGAGGAAGTTCAACAAAAGGGAACAAGATAAGCTACTCCTAATAAACAATTCAAAAGAGCTATTAAAAGACTTCCATTTTAATTAGCATCTTACAAGCATAAATCTTTTTTTTACTTACTTGTTTATAAAGGTGCAGAATGCTTGAGATAGTTTGAAATTTTTACTAAATATGACTACAATAAGCCTTGCATTTCTCGCATAAACTGCAAGTACGCATCATCCTTGGTACTTCCCTTGACTGCCTCTGTAGGCTTGATATCGTGAGATAGAGGCTTTGATTTCGACTTTTGTTTATCTTCCCTTTTAACTCGTAGAGTTGATGGAACAAACCTCGTAACATCAGCACTTAGATTTCTGATGAGGAAATAATTATATAACATTAACAAGTAAAAAAGGAGATCAATAAAAAACCTTATTTGTGGTTTTGCAGTTATAGTTGTTACTCCTTTGGAGTCCTTCCCTTGATTACTTGAAGAGCTTTGATTTTTCTGATGATGGTGCATTAAACGTGCTGGGGGCATGCCCGGTGGTGGACCCGGGGGCATGCGTATACCCAATCTAGGCGGAAGTCCTCCCGGAGGACCAGGTGGCATACCCGGCCTACCAGGGGGTGGTCCTTAAAATAATTTTAAATAGAATTTTAACAGTATAAAATTGCGTTTTTTTAGTACCAGGAGGCATGCGAATAGCAATGCCAGGTATTGATGGCCTTAAAGGTGGTGGTCTAAATAACATAGCTGGTGGTAGTCCCATAGGAGGTGGTGGTGGCCCGCTTGGTAGAGTTATAGATTGCGGTGGTGGAGCAGGTATGGGAGGCAGTGGTATAACAGGTTCGACTTCCTTTCTGACTTCTTTCACCGGTTCTTCTTCACTCTCTAAAAAAAACAATATATGTATATTTCTGAAGTATGTATTTAGTTTTTGTAGAGTGCTTACCACTGTCTTTTTCGTCTTCAGAATCATCAGAATCTTGTTCATCTTCACTAGATTGCGCATCGCTGTCACTATCGTTTTCCTGTTCTTTCCTCTTGTGAACACTTTCCATTTCCTTCATAAAATCATCTATATTTTGACCAGATATCGCTAGCATTCTTTGTTGCAAAGATGTGGGTTTATGAATATCAGCTTGTTCAAGAGAGTCACTTCTTCTTGGAGGTGAAATTTTCTCTTCGGAATCCCTTCCATATCGTTTAGAATCCTAAGTTCGAATTGAAACTGAAAACATTTTTAATAAAAAAAAAAGTTATAATTGCCTTTGCTTTTATTTCATCTGAAAACCGAATTGACTTAGTTTTCTTCAGTTTTGGATCGTCATCTTCTGCATCAGAGTTTAATTCGGGTAAATCAAGCAAATCCGGTGGGGGACCCGGGGGACATCCAGGTGGTTCTTTTTTCTTATTCTCTGTAAGTTTTTCTTCTGCTTTGGAAAACTAAAAATGAATTTTAGTTTATAATGAAAAAAATTAACCAAAACTAAGTTACATTATCTGTCGGCTTTTTTAAAATTCCACTAGGGGGACCTTGCACAAAAGGAGGTATAGGCAATGCGCTTGGTACAGGAATTCGACCCTGCGTAGGAAAAGGAGTTCCTGAAGAGTTCATCTAAAAATAAATATAGAAAGCGTTTAGTTTGCTTCTGGATTTTTATTGATTGATAAAATTAAAGGAATCACGTTAATTTCCCTGGAACTTTGCAATCTTACCTGAGGAAGAGGAATTTCATCAACTTGAACTGTTTGAGCATGCTTAACGCTTTCATAGTATTGTTGTTTTTTTAGTCTACGCTTTTCATACTCCACTTCTTTCCTCTTAAGATCTGCCCACAATTCGGGGTCATCGTTGTGCTAGAATTACAAAAAATTAAAGCGAACTTTCAGACTTAACACAAGAATGGTACATAGAGACGCATAACTCGGTCGAATGTTTCCTTAAGCTTCTTCCTTTTTTCCCGCAGCACTTTTTCATTAAGTGGCGACGGCTGGAAAACGTTGTACTCTGGACAAAAAAAAAAAAAGGTTAGAACAAAAACGGAATTAAAGTTATGCCGCACCCATTTCATCTATTTTTTCCATTTCCTCTAAAATTTGTGCGGGATCTTTTCCTTTAAGTACGGCAGCTCGTACCATTTGGCGTTGTTTCTTATTTTTCTTGAGTTCTTTTTTGCGCGCTTCCTTCCCTAAATTTGTAAAATATAATTTCTGTTGCGATAAATTAATATAAAGTACTTACGGGCCTGATCTGTCGGATTCATATATTTACCACTTTTTGTGGTACTTATTGAACGTCGCCCCATTTTTCCTTGTTTAATAATAATATTCTATCCGAGAAAAAATTTAGCCGCCGTCCGAACTGCAATTATGACAGTTCTTATTGACGGTTCACTGACATTTCCATACTATTGATGTGTAGGGCTGCCAGTATAGACAAAATTAATAAATTATGTATGAAATTTTTTTATATTTTTATAATCAAGTAAACCAATTTGATAGCAAAACCTGGGCATAACAGATTTATAAGGATGATAATGATTTTGAGAATTTTTATAATAATATAAATTAAGCGTAAACACCTAAATCCGGCTTTCATCAAGTTAAAACCAGTGCTTTAGTTCTGCATTCGAATCTGATGACGTGATTTAATTATTACAAGTTTGGCACAACTGCAAATCAAAGTGAACCGTTGTTTGTTAATAAAAAGTGGGTGCAAATTTTGTTATTTTAACTAATTGCTAGGAAGTTTAACAAGTGCATTTTGATACTATTATAATTTTAATATATGCCCCACATATTAAGCCACTAGACAAGAGGATTATATTTTCTAAAATGGGAGGAAAAGAGAAACGTGATTACAGGCTTTGTATGGGCCTTGGAGATTTGAATTTGAAAGAGAAAACCACGCTTAATAATAGTTTGCAGGAATTATTAACAGATGACGAATCGGAAGATGAAGCAAAAGAGCTAAACAAATTATTTCGCAGCAAATGTTCGGCTCCAAACATTAGAAATTTATCCTGCGACGATGAAACTTGCAGTTCCCTTTCTATGGATGAGCGGCTGCAGGTGTCAGATTCTGACGACAAGCTTTATTTTGACTGTTCTTCAAAAGAATTCGCCGCTCCGCATGCTGAGGTGCAACCTAATTATTCCGAGAGTCTCTTTAGTCAAAATGATGTCTTAAGAAATGATATGAGCCAGCTATCGGCAAAAATAAGCTGCTTGGCCTTACTGTCGCCTATCCGCAAGGCAAGAATATCTGATGTAAATGATGCAAAAGGCACCCAGGACTCGCTTTTATGTTCCAAAGTACTAACAAATGCTATAAACGCTATGACCATTTCTTCAGATAGTACCGAATCTTGCCCTTCTACAGCAGTTACAAACGATACCACTGTTTCAGGTGAAATAAGTTGCGACATAATTTCTTCCGAGAGAAACCATCCAATGATACAAAATTACACAACTATTTCTGGAGAAATAACTTGCGGTGCAAATCTTCCCGAGAGAGCTTCTGCGGTAATTCTAAATGATACAACTGTTTCTGGAGAAATATCATGCGGCTTAAATAATTCTGAAGCTTTTGAGGGGAAGCTTTCCTCCAAATATATTCCAATTCAGAAGTCTGTCAGAAATGAGTCTGCTCTAGAAAATAACCCTTATAACTTTAATGACTCGGTTGTAACAATTAGTAGTACCTCATCAAGTTTCTCAAAGAGCTGCTCTGCAAGCCTTGCATCCGAAAGTCACGAAATAATTGTACTATCCGATTCTGAAAATGATACATACGATGGCAACGTCTCCAGCATTAGGCGATCTGGTCAAACGAATTTGTGTACAACTCTGAGCAATACAGCAGCTGATCGCATTGAGGCGTTCTTGAAGGACGTATCAGCTAAAGATCCTTTCTCTGTAGAAAATAGTTTTAACAAGACTAATTTGGACGAATCTGTTCCTAACGAATCAGTGGAAATTGATGGAACTTCAAGTGAAGAGGAAAATATTGAAGATGCTGAGCAAACAAAAGAAGAGGACAAAGACAATTCTATATCTATACTATCTGATCAAAAGGATGATTTTTCTAAGCCAACGGGACAAACAGGAAATAGTACTCCATGTTCACAACATTCGATTCAAAGTTGTGTAGAGAAAATTAATATCTCGGCGACAATTAAAATCAAGGTTCAAATAGCCGAACCCTTTGTAACACATACGGATGAGCGTGGGTGTAATTGTACAAATGATGGCAAATCCTCTAGCGATGAGGACAGCAACGGGGCAGAAAATTGCAATATTAATAAGGAAGAAGAAATCAGTCTCAGTCCGAACAAAGAGGTAAGTTAATTAGTCCAGCAACTAAATCTTTATTTGAAAGTTATATTTATATTACATATGTACATATAATGATTATCACATTTGCAAGTATAATCTATATGTTTTAATTTTGTATAGAAAAATGGTAAAGAAAACTTATCTCCACGGGAGAAGACTCATAGGCGAGAATTAACTCCAATAAAAACACCACATCTGGATGATAAGGCAAAAAAAGTTTTAGATCAACTCTATGGATCGAGCTGGCAAACTCCCGAAGTAATAAATACACTGGACAAAATGGATAAAAAAGAAGACACACTTAATTTCACAGATTGTATGTAATTGAAAATGCATGAGAAATATTCTTATACTAAATATTTTCAGTTCATAAAAATATTAACAAAGATTTGGAATCAACTTGTCTGGAACCTCAAGATAATATTAGTCCAAAATTAGTTCAAAACAAAAATTATTTCAAGAAACCTTTAATCGCTCGTAGAAATGAAAATGAGTCGAAATCCATAAAACATAAAGTAACTCCGCGAATCATTAAAACTAAGTCTGGTAATTATTACATGAATTTAAATTTTCTATTTTTATTTTATTATGATGTATTGGTTTTTAGGGAGACCTGTTGTTCAAAAATTGCCAATAGTAGCAGAAAGGTTTTCAAGTGATGAAGAAGAATTGCCAAAAGATGATTCCAGTATAAATATATCTTCATCGTGTGAAAGTGATTGTTCATTTAAAAACCATAAAGGCAGCAAGAAAAAGAAAGAAAAGAATAAAAAAGACGATTTAGTCTACTTGGATCTTTCGGCCGATTTGATTCGAGTCCAGGAAATATGCGAAAGTCCGCCAGCCAATAACGGTGAGCAACATAAAGGTTTTATCTTAAATTAAATTAAGTACAACATATTTTCGCAGACAAAGCTTTTAATGAGCGACTACAAAATATTTTGAGAACCTGCCAACATGAAGATAAACCCAAGTTAGAAATTACGCCGAGCAGGTTATTATTACTAATATTATTGTTATTCATTTCTTTTTAATTTTTTATAATCAAAAAATTTTAAAGGAGTAATATAAAAAGGAAATTATTCACACCTCGGTTTGGTGAAGAAAATGAAGACGAACCGCCTTCTCCCTTAATACAAGCCGAAGATTTATCTGTGCTTAATGACACGGATTATGTTAAAATGAGGGTACCTTTACCAGCTATATTCACACCTATAAATAAGCAACTGGAGTCCGTTAAAACGGGTAAACCTGTGTTTAATTCGCCAATTAGTTCCAAAAAACCTTCAGAAAGTACTAGGAAAAAAACAGATGGTACTCCTAAAACGGAAGGTAAATTTATAAAGATTTAAAAACTCATTTTATTAAATTGCAATTTAACCTAGGGGCACCCATTGGAGAAATTACAACGAAAGACTCACCTCAGATGCCTGTCAATAGAAGAATTAATTTTGGGTCATTTGAGAAACAAGATACTCCACGAAACAAGTATGGATTTTTGAAATCTTTAGATGGTATTTCAAATCAAATGATATTGGTGAAATTTTATAAAATGTTGTATTCATAGTTATGGTCTCAAAATCGCTATGTCACCCGGACGCTCTTTGTTATAGAGAGAATTTTAAAGCTAAAAAGGACGAATTGGTGCAAAGATTGTTTGAACTTTATAACGAAAAGTTGTTCGATAATGAATTGAGTGTTCCTATTGTATGGAATAAAAAATTATTGAACACAGCTGGACGATGCAAAAATAAGAAAATGTAATATAATACAAAATCCGAAATCTTGATTAAATATAAATTAATTTTAATTTGTCGAAGGTCGAATGGTCAGAGGAGTAGCACAGTCGAACTGAGTGAAAAAGTTCTAACCAGTGCGGATCGTTTAAGATGCACACTTATCCACGAACTTTGCCACGCAGCTACTTGGATATTTAACGGTGAAAATGGTCACGGTGCAACATGGAAGCTTTGGTATGCATTAACTATTATTTTATTCTAAGTGTAATTATTTTATAATTTCAATTTTAGGGCGAAAAAAGCAAACATCGCTTTCCCTGAGTTACCCAAAATTGGAGTCTGCCACCAATATGATATAGAGTACAAATATACTTATAAATGTACATTGTGCGGGTCGAAGTATGTTGAAATGATATGGTTTGTAAAATTGGTTACTAATTCACTTTTATTCAGGTCACATGCTCATTCCAAATCAAAAAAGGTTGAAAATATTCGTTGCTCTTACTGCCATGGCGCTATTGAAATTTTCTTAAATAAAAAGGATAAGGATGGAAATGTCATTCCTACACCAGTAAAAGAACCTTCGGGCTTTGCAAAATTTGTTAAAGAAAAATACAAAGTTCACAAGAAGCCAAACCTTAAACATGCTGATGTTATGAAAATTTTAAGCAACGAGTTCGCAGCTTTGAGCGTTGACGAAAAAAGCAAATATTAAATATTGTGTTTTTTTATATGCAAGAATTTTGCTTAATTTTATTTTGAGAAAAATAAGCGTCATTAAATAAATATATTTCTTTTACATATAACGTGATAATTTTTGAATTCAAATTTTAAAAAAAAATTAGCTATCATGAGGCCAAAAATATTTTATCTTGAATTCTTCGAGGTTGATACTTGAGATTCTTGATTCGGTGTATTTTCTTTTTTGTCCTTCGTTTTGAAGTATACTTTTACATTTTTATTTATATACACTATGTATTGAAATGATTGCTGACAATAAATAAAACACCAATTATTTCTGGATATTTGAAATTGGCGCCTAAAAACTCACAATTGGAAACCGGATATAAAAAGTGTTACCGCATTCAACACTAATTCTAAAATGGGGATGCTTGTTGTCATTTGTCATCAGAGGGAATTGTCAATTGTCGTGCCTGTCGTTTTGTAGTGTTTACCACGGTAAAAACGGTTAAACATTTCTTTTTGAGCTTATTTTAATTAATCAAGAAGATTTGCACAAAATGAGGAACTGCTTTGTGCCTTGGTGTGACGCCGTCTGCAAATCCCAGCAGAAGAGAATGATGTTTCTTCCCCCTAAAGTAAGTCCCTCCAAATCTGAGGTACAAAAATCGACCGAACTTTCTTTTGCAGAATAAGGAGATTTTTGAAATGTGGAAGGAAATACTCCCGAAAAAGAGGGAATTCAAGCCGACCGACAAAGTCTGCGAGAGGCACTTTTGCAAAGAAGACATAATCACCACTTTTGATCACACTATAAATGGACAATTGATCCAGATGGAGAGAGGCAGGCCGAAACTAAAACCAAACGCGGTACCTTGTTTTAATTTGCCTTCAGAGTACGACGAACAACTATACTTTGTAAATAAATAAGAGCTACATATATACAAAATTGGCACGATTAATAAACGTAATTTAATTTCAGAGGGTGCGCCGAGGACGGGTGCCGAAAATCTTAAAACTAGAAGTACAACAATTGGATAATAAGAAAAATGTAACATTTGATCATTTTTATCTATAGTTTCATACTTTCAATTAATGTGCTGTCTTTAGGAACTTAACGAGCAACAGGAGGAGCAAATACAACCTATAGAAAATGAAATCGAGAGCCAGGATTTTGAAGGAGAGCTCTCCAAAAAAGAACCAGCTTCCACCGATGAAGCTAAATCTTGTAGTGCCGATACAGAGGAAGAGGAGCACCTTCAAGTTGATGTTCAGGCTCTATTTGATTTTCTTTATGATGATATATTTGAAGTTGTACTACCAAACACATTGTGGGGAATTCATAGAGATCCCAAACGAGAATTCATTGCGTTTAGCTATTTCGATAGCGAAACTCTCAAGTCAACAAAGTCCATTATTTTAGATTCGAAGGGCATTTTGAAGATTTACATCTTCAATAAGATTGTTAACGAGCAGTCGTTAACTACGGAAATAGCACACGAACTCATATCTCATATTATCTCACAAGTCGACGAGGCAAAGATATGTAAAAAAGCGATGGAGAATAGCTTTTGTGATGTAAAAGCAGCCGATGATTCTGAATATTGCACAAATTGTGTATAGATTATGGAGAAATACAAGTTATTTAAGTAGGTATATATTTTTTAAACTACTGACTAATGTATAAAATATTAAGAATGGTTTAAGGCTGCATAATTAATTTTTTAGTATGATGTTAGAGGGTTTAATTTTGGAATATCTAATTGTCTACCCGAAAAATGTATGGAATAACTTAAAAATATTTTCTAATTAACAAGGATTAATTTAAATGAATGTAGAATAAATTTATCAGTTTATTTAATTAAGCATTAGATTTAATGGAATTATTTCTTTGAATAAACCTTTTTTTTAAGTGTTTGCTTAATAAAAAGAACTTTGTCTTTTATATTTAGGGAGCGCAGCATACAATTCACATAATATAACCGGGGACAATTTTATTCTTCCTAAAACTTGAAAGCTAATATATATATTATTGATACCCTCTGCCCGTGGGGCACCGCAATGAGCCTTCTCTAGGATATGTAAGTGTGCCTTTATTTTGGCAACCATTTCAATCTGACTGAACCTAGCTACAACATTTAAAAGGACCATTAAAACATTCAAAAATTTGGTTATTGGAATTATTTCTCCTGGCTCTATTTACGTTTTTCGTTTAACTTAAACCTCAATCTTTATAGAAGGGTAAGTAATAAATACATACATATTTCGAAGAATTTCTCTCTTGGAAAACCTCGTTGAATTTCGTAGAACCTACGGACACCAGACATTTCACTAAATTACAATTTCACTAGGAATTTACCGAGAGTGGCAGCATTGTTTTTGTTACACATCGGACTTCGACCTTCGAAGCAGAAGTGCGTCAAAGTCAGCTGTTCGGCTCAAGAACACGCGCGGAATGAAGTGAAATTGTTTTTCGATGATTAGTAGACGACTTGCGTGTGGCGGGGTATCGCAGAAGCTGATTTGAATTGGGCTTT
The DNA here is from genome assembly GCA_933228815.1 of Machimus atricapillus. Classification (NCBI taxonomy): domain Eukaryota; kingdom Metazoa; phylum Arthropoda; class Insecta; order Diptera; family Asilidae; genus Machimus; species Machimus atricapillus. The sequence goes on along the minus strand of OW121787.1, from coordinate 42,060,567 downwards.
ATTCATGTAAGACTGCCTGCCGTTTGCGTTTATAAATAAATAAATTCAATAAGTGAAATTGTTTCATGTGTCTTTATTTTATTTGTGCATAAAGTTCGCTTTATTGAAATCGAAGCTCACTATTGCAAGACTGACGTCACATGGGAAGTGATTACGAAGTCCAATTACTCTGCGTATTTTTTCCTTTCTAAACTACTTAGATATAATTTTTTGAGTTAATGTTTTAATTTTGGATCCAGAGGAAGTAATCATAAAACTCTAAATTTGTTTAGCGTTGAGGTATTTTTTAACGTTATTAATTAAATAAACAACTTACCCATTATTCATATACAGTTCAGAATCAGAATAAAACCCATTTCTAAGCCAATATAAAAATGTTGTTTTTTAGTTTTACCACAGAAGACTGAATGCCGCTAAAGCTAAAAGCTCTGGCCCACTTCTTGGGCTTATCATTTTAACTTTGTTCCTTAACTTTAGTGCATTCGACTATGGTACTTTTCCTCCGACACGAATTGGCTTCCGGTCAAGGATATTTGGTCATCGACTTCAGTTTTACTTTTATTTACTGCTCCCATTTTTCTTACTACACAACCAGTTAAAAAGTCCTTGAAAGAAATGTTTTAATTTCCCTCTGCTTTCTCTCTTTAGGCACCTCACAGATTTAAAATAAATCACACGTTCAAGACCACTGAACACTTGCCAAAGTACGCAATCTCAAGTTCTTTATGATCTTGGACGTTTTAAAATTGCATTGCTCTAAAATTAAGTCAGTTCATAATCTTAATTCATTAGCGTGTGATCATAGAAGTATTTTAAAGAAACTAGATGAATGTAATAAGATTTTTGAAAAGTTTTTAATAAAAAACAAAAAATTTAAATTTAACAAAATGTCTGTGTATATCTTAGGGTATATGAATTTTAAAGGAGGTTGTGCTTTGATTACGAAAGGGATACCGCTATTATTTTTAATAAGTTAATATAATTTTAAGAGATTTGAAAACGAGAAGGTTATTAATACAGTGAAATTTTGAGAATACGAAGTTGTAGTGGGGTTTTTAGGTAACTAGTTTCAAATTTAGTGGTCTACTGAAATCTTTTTAGTTCTCCTAAGTTTCATTTAAATCAAAAAGAGTGAGGCTGGCAAATTCACTTATTTTGGATATTTTATATGGAATATGTAGTTGCAAATGCTTTAATTAGCGTGAAATAAATAGCACATATTTATATGTTTTAAGAAATTATATACAACATCTAAGATTAGTATTTTTCAGATATAACACGTTGAGTGTATTCATGAGAACAAAGTGTAAAAGATGACGCTGGTGTCCACGTTGGCCAAATTTAAACGAATTGCTAATGTCTCGCCCCTAACCAAGGGTATTTTGGCTTATAGCATTTTGTGGCCAACTGGAAGTCTGATACAACAAACAGTTGAAGGGAAGAGATTTGGTAAGAAACGAGCAATAAACCGAACAAATTTAGATATTCCAAATATTCAATTTAATAAAACCCAAAAGGGGGCTATGACTGGAAGAGGTGCCTTCGATTTAGTCTGTACGGAGGACTGTTTGTTGCGCCAACGCTCTACGGCTGGGTCCGCTTAAGCAGCGTAATGTGGCCTCAAACAAATTTTAAAACAGGAATAACCAAAGTAATATCTGGAAAAAAAAATAATAATTGTTATAATCAAATTAAAAAAAATATTAAGGCTCTTGTAGATCAAATTTCGTACGGTCCTTTCTCCATGGTCTCATTTTACGTTGGCATGAGTCTCCTAGAATTCAAATCCTTTGATGAAGCTGTTGCAGAAGTAAAGTCTAAATTGGTCCCAACTTACAAAGTATTTTTGTTGTCGTGTTGTGTTGTTTTTTACATTCATTGCGCTGTTTTTCAGGTTGCTGTCTGCTTTTGGCCGTTCATACAAACAATCAATTTTTCCCTCATCCCAGAAAGAAACCGAGTGATTTTTATCAGCATTTGTAGCGTTATATGGACTACATTCCTTGCATACATGAAACAAATAGAAAAAGAGTCAGTAGACACAAAAGCAATAATTTTTGATGATCAACGGCAGTTAATTTAATTAAGTTTACTTGTTACATCTTATTAAAATATTTTATTATTTGTTAAATTTATACTTTTTAAAGTCATCCTCCTCCTTTATCTCTGCAGGCTTTTAATAACATTATGCACTTGTTGTCTGGATATGGTAGTTTTTAGTTCGTTAACAGTGAATGTCTTATGAAAAGGGATTTCGATGAAAATTATTAAAAAGGGACTTTCAGGTTCGTTTGTTTCTAATTTACCATACTACAACTCTTTTTAATTTTGTATTGGTGGATGGATATTTAGAGATTTTAATAAGCGTTGGAACACAGACATTTTGTTAACAATTCAATTTATAACACAAAATTCACCTTAAATTCTATAACGAAAACAGTGCAATTAATAAAAAGACAGTGTTATTTTGAAAATGTCGGTTGCTTTCAAGCAATTCAAAATTTTGATAACTAAGTACCCTCTGTTGCGGGGAATGATTTCATATAGTCTAATTTGGCCGACGAGTAGTATTGTTCAACAGCACATTGAAGGAAAGCGGTGGGGTAATTAAATTTATATGTACTATATATGTAAATATTTGCTATTAATCTCCAATGCAGGTCACTATGATTGGTGGCGGTGTTTACGCTTTAGTTTATACGGCGGGCTATTTGTTGCGCCCACTCTTTATGCTTGGATCCGAATATCAACAATTATGTGGCCCCGAAGCAATCTTCAAGCGGGAGTTACTAAGGCTATTGTTGAACAAATATCGTACACGCCCGCGGCGATGACGTCTTTTTACTTCATAATGAGCTTGTTAGAAAATAAAACTGTTGGCGAGGCTGTTACTGAAGTTAGAAAAAAATTTGTGCCAACTTACAAGGTATACGAACACAACGCCTTTCATTCTATATGTTATTCATTTTATTACAAGCTTTTATTTAACTTGCAATCTGTAAGTAAATAACACCCCTATCATGAATTCCGTGTGGAATACAATTCCACTCAAAGTCAAATTTCCACCGAAGTTCGAAAGAGTATCATAAATTCCACTGGAATTGATGTATAGCGTTGCCATACGAAATTAAGTCGAATTGCTTTGCGCAAATGTCAAACGCTTCTTCTTCGCTGTTTGAAAAATTTAAGACGGGATTGTTTTTATGTCAAGATGGATAGTGTTGGTTTTTTTGTGGTTGCGGAAGACGAAAATAATCTTGCTAGCAGAAATTTAAGACTAGAGAGGAGAATTTTAAGAAACCAAAATGATCCGATAAATTTGAATGATGTCGCGTAAGTATATCGTTATAATTTATTCAATCTAATATGTACATATAATTAAAGATTATATTGTAGGTTTCTTAAGAATTTTCGCCTAAATAAAGTTGCATTTTTATACGTATTAAACGTATTAGAAAACGAAATGCCGCCACCAGGAAAATCGCACGGTTTGGAACCCAAAAGAAAAATTGTTCAATTACAAATTAAAATCTGTTCAATTACAAATTATTTATTTACTTTAATATTTCCAACACACAATTTCTATATGTTTTCGTTTGAGAAGCAAAAAGGCAGATTTAACTCACCACAAATGCGTAAAAACACTAAAAGCAATGCACTTCCACCGCGTTTAGTAAACGGAAAGAAAATCGCAAAATTTGACGTTTCAGTGGAGATCATGATAACGAAATTTCCACTGGAACCAATCTTCGAAAACTTATTCCACTCCGGTGGAACTCATGATCGTGTTGAGTGGAATCGAACTGAAAACGAGACTCCAGTGGAATTCATGATAGGGGCGTAAGTTGCCCTCTTTCGGTCAATTTGGAACTATTTTTAGATGTGTGGAGTTGGGCTGGTTGTTGTCCCGGGAAGGAAGTCAGGGTTCGATGTTTTTGCTATCTTTCCCCGCTCCAAGACTGTAAGCTCAGCACGACCGGGCCGGATCTTAGCTAAAATTTGACGCTTTTGTTTGAAAGCTGAGCTTTGGTTTGGAAGTTCCAAATTTAGCTAAGACCCGGCCCGGTCGTGCTGAGCTTACAGTCTTGGAGCGGGGAAAGATAGCAAAAACATCGAACCCTGACTTCCTTCCCGGGACAACAACCAGCCCAACTCCACACATCTAAAAATAGTTCCAAATTGACCGAAAGAGGGCCAGAATTGACAGCTGAATAGGGGAAAGAAAGGGGCGGTAAATTTAAAAATTACCGATTCGTCTTAAATATTTATTTTGAATGGTTATTCATTTTTACAATTTCAGGACAATTGTAATTGAACTTAATATTCTAAATACTATTTTTTTTTACAAAAAATAAATGATATGTATTATTATACAGAAAACGAAGATGAAAATTGAAATCAAGCCGTTTTTCTTTTTTAAACGTAGGTTGCTCTTTCGGTTTGGCCGTTGGTAGGACTAATCAACTTCACACTGATTCCTGAACGAAACAGAGTGCCTTTTATCAGCGTTTGCAGTCTTCTTTGGACGACATTTTTAGCGTATATGAAGCACTTAGAACATCATCAAGTTGATGAACACAAGATTCTATAACTAGATTAGATTTTAATGTAATTTATTTCAAGCTCAAGTAACTAGTACAATAAATTTGTTAAAAAAATCGCGTTGGTCCCTATTTTTTAATTGAAAGATTAGAAGAACGAACAGAATTGCAGAATCGGAATACATATAAGAACGTACCTGAAATAATTTCAATGCCTTCAATTGTTGAATCAATCAAAAGTAGACCTACAGATTTAAAGAAACTAATTGTGTAAGCTGCTTATTGGATTGGCTGTTACTACTTACGAGGAAAATAAATTAAAAAATCTTAGAAATGAAATATTTATATTTCATAAAAAATTTATGGCAAAATGATATTTGCTTTAACTAACATCTAACTAACGCAACTAATACACTGGCAGCTTATAAGTACTTAAAGTGAAGTAGTGCCCTTCGTCGCACTATATTTACAACTTAAAATTAACAACAAAATATAGAAAATGCAAAATCCATGGAAAACTACAGCGAGATCGTGTCAGCAATCTGGAGACCATCCTCAAACGAGAAAAAGAGAAATTTTACACAGCCATTGATGAAAGGATTAACAGGAAATAGCTGAATTTAGATAGATTGCAGGGAAATAAGAAGCTTACAGTTCAGAATCTCTACCATGCAGGAGGAAAATAGAAGGAGCTGGTAAAATACCGAAACGATTAAAAAGGCTGCAGAATTTCGAAAGCTAAAAAGGATGATTGCTAGGCTAGAAGCAGAAAGGGTCTGTCCAATCCAGTCAGGGGGTTTTAACGATCTCTTGCAGTTCAACCAAAAATACATTTTTTTAAAGTGGATTGCTTTAACTAACATCTAGACACGATTTTTTATTTATCCTCGTATCAAGAGAATACGCTGGCAGCTTATAAGTACTTAAAGTGTTTTTTAATTATATAACCTAAAGCTTCGCCCTATATTTACAACTTCAAATTCTTAGAAGTACATGGAAAGTACTAAACTTAAAATGAAATATTCAGAACCGCTCACTTAAATTCATACTTGGTCAACAAGTTGAAGTCAGAATTTTTAAATTTGCATTGACTGCAAAGTCAGTAGTTGGATACATTTTCAAGGCACCTTAGTTACTTATTGCTAACTTCTAATGAAAACATTTCCTAAAGAATAACTATTATTCCCGGCATGTATAAAAGCTCTATTTTCTACTATTTGAGACAAACAACTGCTTTAACATAAGCAGTCTTCTAATTCGGATTATTCAAGATTGTTTAGCAGCGCTGAGAATTTTTCAACTCATTTACTCGTAGTTAAGTATTCGGCTTTGCTTTTGTGCACTTTTTTTTTTTAAAATTAGTAAAGTCTTCATTATCACAAGTTACATGAATTATAGGAATTTTTCTATTTAGGGATGAACGGTTTGTTTTCACTGTTCTTTTCGAGGTTTCCGCTAAGCGTTGGATCCGGCCGTCTTCGTTTGAAGAAACCACACTTCCACATGAGCAAAGCGAGCAGAGCCAAGACGAGCAATCCTCCAAGGACCGATAAAACAATCACCCAAATCGGGGTAGAACTGTCGCGAGCCTGGTCCATCAATTCAGGATATGCTCTTGTTTCGATCTGCAAATAAATCGGTTATTAATGGATTTTGTGCAACGCTAAAGTTTTGTCTTACAGCATATTTATCATCCGTTTCCGCTTGTTCGACAGCAAACTCTTTGGGGATCCTTATTTGACCGGTGGAAACAATTTTGACCAAATCGACTCGTGGATAGTCACCAGCAAGAGTTGAGTTCCAAAGTCTTGCTTTAATGTGGATATAAGCCTCAGTCTTCTGGGGCATATGATAAATGTCGCAAATTACTTTCACGCAAAATGCAGTTCCTTTTTCGCAGTCCATAATAACTACATCAGTCTTTTTACCATCTTTATCAGTTAGACGTTCCGCACGAATTATTTTTGCTCTATCTCTACGTATTCGATTTAAATGGAGTTGACTACTAGTTGAAATTTTCGATGATGAAGTCTTTTCACTGGAGGTGTACGTATATGATTTGTTTGATGTCTTCAAAGTGTAGGGTTCTGGTGAAATTTCGGATATACCTAAATATACTTTACTCTTTTTAGGTAGTTTCAATGCATTCACGTATTCTTGAGGTTCAACCCGACATTCTCCTTGTCTTGCGCCTGAAATTGAAATAATTAAAGTAATTTGATAACAACAACCACAAATCGAGTTTACCTTCAATAACTGGTAAATCCTCTAAATAGAGCAACCATTTTCCTTGTTTCTTGTCGTTAGCTACTTGATGAGGCCACAAAACAGTCAAAGTAATTCGTGGAGCTTTCCAAGGGCCATTGTTATAAATCTTAAGTTATAAAGACATTATAAATGCAAATAAACTATAGATTAAAAAAACAAACCTGATAAGTGTGAGTAACAGGAGAGCCGATATCTTCTAAATATTTCATTGCGCTCTCTCCTTTTACTTCACCACCATAAAATGACTGTTCTGGTCTTGCCCAACTGCAAATATTATTTATTCAGAATTTAGTAAATTTATTATTTAAGAATAATGTCGTAAACTGACCCATGCAAGCTAACATCGGCTTTCTTCAAAACTCGCACGTCTTTTTTACTTTCGGGCAACTTTCCTTTAAGTTTTGAAGTAGTATTCGCGAAAATATTAAAGAAAAGTTTTGTTTCCGAATCCTCTAGACCGCTGGGATTAAACCGCAGTGAAACTTTTAAGGAAGAATCTCTTCTCATAGGATTTCCAAGAACGCAAGATACTACTGTTTCATTAAATCGGTTACAAATGATGGAGTTCTGCAATTAATATAATTATTACTAAAAAACGTTGACAAGATATTTTTTCATATTTCATAATTCTTTTTGACCCTTAACATTTATCTAACTTTCTTTCTAAAAAGGGTTCTCCAAGCATAGTATATCTTTGTATAAATAAATAAATAATAAGAATAACGTTCGCCTGTACTCACATATTTTGAAGCAGCAATATATGTAACACTCGGTTGGTGCACGATGAATAGCTGGGCTTCGTATGCTGAGTCAGCGATGTTAGTAACGTTTATATTTAATCGCACTTCATCGCTTTCGCCCAGAACAAGCATAGAGTTTTCCCCTAGAGATAACCAGACATTAATTTTTAGTAATTAACGTTCAACATTACTACCTTCTTGATTTAAGTCAATTTCTACACCCAATTCGAGTTGGGATTCGCAAATGTCGTCCATTCCGCAGTCCTTTTGGAAAGTTCCCTCAAAAGTTTTATCCGCCTCTGTTTGATCTAAGATAGGATTAAGATATTTGAGTCCACTTGTGGGTAGTTGAGATTCGACAATAGTGTAGTTTAATCGAAATTTAACTGGACTTTGAATGTCCCTCGTATTTTCCTTTATATACGCGGTCTCTTGGTGGCACGCTGGGATCCCCGTCGTTCGTACGATCATTTTTCGTTTTATTATATTACTTCGCTTATTATCTCGATCAAAAAATACCCGTGAGAATTTTTTCGAATTACTAAATGTCTCGGCTTCAATGGTATAAACAAGTTCGAGTGTTTTAAGAGAAGCATTTTCGTGGGGATCAATAGAACAACAAGCTTCGAATGAGAAACTGAAATAAATTTATTTTAACTAAAATATTATTTTAGTAATTATAGACAAAAATTTTATACCAAGTCAGATTAGTTGTAACGTCTGTGTTACACCCCTGCCGGTTGGGATCGATATTTTTCAGTTCAGTATCTTTGACGCTGGTTCTTATGTTAATAATAGGTCGAGCTAGCAATACCAGGACTGCTGATGAACTATATGCTCCAATCACTAGATCTGGGTAGGAGTTTCCGTCTAAATCGGTTCCTCCAGCTAACGAACTGCCGAATGTTTTTATTTTTTTCGGACTGATTCCTGGATCAGAAGACCTAATGATTTGTGATGGTTTAGACGATAGTCCATGACGAGTACCCAAATAGATATAAACAACGCCATTCTCTTCGTAAGGTGCGCCAATCGCAATATCATCGCAAGTATCTTTGTTAATATCCCCGATATTGGCCAGGGCTAGTCCAAACCGACTCTCCAATGAACCAGTAAGTTTAAGAGTTGGCTTACCTGGGAGAGCATTATTTTCATTCTGGAATACATAAACAGCGCCTCCTTCGTTTTTCGAAAAGTAAAATGGAGCTGCAACTAACAAATCAGGCAGTTCGTCTCCATTAACATCTGCCGTGGTTAATTCATAACCAAAACTTGATGCAAATTGTTCGCCTTCTATAATTTTCTTTACCGGAATTGGATTCGTGTTGGATTTTGAGAATATAACAACTTGACCGTGACCGTTGGAGCGAGGAGCACCTGCCGCATAAAACATATCTTCTCCAAAATATCTACCTCCAGTAACAGCCATCCCTATATCAATCGCTTTAGTTAGGTACATATTTATATTAATTTTAAGTTAGTCACCTAAGTAGCTATATTTATCTACAGGAGAATTGTTATCGCTGTGGTCGCCGTAGTACATGTTCTTATCGCGTTCTAAGTATTCACCCCCAATTTCAGTTACGAAGATTGTGCCCCTCCAAGTGAAAGGTCCAGGAGTACCCAAAACCATTGTGTTGTCCTCCAAAAGGGCTCCTGAGGTACCAACTTGACAATATCCGTAATCCTCATGTGCTCTGGAAAATACATGAGATTTTAATTTTTATCGAATTAAAGAGGGACGGGCAGACGAACTAGAAGTGTCGCTTGGACCCCTTGCCTCTTGACTACGGAATGCTAGTAGTGCAGCTAACCGGTAGTAATGACTTAAAAACTAAAAATAAATTATGTACTCCTTCGATTCTCAAGCATTTGACCCTTGGATATAATGAGCAGAGATTTCGAGACTTATTGTGAACAGGAAATTCTTCACTTTACAATGTAATATATAAAAATAGTGATATATTTGCTAACCCTATCCCTACCCTAAAATCGAACCGCATTAAAAAAGTCCAAAAGTGTAACTTCAGAGAATCACGTTCCTTCCTCAAAGTTAGGTTTCGTGTCATGAGGTTATTCCCGTGTTTGCCTCTATCAATTATGCAAATTAATTTGAGCACGCCAACTTCATTTCAACACTCCCTGCATTTAAATGTGAGCGGATTTTCTTTCTACGCTCATTACATCCTGAATGTGTTTATAATTATACGGAAGTTCCAAATGCGAAATTTGTTAGTGTTGTTAATGTCATGCATTACACATCGAATTGCTAATATGTACTTCAGAGTGTCTAGAGTCTAGAGATTTACATATTTAATTCACTATGAAAATGGTCTGATAAAGTAAAGTATGTACATCCTTTCTTACCACTCCTCTTACTAGAAAAGAGCTTCAGCATTTTCTTATCGAAAAATCTTTGTAGGAATTTAATTTATAAACAAACTACTTGCCCACTGGACTAAACCAGCAGGGTAGAGGCTAGACCAAAATCAGGTCCACTCAGTTTCTAGAAACCGAAAGGAATGTTTGCACAGCTCTCAGAAAAGTTAAGGCTTTTAGAATATAAACAAAACGGAGACGATCTTTAAAAATCATAGTATGTAACTTTCTTAAAATGCATCTTAATGAGCGCGTTTTTAATTAGTTAATCAAACTTTTGGAGAGTGGCGCAATAAGTTTTTTTCGTTTTAAGAAGTTGATGCGTTTAAATAAAACAGTTTTCGAAAGTTTTCTTTTCTTCTTTTTGTTCTTCTTTTGTTATAATTGAGAAAGTGTTTTTATCGTACATTCTCCAGGTAGTGCGGTTATCGGGTTTTGGAGGTCGCTAATTTTAAGATTACTTCTACCTCTTATAATATTAGTGTGGAATTATAAGATGATCTTTACCTTTGCATAGTTCTTCCTTTACAAGGTTCGTAGACTTCGTCGTACTTTAATTCGTTGGACAGCACGTAGCAAAGTCCCAGTCCATATTGCGAATCTGTAACTTTTGAGATGTATCTATGGGCGCACACAAGTACCTAAATAGTAGACATGAGACAAATTCTAAACATTCCAGAGTCGGTAAATAACTCGGTCCAGTAACTGAAGAGATAAATTGGAAGATGCAAGTTCTGCAATCAGCCAGAGGGTGAACTTTGCCTTCAATTACTGGACCAAGGAACCTGAATGCAAAATACTTTTCCCCCAAGGCCCTGCGACCGCACCGTGACACCCAGCCACTGCCCATCTTTGATCTCCTCATCTTCCAGCGGAGGCTGCAGCTCTTCAACATCGTCACTATCTAGCGCTAAATGAAATTTTTAATTAGCCAGTTGATTTAACTTCATAGTGAATGGATGAATTAAGTGAAATTAAGCACAAAAAAACCACTGCAAACATGAAAGCATGAAGTAAGTAAAGCGTGTACTTCACCTTCTAAGTATGTAAATTAGTAGAGGGTAGTGAAGTTAGTAAGTAATCTAAGAAATCTACAAAAGCTTGCATGCCACTAAAGTTATATTCCTTATGTACGAGTATATATTTACCCAATGCTTAATGGCCTGCATTTCTGGGGCGAATATACGCAGACTAACGAAGAAGACAGCATAAATTTATTTATGGACAAGAGGAATTATTTTTATTTTGAATTGAACCAGCTCCAAATGCACTAGAAACCGGACCGGTTAAGTCAGTGTGGCACATGTTTCTTCAGTTTAGAAGCGTCAACAGAGTCGGAATTCGCGCCGTAATTTATGATTCACACTCTGAGACATTCGTAACATGAAAAAAAATGCTGCTCTGTTAAAAAGAATTGAATATATGAAATAAAAATGAATTTCGATGACGCCACAAATAATTTAGGAAGATGTTGTTTATGTCTGTTTATCATGACTAAGAAAATTAACCCTTTATACTCGATAACGAGGTATGTAACGAAAGCAAGCAAGGTTTGATTTGAGTGGGTCTCAAAAACGGGTCAAATATCAAAAATAAAGATTCAAATCAAATTTCACTGCTCCATCTAAAGCGCGAATTTAATTATTGAATCTAAAAACGACTAGATCTTTGAAATATTGAGTTGTTTACGAAAGTCTATAGATATGTATGATATATAGTTAGTATGTACATACATATAAGTGATACGTTAACAGACTAAAAGTCAATAAATCTGAATAATCTAAATGACGACGAGTACTTGACCACCTCAGATTTATTAAAATAAATAAAATAACGCGCACTGGCCTAGTTCACGGATATCATAAGCATATCGATGTTCCGTGCAAACGACATGCATACCGATTAGTCAGAGAAAATATTAAACAGGCTCAGTGCTTATTATTCAAAAAGTGTCACGATTTCCTCCAGTTGCCCGCGGCCAACTCGGGGCAACTACTCGTATTGATTTTCTGTCGAGAAATGCCTATCATAAATAATATCGGTCCTGAATAATATCTCAGCTGCCCGACGACCGAACAGTGCAAATCTTAAGGTTCGCCTTTGGTGGACACGAACTACTCCGAGGCGAATGCGCTGAAAGATTGAAAGATTCAAACTTTTTGTTTTCGGTTTTGAATCGCCACATTCTCTGCTCAGTAGCAGGCGACGTGGTTCCGAGATTTATCATCACAATTTCGCAAGATGAAGGACTGCCTCACTCAAAGCATATGCATGAATGATTAGAGATCTCAGGAATTTAACGCGCTCAATTTCTTCACGAAAGTTACTAATGGAATTTTGATAAGTGGCGAAGACACTGCCGTGCGGCGGCTTCAAATACACTTTGCAATACTCTCCGAAGTCGTTTCGATATACCTATTCTTGTTATTTTGATTGGATTTTAATGGCAATCGAAAACAAAAACGACTACTTTTCCCCATATTTAGCAACAAGTTAAGGAAATTTTCTATAGACAGTTTATGATTATAAGTGTTATCAATCTTGCATTTTACTGATAAAGGAAAAGTTATATTGAAAGCAGATATCACTTTGATTGACCTACAAACTGATTTAACGAAGCCTTATACTTCATCTTGTAAGGCATAACTTTAAATAAGTTTAAGGTATAGGGATTTTAGCTTAAAATATTTATTTATATTTTGTTTTCAGTTTTCTAAAATGAAAAAACTATCAGTTAAAATTGTTTTTATCCACGAAACCCTGTGCTGACAATAAGTGAATTGATAAAAAAGCACACTCCTGTGACTACTTTGTATTCATTAAGAGGGTTTTACATATATAACACACGCAAATTATGGATGGTACTTGTTTATAGATTTTAATATGAACTAAGTTGTTAAATTTTAAGGAGTTACTGCAAGAAGAATGTTGAATGCGATTATGTACATAGTCCAACGCTTAAAGCAACATTAATTGTTTTTACAGCATGCAACTACAATGTTAGCGTGATTTCAATAAGCCAATTTAATTGCGAATTATAAATTTTTGTTGGTGAACCAATATTAAAACAATTAAGCGCCCATACCACTTACAAGGTTCATAAGCTCCGCCAGGTACTAATTTTGATGTCGTCCAAAAACATGGTAACATTAAAAATAAAAATAAATTTGTATTTTATTACCAATTGTTTTTAAATTGGCTCGGTTTAAGAGTTTTAAACTCTATTCAACCTAGAAATCATTTACTATTAATACTCGTATAATATAAATAAATAAATACAATTTTATCAAATCTTGGTTGCAGGAGTTGTCTTATTTTTTCTTCGAGTATTGTAAAATTTTTTTAATTATTCTGCTGCGAATTTTTAATTTACATATGTAGTTCATTACGTAAATTACAGTTTTTGGGAATTATATTCAATTTGGTTTTCACATGATAACTTTTTGTGAAATGCAAACTGGCATTATAGAACCAGATTTTTTATAACTATACATATGTAGGTTTTTTCAGATAAGATTTAAATCACTGCAATATACATATATTTATACACAACAAAAAGACAAATACATATAACGTGAATAAAAATATACAACGAAAAAGGCTACCACCGTCCTAAAGGTACTGCCTGTTTTTGAAGTAAACATTCAACTAAAAGGTACTATTAAACATGAAATAATCTTCGAAGGAATAATTTTGGTATTAATTAATTAAATGCAAAACATTTTACGGTGGATGATGCTTTGGGCTAAATTTTTATTTACACTAATTAGAAACATCACAAATATGTATGTAGTTTAATTTTATGTAAAAACGAGACGAATACATAAATCCTCCACCGATTAGCACTACACAAAATTGAAAATTGTAATAAGTTTGAAACATTTACTGCGCTTCTAACGATATCTATAATTGACCCAATTGTTACAATAAATTGAAAAAATAATAATCACAATAGAATGAGCTGATTGATTTTCCCCCCTTATACTTACACCGTCTTCCGTCTGTGATCACCTGCGAACAGTCGTTGGTTCTTTCGGTTAATGGACATTTGTACAGAGCACCGGAATGATTTGTTCCTGGTTGATAATTTTGACCCAGGGGTGCACCCACTAACAACCTTGAGAATAAAGTAAACCAAAAATACAATTAGAGTTTCAATATAGAATTTAATTAAAATTAAATGATAAATAAAAATATCATATTTCATATTACAGACAATTAAATTTGTAGATTCGTTTACAAGTGTCTCCTAATATTTGCCATCGACTGTAACGTAACTATATGTAAATTGGATTGAGTTTGACGATTCACAGTAGCCATAAATTCAATGAAAAGCTGAATTACTGAATATACTCATCTAATTTATAAATAGCTTCTGACACACCTGTGGTAGTCATTCATAAATGATCTTGGCGGCATTTTTGCTGAATAATTATTTCAAAATTGCGATTGCATACTTGAATAACTTGTCTATCACTAATCTAAGTGGCGTTTACGAGATATTTCCTTCGCCATCGCATCATAACATAAAAATTCCAGTTAAGAAGCATTCGGAGTTGCGAAACTGAGTGTTGGATAGTTTGGAAACAGCTTCAAGGTCGCAAGAAAACTTTTATTTCCATAAATGGTCATGACGTCCTCCTAGTCAAGGTCGCTGACCTTATTCAAAACTTTACAAATTGCTTTGCCACTAAATAGCCGCAAGACGTTTTCCGTATTTACGGGCCTTTACACTAATTTCTATGCTTCGTGCATTGCCAGAGGTAATAGAACTGAACTGAATTTGAAATTCAATGTGAAATCGGTCTCGTACCAAATGCACCACCGTGTGCTCGGGCCGGCGAAGCAAATTGGCTTTTCTTCGTCGTGATTTCAAAATTGAAATTATCGCGTAACAAGCCATTGAACTTCGTTTGCAAATGGGTGAACTGAACTGGGAATCGAGGTTTAGAGAGTTTTTAGACAATCACTTTATAGTGCTATTTCTTGCACAGAAGATTGATTAAGTAAATCAAAGGAACTAACTACTTACATTTAAAGAGAATCATTCAATTTCATCTTCTTAGAAATTTGTGAACATTTTCCTTATCTTATCTTGCTATAGTACCTATAATATAAAATAATAAAGAGACAATAGCATCTGTGAGTTGAAATACGATTTAAAATTTCTATGTTATTTCGATCATGATGATCGAACCAGATTGATTGCGCAATGAAGTGGAAAAGTGAGTTAAGAGACTCTTAAAAATTAGTGTTTAGGCGTTGATGATATCGCAACTTCTATTGGAACTTGGGATTTTAAAATGGTGGTAAGTATTTATGAGATTTCCTTTTATGTATCTCGTTGTCGAAGAAATAAAATATTAACTTCTAACACTTTACTTGTTTTCCTCCTTCACTGAACGAAAAAGCTTCAAACAAGGTCCTAAATTCAACTACTCTTTGCTCTTTTACGACTATTCAGTATATGTGATTTGAGTATTTTTAATTTGGCTTTTATGCTTTTGAGCAAGATACCTATTATTAAATTAACTTTTGTATATTCGCTGATGAATATTAAATTACTGCAGTCGCAATTTTCCGCCTAATCTACATACTCAAGAGTTTAATGTCATCATAAGTATGAAAAAGGGGTTTGTTTTCCTGGAAATCTTGAAGGACAGTGATTTAAATATCTAGAGCACAGTTAGTTGCGCAACAAGCCCTGATGACTGCACACGTTTTAAATTATTCCGCGCCGGATGCAATTATCGGGTTTCACCAGTTGATAAAAACGCGTGCGTACATTTGAGTGGACAATGCCGCGGTCTCATTCGGTCCAATTTATTGCAGACTGAAAAGTAAAATTGCTTTTCTAATTTGGACGTAGTCACGCGAGTAAAATAAGATCCACACCAAAGCCGGTGGAGCTGTTTAAGATACTTTTTCTCGTCTTTGCGACAAGCGACAATTTACTTCATGAAATGAATAGTTGGCGAGACGGTTCAACCGCCGCCGTCGCCGGGAAACTTTCTTTTCTTCCCTTGAACTTGAATCTCAGGGGCAAGTTAGTTCTGTTTCTATGGGGAAAAAGCGAAATGTGGTAATTTGAAAACTTTATTTTTAGCTCTAGAGGACATTGGTTTGAGATAACGATCTCTAAATGTTCCTTTGCGAAGAGCTATATAAGACAATTACTGGTTAAACCTAACGAAGATCTTCGCTTCGGATTTTGGATCTAACTGGGAACGCGTGTGGCGTTACATCGACGGGTATTGCCTTAAAAGTTTAGCGCCTAGTGAGCAGAGGTTGGGGCCTTTAACACGTGCACACGGGTTCCTTAGCGATTAGATGTAAGCTGTCAATGGTCTTGTTAATTCCATTTTAAGATTATTTGCGTTTAATTGAGCTCTCTCGTGCATATTTAGTAAAAGTTGTACGCCAGAAACGAATCGTGACTAATTAAAATAACTGAGTAATGGAAAACGATATGTTCGTTTTTCTTCCTGGACATACCGGAGGAATATAATCGTGTGTGGGTAATTGTAATAATGGCAATAATATTAAACTAAAATCTCATCGTGGACAACTATAATTTTAAAATTAAATAGGATAGTTTGACGTCCTTGTACTCATACGTAACTTTCGTCAGTTACAATATATAATGTATAACTATGTAAGTTTTGAAAGAAAGCAAATGGAGCTCCACTATCAGAAAAATTATGAACAAATTGAGGTAAGTGATTCGTTTGATAATTGAGCAGCTGGCGAATAAAACGATCTTAATTACAATTTTGGTCAAAAAAACAGTCCCGGCTAAAACCTGGCCCGCACCTTAACTTAATTTCGTGAAAGGCGAATGGGCACAACTGAAATCAGAGGTATACATTCTTCAAATTATATAATATCAAATCAAGTGAGATAATGAAGAAGTGATTTCTATAAATGTATAAATGTTTTGCTCTCTAAACATTTTACTTTAAAATTGAATAGTGGTTTCTTCTTTTACGTAGCCGAGTTTCATTTTTGAAATTTTTATTCTTAATTCTGTTTGTTGTATGGAGACTGTAGGTGTGCATATATCCAATAAAAAGTATTAAAAATTCAGCATGATGAATTGCGAATAAATCTGCAAGCTGCCAGCAGGATCAATTGCAGATCTCGAGCCTGCTGCACATAATTACTTGGTATACATAAAATACATGAAATATGGTGGCAGTGCAGAGCCAGTTGCGCAGGGCCCCAAACGGCGCGACGGGCTCCCTTCGGAAATGAGTTCGTGGGGAATAATGGCCGCGTGGGCAGACAGGTTAAGTCATCGTGGCCGCATAAAGATTTCAGTTATTACGCGTCGTTTCCCAACGCGAATCCGCGGGGGGATCGCGCGCCACGCGAAATTGCACTGATAAAAAAAAGCGGACCTCCACTCGCCCATGCGCTCGCGACGCAAACTGGAAAATTTCCTCCGTGCCGCGGTGCCGCCGGGCCGCAAGTGTTATCAAAACCGCGGCCCGCCGCGCCATGAGGCTTGAGGTGAGAAGTCAGCGAACGGTTCCGCCGCCCACGCTCCGTTTTTCTAATTGAGAGGCGTGTGTGGCGCGGAGTTTCACCGACTCGCGATTCATTTGACTTCGTTTTTCGATAAGCACCAGGCCCACTTCTGCATCTACAGCTGAAGCAAAACCAAGCCAATAATTTTCTATCGCAAAATAAATTTGTGATAAGAAAATTTGCAGCAGTACTTTTAAAGGACTGTTTCTAACCTGATCCTATATAATAAAGAAAACCTGAAGCTACTTAGCAATTTTAATGGTCTGAACATTTTACAACAAATATAAACTTTATTGTTTATGAATATGAAACCACTTGGCTAATGAATTAATAATTTTAGCATTGACTTTCACCTTTTTTAAATGAAATGAAAAATTAAATTAAATTAAATGAAACCACTTATATCTTAAGAATGTTGGGTTTAAGTTTATCTTATCGATAAATTGTGAGCGTTATCACAATGTGCGTCTCTGATATCGAAATAATTTTTCCAAGGTACCATATACTTTTCGTAGGTAAGCGCTATTATAGTCGAATTCATCGAAATTTTATATGGGAAAAACGCCTACAAACTTAACTACTTATTTTATTTGAGTACCTGCAAACCCTTAATATGTAAAAGAAAAAATATCGTTAACAAATTTCAAGTCTTAACGCATGATGGAATTTTCGCAAGCTTGTCTGGTAATTTTTGCCCTGCAATTTGATGACAAGCACGCATATTTAATTGATAACTGAACTAACAGTGAGTGCTAAAAGTGCTATCAATTTATTTTTAGTTATAGTTGAACTTAGTTTGCTTCCAAACAGAAGATTCAGTATTTTATCCAAATTTTCCCAAACGTTGATTTATATTTGATCTCCGCCCACCATTTATTCGAGTAGCTTTTGACTAACTTTTGTTTCTGTCTGGTTTGCTCCCATTTATGTAGACCTACATAAACAATGTAGGGTCAATGTCTCGTCACAAATGTGAAGTGACCAAATACTGTTGGGAAACGTGAAAAGTAAACTTGTCCACTGCCCTGAACTCAGTGCTCAGACCGCTGCATTCGCTTCAATTAATCTTCGGCGCTCCTCCGACGCGACGCGCAGCCGCGAGTGGATCGATCGTGTAGTTAGCGCCCGCACCTAAGTCCAGTGCAGCGCAGCGCCACAACCTGGGCCTCAAGCTGGAGCTGTGGGGCCCAGATGAATGACGGGGGCTCCACGCCACAGCCGGCGCACCAACTTGAGAAATCGTCATGGTGGATAAGCACTCATCGTTGGAAAATAAGATCTTGTTTTACGCGACGTGTCTTCCATAATTGCGCGTCGCGTATGTTTTTCCAGTTTGATGGATTTCTGGATTTCATTAAATGGCGTAAAGTCTCTCGTGCAGCTGTGGTTTCAATTGTGGAACAAGGTTGTTCCAATAATGAGCACGACACATGATCTTGTAAAAGTTGGATTTGTCGATTCCGACTGAATGGAATATTGTTAGATTTTGTCCAGTAATTATGTAACATCGTTTTAGTTAAGGTATTGCAACAATTAAAGGAAATCGAGTAAATTATGTCTGTTGCTTTAGGATATAAACCGATTAATAGACTTCCGGTATGCGAAGTCTTAGGCAATTTAAAATATTTATGCTCTTTGGTCCGCTTGTTTCAAGAAGCTTTCGGTTCAAGAAAAGATCGCTTCATATCTCAATTAATTATTACAATTCTATTGATGATTCCCTTCAGGAATTATATCGTAGTAACCATTTAAAGAATACCTTCTGAGTTTACACGAAAATATAAAATAAGATGTAACATTTTTAAAATATTTAAAGGGCGCCTTGGAGGGATCGGAATCAGTCCAGAAGAAAAGAAACTATAAAATTCCGTTGACGCAGAATTGTTTGCTTAAGAAGAATGGAGCAAAAGCGTTGCCTTACATACAAACTTATGCTCGACGCAGCATAATTTCCAATCCCCCTGTTTTCTTCGGTGTTTGAACGACTTGGCGCGCTAAGTACGAACTGCGGAGCGCGACTGGTTCAAGACAGCCTCAGCCCCAACGCGGTCGCGACTGCGCGGGGACAGAAAAGGGGAATTAAAACGCAAAGTGACGGGAGACGGCGCGATCGCAACGCAACTCAAAGAGGAGCCGATGATTCGCAGACTCCGGGCTGCAGTTTGGCTGCGTTTGAATCCGACAGAAGAAATAATCAATTCCAATTCCTCCGTCTGGGCTTCGTCCAATTAACGGATATTGCGCGCCTTCCTTTGTCTGACCTTTCGGACTAATGAGGCGCTCTTTTGTTCTTCGCGATTGTTATCCCTCGGCTTATCCCTAGATCGGGACGGGAGTTCTTTTTCCAAGGAATGTGTTCTATACCACTTTCGAGCAAGCAAAACAAACAAAGGGCTTGGCGTTTTAAAGTATGGCAAAATTTTATGCATCCAGCTGTTCTGATTTTAAACAATTTTGGCAGAATCCAACATAATGACTTTTTTTTATTCAGGCTTATCTCCTTTAACGCCACACCTGGAACCGACTGAAGCAGAGTTTGTCTTGTCTCATATAAGATAAGCAAAACAAATATTACCGAACTCAAATTTTGGACAGTTTACAAGGGCTTTTTATTTATAACAATGTTACTGGCTCCGAAAAACTTCCAACGATTTTAGTGATAGCGTCACTTCCGGAGGTCAGATATGAAAAATTCAAAATTTGTATTGATTATGCATTATTTGAACTTGATTGGTCGATTTAAAGTTGAATTATCCTGTAAACTTGATAATACTTTTCGGAAAATCCTCAAGCAACAATATGTTAGAGAGCGTAAACTGCAGACTATCTGTTTAATAATTCTTAATAACTACAAGCTAATTATGCGGGCTTGCCCCTTTGACATTCTTCGGAATTGTATTAAATCATTTGAGTAATGGTTTTTCAGCCGGGCAGGGAACTCTTAAACCATTTAATAAAATCACAACTGCACAGATTTAACTATTTATTTTCATTATAGACGAAAATGTTACGTAACTGAATGTGTTTATTATTTATTTATTTCTCTTTTGAGCACTCATACTCTGAATTCTGAAAACGAGCAGTAATCAGCGGAAATTACTGCTGTCTTAGCTGTTGCATAAACAATTGTTACCTATTTAAGATAACGAAATGCAGCAGCTTCCTACAGCTGGCGTAAGAACCTTGTTTCGCTTGGTTGGTTCTGTGATTTGTGAGACGCGCCAAACCCTCGGTGCTTATCAATGAGCGTTTTGAGTCGATTACAACGAGCAGATGTTAATTCTGAACGCATGTCAATGTCAAACCTAAACTTGAGTTGAGCTACAGACCCCCGCTGCTTTCCCTTATCAACGAGGCCTGGAAGGAAGCACCCAGGTTGGCTAGTGCGGTTTTAGCACCTCACCTGTGGGCGATGAGTGTCTTAAGACCTCGCTGTCACTTACCCTAACGTTTTAAAAGGCTAGGCGAAGACGTTAATTCCGGCAAGTACATGAAACAGTAATCCAAGGCGAAAACAAGTCACCTTAACTTTTTATTTTTAATCAGGAAGGCACGTTCACGGATGTAATATGCCTGACTTTAAAAAACGTACATACATAAGTTTACAGAGTTTTTAAAATCGTTTTTTTTTTAGAAATATCATGTTCTATTATGTATATAAAAATCGTAGTAAGTATTATTTATATGTACTTTTCTAATATCCGGTAGATGGTCTACTATCAAAGTAAATCACAAGTTTTCAAACATTCTTTGATTCTTAAATTACAGTTCACACCATTCATTTAGGCTCTGAAATATCGTAAACTGCATTAAAAGCAATTTCGATTTCGTTGGCTTTTCGTCGCATCGGTGTTTTCAGTCAAAACAAGATATCTTTAAGAATGCATTATATTGTCTATAGATTTTATAAGATTTTTCTAAGGAGCACGCGCGTGCTCTAATCATACTACTTCAAGCAATTTTCTTGTAATCTGACCGAACAAGCCACCGCTTGTGAAGTTAAGTGGCGTTTTCTTGTGGCACGCTCAAAAAGACGAGGAGTGCCGGCATAAGACCACCATCTGTTTTATAAATTATTGCACTTGAAGTCCGAAAATAACACAGTCTCGCTGGGACCGTCTTATGGTTCCCGCGAATGGGTTAAAACATTGCTTTATACAAAAAAATTTCTTGCCCGCATGTATGTTTATTCGGTTAATGAACGAAGCTATTTTTTTATGCTCGAATTACGCAATCTATTTATTTTATGCTGTCCAGACGAAGTGAAAATAAAATATCTAAGAATAATGACACTATGGTGCGAAGTGTTGCTTAGGACAGTTTTAAGATGTATAAATATAAATTGCCGTCATCGAACTCATGGGAATTTCCCCCAATTTGAAAAGGTCTGTGTATTACGGCGCCGCGACGTCCGTCGTCTGAACTCCGCAAATCTCTTTCCTGGAAGCAGTTCAATTTCATTTATCAGACAGGACAGTTTTATCCATCCCGCATGGGGTTGTCGATTAGTCCATTGACCTAAAATCATTAAGGGTAGGCGTGATTTTTTCTAAGATAAATGCCACAGTTCTGCGTTAAATTGTGTCTTTAGGAGAACAATGCTCTAATTTTTTACGAGGAAATGTTAACTATCTTAACTGATAAGGTAGATAGTTTAAAATTTGAAAAAAACACCTATTACTAAGAAACAAAATATTGGAAAAAAGATAAAGATTTTGAGTCATAAGAAGAAAGTGATTCACAGATACTTTCAAACGTGCTCAATTCAGAAACTCAAGAAGCTGTTCAACTAAAGTAACTCATTCGGAGTCGCCTTGAAGGAATTTCGTTGAGATTGCTCTTGAACCTTGAGATTAGGTGAATAAAATTTCGCTGAAACATTCACTAAATAAATTCTCCGAAGCTGGTGCGGATGCTGGCGTCACCGAGCGGGCGCCGCCGCGGCCCAATGATTCAGCTCTTGAATTGAACTGAGCTGAGCTATCGACAAGACAACAATTGCCATAGTCGCGCAAAAGATGACCCCTCAAGATTGCTGTTGCCCGAGAATTCTATTGAAATAAGACTCGAAGTGGCAAGATGCACGACCGATTCCCTCTATTAAGCGGTTTGATTGCACTAACAATAACCGCTGATAAGGGCCACTATTTTCAGAATCAATTGGTTTCGAATTGTGGCTTTTATGTCTCTTCGTAAGACAATTAGCAGTTGTTATAAGATCTGATTTCTGCTAGAAAGGGCTAGGAAAGTCTTTAAAAATTTTTCATACATAGCTCTAAATCGTTTTTCTTAAGTCGCCAGCCGCGGAGGAGAGCCGCATTTCGTAGGTACAATAATTAACTGGTTCGGCAAGCGCGTGGTATAAAATACGCGCGTTGTTTAGGGTTCGTTCAGATCTTATCGCAAACACGTTTCACTGAAATCTCGTGTGCAGGCCTTTGTCATTTTATGACATCGAGACTTACTTACGTGTATGAGAGAAATGCTAAGAGAAGCCGACAAACGCGAAGAAACGCTCGAGGCTCCGCCGAAGTCTTGGAGTGTCTTGAACAGGTTTAACTCCGCTGTCTTCTGTTAGCTGAGCGAGATCTTGAAACGCTAAAGCAAACATCAGGAACACCTGAAAATTCCTCCGTCAAGAATGGAACTTCGGATGAGTTCCAGTTGATGCCTGGCAATTTAACAATTTATTATTTCAGTTCACACAATGGGTTCTGAAGTGACTCATTAATTGCTTTATAAGTTAATCATACAACAAAAGTTAAAACGTAGTTGTTTGTTTCAGTTTTTCGAAAATTAGATTACAATTAAGACTATCAAAAGTATAATTAGCGAAATTATAAACACATTTCACGAATTTTTGGACTACCCCCCATGAACAAAAACGCAGTCAGTATACTTGAAAATCGAAAACGACTATCTATTTTAATAAATGTATGATAGGGAGTATATCTTAAAGAACATTTCTTTTAAGAATATCTGATTTTGGTTTAGAATATCAGCCGGAATCTTTAAAAATTCATCTGCGACAAATTTGACTTATCATTCAAGTATCTCTAATCGAAGGAATCCACCCAAGACGAATTTTTATTTCTGACCTCATCTACGGTCATAAAAAGTGTTGTAACTAAAGTAGACGTGCGTTGGTTTAGTTTTTCAAAATATATTTCATTGAATTATTCAATTTGTCGTCAAGGGTTAAAAGGTTAACCAACGGAATGCACCCCACCCAGCTTAGCTTTTTCGTAATTAAATTTAATTTCATTGAGCGGCGGGGCGAGCCCGCAGGATATCGCGCGCACGAAACTGAAATGCACATAAATTACATATATGTTTTCCAGGCTCTGGACAGGTGGCGGGCGAAGGGGGAATTTCAAGGAAAAAGGGATGAGCCGCACAGGTGAAAGAACCTCACGGCACAGGTAAGTGCATGAGGTTCTCTTACATCCCTCAAGATTTTATCAAAAGAAACGAAGGTCGAACCTGTACTGCACCGGCCCTCCCGCGTTTGAAACGTACCAGAATCCGTGGAATATGTCCCGTGGGACTCAACGTTAAATTTATTGTTAAGGCCCACGAGAATTTCGAAATCATTGCGTTAAAGTGGACAAAGCGTTAATTTAAATAAATATACCATAAATAGCCACTAAAATACACGATTAAGCAATTTAAGGCCCTCAGGGAGTGCACAATTAGTAAATAAAGTATCCAAACAAGCAATAGTTCGTTTCGCCCATTAACAATTTTTAATCCTATTTGTTTTCTCGTTTACCTGTGCAATAATTATGGTATATGGGATAATTAGAGGGTTTCTAATTGAAGAAATTAGCAATACGTTTGACTATATGGATGACCGCTTGAGACAGAAGATTTATATGTTTGTGTTTTTAATCTATGTGACATCACCTGCAAATGCCTGCAAATCACCGGAAATTTAAACTTCGAACTTGCAATCAGACAATTTTGGTTGTAAACAATGTTAGATGAAACTAATAAAACGAGTTTTCTAAAAACTTCTTTTTTTCCCATGTGTCGATTTAAGGTTAAAACAGTTTTAAAAATAGATATGCTAATTTTAAGCTTATGTTTTTCATACAAAAGATGATCGGATAGGTCAATCATGAATATTTTTATTTTATTGTATGATAAATAGATTAATCGTGGAAAGACATATTTATTTTCGATGACTTTAAATGGAAGGACCCCACAGTCAAGAGAGCCCAGCCCGACCCTCGTCCTTTTTGGTCAATTTTTGTTATCTGTTCTCGTGGGTTGCATTGGAAACGCGAGTCGAATCCTCGCATTGAATAAATACACAGGAAATGAATTCAAAATTACGGGAAACGTGGTAGCAGCTGACAACCGCCAGGTGTTAAATTTTTCTAACGAAAAGTATGCAGAGATACCGTTATTCGTAATTTTCAACGAATAGCGACTATGAGATTAAGGCACTAAATCTTGAGTTTTACTGATTAGCGTGGTTTATGAAAATCAGACGATAAGCATTTCATAGAGCTGATATTGATAATGTTCTCAGTATCAGCTGCTGTTTGTTTGGTCAGCGATTAAACGCGAATTGTTCGACTTACCACTTCGGGTTATCGGGAAGGTCCTTTTCTCCCACGACGTGGGTGGCGACGGAGTATCCAAAGTAGGAGCCCTTTTCGCCGAATTTCACCAGCGGCAGGCGGCTCTCGAGGTTGAAGCTGGCCGCGGACACAATCAGCGTTAAAAATCCGAGCCCCACTAGCACCAGGCGCATTTTCCGCAAACCACCTGAGGAACCGAAATCGAAATGCATTTTCCGGCCTTTTTTCCACCACAAACTCATCCAGACTTCGAGAAGCCTTCACTCTACGAACATTCCGCGCGCGGATTGGGCGACCCCCCCGCCAGTCGTGGCGGGAAAAACGCTAATTAGACGCGAACGCGACAGCGACGCGGACACCTCCCCGAACAATGAGAGGAACCGAATTAAACGAAAACAGTCAGTCGTCGACTATTAATTAATTGCATCGTTTACCGGAGATAATCGAGTTGGCGCTCCGGCTCAGACCCCGTGGCACTCCTCGGACCCCGCCGTTTTCCCGGAGGCGGACTCGCCGAGCTGCGGGTCATTCACTAGAAAAGCACGGCCGAGTCGCTGCTGGACGCGATCCAACATTCCTCCGAATTATCACACCGCGCGGATTCGGTCGTTATCACCTGATCCGATTCGAATTAATCCACTTTTTTTTTATTTATTTTACTCTGAGCGTAACGACTCCGTCGGATGCTGAACCTGAACCTGAACCTGGACCTTCGCAAAATCACCGTCTTCACGCGACGAAACTTCGACTCATTCTGCTGCTGTGATGAGTCCCACTCCCGGGAGAAATCACTCGCCTCATGAATCCTAGTTGCAGCAACAAAGAGGAAACTTTGAACCGGGCCGAAGAAGAACGGCGAATGGGTGGTAAATGGAACAGAAGAGCCAAATGTTGGAGAACAAATTTTCTTTAGATACAACATTCAATGTGCGGTGGCAGAATTGCCAGGAGTAATAGCAAAAAAATTAGCGCAAATTAATTTTTAGAAGAAATAGTAAAAATTTAATTTCAATAATCACTTTAATTAATTCGGTATACCCAAATTTTTATCAATATCTCGAAAATTGACGAGTAATGGCAAGTTAAATGGGTCACTACATTTTGAACTTAGGCAGAAATTGAACTTTTTACCTTTTAATTTACCCTCGGATGCTCTTAACGCTAAGATATTAATTTTAGAACGCTGTTTTTAATTTTTTTTAAATGGCAGCTTGTTTTTGTCTTTCATTGCGACTCACTGAACTGATTAATTTAAAATTTGCATTATTAATAGAACAAATTTTTGTGAGCAGGAAATTCTTATTTAACAAATAGATAAATTCTTCCAAATTTATTTAAAAGTATACTACCAAAAGAAAAATTGATATTAAGGCAATTAAGAACAGACAAAACCAGAAGATAAATAAATCATCTGTCGCAATTGCCAGGATTTGGGAATGAATCAAACCTTTTATAAAAGACGATATGTTTTAGAAAGATTTTTTATTTATAATTTTAAACATAAGTGGGCTTAATAAAGACTTTCCGCATTCGAGGAGCGGGGCTTCTTTAATTTCTCCAGATTCTTTATGACGATATCGTGCAGTGAAGAGTACCTGTTCCGCACCTCGCAGACGACCAGCCAAAGGCTTAAGTATTCTTTTTCGTCCAATTCTACAACAGCTCGTCTGTAATCGTCAATGTGGGGATACTTAGCTACTTTGGAGACAACCTTCGCCCTGGAGAGGAAGTACCTCGAAATCTGGTCGAAGAAGGCAGCCGCTTCGGATTCGACGGCTTGAATTTCGGCCAGAGTATCCTCCTGGATGGAGACTCCAAAGTTATTTCCGTCTTCGATTTTGGGAATCATGAATGAAATCCACATTTTAAGGAGGTTTGCTGGAAAGAAAATGGTGTTTAACCCAGCGGTTCTACTTCAATTTTTTTACAACTTACAGTCTTCCACAAGAGTTCTAATGATGGGTTTCACAATTTTAATCATTTCGCAGAGCGGTTGGTTGCACGGAACTGTGCCCGACGGCAGGGCCATCACTTTCGTCCCGGGGATCAGGCAGTCGATCCGTGGCCTCTTCGCGGCGGGCTGGTCCTCATCCGGCTCGACGTGATTCATGGAGATGGGATCTGGGACTGGAATGTTGAGATCTTGATGGACCTCATTGAAATTTCGGTTGGAGAACATGGGCGTCTCCAGCATCTCGTTGAGCTCCACAATCTTTTCGGGGAACCCATTGATTATTAAATTCTCTGCCTTTTTGATCAGAGTATCCTTGTAGTCCTGAACCTGTAAAATGAACGCCATCCGTCACTTTTCACAATATGCACGCTATAAAAACACAAGAAAATCTGCTGTGATTTTTTCGAGGGGACTCGTGGCCGTGACCGAGACGCAACGAAGCCCTACAACGTTTATTTAGCACTCGTCGCGGTCCTCGCAGCCGCAGCTCTTGACAAATTAGCGCCGGGGGGACGAAAACACCACTAAAATTCATTCAGACATAACCCAAAAATCGGTCTGCCAGCAGAATTTTTCAGTTAAAACGCGTTACCTTTTTTATAGTGCCTTGAGACATTTTGGGGGGCGAGTATGTAATTTTCCAGCAAGGTTGAAGATGAAACGTACAAAAACTACAAAATTATTCCTCGTTTGAATACTGCACGGAAAAGTCAGTCAGACCTGTCGATTTTCGAATCGTCTAAGAGTGGTCATGCCTAGCCAACGGGAGCTGACCATCTGCTTCGGGTGCGTTCGGGATTCAGCGACTTTTGAAACAGGTAAAGGTTCTTGCTATTCGAGGAGAGGTGGCAGAGTTTCTCGTTTCATTTAATCAATAGGAAGGCGTCTACATAATTAAACATTTAATTATTTAAATTAAGCATTAAAAGAGTGCCTTTCATGCTCATAATCGCATATAAAATTCGTTGCAAGACGATTTGACTCCGCAGAGCGGACGCGCAAACCTTTTTTTCGGGATTTCGTAAATTACACTCGCGTCATGTAAGGGTACGTTCAATATCTCGACTCGAGTCGACTCGGGTAAATCTGACTTACTCCGGAGCGTTCAATATCTCACCCGAGTCGACTCGAGTCATTTTTACTCTTACTCTATGTCGTTCATTATCTTACTCGAGTTCACACGAACTATTGTCTGTGAACTCTTAGATTAGGTTGTATGCGTGAGATGTTTGACTCGGGTTGCCGTTCATTATCTTACTCGAGTCGATTAAGCTTACTCGAGTCAGTTTAGACAGTGGTAAAAAGGTCGAAGCAAAGTGACTCGACGTTAAATTTGATGTCATCATGGAAGGGCTTGGGGTACTTGTAACGTACCAAGGAGATGCTGTTGCGGAAAATGGGGAGATAATTACCCTAGAAAAGGCAAGGTGGAGCAGAAATGCTACTCTTTGCCTTATTGATGCCTATATATACCTACAAAATGATTTTTCGTCAGACAGAGTAAGGCGTGAAGTAGTATGGAAAAAAGTTGCAGCGAAAATACAAGAAAATAATTTTAACTATATATTCTCCATTGCAACACTTAAAATATTTCATATTATTACTTTTCTCACCATGGTTATACGCTGTTATGACAAATTTGATTTTTCTCTGATATTTACGCACACATTTGTAAGGTTGAACTCGAGTAAAACTTGCTCGAGTCGACTCGGGTAAGATATTGAACGCTCCGGAGTAAGTCAGATTTACCCGAGTCGACTCGAGTCGAGATATTGAACGTACCCTAAGCAAATAAATCCACACTCAAAGTTGTCTCCGCTAACATCGCCGGAATCAGTGGCCAAAATTTGGCTTAACGAAAGTGTAACAATTAAAAATAAATTTAATAACACACGGGACGGTTTTTGGTGTACAAACACGCGTACAAACATTTAATTGATCGTTTGTGGGCAATTTGGTGTACAACTTGAAATATTTGTCGCATTTGATTTTTCTTTGGTTTTTCTTTGTTTACCACCTGTCAAGATCTCTGTCATTAGATCATGGAGTCGCCATTTCTTTTATTGGAATTTATAAAAATTCCTTTTTTGCGGAAAGTTAAGTCGCGAGTACATGGAAATGAATACCCATCGTTTGTGGGTAAAATGGTGTACAAATATAGTTTTTCACAAGTTTGCATGCCAAAAACGATCGTCGTGTGTGGCCAGCCGGCTATTAAGGTTTGAACATTTTCAATTGATTTAATAAAATTTACGTCTCTCAAAAGATTTAATTTTTAAAGGGGAAACATATTAGAGCAAGAATTTAATTCTTAAAGATCTTTTAAAACCGGGCATTCTAAATCAAATTAATTTGTTTATTCACTTATTTTAAATAGACAGTCCCAAAAATCTCTGCTTCCACTGTTTTGAATTTCTATAAATTTTGATAAGAAAATATAGTCTATCATAACTAACCCTACGTTAAAAAAAATAATTTGTATTAATTTAGCATTGATCAGTAAGTATAGTTGGTTTTTATCCGATTGTTGTTTGCTTACATATTTTGGTAAAAACGACAAATATCATAAGGGTTACACATCCCTAATTGAGGGTACTACATCCCTTTTTTCTGTTTCGGAAGCGCAGCCCCACCCTTGAAGGCCTAATCATTTCATGCTTTTGGGCTGTTACTTTTGTAAAGTACGCCTATGTGCCCTTCCGAACAATAAAGTTTCCAGTCGGGTAGCTGCAAAAACACAAAATAACACAATTTCACTCGAATGCTGAGGGAGCTGCGGTCCCTCAATGTCCTCAGCCTCACCCACTTATTTGCTTATCGCATCTTCCAAATTTGCGACTGTTTGCCTGGTCATCAGCCCTTTTCAGATAGACCCAGCACAATGAGCCCCGAAATATGTTCGTTTTTTTCTGGAAAATAGGTCCCTTTGTTCGATAACTAATTGTGACTGATAATAGATTTATGATTTATGGAACGGAGCGCTATTCAAACAGCTCCCGATATCATTTATTGAAATCTGTTGTTGAAACAGTCATTGGGAGCGGAAGATTCTTTCGTTACCAGGTGGTAAACAATGAGATAAGAATAGTAACACAATTTTATCTTCTTAAATGAATCCTTTCCTTTCTCATCAAATAACAGTCAAATTCGTTTGACCTACTTTTAGTTTTTTTATTAAAACAGTTTCGCATATTAACAGAAAGTTTTCTTTACAGCACATCACTTCCATTTATTAAAATGTAAAAGAAAACTTTTAGTTTAAGAATTGTATAATTCTTTAAAAAAAACAGCTATTCTTAAATAATTTGTTGTCGAATAACAAGCAGCCGTCCGCAAAACGTGCAAGTTATATAATCGCTTTCCAAGAAATGAATAAATACAATGATTTTCGTTTAGCGAAAAATACTTTGTGAGCTTTTTCGCCGCAAAATATTTAATGAGTTCGATAAAATTCAGTTCACGAAGAAAATGTCATTCTATGCTGCGGAGCATACTTAATGAAATGCGAATTTCGTGTCAATTGTAATTTACATTGTATTTTTTCTAATCTTCATTTGAGGTTCTGTTTCTAATTAGGAACTCCTTTTAGTAGGAGATTGCACTTACCATTTTGAACTACATAGTTCCTTGAACTCCTAAATAGTGCGATTTGCAAATATTAAATGATTTTTACTTCGCGAAAATAAAATCAAATTTGCTTGCATTTGCAAAAAATTGACTCAAAAAATTGTTAAAAGAAATGTTGAGTTTTGGGTAGCTCATGGCAATTTCTCAAATGCTAAAATATCGCTTTATGTAGGTGTCGACTTTTAGAATTTAATTCTAGGTAAAATTTGCAATATGCAAATATAGAACAAATTGCGGACGACTCTCTCATGTGGTGGCAGGAGGATATTTAGTATCCTGCTGGCCTCCCTAAAATCCAGCCCATTAGCATTAAGTCCAGAACGGAAAATTGGGATGACATTCGACACCGAGTCGTCAGCTCTCGAAGCAATCAGCGACACTTTCGGTCCATCAGCATCGAAATCGAAAATATGTAAGTAGGTCTGACCTAGATTAAGGGCCCGGGAGATAGAACAAAAGTGACGGTCGCCTGCATTAAAGGGCCGAGAAAGTGACCCTTTTGCGCAAAACTCGCAGATAAATCAACAGGAATTAAGCTGGTGGTTGGTGGCGAGGAAACGAATAAACGACCGAATTGAAACCCAGCGGACTGTTTGCGGGTCAGCCGGGCCTTGGGTGCCAATTGCCCTTTTATCTTGCGCTCCCTTCAGCAGCTGAAGGGCGATAGAATCCTTGACTAATACGTAAAGGACCCTCAGGGTGAGTCCCCAACTCCCGAAATGAGGCGCGATGCTGGCGGCCGAAAATCACCCGCACTTCGAGATGGAATTAGAATTAGAGGATCGTCCTTTCTTTGGTGCTTAATGTGTTTTTAAAAGCATTTCACTTTCAAGATTTTCCCGACAGTGAAAGCGAAAGGATCAAATGGGAAGGGATTGTTTTTAAAATTCAAGGCGGCCTTTGAAGATGCTCTTCTTGTTTACTGTTTACTACTTCGCTTGTTTGGCTCTTTTAATAAATCTTTCCTACTTCAAAGCGAAAACAAGCAGTTGAGCAAATCAATTTTACCGTGGGAAATTTGGTCCTGGTTAAATTGGGGTGCTTCTTACGTCAGCCTAAGACTCTAAATTAAGAGTTACTTAGATTTTAGATTTCGCTAATACCTATACCTAAATATTTATAAATTTTGGAAATATAGAGTAAATTATGTAGTAATTTAGAATATACAAACTCCTGACAATTATTAAATGATTTAACTTACGATACCTCTCTTGAATAACAACCAAACTAAATTTTTAATGATTCGAAAAAGGTAAATGATTTTTACCTTCCTACGCTCTTAATTTTCAACTGTATAATCATATAATCCACAAAAGCTTGTAAATTGACCATGGACTAAATTTTTGGTTTAGAAAAGTAACTTAACGTAAATTTTAAAAAAAGTGGTAAGATAGATTATCTTCAGACAAAAAAACATAAAATCAATAAAAGATTTCCAGGATTTAGACAAGGAGAAATGTGATTAAAGGAGACTATATCGATTTTCTGTTTTGGATATGTCTTCCATCTTAAAAGAAAACACGATGACAAAATGATAGATCGACAATTTGCACAGAATAAATCGGTTTGCATTCATTCTAAAAAGTATACATACATATTACATTTAAATGTAAATACAGCTCAAACTCCAACTCCACTGTGCGTAGCTCCAGTACGATTAAGAGCAGGGAAGCTCAGGAAGAAAATATACGTTTTATGCAGTAATAACAATATTTCGGGGAAAAGGTAACAACTTCGTCCTGTCCTTGAAACATTTGAGCACCCCTTCTACCTGTCGTGAAAATTCTTTATGCCTGAAAAACACAAGGAATTCTCCTCCCACACGTTACTTTTAGTCGGATACTTGGGTTGGGTGATGTTCTGAAAACATAAGCACACAATATATAAAATTTTGTTTTTTGAAATACGTATAGGTATAATTTCTTTTTCATTGCTTTAAATTCGGATAAATTATTTTAAATTGTAGCAATTTAAGAAACTAAAATTCCAGCTCCGTTGATTTCAAACATATGTATTTAAAGCTATTGAATTCAAATTTATTTTGGAATGTAGAGTTTAGCATAATTTGCATAACACATGACTATAAATTAAATATCTTACTTTGAAAAAATGATTTCAAATGGTAATCATAAGTTACATTACATCTTTGCCTAATAAATTATTTGGTACCTTTGAAAAATTCTGTAGAGGGATTATTCAATCATTCGCCCAAAGTGAGATTTAATGCACGAGTACCCACATAAAATATGCTCCATTCA
Organism: Machimus atricapillus; assembly: GCA_933228815.1. Classification (NCBI taxonomy): domain Eukaryota; kingdom Metazoa; phylum Arthropoda; class Insecta; order Diptera; family Asilidae; genus Machimus; species Machimus atricapillus. Next base: position 42,027,681 of record OW121787.1, on the reverse strand, counting down.
CTTCATATTTTTAAAAGAATTTATATATTGCTTCATAAGGTATTATTCCCGGATGACCTCAGCAGAATTTTAAAGGTGCTTTAAACTCCGACAAGAATTTTCCGTACTTATCTTTTTACCTTCTCCATGTCGCATTTTTAACATAGCTTTGAAAAATACTTTTATTTGTGCTGTTTAACTTGTAAAATGTTTCTGCTTCTGTTTGTGAAATGGCAGAAAGAAACGACCTTCTTGATTTATATGCATATGTATTCCGAGTTCCTTAAACGGCTTTTGGAAAGGTTGAATCTGTATTAAAAATATTTGCGACTTCTGACTTATAAAACGACCTTAGCCAGATTTCTCCACATCTTAAAGGCCCCAAATCTTTTTGTAACATCTTATTACAAAAAAGACTTTGAAATCTGTAACATTTTGGTATTTTGTAAGGTATATCTAAGCAAGGTATTCGTATAATTCAAGAAAAGTTTCATAAGCCCTTCGGGCTTTAATCTCTGTGAGAGTTTCTGGCAGCCTTATTCCCGAGTAATGTAGATTACAGCAAAATTATCTCTGAAATTGAATGTTTTCGCAAATAACAAAGCTTATGAAACAATTAGGAACATTGCTAAATATGCTCTGATGGATTTCAACGTTGATAAAACAGTATTCGATAAATTATATTATATATATGTACATATATAAACAATGCTTGAATATTTAGACGAAAGGATTTTTGGCAGTCCTAAGAAATACAAGATTTTAAAATACTCCCTCTATTAATTTCTCAGTAAAATCTGGGTTGATTTGTTTCGGTATTTTTGCAATGTATGTTTAGTTTTATGTAACTCTTTCGGAGCAAATTTTTAAATTTATTTATTTGAAGTTGTTGGTGGTAAAGGTTATGAATTAAACAAAATAGTTTGATCTTGAAACCTTGTTTATTTATATAATTAAAAATATATACAATTTTTTTATAAAAATAACATGAACAATTAAAAGTTGTAAATAGATACAAGTATTCGTTGTAGTATTCTGTAATAACAACAATGGTATAAAACTATTGAAATCTTCTGGTTCACTTTTCTACCGAGTCAATAATTTCCATTTACATAAATGGACGCTCTATTCTATTCTATTCTCGACACGAATCAAATAAAATTCTTAAAGCTATAGAAAATATGCAGGAAACTTGGGAATCTTCTGGCCCAGTTAAAGATAGATTAAGAAAAATTGCTGTGCTTTCCATTTAGATGAGGGAACAAGCACAGCAGAACTGTCGAATGAGGTTTTCCTTGGATATTATATCGTTAAATAACGCTCGTCATATTCCTTTATTTGCATTTAATTTCTAGCCAAATACGAGATCTCTTCAAGTTACATAATTGCATCCCTGTTGTATCAAGTACGTTCTGGTTTTGGTTATATAAAAATGAAAAAAAAAAGTTCTAATCGAAATGCCTTTCCGCTCGTTTCTCGCTGTAATAGCAACAGATTTACATAGACAATAAAATGTGACGGTCTCCGCCGCCTCAAAGTGCCTTTTACTTTCCGCCTATAAATTCTTTTGGCACAAAGCGTCCTGACGCAATCTTTTGGAAAGATTTCGTTGGGAACCCTCCTTCATACCGGCAATTACTAAGCATCCTTTGTCGAACTCAGACTTTAAAAATCCTGTCGTAGCAAAGGAACAAAACCACCCAAACGGAACGTGACAAAGCTTTAAAGTAGGCAAGGTACTAAAATTTATCCATATTGCATTTTCTTAAAATTTTTGCTTTGTTGCATAATACATGAAAGCAATGAAAAGGTTCAAGCAATTCTTTAGCCAAAAAAAAAACAATTTCTTCTTTTGGGAATTTTTAGAGCATTAAGGAAAAGTATGAACGATAATCCGCAGTCGGCAGGAAAAAAAGAGGCTGTTTTAGAAGTACGTCCCGTAACGTTCTATTTAAATCATTACACTTCAAAAATCGAAAAGAACTGTTTCAGGACTGATTTTGCTGTTTTTAGTATCCCTAATCAAGCCTGTTATTCTAGTTCTACTCGTCGACTAAAAACATAATTTTGATAAAAAATCGTTATGGAATTTGTTTTAAAGGTCAGTTGAAAGGGACACATTTGCGAAAATAGTTGATCCTTCTTTCAGAAAAAAATCCTAAATATACTCAGCTATTAACTTTATTACAGCAATTGGCTTCGGTAATGAAAGAAAAACAAATTACCTTCATTTTAATTTAAATAATTGAATTAATGTAGCCTTTTAAGCCCGTTTTAAGTGTTCATTCCGACCCATTTCGACCCAGATGAATAGAGGCACTGTAGGCCGCGTCGTTCAAAAGAATCTGTCGCCATAAATATGATCCATAAAGAAGACAAAATGTCTTTTAGGTTCATCTCAAAGTTTGCACGTCAGCAGATCTGGGGAGCTTCCTCTGGCGGATTAGGTGGACTAATGTCCTTTCAGGTTGGAGCCCCGGAGCCTCTTTGTATTGGGTGATGAAAAAGACCCCATCAGTCAAATCTTCCTGATTTATAGCCTGGTTGTCAGCGCTTGTAAAAATTCTATGAGGATTTGGATTTCTTTTGAGGCGATAATGGTGTTATGGATTATTGCAATAATAAATGATTTAGGATTGTATTTGCGGTTCGGAAATTGGCGTTATTAAACTAAATCGCAACCAATCAAATTTTCTTCTCTTTTCTTCCAAATAATCATTTCGAAATATCGTTATTCAAGAAATTGATGGTAATTAAATTGAAGTAATGTAATTGGGTGTTCAACTACCTTTTTCCTAGCAACGATTTTGCTCGTAAATTGTTGGCTTCAATCTGCAGAATACAACTCAACTTTGCAAATTTATTTATATTCAAAAACACCTACTTTTAACTTCCTTTTTGCATCAACGGAGACCCTTGAAAGGCATTTCGATAGCTATTTATATTTACTGCTTAAGATTGCTATCATAGTTTTTAAAAATATGTATATATGTATATAAATCTTAAAGCTTTACAAAATTGTTCCTTTTCCTTGTAATTATACATACATAATACTTATTGATTTTTACGCTTTTAATTGTTAAACCGCTTCTGCACCTTCTTCATCCAAAATCATTGAATGAATATCTACTGCTGATCGCGTTTTACGTGGTGATTTTGCAGCAAAAACTTGGTGAGATACAAAAACCGAATTTTGGCGGGGCCGGAAGTAAGATCCATAAGCTGGAAAAGAAATAATAAATATGATTAGTTTTAAAATTTAATCTATACTTTTCAATACGGAAATTATTATGGTACATACTACTAAAAAAATAATAAATATAACCTCCATTAAATATGCCATGACCTTAAGGATCATTAAAAAATCAGTAAAATGGCAACTCGACATTGATTTTCGAAAGTGGAACAAAATCGTAAAATTTATTAATCATATCATTGAAATGACTTTCTCAATAAATTCTGGAGTCAAAATAAATTTGCAATTGAATAGTGGAAAATAAAAAGCTTTTGAATGCATTTCTCATTTAACTGAGTTTGAAAAGTTGGGCAAAGTTTTTTTTCCTTTCCTCCTTCTAGGGGGATAATTTTTATGGTGCATAAAAACGGAAAATTTCTCGACAATAATTTTACTCATAATGACATCCTTGTAAATTCAATAAATAACCTTCAGCAATAGTTTAATAAACCTTTTTCTGAAATTTTTTCAAATATTTATGTACCTCTAGTGTAAGAAGGTCCTGCGCTTAGATTTGAGCACTGAAAAGGTGGCATTTGAATCGGAATAGCCATCGCCATGGACATCCTTGAAATAGACGTACGCTGGAAATGGAAATTAATATTCAAGAGGTTGATTTTAAGATTTAATAAGCCCTAAAGCCATTCACCTGATGAATTGGAATTGATTCGATGTCAACTCGCGAGCAGGAAGCTCTGTGCTGCTGTTGAAATTTTGGCTGATATGGCTCCAGCATTCGAATTTTCCCCCATCTGTTAAAAAAAAGGACGATTGCCCCAATCCAGAGAAGTAAAACAAATAGGACAATCAAGACTTCTTCAGTTCGTACAATAAGTTTTGGACCTGCAGTGGGAGATTTTAGTTCTATTTTAAGACGGCTGAATCAAGAAAACTTATCGAATTAAACTCAGAAAATTAAAAGCATAAAGATAAAATTTAGCTAAGAAAATTAATTATTATATGTAGATATGCTTAAAACTACTTTTTAGTCTTTGTTAGCTAACCATTGTTCCTCAAATTGGTAGAATTGTATACGCTAGAATCTTTGCTTAAATCTGATGCAGTCTCTTGAATTTCCACAATAATTTCTGGTCCCGGCCAGCCAGATCCCCATTCTACTAAAATAAATTATGCTAATTAATTTATCTCAAATATATGATTTATCCCACAATTAACCTCTTAACGGTAGGTCCTCTTCTGATAAATTCTCCAGCTTGAATCTAAAATATGTAAACAATGAAAAATGATTAATAAAAGCTAACTTAAATGTTTAATCGGTTTTCTCGCAACCGATGACTTAATCCCTTTAATTTGATATAGCATAAATACGTTTAATATATACAATCGAATTATATTATATGAAGGAAAATAACTTACTCTACGAGCTTCGAGGTATGAATTAATTAATTAAGATTCAAGGGGTGAATTGCTTAGATGCATATAATATTAATATATACAAATTATTACAACTTTACTAAGAAATCCTTGGGCTAGAGATGAATAAGTTAAACCGCGAATTGGTTGAGTCCTTCCCAAACAAAGTAAACTTATAGTTTTCCTTCACCGCGATATGAGGTTCTAATTCGCATGAGAAGCATAAACATTGTGATACTCGTATATTCCTGAAGTGTCTCGCTAATCGAGCAGCCACGTCCTCAATTTATTGTTAACGTAATCACAGATTAGTTAAAAGCATTGCTGAAATTAGTCCTCGATTGAAGGAGTTGAAATAATTCGCTTTTCAGGATGAGTTTCCAGGACCGAAGTAGTAAAACGAAATTTCGCCGTCGTGTTTAATTAAGTGCATTTAAACGACTTCATCAGACTTTTGGTTCATTTAATCGTTTTAGTCATCATCATTAAGTATCTTCACGAGAGAGGAGCTACTGTCTGCAGTTTATGTCCTGCAGATAAACGAGAAATAATTCGTAAGTAACCATTCGTTGGGACGACGGGAGGAGATGTAATGGCAAAATCTGATATAAATTTACTTAAGGCTGTAACAATGGCCCATTTTTCTTGTGGATTAAACAAGTCAACTTCACTTCTGTATTCCAATTTTGTTTGCTTCTTTTCTGTATTTTTGCCTTCAGTAACAGGCGAAATAAAAAGATATTAGGTACAAGCGATTTTTATAAATTACGCTTAGCTTAATGTAATATAAAATTACTGCCTAGTATTCATCAGTTCTTACTTCTAACATTATTTAAAGTATTAAGTTAACAATGATTAAATAAGTTTATACGTAAACATTTTCTTTTCCTTCTCATAATTCGTTAACCGATGAACTCCAAACTGATGTAAATGACCGAGGAGCATGAGCCAAGCCATTGATTTAATATTCTAAAAGTTATTAAATACTCATAAACAGAAGTATCAAATTAATTACATCGTTTCTTAGAAGGTTACCCTTATTCTTCTACAGTGGCGTTTAAGTTTCCGCTTAATTATATCTTGCTTGATTCATTCACTTACAGATTTTCACTAGCACCAGGATAACATAAACTTGTCTGATGCCTCTAAAGCGATACCAAGAAAATGTCTTAATTAATTTACCTGGGTTTGTAGTGACCCTGTCTAGAGTGCAGAGTTCATAGAAAAACTTGAGCCTTGAGAAGGTACTTTAGCTGGCGGTCGAATGGGCTCGAAAGCAGAAAGAGGCTTCAAGAAGGCAAGTTGAAGGCTTAATTTAGAAGTAGCAGGACGATATTTTTTCTTGGTATATTTTAGATATGTAAAAATGTCGATAAAGGTAACCCTTTGGAAAATAAATGTATTGGAATATACTTCAAGGGGATATTTCAATGTGAAAAGTTGTACTCGAACCGAATTAGGTATAATTAAGGCTACTTAATAGTTATGTTTTACCGGATCAAGGTATAAAAATAAATAATTAAAGTCTCCTTATAGTAATTTACGTGTTTGGATGTTCAGATCTTTAGGTTAAGAAAATTCTATCACAATGAAAAGAAAATGGCAAATGAGAGCTTATTAGCTGAATATAATTTAAACGGCAGAGGATATTAATACAAACATTTTTACGTCGAGCTTATTTTCATTTATTCATTTATTTGGGATTAACGACGTAAGTTGTAATATAATAGATAGTAATAAAATATCATTTGATATTTACATAAATTTATTTGCAAACGATTTATAATTACATGTTTTTCAACTTTGATCAAAATAAAATCATCGATTTCACATAATTTGCCTTTATTAAATATACAAAAAATTGCTACTTATTATCGAATTTAGGTATTAAGCAAGATACTGTAGCCCAAAATTGTGAAAATGATATGGTTGAGACGATGTTAGCTTTGGATACCACTTTATTGGATAATTTTCTTTTTCGTGTAAAATTACCGGAAAAGGCTTCTGGAATTCCAACGATGCGTCTAAAATCAGACGGTTCTATTCCTTCTTCAAATTCAAATTTCCACAGTGCGTACTCCAACGCATCTTGCACCGAATCGTGAACATATTTGCAGCAGGAAAATAAATGATGATGATCACAATGAAAACAGATTTCGTACGATTGTGAAGAACATCTTGGCAAACATTTTCGTAGTTCTTCTTCCAATAACCAGTCGATTTTAAGATTCTTCACATTTCGATGATGCCTTCCCAAATAAAATTCCTTGCTAAAACGCTGCCTTCTTTCAAAGAATGTCTCACAAGATCTTGAACAACGATTCCTTCTAGTCTCAGATAAAACTTTCACAGATTTTTCTACTAAATTATAACATTCATCCTTGGAGTCCTTCGCGTTCCCTCCGAAGCAGTCACTCCACGAGCACCCCATGATCCTTACCTCTCAGAAAATTCTTAGTTACTAACAGTTCTTGCGAGCTTCCCTTGATTTTATCTTTATAAAGCAAAAATTGTACTACCTGGTTTTAGGTAAACCTTCTAGATGGTAGTTTTCCGTGGAAAAGTAATACATAACGAGGTTTTAAATACACCTACTAGTTTAATTTAGCTTTACTTTATATTTATAATACATTTACGACGATTTTCCGAGTAAAATCGTAAATCAGGTAGAAATGGTAAATTGCTCAATTTATGTCTAAGGAGTTGCAGCAGGTAATTAAATGCAATTTCTTAATAAATAATTTTGGATTTACCTGACTGTTAAGAAATTGAACATAGTGTAAAAATTTTTATGTTCCAGTTTGGTATCGTGCTTGATGAACTTTGACGCACTGTCTAAAATTCCGCTTCTATTCACTTACTTTACTACTATCGTTAGATAAAATTGGCATAGAAAGCGTTATAAGCAAAGGTTAAGTACTTGGCATGCAAATTTTATAACCTCTAGGTATCTCGATTATTGGGCATAAAATTTGTAACATTGTAGTTATTTTTACTATGGAACAGAGCTGAGCAGACGAAAATCGATTCAAAAACATCGAAATTTAAAAAAAAAAATGTAATATAGTTCAGAAAGATTATTTGAACAAAGTCACATTTTAACACATTGATATAAAAAGGAAGATATTCCGCCCTTAAACGTGTTCGCACTTGCAACCCATAACATTTTCCTGTGCTCTGATATACGTGCACTAACATTGTAAAATTTATGAGCAACGTAAAACTTTTCAGGTTTTAATGGTAGAGTGTTTTTCTTTGATCCCTTTCAAATTTAAATAAGGGAAACAAGATGTCCTTGTTCTTTTGCTTGAAAAAGCTCAAAAGTTTGAATACTTGAAGCACTCGTTTGTCGTTTGTTTAATTTGTAACAATTTCTTGTTTACATTGAGTTTTCACTTAATGATAATACTAAAAAATGGCCACGATGTGTAAATATTGAAAGTAGGCAATTTAATTAATGAGAAAAGAAATATTTGAGTGTAATTAACATTCTTGTTCTGTATGATCAATAAATAGAGATATTATTTTATACAATTGTTTTTGAAAGCTACCAACATAATTTAGGTAAAATTGCGTCCCCAAAACGACTTGATTGCCTAATTATTTGGTTCTTTTGACTTCAAACTCATTCATCCAGACAGTACCTGGAGACAGCCTAAAAGTTTTAAATAAGTTAACGAAACTTTTCCAAACCATTTTGCTCTTTGTCTTTATAAATCATTCTTCATTTATTTCTCATTTAACCTCTTAAAACAAGTAAATCAATAATTGTTTCTGAAATAATCGCTTCATAAATTTTATGTAATAATTTATTAGCCGTGGGAACGGCAGCACACACCTCATTTAATATTAATTTTGTTTCCTCCAAATTTAAGTTCATTCGCCTATGTAGTAGGAAATAAAATTTTTGGCTTCAATTCTTAGCTAAATATTAATATTTAATATCGTAATTTTAACTAGAGTATTTCATTTTCTACGCAGGGCTGTTAGGATTTGTTTTAGATTACATATTTGCACCAAAAAAAAAGTCCTTTGTACATGTTTCTGTTATTCAAGGATCAAGGGAATGAATACGATGGGACTTGGGCAGTTTCTTTAATACATAATATTCGTGAGAAATTATGTTATTCTGTTTGAATGGGATTGGGAAGCAAATCAATATCGTACTATCATAAGACGCAGCATTAGGTGCTTTTCATATCAAATGAGAGTGCTTTGCTTTAAGTTTCACCTGCCGGAACGACGAGTGATATCTTGAAGAGGCTAATATTAATCCATGCATTAAATATTACTGCGGCATCGGAAACACGAAGAGAGGAAGCAAAAGTTTTCTTGGAATTTTCCGGTTTTCTTTTCCAAGGGTTGATTGGTAAGATGTTGTTCACGCAAACATAAGTGTAAGTATACTTTGCAAAGTATTTTTTTTTTGCTAAACTAAAATGAGAATGAGCCAAAGAGATCAAAATGTTACCAGAAATTGATAGTGATAGTAGTTATCACTCTTACTTTGAGTGTATTAAAATCACGTGTAAATTAATCAAAAATTTGAATGTTACCGCAATTTCACTTTCTTATTTTTAAGTTACTCGTATTGAAACAATTTATTTAGGATTTGGACCGAATTAACAGGGTCAATTTTTTCTCTTCATAAATTACTTTATTTGTCTATCCGGAAAACCTTGTAATTAAATGTTTCGTCTCTTCAAATTAAGAAGCTTATACCCGTAAAGAGACCTTAATTTTACAGCAAGGTTTCCACTAGAACCGTATGTAAAAATTTAACTTGAGTGGCCGACTGTGCTATCGATATGAGGTGGTCATTATACCTCAAGAAAAATTTAATCGATATCGAATTACGCTCTCAATGGCACAGAGTTTTTCCCTTTAATGTGGGGACAACTTAGCAAGTACGACACCTGTAGATCTCTGGACATCATTAATATTTAACATAAAAAAAGAAAACCTTAAATTATATCAATAATAGCGTAAAACGGTACAGATTTTAGAAATTCGCTTCGATCAGTTCCTCGATTTCATTATTAAATTAGACACGAAAAGTTAGAGGCACTTAGTTAAAAGAAATTTTGTGGTGATCGCTTAATGACGCTGGATTATTTAAACCACAATAACTTTCCTGATTATTGTACATTTTAAATCGAGTCATCCATACAATAACCTGAATTACAATAATGATAAATGAAACTTAAAATGCATACAATCTTAATATTATATTATAATACATACATATATTAATCGAAGAGTTGTTAAAGGAAAAAAATATATGTATTTGTTAAGTTAAATTATAAAAATTATATACGAAAAAAAAACTTTAACCGCGTTTTCCACTTGAGCTGAAATCGACTTTACTTAGAATTAAGGATAGTTCATTTGAAGTTGAATACTTGAAAATATCTTATAAAGGTCCTCAAGAACACTTGAAGCCCCGCTGTCTATTTTCGTTTTGTGTACTTTCAATTACCTTTGTCAAATTCGAAATCCCAATCTAGAGTCCTTTTATAAGTAAGTAATGATGCATTTAATTGAAGTTGTCACTGAACTATCAAATAGGCCATCACTCCAGAAGCAATGCACCACTCCTAAAGTGCTTACTGGAAAAAACGTTAGCCACTTTTAAGGATCTTAAACTAGAATTTCTCACTCTTGTGAAGATAGCTCCTGAGCCGAACCACTCTCAACCGATAAGGGAACTATAATTACAACTCACTCAAAGGTTTAACGACTTTCACTTCAAATTTAACGAAATGCGACTTAATCAAACTAAGACCCAAGCACATTAACATCGCATTTCACGAAGCGTAGGAGACGACTCTGCTCGTCGCGACGCCCTGTTAAGAACTGAACTCGACGCCTAGCATAAAACCACACGATAACACTTCATTTGAGAAACTCAAGTGAATCGAAAAGCGCATGAACGAGGTGTAATTTTATCACTCCTTTTTGGCGCGATAATTCTCCTTTAATTTAATGCAATACATACTAGAAAATTGAAATAGGTATGTAATGCTGAAAAAATTGTAAAACAATAAGAGTTATCAATTGTAGAATATTCTTGTGCGATATTCAAATTCATTTTTGATTGTCTCTAGATTTATACCATGGACACACTACACCGTCATTATGACGAAAAATGTCTTTATGACCAAAAACCCCATCATTAAGACGAAGAGATAAGTACGAAAAGTAGCATCCTAAGTACGAAAAACGCCCGTCATTATCTCACAATTGGAATTAGGTATTAAAAAAATGTGTACAATTAAGCGGAGTGAACCCCTGCATTGGGGCAATTTTCCGTAAACTCCTCATCATCGATGATATAATATTAATATTGTCTCCATTAAATCCTCAAATTTATTCTTTTTCTTTATTTTTCTCCATAGAAGCCAATCGCCCCGGATCAGGACTCTGGGAGCTGAGATTTCACCCTGGAATTAGCCGAGGAGGAAACTCTCAGCTGAACTCTCCACAAACCGCAATCGCCCGGGATCAGGACTCTGGGAGCTAAAATTTCACATTGGAATTAGCCGAGGACGAAACTTTCAGCTGAAGTGACCCACCCCACCTGTTGAAAACCAAAAAAATATGTTAAAATTACATAGTATTAAAATTGCATAAAAGTTCATTTTGTACAAGCCCAGTGTAACAAATTGTATTTTAATTTGTATACATTTAAAATTTGTAAATGTCTCCATCTACAATGTAAATAAATAGTCGAATTTAGAATTAAGTTCAATTAGAATTGTCCTGAAATTGTAAAAATTAATGACCATTCAAAATAAACATTTAAAACGAATCTGCAATTTTTAAATTTGCCGCCCCTTTCCTCTTCTCCAGTCAATTTGATGTGCGGAGCTAGGCCGGTTGTTGTCCCGGGAAGGAAGTCGGGCTTCGATGTTTTTGCGATCTTTCCCCGCTCCAAGACTGTAAGCTCGGCACGACCGGACCGGGTCTTGGCTAAAATCTGACGCTTTGGTTTGGAAGTTCTAAATTTAGCTAAGACCCGGCCCGATCGTATTGAGCTTACGGTCTTGGAGCGGGGAAAGATCGCAAAAACATCGAAGCCCGACTTCCTTCCCGGGACAAACACCAGCCTAGCTCCGCACATCTAAAAATAGTTCCAAATTGACCGAAAGATGGCCAGAATTAATTGAAGAGAAGGGGAAAGGAAGGGGCGGCAAATTTAAAAATTGCAGATTCGTTTTAAATACATTAAAGTCAAGTCGTTAGGTCTATCAAGCTGAATCATTTTATTAAGTATTGTCTCTTAGTAATCAAGGCCAGTTGTTTTTTGTATTTGCTACTCCTGCTGCTAATCGAAATTCATTTGAGGTAATCCAAGCACCTTTTTCGTAATCCAAAGGCGGTGTGCAGACACACTTGTGTATACAACTGGATTGTTTGGGGTTCCACATCCAAATCCGAAGGTCACGACTCCAAACAATTTGTTTTTATAAACCAACGGACTTCCGGAATCGCCAGCGCAGGCGTTCTCCAGTCCACTCTCGTTTCCTCCGCAATATACCCCTGAAGTCAACCCTGGCACAATTTGCTTGCATCTCTTTTCCTTCCAGATAGGAATATTAACGAATTTTAAAAATTTCGTATTAATACCTGAATTATCACCTGTAGGCCAATTAACACCCCATCCACTGACTGTGGCGTAGGCGCCAGCGGGAATAACTTTGTTGGCCTTGGGAATGCCAATTGGTTTTATCCTAGTACCAATATCAAAACTCTTTTTCAAGAATACGATCGAAATATCGTAGCCGTAGGCCTTTGTAATCGGGTTGTACTTATGATGCTCTTCGAAATGGTTGACGAAGATTCTTTCGCCGTCATCCTCTCTATCAATGGTGCCTGCGAGTACGCTGAGGTATTTTATATCTTCTTTGTAAGTGCAGTGTGCTGCAGTTATTGCAGTATTTCCTGAAATCAAGGCACCTCCACAAATATGAACCTTTTTGCTCTGCAAACTTATTTGATAGGGAAATTGCGCTTTCTTGGCATAGTCCCCCCCAATAATACCACTCGTGGGCAATCCGTGTCCTTTGGATGAAGCTCTAGCAAGTAAACAGACGAAGAGTTGCAGAATAACCATCAACCGAATCATATCTTGGCTCTTTTAATGATACTACTTTCATTAGAAAATATTTGGTAAATTTATAGATACTTATTGGTGCTGTATCAATGTTAGGCTGCATCTGCGTCAGCTTTGCACAGGTGTGTTTTTTTAAGGTGATATAACAATGAATAGATCAAAATTATTTCACTGGATTAGAGGACACTAACTGATCATAAGAACTTTTACAAATTGCATTAAGTATTAAAGAATATTTTTTTGAATATCAAACAAGATTTGGTACATTTAAAAATGGGACCTACATATGCGTATATCATGGTAAAGATTTTGTATAACTAAATACAGAATTTTCGATAAGGCTCAAAATCATTACCACAAGAAAAAAGTAAAATTTAACTGTGCGAGAGAGGCGTAACGGAATAAATAAAAAACTGAAAAATTTATTGCAGTATATAATTTTTCTAAATTTATATACTGGGCTGCATTTTTGGTTAACACTTTACGCACAATTATAAAAAATTTGGCTTCACAGATTGTATCCAGTTATGTAATCGATAAACAAAAATAAAACAAGATATTTATAGAATCAAGTTACCCACGCTTCCAAATAACTAAACAATTTATTTGAATAGGAAAATTTGTTAAATTTGTCCATATTTTGAATTGAATTGCGCCTATGTTAACGCCAAACTTCATCTGGCAGTCCCCGGCTAGAGAAGACTTCAGCGAAACCAACGCCATATTTTTTCAAAATATGACGCATGCGTTGGATTACTTGCCAAAAAATCTGGAATAAGTAGGACCGGGGCGTTTTGACCAGAAAATATTACATCGAATCGTTCTAATATTCAAGTCCAAATTATCCACGGTAATTCGCGTGTGTTTTGTGAAATCAGGTGGTGTTGAAACGTGGCAGAAATGGAGAAAAAAGAGCAGTTATTAATTTGTGAGCCGCCTTCTGAGCTCAGATTCCGTGGTATGTATAAGAAAATTGGTTACACTCTCTGGCAATCAAATGGAAGGAGCTGCAGATGTGGTCGTGCGAATGGTCGACCAGCCAAAAATAAAAATTTTGTCAACGGTCTAGAGAGCCCTAAAATATTGCCCGTTATGAGCCCCAATGCAATTCCGCAAGAAGTGACTGGCCAAGCTGGCGGATTTTTGAAGTCTTTCTGCTTTTAATATTTATAAACCTTTGGAGGTTGCTCCCGAGGGAAATTTGCAGGGCTCGTTAGTCTATTTTGGTGCGAGGCGGTTTTTTTTTTTTTAAAGGAAAGCAACAGAACTTGTATTTTTCATGATGAATTTTCCTTAGGTTTTCAGGTGCGACCGTCGCTGCAATCTGCATGCACTTTGGATCCTAAGGTGCAGTGACATTTTTCGAGGCGGGTCGGGGTCGCGTGTTATCATAAACAACCGCCTGGCTCTCGGTCGGGAAGATTAAAATCGTTATTATGAAATCCGTGACGGGTAATTGGTGCCCAATGACAGTGGACCAGCGTATTGTTTTTGTATTAAGAATTGATTTTCCGATCGAAATCTACTCATGGCCTACAAATGACTCACGTGCATTCTCTCAGCTGCGATTACCCTGAAAACGTCCGATTTAAGTAATTCGCTTAACAAACGAGGTGCAAAGTGATTATTACTTAAAACCCCGAACTGCGGATATTGCGTTCAGGTACTCTGCGCGGTATTTTTCTTTACGTCGGAATTAAATTCAAGGAAGGAATGACGGCTCATAATGGTTAGATTCCGCTGAATTAACTTTTGATTTTGATTAATAGACTGCGCGACGATGCAATAAAATGCCCCATGTTTATGCGTTCTCCCATCTCATACATGCCTCTGATTTTTACATAGTGTAAGAACCAAACTTGTCATTTTTGTGCAAGGACATTGGTAACTTGCGCAATGGAGAAACGAGCAAAACTGCAGTTACATCCAGACATCAAATTTTTAGCAACTACCTTCGATTTCCACTTTCTAAAATGCCTAAATTTTACTGTGTCCAGTGCACATTGACAATAAAATGTAAAAACTCGCATTGGACACGACATCGTCTGGATTGCAAGCTCCATTCTGTTTGTTTAGTAATTACAAATAGTTCTAACATACTGTCATTGAAAACTTGTTTGCACAATCCATTATTTGTATTTTTTGTAATGAAATAAATCCAGTTCCGATGTGTGTAGTGAAACCTCCTTAACCTCTTGGCTTCTCTTGTTCTTTAAAATGAATAAGTACCTAGTTTCAAGAATTTCTTTCTAGTATTTAAATAGTAGGACATAATATCCTTTTAATAGAACCCCTTTTATAAAATTTAACTTATTGATTTAATAATATTACCTTCTAATATTGCATATATAAATTTTTTTTTTTACTGCTGTACACACTTTGTCCTAAAATTAGGTCATTGAGGGAAAATTCAGTACAAATTGGAGGACCCAAGAGATTAAAGCGGACTATACACGCTACGACTTTTTGGGGAAAAGTTTGCTCAAACAAAACACAAGAAGAGCGTTTGAAGTGGATAGGTGCATATTTCATGTTCAAACTTTCTCAATAAATTCTCCAACAAATAATTGCTTAGAAGGAACGAATACAGAAAATCCTTTGACAGAGAATGTTCACTCTCTTGTTAAGACGCAATTACCCCGGCCATATCATTTTATAAGAAAAAGTAAATAATAAATGCATTAATTAAAAAAGCAATCAAAAAGTCCACCTTCCCCATTAATTTAGTACGTAACTTTCCGCCTCTTTTCCACCACAAAACACAGTGATTGAATATCCTATCAGCTTTTAGGAAGCCAAGGTCACGAAAAGATAAGGCGTTAATTGCCAGAGTGAATAGCCTTTGTACCTTTGATTAAATACATCTCTGCTTTTCTTTGCTTGACTTGACTTCTAATCTTCGTAGCATCATAGGAGACAGTTTTTATAAGAACGTTAAAAATTAATAAAATGCACAGAAATGTCAGAATCGTAAGGGACTCTACTCATTTTTGCACTTAAATAAATGTGTCAAAATTAAATACAAATATCTTTTTCACCTCCCTCCGATTTACCATCTCGCATAAGTTAATGATTTAAAATATATTTAAATTACACATCTTAAAGAATCGCTACTGTCGAATACGTAAGCAAGCAATTTAATTTGTATTAATAAGATGCTGTTTCTCTATTTGAAAAAATTAATTTATTATTTTGCAGGACCTTTCGTTAAGCCAATTGTAACAAACTTGATGTTAAAAAATCCGACAGACCGCTACATCCTTTTCAAAATAAAAACAACGGCCCCTAGAAAGTATTGTGTTCGTCCCAATGTTGGAATGGTAGACCCACATCAAACTACGAAAGTAGAAAGTAAAATGTTTTAAATCATTCAATATATGTCCGATAATTATCTTTTCTTTTTCATTAGTTTGTCTTCAAGTCATAGCTCTTGATCCTAATGAGAAAAACAAACATAAATTTATGGTCCAAAGTTTAGTTGTTCCAGAAAATATGGACCCTAATAGTGAGGCAACGGACATTGAAAAATTAGTGAGTTATAAAAGATTTCACCCCTCGAGTTTTTTTTATATATATTATTGTTTTTCCAAATTTCAGTGGCAAGATGTAAAACCAGAAGATCTAATGGACACGAAACTGCGATGTGTTTTTGAATTGCCAGGAAAATCACCAGCTGGAGACACTGCCGGTAATTATTAAGAAATAAAGAAAACATTTTAATTACATTCTATTTTTTCCAGCTCCTAATGATTCGACTACAAAGAACGTTATAACTAAAGCAGGAGGCGATCAGAAGGTAACTATTTCGTTTAATATAAGTGTTATGTGTAAAAGTTTTTATATACTCAAATTTCCAATTTATTTTTCTTGCAGTCAAAGGAGGATATAATTAACGACTATATTCGGGCCACAAACGAAGTTCGGCAATTGCAAGAAGAACAAAGCCTATTACGGGTTGAAAATATTAAATTGAATGTAAGTAGGACATTTTTCTCACAGAGTACGACTGACACAAAATCTTGAGAGTTTAACGCGAAAATGGAAAATATTGTTAATTTTTTTAATAATGTGATTAGCGTTTTCTAAATTGTGCTATGTATCTCCAATCAAAGGAGAAGGAAAAAATGTTGTATTATAATATATGTGTGTACCAATTTAAAATAACAATTTTATTCTTTTAGGAGCAATTGCTGCGACTTAGATTATCTGCAGAGGCAAACCAAAAAGAGCAGCCGACTTCGTCTTCGTCATATCAAAATCCATACTCTCCGCCACAGTTAGGACAGCAGCAGATTCCTGTAATGTATATAGCTCTTGCGATTGCAATGGGCTTGTTTGGCTTATTGCTTGGAAAGTATTTGCTCTGAATCAATCAAAATGTTGTTATTGGCAAATAAAAGTAATTGTAAGAAATTTAAAAAGTAATTATACCTATTTCAAAAAAGGAAGAGACAAAGTAAAACAATAAACAACACTGAACACTAAAACAGATTTTATTATACAAGGAAAATAAAGAGAATATATATATTACCGCCATATACTATCGGATGTTTTGTTGAAAAAAAAAAAAAAAGAAATTTATAAAATGTAATTGAGCATTTGAGCCAGAAGCAATTGTAGTTTGTAAAGAGCATATAAGAAGGGCATGTAACACTGGGATTCAAGCGGGTTTTAGTTCTTTCGGTATGAATCTGTCACAAAAATTTGTATTTGCGGTTTTTATTTCAAACTATTGTTTTGTGACGTTTAATTCTTTGTATTTATATCCACCACCTAGTTTTATTTTAAGCTTGAAATTAATGTTATTAAAGCTATTGCAAACAATACAATTGCATTTCTTTAATGTTAGATAATACATTCTCTGTATATTTTTTGTTAGTTCGTTTTGTAGAAAGATTGATAATAAAGCCGGCGACTGTCATCTGTAAAATGTATAGTTTTCCGTAACAAATCAAGTCTCCTAGTGCCCTTGGGGCTCCATCGGTATATAAAATATTTACTTAATAAATTATTTACAGTTTTATCAATATGGTGGTTAAGCAGTGATCTTCAGATTGTAGGTTTTATTTTCTAGGGTTTTCTAGTTTATAAAACAAGTTTGAATTTCCCAAATTTTTTTTTCACGTACTAGTTGCATTTTTTAAAATATGTAGATCACGATTGTTTGGAATATCACTGTTTAGTTGCATGATTCTATTTTTTGTTAATCTGTTATTCTAAATTTATTTGCTCATTTGACTTTATATAAATATGTAGTACATATAAAAAATTTGGAAGATAAGTGTGCTATGAATTCAATGGACCGCTCGACCTGTATAAAGTGCTTTAAAAAAATATATACTTCATATTTTTATTCTAAAAATCCATATTTTTATAGTATATTTTAAATTTAACCCCTTTGCCTACAATATCAAGCCATGCTCGTGGTCGTTCGATTAAACCAAAATTATAACCACGAGTCAGGCTCTTCGAAATGTCTTGATCTTGTCAAATCAAACTTTGGAGTTTGGTACACGCTATAAATTAAATTAAATCGTAGGCTAAGGGGTTAATATCAAGTGGATTAATGAGTCCAAGAACAATATTATCCATCCAAATCATTAGCTTTGAGATAATCAATATGTACAGAGAAATTGTTTTTTAAAATAATGTTTAAAAAGAAATTCAATTTCAAAATGGAGTAAATAAATAAATCGCGCAGATTTGCATACTGCTCTTGGACTCAATAAATTTTTTTTTTTTTTTTCAGAAGAATTACATAATTATTTTACTGAACTTTAAAAACTGTTCTATTATGAGTCTCTAATTAAAACATGTGAATTATTAGAACAAAACAGAAAAACACTTTCTTATTTTATGCCGTTGAATTAATCAATAATAAATCTATAAAAGTGATAAGATGCATTACTTGCGAATTGCCGGGGAATTTCCCAAAAAAAAAATAAATTATAAATCATGCAGTTGTAGCGAGGTGAATTAAAACGAAAAATTTAGGAATCGAATCACCTTTAATAAAGATAGAATTTAATAAATTTGTCCTAAAACGACTTTTCGACTTCTTTATATTTTATCTAAGAGGGCGGTCTAAGTTGGAGTTTCTGAAATACTTTTTCTACCTTTAAAATTTATTTTTTCTACTACTATTTCATGAACTTTTTGGAAATTGGTAAATTTATTTATTAAGGCATTCTATGTACACACCTATACTATTATACTTATAATGAGAAAAGTTTGTTTGTTTGTACGCAGCCGCAAGGCAACACACCATAAAAGCGCAGATTGGGGCTTTATTAATTTTGGGCCACATTTCAAAACTTTACTCCTTAGAAACAACTTTTACATATATGGTTATATATAAAAACAACACCTAGTTATAATTGCAAAATGAAGAATATTTATTTCATAATATATGTATTATATGCTGCTGCAAAATTTGTGAAGCTTTCCGCCTCATTTTGAAATACATTGCTTTGTTTTTATTTTAGAATATAAAGCTAACAGAAATTCCTCTTTTATGTATAAAATTACACAAACCATCCTTCGAGGCAAATTCATTTCCTTTGTCTACAAAATTCGTTCAGTCTCTAAACTTTAAAGAATGAGAACAGGAATGCACTGCTTTGTTTTTTAGAATTTATATTAAAAGTGGCAAATTTTATAAATTGAAACATAACAAAATAAAAATTGGAAAAATTACTGCATAGGGCTGAATGCTGATACTCCAATTAAAGACACATTTCCCATACCTCTTTTGATAACATGAGGTATTTGCTTTGGAACCATGCTAGAAAGAAGAAAATTAAGTTATTTTCGTTTATTTTATTGTTAAAAAGAAAGTACCTAATGCAGTCGATAATTGGACAAACTGAAAGACAAAGCGTGCAACCAGTGCAGTCTTCCGTAACATGGGGAAGATGAGTCTCGGAATCGAAACTAATCGCTTGATATCCAGAATCAGCACACGTCATATAACATTTGCCGCAATTGATGCACATATCCTAGAAATTAATTAAAATAGTTTGCTTAGTCTCTAATACCGGCTTACCTCAGCGCTTAATTTTCTTAAACCTCTTCTTTAATAAAATGATAGCATTGGTCATTTTTACTTACATCATCGATGAGAGCCACGACTTGCTTTGTGTTATCCAAATTTTTATAAGTTCCAATTTGAGGTAGCGAGAGTCCAACTATTTCTTGAACCTTTGGAGCTGGGTAAATTTTGTCTGGATTCTTTAATTCTAAGAAACTTTTGCTACTTTCAGATGACCACAATGGTCCATTAGTTTTTCTTATTGCTGCCAATTCTTTATCTCGCTTTTCTTTGTACGGTCCAAAATGACCAAGAACATTTCCATTTTCGCTGACTATATGCTGAACAGGCTTTCCCTTTTGGTGTTTGGGTGTTGGTGGGGATTGACCATCCCAAAATTGGGGTAATTCTGGTGGAGGATTTGCTTTCAGATACAGCAAAGCTTTCAGTCCAGTGCAATAATCATCAATTAATGTGAAATCTTGATTTTGAACAGCCGAACAAATTTGCACAACACTTGCTCCACATTGCAGAAATTGTAGTGCTGATTCGGCTGAATCGACTCCACCAATTCCCAGAATTGGGAATCCTGGCAATTTATTCGCTATGGAGGATATCGCCTTTAAGGCCATTGGTCTCGTTGCGTTCCCCGAAACACCTCCGTAAGTCGTCCTCTTGTCGCTTCCCACAGCTGGCCAAGGAGTCCCGTCTGCTTTTAAGGACATGAGACCTTGGACCGTGTTAATAGCCGAAACGCCGTCAGCACATCCTTCCTGAGCCGCCATGGCAATGGAAACGATGTCGGTAATATTAGGCGTTAGTTTAATGAAAAAGGGGATCTTAACCGCTTCTCGAACCCATGCAGAAATGTCTCTGACTAGTATTGGATCTTGTCCGCAGGCCAATCCCATTCCTGATTCACCCATGCCATGAGGACAAGATAAGTTCAGCTCTAGGGCGTCGGCGCCCGCTCGTTCTGCCTTTTGCGACAATTCGGTCCAATCTTCTTTTGTGTAGGTGCACATTATGCTAGCTATCACTATTTTCTCGGGGAAGTCCTGCTTTAGTTCAGTTATGCTGTTCAACCAGTATTCAGAATATTTTTCTGATATTAACTCAATATTCAAGAATGATCCTTGCTGCGGACCATAATTGTATCCGGATGTAGTCCCGCGTACAATTCTTGGCGATACATTGGTAACAACATCCTGAAATATGGAAAATAAATTTCTATTTGTACGTAACAATTTTTATGAGATTTAACGTTTTAACTGCCGTGCCCACATTATAATTGGTGAATACTTTTAAAATCGGTTTGGTTATGCAGGTAAAAATTAACTTACTTTATTCAACCCAAAAGTTTTTGTGACTGCAAAACCCCAGCCCTGTTCAAAGGCTCTTCGAATCATAGCAGAGCTAGTCGTCGGTGGGGCTGAAGCAAGACCGAAGGGATTTTCAAATTTTAGACCACACATGTCTACGGAAATGTCCACCAAATCGATGTCTGTGTAAAACAGGGGTAGTTCCGGTGGTGTCTCCAGAGAAATATTCTGCAGATAGCAATGCATATACCAAGCTGCAGTTTTTCCGTCGTTCACAGATTCAACAGTGGTCTCAGCAATTCCCGCCAAATCACCACCACAAAATACTTGGGGTAGGGAAGTTTGTTGAGTTTTAAAATTCACTTTTGGAAGATTCCACTTATCCAGCTGAATTGGCGAAAGTGCTTCAATAACTGGTGGATAGAGTTTAAAATATTTGATATTGTTCATAATAAGGTTTTTAAAATCAGTTACCTTGAGTGTCGTACAACCCCGATCCAAATGCTGAAATTACGAAGTTCGCCTTGAGTCGAGTAATCTGCTCAGGATCTTCGAACCAATCGCCATTCTCATCCTGTTCTGTTCTACAAAACTCCAATGCTACTATCTAAATTTAGAAAAATAAAAAATCAATCATAAAATTTCACCTTACAACCACATTTCACACCTTCTCGTTTTTAACAATAACTTTAACCGGAGATAAGAAAGGAACAAATTCGCACTTTTCATCTCTTGCAAGTTCTGCTTCTTCAGGAACTGCTCGAATATTTGACGATCCTTTTCGAAATACCACAAAAACCTTTCTAGCACCACACCTGAGAGCAGATGTGGCACAATCGAAGGCGGTGTCTCCAGCACCCAAGACAATCACATTTCCAAAGAGTTGTGGAAACACTTGGTTTTGTTTGCATGCACAAAGCCCTGGTTTGCTACCCTCAGACACCCGGGGCAAAAAATCTTTTGAAGTAAAAAAACCGTGGCCTTCATTCAAACCCTTAAAAATAGAATCAAGTTTTGGTTCGGGCAGTCCAATTCCAAGAAATATTGCATCGACTCCACTGTCTAAAAGTTTCTAGAAAGAAATACACGATGAAATTCAGTAATTATTAAAAATGTCGAATTAATCAAACAACCTTCACAGTAATATCCCTTGATGAAAGCTCCCGTCCTGTTTCAAATTTAACTCCTAAATCTTTAACAAGTTTCACTTCAAAGTTTACAGCTCCGAAAGGTAATCGATATTGGGGGATTTCCGAAGAACTAAGGCCTCCAAAATAAGACTTCTTTTCAAAAATCGTGATATCGTTATAACCCAAACGACCCAGAAACGTTGCACACGACAAGGAGGCAGGACCTCCGCCCAATAACACTATTTTTTTATTGGGTTGCGCCAGAGGCTTCTGATTTGGAGGACGTATTTGACGAACTCCCATTTTTTGGAATACTTCAGTTGCAAAATGTTGCAAACCACCAATATTAATTGGGCCTTCCTCCGCAGCTTGTAAATTGCACCCGCCCACGCATAAATCGCTAGTAGGACAAACCATGCCACAAGTCAGTCCAAGGGGATTATCGGAAAAAATAGCTTTAGCTGCACCATAGTAGTTCTAAAATTAGAGAAAAATCAAATTTGAGAAAGTTATCAATATCACATAACATTCTCACCTTGTTGCTAATGCTGGTAATGAAACTTTTAATATCCAGTTGAGTTGGACAAGATTTTTGGCACGGGGCATCGGCGCACTTTAAACATCTTGCTGCTTCTTTTAACGCTCCTCTTTCAGAAAGTGTTGTATGCTTTACGTCCTCAAAACTGTTAAGTAGGTTTGGTCCAGACTAAAAATTAAAAATGGGTAAACCTATTAAGTATTATTTCTTATTAGTACAAATTAATTACCGAACAAGATTTTCCAGTATTTCGTTTCCAGTGCCTCTTATTATCCTTCGTTTCATTAGATGGAACTAACGAGCAATTGGTTTTTACCCGGGGATTGAGAGCCAGAAGATTCTGTGATATGCGTTATTATTTTACTTGGTCTAAAAATTTAAGATTATCTTCACACTAATTTTACCTCAATATCTGGAATCTCTCTGCTAAGGTACGATGAACTAATTGGCGGACTCATTCTATAAAAATGTTATATTATTTTCTTTACGATTAATTAAAGATTTACTGTGTTTGTGCGTTTGTCCGTCTGTCAAGACTAGTCAGATGGTTTTCAATAAAAATGGTATTGTAAAAGAACATCTGAAGGTAAATCAAGGTCAGGTTTTATGTTACAGCGTTATCTATGAAACCTTATCTGAAAACTTTAATTTTCTAAAATAAAACAAACTAAATTATTTTGAAGTAAAAGATAATAAAAACTACAAAATCAGACATGTAATTAGATTAGTTTGGAAAATAACTAAATATAAACAAAAATCATCGTACAGAAACAAAAGATAATGGTACTTTCTTTTTCTCTTTACCAACTTAAAATTATTTTTAAAAAATAAGAAAATAAGAAGAAGTAAGTAGACTTTTGTTTAAGCTTTAAAATATTTAGCCATGCAGCACGTTTAGTTATTCTAACACAATTTATAAAAGATAAAACAACTAGAAACATAAAATTGCAGGGATCCGTGAAAATTTAATTATTCACGTCCACTCGCAGTTGACAATAACAATTATTATTTTTTTTTACATTTGTAGTTTTATCGAAAATTAAATATCCATTTCGAAGCACAAATCACCCGAAAGCAATCCTGATTAATGAATGACTAACTGTTAATGAGCCGAATGAGTAGGCATAACTTTACTTTCCCTAAGTCGATCTTTATCTTTTTGCGGATTAGAAATATTTAATAATTCATTTTCACTAATTTATCACATCACAAATATCACTAATTTTGCAGCGCAACGAATTTGGGAAGCTCAGAAATTAAACGATTTATAGGTTTTTGTATTGAGAGTCACCATTCGTTACATACATACAGTGAAAATATTGATTTGACCTTGATTGCAAGCGTCTAGTTTTTAATTAATTAATATGAGATTATTGTAGTAGTTAACGAAAACTTTTGCTTTAATTTAGTTATCAATAATACTAAAAATTTACCTGCACAACTATAATCACTGATAAAAAATTAGAATTTCCAAGATACTAAAATGCTTATGGGTAGAATTTTGATCTTCTCACTGGAAGAGTCAAATTCAAACTGAGCTCAGGCTTAAAAAGTGCTGAACAAAGTGCTCTTAAAAATATCTTTAGAGCGTTTCTTATCGGTAACCAGAACTGAAACTGAGGTTTCTCTCCAGAAATATTTCTGATAAGTTTTTGAATTTATTCTTGACCATTAATTTTTCTCTTGATCGCCACTAAATTTAGTAAGACGACCCTGTCATCCATTAAGCTCCTCGGTTGCCTGGTAACATCGCAACATTTTGCAGGTAATTTGAATTTTGCTTACTAAATATTTGTTCTCGACTTGATATTTCTTGTCAGAAGATAATAAGAATACGTAATTTAATCGTAAGAGGTTCTTAAGATTTAACAATCTACAATAATCGTTTTTTTCGTAATAACAAGATACCCCCTGGACTAAACGATAAGACAAAATATACACATTTATAACTACGAAGAGATTGATAAGAGTCGCATTAAATCTTGAGTTTATATTTGATATGATATGATCATACGTAATTTATACAAACATGCAAACATAAATTTACTTCAATTTGTCTGTCTTTGGACTAGACAAAGACAAACAATTTTATTAAAAGCTATGTGCTTTAACAAGAAAGGGGTGTAAATACAATGGTTGAGTTTTATAAAATTTTACTTTATTTATTATGGTTAGTGTATTAAATAAAGTAGTATAAGATCAAGACAAAAAGGGGAATTCCCTATTTAAACAAAAACAATTGAGTTTTTCCTACACGTGTTACTTCTTATATTAAAGTAACACTATCGATTCTTTTATAGTATAAAAGCAAAATAAATTGTTCTTTTTAACCATTATCACTTTTGTTTAACAAACTTGACCAGTTCGACTTCCACTTACCACAGATCAACCTGTTGAACAGTGCATTCCTACTTGAATTCCAAAATGTAGGTTGTTTTATGAGTGATTTTAATATTAATTCACTTTGAGGGGAACAAGTGATATGCATAGTACGAGTACAACCGTTTATAGAGTTCAAGGCAGTTCAGGTTTGTGTTTGTTTATTTATTTCCTACACCAGACATTCTTCCTTTTCAGTATTCATATCAAATTAAAAAATTATTCTCATTCTAACCTTCCTGGACGGTTGTAGAATTCTTCTATTACTATTATTTTAATTAAACTATATTTAAAAAATTTTACGAATATGTTTTCGATTAGGATATGACGATTTTCTAAAAGTCTTTACTATTGAAATCATAATTTTTTCTAAATTGAAAAATATACTATTCAATTTCTGCTATAAAGATTTATTTGTAAAATCTTTCCTTTAAATTATAATAGGTAATGTAAAATTTTTGTTCTCGCTTTACATTATTTGAGGACATGATGCTAAATACCACCGCCTCTCGTAATTTGGATGTTTGCATACATTGTTCCACTTAAGCCGAATTTTGGGCGCCCGCGAGTATCACCAAACCTTCGAATCAGAGTTACGCAATCCATAGGTATTCCATATGGTAATGAGTAAAAATGCAGGTACATGCGAAGAGCCTCTGCCAGCTCGAGCAGCCGTCTGCCAGACTAGCTGGGTTTCGGTTCCACCCAAAAATTTTAGCAAGTAGTCCCAGTTTTAATCCATGCAGAGCTAATAAATCTGCAGATGACATTGTTATGATTTTAAAAGCATGAATCTGCAAACTTTAAAATTGTTATTATTTTTTTGCTTAAACATACTAATAACATTTTTAAGTTACTGAATAAATAAAGTAGTGCAGGAGATGTAGAATTATTATTTTGATTTATCGGTGACTAAAAAAGGGTTTGGCTTATTATATGGAATAAAAATTATGCTCGAAAAGCCAATTGCACACCGGTGGGACATTACATAATGTTTATGTTTATATGTGTAGTAATAAAGATAAACCTAGATAAATAGCTTAATAAAAGACAACTATTTTAAAACGCCAATTGCAATTAAATGCCATTCCTTGGGTCGATCAGATCTGCTTATTGAATAAAAAAAACTAAGAAGCAATTAGAAGCTAGAAGAAGGAGATCAAGATGGAGAACATAAAAAAAGTATGCTGGAATTAATCTCACACTCCGTGGGCAAAGAACAGACCGCGCCGAGCGCAGTAGTTTCGTATTTATATCCAGGCGCAAGTTTCCTCATTTTGCACACCCAATTGTTTTTACTAACCTATCGATAAGCCATCAAAACCAGATATTTTGCATGCAACTTGCCCACACCATTTTCCCACTTTTATTACTGGATTCCAGCGTAACTTTTTTATGTTACTATACAAGTTTGAAGATTGTAAAAATTTTCGTTAGTCGAGGAGCAATCGTTGAAAAGTGAACGTGGTATAAGCAGTCGTCCCGCGAATTTCATTCCAAATAAAAATGAAATTTCTTAACATGTGAGTTTAAATTTTACGATTTGCTCTGGATTTCCTTTAATATTTCCTTTTTATTACAAAAATGCGGATGTTTAAACTCCAAGTGACGGGTTCAGTTTTTTTTTTTTTTTTTTTTGTATATACATATACCTGGTTTTTAGTTATAAAAGTTGAATATGCAAATAAATTCGATCCAGACATTTAAATGATTTGGTAACCTAAAACAAGTGATGAATTTTAAATGAAATTGAAAGTGGATTTTTAAGAAAAACTGCATCTAAAATAAAACGAAAATTACTTTTATGACGATCAGACGATGAAATTTAACATTTGGCAAAGGTGAAAGGCTCGTGGCTCTTGGCTCCAGGCAGTTGAGGGGAGTGTTGGCATCGATTTGAACCTACCGTCACGGCTTTTCTGTAGGAAAGTTCAGAATATTAGATTTCATAATCGAAATCATCTTTAACATTCGCCACGACTTAATTGGAATTAGCAGGTCTTTAAGACAGCATTAAAATACGTTTCAAATTCAAGTTACCTTTTACAAGAAAACGATAATTAGTCTAAATTAATTAATTAAAAATTCGTTACAAATTTTAATATACATATTTTTTTGAATGATAGTGATATTACAACTTTAATACCAATTTTAACTAATTTAGAGAATATGTAATTTGTAATTCGAATATTTCTCAGAAATATTCAAGGTTAACTACGCCCGTAGCCGACTTTCACATTTCTCTCAACGTATATTTCGTTAATTGTAATCGTCGGGTTTTATTGACTGTAATTTATATGCTGATTTTGAGGCCTTGATGCGAATACATTAAATATTTTTTAGGTGATGCGGTGAGTTCGAGGTCATCGCATCGTTGCAACCAAAAGAAGATTATTTTAAAATTAAACTACATATATCTGCGCTCAAAACATAAAAAGAATTATTTTAAAACTGTTTCAACATTCATATTTTTGCCCTGAATGATTTTGGATTTATTTTTTTTAGTTGGATAGGTATCATCCTTTAAAAAATTTTAGGCTATAATACAAATATTTATGAAATTGGATAATAAAGTACATAGTAAAAACAGTCAACCGGTGTGGCGGTGCTTGTACTTATAAAATATTATTTTTGTACCAGTCAACAGAAAAACCTTAAAAATGAATTTGGCATTTTTGCGAACAAAGTAAGAAATTGCCCTTATTGTAAAAATTGCAAAAATTAAAAAACTGGTTAGTAACATAACCATCTTTATATTAATCGGAATAATATTGAAACAATGTAAGTTGCTGAAAATGGACTGAATCTTTTAAAGGACTATAAAAAGAAAATCTTTTTTAATTCCATATATCATTTAAAAAAAATGATAAAATGGTTAGTTTTCACTTTATACGAAAAAACAAATATTTTGTTTAGAGGTTTTTTTTAACTTTCCATTAAATTTTCTTAGCTGTTTTCTTGATTATAAATATTTATATTTACATACATAAATTAAAATAGCTCGAACATAAAAATGAAAGCTCGTTGTAAAGTCATTGCCATGAATACCTTGACCTTGCGTTGCACGGTATGTTCATATTTTCATCAGTTATGAATTTAAAGAATTCAACTTGTAACTGGCCTTGAGTACAATTAAATTACTTATTTGTTCCTAGAATTATTAACGCTACTTCTGTTGGATTGAGATTTTTATAACGACTTTACATTGTCTTGAATCCATACTCATTTCAAACTTTATCCTTTTTATGTGAAATACCTTAATATACATGTAAAAACGAAATTCGTCTGCTATCCAGAAATAATTTGATATTTAATTAAGTGGGTATTGTCTCATAAAAAAAATTTAAAAATAGAAATAAAGGTTTAAAAACCAGAAACATCTTAGTTACATAAGAATTAAAAATTATTCACCGATATTTGACCTTAACGCCAATTCAAATTTCACGTTATTTCTTGTACGAGATGAAAATAGCGGGGAATAAAATAAAATAAAATAAAACTAAAGCTAAGAATTGTCTTTTAAAATTTCGGAAATAGCTAGGATCCGGGTCACAAGATTATAATTATAATAAACAACAAGTTACGTGTTTGCGAGTCGACCGTGGCCACTTATCAAATTGGCGATTTATAAAAATTCATAATATGATATGCCAGAGCCCCAAAGAATGGGTCTGCAGGTGCCACGCCAACACTCACTCGAAGATAAAATTTTGCATATCATCGTGGAGTCGTCTCAACTTTGACATTAAGAACCATAAAGTCGTTGGGATGGCGGTGTGATGCAACTATCGTTTTTAAATTTTTTTTTAAAGAGGCAGCTTAGCCGAGGAGCTCTGCGAATGAAGCACCTATGTAAAAGCAGTACTTATTCTATGCAACCAGCGAAAAGGCAACTCGACTCATCACGTCTTCAGGTCGTGATGAGCCGCGGAGGCGCAGGTGAAACGGCCCCAGGTACGCTGTCCCCGTAACCGACATTTTCCGTACTGGTGCGATGCCTCAAGTACAAGCCTTTGCCTATCTCAGTAAGATATTCTCTTTTTACTTCTTAATCGGAGTTGCACAAAATCTTCGGTATAAAGGCTATAAAATCACTACCGGCTCGATTTTAAGTGAAAGTGGCTCGTGAAGGACAGAAAAATAAAACCAGTTTTAAACTATTAAAATGTTAATTATGCGCATATATAACCGTAGCAACGAAAATGAGAGTTGTGTTGACCGAGAGGCTGACAACCCAATTAGATATGCGAGCGCCGACACCTCGGAGCCCCATGCTCCATGCAGGCGAAGTGCATCCACCGTCGGAGTCCGAGTCCGAGCCCGGAGCTCACCTTCTGCGGCTGCGAATGTATTTCGAGTTGCTTTTGTACAATCTGCCGGATGCAACGCCGACTACTTTTATTATTAAGTTAAATACAGCAGTAAATCAACTGCTGTATCACTATTTGTTATTTCATATTTACAACTCAAGAAACTTTCCAGCTTCAATCAACTTTTCTTCACTTCTATTCAAATTTACTAGAGATCAATTTTCCAAAGGACACATCTCTAAAAAATTATACAATGCTTAAGCATAATAACAAAACAACTTTATTCTACTATTATTATTATGATTTCCCGCTATTGTCATTATTATTAAGACCATTTTCTAGCACGCTATCAATAACACGAAACATTTGAGCCGTTAAGAATCATAGAATCATTTTACCACTCTAAATATAAAATAATATTCGTGTAATTTTTTAGGGTTTTGATTAATAGAAATCAAACTTTTAATAATGTAATAAACATCAGGGGCATGAATCATTATTAAAATGAATAACTGATAGAAAATTTACTTTTAGCTTGTTCACCATCGTTTTGCTGTGTCTCGTCTGCACAACTTTTGGGGAGGAAGAGTCTCCGAAAAGAAACAATCTCCTCCTGCGCAGACCTGGGGCTCGAGCTGGCCCCCTTAGCAAATCGACAACCACAACCGCAGCCCCAAAAGTAGAGGAGGACTTCGCGGACGAGGAATACGATCAATCCGAAGATTTGGATGAAGCAGAAAAGGAGCAGGAAGAAACTGCCGTGTCCACGACGACCACCACTTCGACCGAACCACCCAAGAAAATCGGACCCATAATTAGGCCATTCCGAAGCAATGACGATCTCCTGCTAGCTTTAAAACGTCGTCAAATGAACGTTAAGAAAGGAGGTACTACTAAAGGTAATTTTAGTGACAATTACATAAAATTAAGAAAATTTAATATCGGACAATTGCAGTAGAAAAACCAGTAGCAAAACTTGAAAGCGAAGGAAGTGAAAATGAAGAGCAAGAGGCCCTTGCTCCTGCGGGGAAACCTTCGAGCGATCGAGGTTAAAAAATTTTTTTAATCATAGTAAAACGAGATTAATTTGAGTTTGTAAATAGCATCTAGACGCAGATTTGGAAGGGAAGGGGGTAAACCCACTGGAGATGCTGACGACACATCTGCACAAGCTGAAGAGCAACCAGCCAAAAAACCATCACGTTTCGCTCTCAGACCCTCAAGAAGTAATTAGAATAAGTTAATTTTTGATTTTAGAAAATTTTGTAAATAAAAGCGCTTACAGCCATTTTGTTGAAGTTATAGGATTTAAAATTTTTGCTATTTGTAAAATTTTCTTCGTTCACGTAAAAGAAATTTTATATTTCGGGACGAAAGAAAATGCATCTAATTATTCGAATTTTTGAATATTATTCATAACAAAAGACAATTGACTTACATTTATACAAAGTGGTGATAGACGAGTTGACGGCCAGTATCCAGAATTTAAATGAGAAAAACGATTTCGTCCGCCAGCATAATTTGATTGTCGTCGGTCATGCGATGAACGGCTGCTTGAATCTCAGAAGGGGTGAAGTCAGGGGTATTCTGTTCATTTACATATTCAGTTATCCTCTCCAGAGGAAGGCTCTGCTGTCGACTTTCCCGGAACAATTTCTGCAAGCTGGACTTAAAAGCCTGGAGGCGTTCGTTCGAAATTGTCCCGGGAGTTAGTTCTGTTTGATCCACCTGCATACGGTCAGAGTCTCTTGATCCAGAAGTGGGGAGGGACCTTCTAGTTGCCCGCCGGGTTAAGTCCCCGCTGTCTGGAACTGCTGAAACAATTTCCTCGTCAGATTCAACTGAGTCCTGCGTTGGTTCAACTCGCGTCCTCTTGCGCATGGACCTGGGGGTCTGAGTTTGTTGTTGCTCGTTAGTGTCTTCACCTTCGGAGTCCTGCTGGTCTCGTCTTCGCTTCCTCTTTTCTTTATCGATGACCTTTTTGAAATAGGCGAACTGGACGAGTTCAATTGCAGCCTGTGAGTCCTGGACCGCGATGGTTTTCGACAGTCTCGCCTTTGCGTGGGCAGTTGCCAGCCGAATCAGGGTTTCCAGGGTTCGAACTGTGACTGGCTGGGTGCGCGCCACGTCGGGCTCCTCGGACTCCTGCGACCTCAGCCTGCAGTATTCGTTTGCTATGACGTCGGAGGCTTGTTCGGAAAGTTTCGGCTTCAGGCACTTCGCCAAGTGGAGGTACTTCCTCATGAACTCAACGGAAAGGATTTTGTCGTTGCGGGCGCGCTTTCCGTGGAGGGCAGACTCGTACTTCTCGTAAATGGCAGTTTCTTTTTTCTGAAACAAAAATAGGAGTTAAACTCAACCGGTGGTTAGTAGGAGCTCACTTTTACCTCATTTGGATCGCTGCTGAACTGCAGGCTATCTGCGTAGCTGCTCCCCATTTGCAAAATAGCGCCGTCGGGCTCCTTGGGGTCCCTATAGCGGTGCATCCTAATGACATGGTCCGAGATCTGCTGGTCGACATCGTTGTCGATTACATCGAGCATCACGAACAACAGATCAAAACGAGATAAAAGCGAATCTTGCAAGCCGATATTTTCCATTGGTGTTTTGTATTGGTCGTACTAAAAAGTTAAATATTAATTAAAAATACCCCGAAGCGCTGATCTTAAGTTTTGAATTCAACTATGTATTACAATAAAACTATAGCAATCTTAATAACGCTTAGAAATAAAGGTTTAAAAGTTTGCTTTATTATTATAGCTAAGTACTATTTAAAATAATTAAATAATTAATAATTTTCATTAAAATTTTGAACATTTCATTTCAAAAGTATGTATGCGGGGTAAATTCTGTAAAATTTAAATAAGTTAAGAAGGATAGTAACTTACTATGTTATCAAAATCGTAATCGCAAATTGGGCTAAACTGCTTCTAAACTTTAATTGAATAAGTGGCTAAAAAATTTTCTACTATACAATAACTAGTTACTTTATAAAAAGGGTTAAACTTACCCTTCCATAAACAGGATTCGCGGCAGCGAGGACTGCGCAACGGGCGTTCAGGGAGGCGTGGATTCCCGCCTTCGAGATCGTGACCCGACCCTGCTCCATGACCTCGTGGATCGCGGTCCGGTCGATGTCGCTCATTTTGTCGAACTCGTCGATGCAAACGACTCCCCTGTCCGCCAAAACCATGGCACCGGCCTCTAGCCGTCGTTCTCCAGTTTCTTGGTCCGTGGTCACAGCCGCTGTTAAGCCAACCCCGCTGGAGCCCCGCCCGGTGGTCGCGATGGCCCGGGGCGCTATATTTAAAACATAGCGCAAAAGCTGCGATTTGGCGACGCTGGGGTCGCCGATCAGGAGGAGGTTTATGTCTCCTCGGAGCCGAGTTCCACTCAGCAAGTTTTTTTCAGCGCCCCCCAAGAGTTGGCAGATAATCGCCCTTTTCACGAAATCGTGCCCATAGATAGAAGGCGCGACACTCTTAGCTAAGAGCTCGAAAATTTCGTTATTTTTCGCTAGCTTCTTGCAGACCACGATGTCCTCCCGTGTGATTATGAGATTATTTTCCTTGTTCAGCTGGGAAATATTGTTCGCAATTAGTACGCACCGGAAAACCCCGGACGTGTAGCCGCCCTGTTTTCCGGGTAGAGCTCGGTAGTTTCCGACGATTTGCACCCTGTCGCCGGGTTTGCATTTGTCCACGAGATCATCGTCGCAAATCACGTCGACGTACCGTGGCATTTGTCCCGCCGGGGCCTTCTCGGGCATCTCCTGCATGGTGAGGGTCTGGTGGTCCTTGTAAACGGAGAGCCCGAACTCGGTCTCGAGGAGGTTGCCGTCGTCGTCCTTGGTGGGGTACACCGCGCTCGTGGGCACCGCCTCGAACGAGGTCATGTCCGTGTACTTCCGCTCCATGTACTTGTTGGTGCCGGGGCAGAAGTGAACGCTGCGAACGACCTTCGGCCTGATCAGGGAAATGTTGTTCACGATCCCCTCCAGGCACACCATGTTCCCTAAGAAACTGGAACACAAAAAAAAGCCTCTTGAGGAGGGTTTCAAAACCTAACTCAAACTAGGGTTGCGCCAGGATTTATAGTCTCAGGCTAGAAATAGATGCAAGCCTTTACAAAGTAACTCTCATACAAATTGAAAAATTCAAATTCGTCAAGAACTAATGATCTTTTTGAAAACCGACTAAACGCCTAAAAATTGTAAAACTATTGGAATAAATAACGCGCCAAATTATTCTTAAAGCATAAATATTTGGGATTTTACTCTAAATTGTAATTTACCTGGAAGTCAGACTCCTTGGTGTTACATGCCGGTTACCGAAGCACCCCTCAAACCCGATGTAAAAGTCCTCGAATTTCTTCCCGTGGTTGGAATCCAGAGACAAAACGAATTCCTTAAGAGCCCTGCTAAAGGCGAGCTGTTCGTCGAAGGCGCTGGTGAGAAGCGCCGCCGCTCGCACTGGATTCTTCCTTTTTAAGTCGTTAATATTCACAATTAGACGTTTGCTGTCCTCAGTGATCATATCCTTTACATGCGTCGAGTAAATGCCTTGATCCTCCTGAAAATTAAGTTTTATTTAGTCATGCCTTATTCGATTTAGAAACTAATTTTACTTCATCATCCAGAAAGTCAAGATATTCCCTTTGAATATCGCGTAATCTTTGGTCGTCCTCTGCCATTTCCTACACTTAACACGTTTTAACTTAATAAGTTTATAAACAGAAACAAACGACTTCAGCTTCGGTTTCACCGGGACACTTGCTAAATTTGGCGCCAAAGGGACTGTCTTATGTTATGACAGCAATCTTAAGTTAGCTACAGTTTAAGGTTCGCACTCCTTTTTTTTCTCACCATGAGTAGCTTTACCACACAAAAATTATTTATTTTATTTGCATTTAGTTCATTTCTTTCTTCTTAGTACAGCTAAATTAAAAAAGGTAATTGAAATAAATTAAATAAATTAAAATTATAGTTCAGTGGTCTATGTAACAGTACTTACTGTATGACTGACACGCCATCTGGAAACGTAACCTAAAACTAACATAGCATTGAAGGCGAATTCTTGGGAAGTGTCAAAAATTGAACAAGCGAAATTGTCAGACGGAATTTCTGCAGGCCCTTGATTTTCTGACGACAATTTTAAATGGTTGTGCAATCCAACGATGAAATGGCTTCGTCAAAGCCGGTTTATCCTCGGATATTCAACAAAATAGTGCTCACGCTCGAGAATTGCCTGCTACCAGAGAGCAAATTGGAGCAAACACCTTCGCAAGTCGATGGCTTGGACAAGGAAACCGAGAAGGATTTACGCATTTTGGGCTGTGAACTCATCCAGACGGCGGGAATTCTGCTCAAATTACCACAAGTGGCGATGGCAACTGGACAAGTACTCTTTCAGCGCTTCTACTACTCGAAAAGTTTCGTAAGGCACAACATGGAAACAACTGCAATGAGCTGCCTCTGCCTGGCATCGAAAATTGAGGAGGCGCCGAGAAGGATTCGGGACGTTATTAATGTATTTTATCATATCAAGCAAGTTCGCGGGCAAAAGTAAGTTGAATTTAATCTATAGGTAAAGTCCTAAAATTTTGTTAAGAAGAAAAACTTGTTTCCAGGGAAATAACGCCTATGATCCTCGATCAGGCGTACACGGCGCTAAAAACGCAAGTTATTAAGGCTGAACGGCGTGTTTTAAAAGAGCTGGGGTTCTGCGTTCATGTGAAGCACCCGCACAAGCTAATTGTTATGTACCTGCAAGTGCTGGGCTACGAGAAGAACGAGAAATTAATGCAAATTGCTTGGAATTTTATGAACGATTCTTTGCGCACCGATGTCTTTATGCGATATCATCCCGAGACAATAGCCTGCGCTTGCATTTACCTCACTGCCAGAAAAATAGGAATTCCTCTGCCTGGAAGTCCTCCCTGGTTTGGGGTATTTAAGGTCTCTGAAGAGGATATAATTGATATTTGCTACAGAATAATGCATCTGTACAAAAGACCTAAGGTAAGTTTTATAGGGAATGTTATAAAATTATTGATGATTATTTTATTTGCATTTTAGCCTAGTGTAGACAAATTAGAGGAGGCCGTTGAGGAACTTAAGAAGCAGTACATCGAGTCCAGGAATAAAACAAGACAAGAGCAAAACACTCCTCCAGCCGTTACGACCGTGGACCGCAACAATGGTTCCCACAACGCGTGGGGTGGTTTTATTTCAAGAGCTTTACCACTTCCAACGGCTGAATCGAAATCGAATCAAAAACGCTCCAACTCCCATTCGAGATCTCGGACTCGGTCAAGATCTCACACACCTGCTGAGGATTTCAAATCACGACCATCGAAAAAATCTAGACACCGCTCAAAAACACCAGTCAAAAATAAAAAGAAGTCGCGCAACTACTCCCGATCACCCTCCACATCGCCGCATGCAAAACATAGAAAAAGGTTCAGGATTTCCTTTGGGGTGTCTTATAGAAATTGATAACTTTCATTTCAGAAAACCGTCCCGAGATAGGTCCGACCACTACTCAAATGGGGATAGGAAGGATCGGGACAGAAACAGGGAGCGGGATCGGGGCCGGGAGAAGGACAGGTCGAAGCACGATCGCTACATTTCGGGGAGGAGCAGCCATCGGTCGAGTAAGCACCGGGACAGGTCTAGAGACAGGAAGCGCTAAGTTAAAACATTCTCTTCTCCATCCCATCGGTTTTGAAGGCATTCTTTATCTTATTCGATAGCTTTATTGTCCCTATTCTGAAGTTGCTTCAGATGTAAATGTAACTGCAATAAAAATATAGCACAACTTTATTTTTTATTGTACTTTCGTCTGCAAAACATCACAGCAGTGCTGAAAGAGTAAATCAAAATCGTGTTTCTTTCAGATTTTTTTAAATTTAAAAGCCAAGAAAAACAAAACAATTTAGGAGGAAACTTTCATTTGTTTCGGTTTGAAATTTTGCCGGATTCGCCTACTTATAGCTGTCAATAAATTAAGATTTTTGTTTCCTATATCAATAAATAAAAAATTCAACAAAAATTTAAGAGAAAATGAAATACTTTTTGGTAATAAATTAATTTAATATCACAGAATTTCCAAATAACCTCTTAATTTCACCATTCTACAAAATTATTTACTTTTATAAAAATTTTGGTAGAGGCCTAAAGCTGTTGGGTTTTTTTCACGTCCTTTCTTTTATTTAAAAAATTCTCGAGAGCCTCTTAAGCCTTTTTTTCTTTTTCGGACTTCTTCGGAAGAAGAACTTCCTGAATGTGAGGCAAGACGCCGCCCTGAGCGATCGTCACCCCGGAAAGCAATTTGTGCAGCTCCGTCGTTTCCGATGGCCAGCTGCAAATGCCTTGGGATAATTCGAGACTTTTTGTTATCCCTCGCGGCGTTCCCGGCCAATTCCAAGATTTCAGCGGCTAGGTACTCCATAACCGCGGCCATGTACACGGGTGCTCCGGCCCCGATCCGTTCAGCAAAATTTCCCTTTCTCAACATCCGGTGAATTCGTGAAACTGGGAACTGCAAGCCAGCGCGATTCGACCGAGATTTTTTTGGCTCTCTCTTCACTTTGCCTCCTTTTCCACCGTGTGATTGCGAAGACATGTTTCGTTTTATACAATTTAATAAATGTTTAATTGTCCAAGATTCGCACATTAAGTTCCTAAAAATCAAGAATTGTGAGACGGGCGCGACGGAAAGTCGTCCCTTTTATATTGCTTTTATATACAATTCCCCGCACACTAAGAAAAAACAAAATTCGTTTCCTTAGGGTGGGGATAGAACGCCTGAACGAGAAAACGTATAAAAGCCGATGTTTGGGCGAGTCGAGAATCAGTTGGTTTTGTGGCGTAGTGCAGTGTGGTTAATTGGTTCTGAGAGTTCTGTTCTGACTGAAAATGCCACCAAAGGCTAGCGGAAAAGCTGCGCAAAAGGCCGTCAAGGCCACGAAGAATATCACCAAAACCGATAATAAGAAGAAAAAGAAGAAGAGGAAGGAGAGCTACTCGATTTACATCTACAAGGTGCTGAAGCAGGTCCACCCCGACACCGGCGTCTCCTCAAAGGCCATGAGCATCATGAACAGCTTCGTGAACGACATCTTCGAGCGCATCGCGGCGGAGGCGTCGCGCCTGGCGCAGTACAACAAGCGGTCGACGATCACAAGCCGTGAAATTCAAACCGCCGTGCGGCTGCTGTTGCCTGGGGAGCTCGCGAAGCACGCCGTCAGCGAGGGGACCAAGGCTGTCACCAAGTACACCAGCTCCAAGTAATTCAGAGCAATTCAACATACAAGCAACAATTAAAAAAACAAAAAAAAAAGGGCCACAAGTCTTTTAAGCGAATCTTACGAAGAAAATTGTGATATTCTTTTACAAATAGATTTTAAACTCTGTCTCTAATATTTGTTTCATTGGCCACATATTAAATTAACTAATACCTTCTGAAAAAGTTCATCTAATTTCGAGACTAACAATCCTTTTTATGTTGAAATTTCCACTTTCACTTGAGTTTGAATAAGCCTTTAAAATTACCGTCATATGTATTAAAATTAATATTTACAGAATAAAACCGAGTAATATTTTAGTCGAGAGTTCCATGTTGCGGCCTTCATCTCTTACAATTTTAAAGTGTAATATAATTTTAATATTTTGTAAACTTGGGTAAAACAAAAAATAACGCCGAACCGCTTCAAAGTCCAAAGCCGCACAGAAATCTATTTTTAGCAAAAGATACCGTTAAATCAATTACAGTGCCTATTTCGGTAACTGTCTCGACCGAAGTTAAAAATGAAAACCCTCAAACTGCCCAACTTCTCGGTTTGTGGGCTAGACGAAAGAAAAAATTATTTATTTAATCAAGTCAATGGTTATTCATAAAAATTTTATATTTTAAGAAGTATGCAATAGATATGTTTAATTTTAAACTAATAGAAACATTTTTCCACGCTTAGTTTATTTTTAAATAATTTTTATCCGAAAAAATTTTCTCAAAAGTTACACATTTTGTACAGTTTTTCAAGAATTTTAGTGCTAAGGCGAAGTTTTATCAGACATATTGCATTTCTTTGTGTTTCAAAAGTTACAGCTTTATTGAGTTTAGTTTATAATTATAAACAAATTCCCGATAAATACAGCGAAAACTTGAAAAAACCTCTGAATGCATTAAACAAAATCGTTCCTAATTTGTATGGAGGTTGATTCATTTTACTTGTGGTCTTTCGTCGAACTTCTCATGAAAGGGTGGACCTAAAGCGCTCCGAAAAATCTGTGCAGTGAAGAGAGGAGTGAGTTTCTGTTTGTAAATTGTGTTATTTGAAGTGTTAAAAATGATTGCGGGAGATTCTAAGAACGCTAAGAAAGCCGCCGTGGCTCCAAAGATAGCAGCGAAAACAAAGCCGGTGCATCCAACGACCTCTGAAATGGTAACAGTTGCCATCGGGGAGATGAATGAACGCAATGGCTCGTCGCTGTCGGCCATTAAAAAATATTTGGCGGCAAATTATATGGTTGACAGCGAGAGGTTGGCGCCATTTATCAAAAGGTTCTTGAAAAAGGCCGTGTTAAGTGGTGAAATTATTCAAGCGAAGGGAAGAGGTGCTGTTGGTTCTTTTAAACTTCCAAAAATAATCGTAAAGCCTGATCCGAAACCGAAACCCAAGAGCATCGAGACTAAGAAAAAGCCCGCTGCCCCGAAAAAAGTGGCCAAAAAAGTAGAGGAGGAACCGCCAGCTGATTCGAAGAAACCAAAGCTGGTGTCGCCAAAGAAGGTTGAAAAGAAGAAAGTCGCTGCTAAAGTGGCGAAAACACCTGCAAGAAAGAAGGCCGCTAAACCCGTAATAGCCGTAATAGCGACTCTTAACACTTCGAAAGTGGCCAAACCCACAAAAGCAGCAGCAACGAAGAAAAAAGCGGCAAAAAAAACAGCGAAGAAATAAGCAGGAGAGTGGATAGAACCCTGTCGCTTCATTTTAATCCCATGTTATAAACATTTCCATTACGTGATCTTTCTCAACCTCAACCAATAAAAAAGTCCTTTTAAGGGCTACCAATTTTTTTAAAAGAGTGAATTGCATTTTGTTGTGAACCAACAAAAATAATGATAATAAAACATTGCAAATTAAATATAATCTGCAATTGATTTAACGTAATTTATTTTAAACAATTATGGTTTCAATTAAAGGTTAAATTACTCCTGTAATTAAATGCCTCTACTAAAATAAGAAAAATATATTTTAGGAGGCACACTTTGTTAATTAAAAATGCGCCAAAGTTCGAAAAGTTAGCTAATTTCAGAATTTGGTCGAATTCACCACTCACTACCTAGCTGATACAACAACCTGACATAAAGTTTTCAACAAAATAAAATTTTTGCATCTACAAACTTAAAAGGGTGTTGTCTCCACTGCTGGAAATAAAAAAAAAAAACAGCAGAGCGGAAGCCACAGGCAATCACCTATCAAAAATTAATTTGACAGTTTCAGTTTGGTTCGTTTAATTTTGGCAGTTTTTAGTTATCTCAGTGGAAATTCGTTTTCTAAATGAAAAAGTCTGCGTTGATTTCTTACTCATGAGTGCAGAAATCAAAAATAAAAAATGTTTGATGCAAAATTATGAAAAAATTCTGAGGAATTGCCGCGAATCCCTGGAAAAGTACAAGCTCCTAACCAATCCGTCTTCTGCGAGGCCTATTTCGGCCCCAATCGCCCTTCGGAGGGTAACCAGCAGAGAAGGGGACTCCTGCGAGTGTCATGCGGCCTCAGCTTTCCCGAGGGATTTTGAGCTCCATGAGAAATGTTTTCGGCGCCTGGAGTGCAGCAAATGGGTCGAGACACTTCCTCCTGTTTGGGACGAGTTCCAGGAGAAGGACTATGTCGAATGTGTCGTCCACGAGCTCATTGCGGACAAGATAGAAAAATCCAGCGCGGCCAGTGGAAGATCGGAAAAAGGAAAGCGGGTAAGCGATGTGGTTGAGCCAGAGCGAGAGAAGAGGGATCAGGGGGTTTTAGTAAGGGAATCTGACCTCCCAGGCGATGTTCAGGCTGTGTGGAAGCCTGTAGATGGTAGAAGTGGTAATTCCACCAGTAAAAAAACCCTTCACCATAAAGGAACCGCTCCTAAAACTCCAACCCCGCCAAAGAAGCCTTCGCCTGCAGTTAAAATAAGTCCTAAAGGAAGAGTCCTCACCACCGTGAAAAAACCACCCATTCCCTCGAGAAGTGGTTCTAAGGAGCGAGTAGTTGCTCCCGTGGATAATGCACCTCTTCCATCCACTGCAAAGAAAGCACCTTCTAAAACTACGCTCAAATCTTTATCCACATCCATATCAAATAAGTCCCCAACGTCGCAAAGTCTCCGCAATTACAATTACCCTGTACAATCAAAATTATCGCCCTATACGCGTTTCGTGGGAAAGCCAAGAAAGTTTCCGATTGATTTTTGCGCCGAACACCCAGGGCTCGTGCTTGAGGACAATTTTGAAGCCACCTTATTTCCCTGCCGCCTTAATAAATTAGATAGTGATAAATCGATTGAAGGAGGTGATGAGAAATCGACCGTTTCAACGGGGGTGGCCCCAATTTACAGCAAAGAGACATTCCACATGAGCTCCTCAGACGAGCAAGTTGAGCCCCGAAGTTCTGGAGAGGATTCGAGGGCGTGCGCTGAAAAAACGTGGCAGGAGATTCTTCTCGAAGCGGCTAACAAGACGAAGGGAAGTCGGATCTTGAGGCTCGAAAGAAAGAGCGAGGAAGTGGCCAGCAACCGTAGGGAGGAGCCTCCCGGTCGAGATGTTATCTACGATTCAGCGACTGTAGTCAGGTCCGCGGAGAGGGTAATTTCAGGCAAATTGAAGGTGCAGAGGTTGCCCGTTCTTTGCATAAGGGGCGAGTGCAAGACGCAAAAAATTTTTGAGATATCTATTGATGGAGCACTCGCGGGCGGCCCCAACGAGGACAGGTCCAATGTGAGATTCTTTGAGTACAATCACAAGGCAGAGCAAATCCCAAAATCGACGAAAGGGACCAAAAATGCTGAAAATATGAAAATTCAAAGTGATAGAGATGAAAGTGAGAAAGAAGTCGAAATGGTTAAGGATGAAGATAATCAAAACCAACTTCGAGATAACAAAATTTCTGTAGAGGGCCTTCAGAAATATCAGCTCACTGAGAAAACTAAAAATCGATTTATAGCTCCCTTCCTGGAAATTAATTCGATTGAGCAAAAGGTACGTTAAAATCGACAATGCATTTTACAGAGTTTAAAGATCACTATCAATTCGAAATCATTCAATTAGTCAATATCAAAATTTATCGACATTTATATTATTTAGAATTTTCAAAAGAAATTTTCCAACCTTCATCAACTTACTATCATATTCATATTACAAATTTGGGCTTGATTGCTATCCTCCTTAAAATCACCCATAACAAAATTTCACTTACTTTTCAAAGGAAGAAGATTTTACTATTTTTTAAAAGAGTACTACGGAAAATGGGAAATTATTTGTTAGTCGAATATTTTTAAAGTTCTGGTTATAGCTTAGAAATTTCAAAGTACAATGTTGAAACTTTTGACTAAGTACACCTAACTCTTTAAAGCTATCTTGATGACATCCGGGAGTAGGGCTTCAATTTGCCATCTAATTTACCAACTCTGCATGCAAATAACACTCATTCTGCAGTTTTTGATAAACTTCTATTTAAAGTTGTATGCAATTTCCTTTAATCCCACAGATTGGTGCATCCCAGAGAAGACCGGAGCCCCCACGGAGCACCCAAGAGTCCAATGTCCCCAGCACGTCTGGAACAGTCAACGACTCCTTCGAAGACGTGTCCGGGTCGGCCAAAACGGACGACGAGAAACTGCAAAAGGAGAGCTTCTCAAAGACGTCCACCTCATCATCGTTCACAAATCCCACGACATCTTCGGGACTCTGCCAATCGAACCAACCGAAGGACTCCATCGGGACGGTTCAATCAAGTTCTGGAGACTCGCACTTTTTGCAGGATGAAAACATCCAGTTGAAATTGAACGACACCGGGGAGGTGGGGAATATTTTAAAAGAGGTCTTCTCGGGGAGCGAGGAGCCTGAGGGTAGCGGAGACGATAAGGGTGCTCCTGAAGGCGGGGGGACCGCCTCAGTAGGGATTGATTGCTTCGACTTGACGACGAGGATTGAGACGAGCGTGCAAACAGAGGGCATCGGGGGCTATTATTACTCAGTGGGTCTCGGGAAGGAACCGGCTAATTCCTCAGACGGCGAGAAGACGCTCGATCAAATTGTTGGGCGGATCTGCAGGGATGAAACCGATGCTTTTCGAAAATTTAAGCTTCGGACGGCGCCTAATCCCGTCGCCCCCGAGGAGGCAGAAAATACGCCCCCAGGGCGAATAGATTTTAATATAACAAATG
Organism: Machimus atricapillus; assembly: GCA_933228815.1. Classification (NCBI taxonomy): domain Eukaryota; kingdom Metazoa; phylum Arthropoda; class Insecta; order Diptera; family Asilidae; genus Machimus; species Machimus atricapillus. The sequence goes on along the minus strand of OW121787.1, from coordinate 41,984,836 downwards.
CGAACGATTTAGGAATTGATGGCAGACTGCCCGGAATCCATCGTGGGGAGTCGGCGGGTGGAAAGCATCCAATCAGCGCCCCTCCGGCGCAGCCCACTGATAAAAGCCCCCGCTTAGTAAATGCCCCTGGATTTAGGGCCGACAATTACACGGATAATCTTGGGGCAATTAAAGGTGATGAAGTGGAAGAACGATCCCATCAGCCTGATGAAGTCTCATCATCGTCCTGCTTGGGATCGCACGGCAATTTGTTGGGGTGTCAATGTTACTGCCACCGACATCGCTCGAGAGACTCCAAAGAGGGTGGAAAGGGCGCAAGAGGAGGCCGAAAAGGCAGAGAATTTGCGTATGAACCCATTCTAAGTCCATTAAGGGACCTATATGATGCCAATTTGCGCCTTAACAGCCCCTCGATGCAGTTCAATTACGAAGACTCATCGGAGAGGGGCTTCCGGGATAAGGGGTACTACCAGAATCGGATGCTGGAAGCGAACCTAAGGGTTTCGAGGACTTTAGCCAAAATTTACGATGCAGCTCCAAATGTGACCGCAAGGCCATCAAGTCAAAAGGATCCGGAGGTTCAGAGAGCCGTGAAAAAGTTTCTGGAGTCTCTGCTGGAGCCCAAATCGCCGGCATCCAACCGCAGGGGGCGGTACACAAAGTTGAACAATGTGCCGTCTCCTCCTGCTCCTCCTCGGGGAGATCCACCACTAAGCGGAATAACTTCGAAGGGGTGGATTTCGACGTCAACGAGCCCCTCATCGACGTCATCGCAGGAGCACTCCCGTCGTCCGGGTCAGAAGACCTTCTCCAGCCTGTGGAAGTCGACCTGCGATAGTACCACCCTCTCTGACACCGAAAGTAGCGACCTCCAGCGGATGCTCTATGCACCTTTGTGGAAGGACTTGTCCAAGAAGACTAAAAAGGATGATTTGCGGGGCTTAACCCGATTATCCACTTCATCGACTGAGCCCGGCTCCAACAAGCAATCCCAACCCTCCGAAGGTAGCCAGGCATCACATCATCATCATCATCAAGGCACCAGGGACATGTCTGAAGGCGAGGTGCTCAGCCTGGGGGAGGTGAGGAGCCTCGATTCATGACAAAACCTATTTAATTTACTTTGTTGCAGTTTCCCTAATAAATTTGTTCTAAATCATGAAACACTGGGACTTTAGGGGCCTGTGCTGGGATAGTGGGGGATTTACTGAAATATGGGGGGGAGATTTCGAAAATTCCACTAAAAGCCTCAGACGTATTCATTGGGGGCCCGGACGAAACAATAGCAACTAAGTTCAATAGAACAATGTTTGTCTTTTCTATAATAAACTTTTTATATAATTAGTATCATGTTCGCAGAGTGCAAAAAAAAGACGGGGTATTATTTGTTAGTTTAGTTTGTATTTATTTGATCAAGTAAATGAAATTAATTTGGGATATTTAACTTATGCAATACAAAAGTAACTTAATTAAATTGAAATTGTTTTCCTCGGGCTTTATCCGAATTAGCAATCGTATTTCAAAGAATTTTAAATTTTTAGTAAGGGGAAATGAATTGATAAAAAATATGAAAGCATTTCTTTCGATAATTTTGCAATAAATCACCACGTAGTGCTTATTACAAGATTTAAATGTCTGATTTTTAGTTCCACAGAGAATTGAACGCAGGTGTGGCCGATTCCACCCTCAATCTCTAAAAGTGCGGAGTCCCGGTGGAAGTCGAAACAGTATTTAACGAATTCATCCCTTCCTGGAGCCCTTCAAAAGTGGTGGCGGTGGAAGGATCAAGCCTTTGTTTCCCTCGGCCGACGAGGGATTCTGTTTGCACAAGAAGGTGAGTGGATGAAGACGACTATCCGCTTCCAGGAGGTTCCCATTCAAATGGTAATTACTCAACGCTTAATCCCATTTTTCAGTCCAGCTCGCACCGGAGGTTGACCTTCTGCTTGAGCACTTCACCGGGTGTAGCTCGGAAAGGGGTTAAGTGATTCTGGTGGCTCCTCCACCTCAGTCCTCACAGTGTCGAGTAGAGCCCCAAAAGCTGAGTGGAGAAGAACCCCACTGCTTCAAAAGGATTTCACCAGATTAACTTGTTGGACCCTTGTTCCGGACGATCCATTAATTTATTTATGCAAATGTCCGCAGTCGTTAATTGTTTACTCCCCCCCAATCCCAGTTGTAAGAGGAATTGAGTCGCAAAATGGGCAGAAATTCACAATTCCTGGCTACCGGTGCACTCTGTAAAATAAATTCATGCGGTCACGAGGTCCATCGTTTTATGAACAGAAAACGACCTTCCAGAGGAAGCACGGAGCCCGCGGTGACGAGACTCCGACGAAATCGACTGGTCATTGGTCAGCTATTTGTGAGCTGATTAATGCCGGGTAACAGTCCTCGAATCACATGACCACTGGTTGCCGTTATGCAAATCTCTGTTTGTTTGTTGACCGCAGACTCCGGCAGGGGGCGAGGCGCCGCTCGTGAAATCCGATAGAGGTCAGTTTGAATGAAAGTCCAAGACCAGCGTGGCCTGCGACTTCTGTGCTGATTGCACGGGGCCGGAGTTGAGTCTAGCCACATTCTAGAATGCGGCAGCCGATTCCTATTAATTTTGATAGTGTGGCGAATCGTCGGGTCAACGTAGAGATAAATTTTAGAGCCAATAAACGACTTCGAAACGACTCAGTTAGTGAAAAGGAAAGATCCTATGTAATAGTGCAATATTTTGGGTATCGCAGTTGTGAAGGACCATCATCATAACCATGAAACCACAGGTAAGTGTTTATTAAGAATAAAGCAAACAATAATTCACGCATTAACATTCTTACGACGCGACGTTAAAAAGGTTTAGAAGTACTAAACCTAATTCTTTACGCATCATTTTTTATTAGGATCAGAATGTTGTTTCTATAATATGCTTCAACTTAATAATTTTTAACATTGCTTAACAAATTAAATAACTCTATACTCGTACATTTCTAAAAAAATGTAAAAATACATAGTTCAAAGGAAAAAGTTAATTTTATTGTTAAATAAATAGTGGTTAATATTAAAAGCAAAACGCTTAATTTCTATATCAGCGTACTGTGGTAAGTTGCTATTTCATACACATATGCTGAAGTGTTGGACATATTTTCAAAAATTAGCTTTTCCTTTTCCCAGATTATGGTACTTAGGACGTTTATACTATATGCTTATCGTCGATTTTCCTAAAGCCAGACTTACATGGCTACCATCGTTAAATGTAAAATAATAAAGCTTGTCCACAGCGACGTAACTCTCCCAATTGTCCTATTGATCCCTTGAGCGAGCCCTTTTAGCCAATTTTGTTTAAAAGTTGTTCCAAACTTTTTCAATCAATTTCGGACATAAATCTCCATAAGTCTAAAGCGTTGTAAATCTGGGGAGGGTATCCCCAGCATCAGCATCATTCGTCCGGGCCGGGGTCCTTAATGTGTGTCATTTCAACGAAAAACAAACACCCCGGGCTGTGCCTAATTGGGTGCTGGGATACTTTGTCGAACCCCTCTGTATTCGGTTCAACAAAAACGACGGAGATTTCGATAGATCTGTATGCTAATGCGACTGGAAGACATCCTAACTGCAACGTCTTTCGAGGGCTATTTGCATGGCAAAGGATTTACGCCCGAATCACCCAGCGAGCAATATGATAATTTTCGCCTCCCTTTTTTGGGTGGGTTTGTTGGGGTATTTTGTGCCAAAGTCGGGGGTTGTTCAATCATCGGATCTCCCAATAATCACCACTTAACGGCTCTGTTAGAGGCATCCTTCTGGATGAGGGAGACCCTCGGGATCGGGGTAAACGAGGTGCTTGTTTGCAGATTCTCGAATCCCTTTAGGTCTGCTTGCTTGGGTTTAATTACGGCCATAATCGCCAAGCTCTAATTATTTGCTTAGGACAAATCGCCGGCAATTGGCTTTTTCGTAGGCTGGTAGATGGCTTTTCGCCCTCTTCCTGATGAAGGGTATTGGTGGTGTTTCTTGTCACCTTTGCCAATTTATCTATATCCCCCCCGCCCCTAGGGAGATAGCAAAATATATGGGATGCGTGTACGATTAAGCAAAATATATGAGGCCTACCCCCGTGGTGAAGCAGCCCCATCGAGGATTTTGTCCTCGTGACCGAGAGTTTCGAGAGCCAATTTGCCTAATGGACTTCGGGCTCCACCTGTCCGGCCCCAGTGCAGGGGGTCTCCATCAAATAATAAATACGCCCTTGCGTTAGCCCTGCCGAGTCGTTCGGTGCTCGCAATTAGTTCCAGTGAGCGATGCGGCGCCTTAAGACGGATGCTCCTTGGCGTAGTCGCCTCAAAGGGTATCGGGGTGATGGATGCGTGCGTGTTCCGGAATTTAACCCGACAACAATCTTTCGCTTAGTGCCAGGTGTGGGTCTTCTGCTGAGATTTCGCAAAATTAATGCGGCTGGAGCTCGAAGTTATTCCTCCTGGAGCGAGCAGAAGGAGGGAGAAATTCATCCACAATCATCACACGTGGCACCGTCAGCTATGTTTTTGAGGGTGACGTGTTAACGTTAATCACAATTTTGGGCACTTTATTACTCGAGCTTATCCCCGAGTCAGGGATGAAGTAAGAAAATTAAAATTTTCTCTGGAAACTAATTAACTCAGGGCTCCAATCAGATTCTATATTTGGATTTTTCGTAGTAGATAACTCCTTAGGCAGGAGAAAATTTCGATAGGGGTTTTCGTGGGCAGTCTTTCCAGATCAAGGTAAAAAATTAAAAATGTATGTCATTTGAATGTTCAATTAATTTTGTTTATTTCTATTTTTCAATTAAAGCAGAATTTAAAACATTTCGGGAGGGGTTCAATGCTCAAAACCCTGTTCTTGACGACGAATTGCTAACCCACCCACGTTCGAGTAAACCCTTTTTGAAATGAGTCGCACTGCGGTGGCACATTTTATCGTACTGTGTGATATGAACGACACAGGGTGACTCACATACTCTCCTCTCAGGTTGAGATCCAATTAACCTCCAATGTATCATTTGGAGCATGTGACATCAACACAACGTGCGTTCAACTTAAGTTTCGTTACGGAGGAGAAAGTGGAGCCGTTGAGAGGCTCCTGCCTCCTGCAGATGAAGTGATTAAAGCTTAGCATCACCTGGGGCGTAACTAACACCAGAGCAGGAAAGTAAAGAAACATTGTCAAAGGAGTCCACCTGTAAATATTTAATTATAATATCCCTTTATTCTATTGAATGGGGATACAAAGACCCACCACACCCCTTTTATCCTTTGAAAGAAAAGGGCCAATTTTGAAAAGTTTGCGGATATACGAAGTGTTCCAGTGGTATGCGATGAAATTAGAAATTATTGGGCCATGCGTGAGGGACGCATGAGGGGCTCTAGTAGGGCACAAATCAAAGTCACAGTAATTTTCTATTATTTCATAACGAGGTGAGCGAAGCGGGGGGATCTGATTCTGATTACGAGATGAAAGCAGTCAGTAGGTCGAGATGATGCCGGCTTCTCCATAAAAGTCGGATGCGGGCCAAGAGGTAAAATTGCTGGAGCACCACTTTCTGGGATTTGTGTGGGCGCATTTCAATTTACTATTTATTGACTGGAGGGCGGGGATTTGATTTAGGCGACGTATTTGAGGAAAGCGAATGACTATGATTCTCTTCATTTTGTACCTTGTATATAGGCAAGTGATTGTAGCCTCTAATTTAATTGGAAGGTTGGATCCATCTTTCGACAAGAACTCATTTGACTTGCTCTACCCTAGTTTCTATTTATCTGCAGTTTTTTTTTGTGATTGTAAGCACAATGTTTAAGAGGACTAAATGTGATACGAGTGGCTGCACGAAAGCTGAAACGCTCAAACGAAAAAAACTTTTGTATCATCGGATGGCGTGTGTCAGCCCCGGGGGCGCTCCATTCACTTCACGCCAATTGAAAACAGAAGCGGCTGATGTGACATGGTGCTTCAGCATAATATAAAACATGGATGGGGTCATAACGAGTTCGGATAAAAAGGTTAAGCCGTCACAGAGCGCCCGGGGAGGGCGTACGATAGAAGAAAAATGAGTTGCAGATTCATTGTCATTTGTCGTGCAGAGCCTGAATAATAATCTTTTGTCGTATCAAGATGCTTTTTTCGGTAAAGTAGCAACTAGCAGGTGCCCTAGATAAATTTCAGCAGAAAACGATACAAAGAAATGTAAAGAGAAAAATATTTCCTAATTAATTTTAGTGCAAGTTTAGTGCACTCATTTCTCATGTTTTGGAAATTCATTAATTAATCAGTTTTTCACTTATTAATATCTAAACGACCAGACTCATCTTCACATATAAGTTTATATGAAAATCCTTCACTTGGATGGAGAAAATGTACTATATCAAACATTTTGGTATTCATCACTCTAGATTTTGTTTAAAATAACTCTATAATTTATCTGTTTGATTGACTTTGCATAATTAATTCCGGTTTTATAAGTCTTTCACTTTCAAGTAGGTAATATTAAAATTGAAAATGTTAATGTATGAGAGACAAATAAAGTTCTTCACTTCGATATTATATTTAAGTATAGCTTTAACCCTAATTGAAAGTCCCTCAACGGGGGTAATTCCTTCTGTTGGTTCGGCTCCAACATTAATAAATCCATTTATTTCCACTTTCAGTAAAATCCGGAAATCAAATTAATCCCTGAGTTGATTCCATTTTCCTGTTGGCTAATTGAGTTCGTCCTGAGTCAAGTGCTGCTAAAGAGCAAACAGAGTGACTCGATTTATCGTCAGGACCAGGAGGAATTTACCTACTCGACTGGAAGATAAACGTCCGTGTGAATGAATGTATGTGCGAGCCCCGATCATGATACCGGAGTTACTGCCGCGTCACCCTGTGCATGATGTTGCCCAGCCCATCATTTATTCAGTCGATCTCCTCCGAGCATAACCCTTTTGGGTTTTATGCACTTTTCATTAAAATCTCGCTTCACTTGCGAAAATTTACTGATGTGCGGCGGCTATTCAGAGAGATGGGAGTAGGGTAGGGGATGGTCATTTCGTCGTTTTGGTCTGTTGGAAAATTCGCATATGAGCAATTTGTGCTCATGGGTTTCGTACTTTTGTACGAGGGTCGGGATGGCCACCCTGTGCTCGTTCTAGCTACATAAGTAACTTGGTCGGGTAGGTTCTGAACGGGTGTCTGGGTACAATGTAAGAGTTATTTAAGGATGTTATGACCGCTGAGGGCTGTTCTGTTCAATATTATGAATTACTTAGAGTTTATATACAAATTTCGGACTGCAATTTTGTTTATAGCTTGAACATTGAATTCAATGTGGTCAGTCATTCAAAAAGTTCAAACTGTAGCAATTTTAATACTTTTATCATCAGATGATATTTTGAGGCATATCCTCTAGACACTATTTATACAAGTAAGCAAAATCTAACTTTAGTAACTAATGTTCTTTAAATATAGAAAAATTGAGAAAACGGATATTTTCTTGCATAGAATTTTTTGTTATTTTTAAACCAAACATGTGCACTGTGAATCTGTGATGCACCCGCAAACAAGTGGAAATCGCTTCGGGGTAACCTTCTCCATCAGGAAAAGCATCAGTCCCAGTCCTTGAGTCAAGAGTTTGACTTTTTTTTCCCTCATAATTGCCCTATTCGGGATGTTTGCAGGCGGCGGCGTCTAAGTAGGGCGCTCGTCGCAGCAGAGCAGATCCATTTAACCCCTAGCAAAATAGACTATGCCTTTTACACCCTGCACTTATCCACCCGTCCTGGATCGCAGGACAGACAATCCACTCTCAAGTGGAGTCAGGCAATCTGTCGTCGCTACAAAGTCCGGCTTCATCCTCATCCCGAAGAAACAACGATGGGAACCGGGTGAAATTATGGAAATTGTCGTCAGTGTCGCTCGTGCTGAGGAAACAAGGCCGAGCCTCTGTTTGCGTGCACTTGAGACCTGCAATTAAGCATTTGGAGCGCGGCCGTATTTTTCTTCCACTTGGAGCTCACTTTCAATTACTGTCTCTGTTGGGGCGCGCAAGTGCATCGCCCCCGAAAAAAAAAAAAACATCCTGGACGAGTGCAAACAGCGCACTGCACCAAAGGGGCCCAGTAGGCAAACGGTCTTTTTTACTTTTTCTAAGTAGTTAAACATTTCGACACAAAACTTAGGAACTGTGCAGTTTCACTAACTGAGCCAGTGGTGCTTCTGCGGGGGCCGCTGCATAAACATCTCGGCCTCCGTTCCACTTGGGGCCCCCGCCTCCGATTTGATGCTAAACGATGCTCTGAATGCTGATGAAGTGAAAACAAAAATCTCAGAGATGAAAGCAAACTGAAAAGCGGGCGCGGCCCCATCTCCTCTGAATGCAGCTCTAATTGCATACAGTTGAACCCTGGGAGTGGAGCTCCGCTGGGGCTAGAAACATCCTGGAAAACTTTCCGGAATGTTGCTGACGGCCTTCTGCAGAAGACAAGAGTGCCTTTTACCATGCTCTTTTCGTTCTGAGTTAATTTTCAGATGAGCCTTTCGGGGCCTGCATAAAAAGGGACCTTTCTTTGCGAGTAAACCCTTTCCATCCTGCAGCAGAAAGGTGTTGCTTTATAATAATGTCAAATAATTTTCTGCAGAAAGGGGCTGTTTTGCAGGCGAGTTGCTTCTTACAAAAGTGAAATTAATTGCAAAACACCTGAAGTTCCCCTGCATTTGAATGTCCCGAAATTCATTAAGGCAAAACAGGGGTTCCCTTGGTAACGCATTTCATTTTCATACATTTTGCGTTTTTAGCAAACAAAAAACTTTCCAGGGGCAATTCGCAGATGCAAATTTTAGTGACCGAAAAAGAGGTCAGAAAGGAGTGTGGGTCGCGTGCGGATTCCCCGAAAAGTAATTAATTCCTGGCAGAGGGTGGGTCTAAAGTAAATATTAATGGAATGACCGGTCGTTCCGGGTTCACCTGCTCACCTGCCCCAGGAAGTTCTTCTGAAGAGCATACGCTGCGTTTTTCCCCCCCGAATTTCCTGTTTTTGCGTTTATTATTTATTTTACTGGGTTTCAGGGCAGGTAATTCAAGGGGTTTTGCAACGGATGTGAGATTAATGGGTTTAAATTGCGCCAGTCGGTTACAGAAATGTCCCAGCTCTCATCTAGAGAACTTTTATTTGCTCAAGCTGGATAGAGTTGGTTGAATTTTTGAGGGGGGATCTCGAAATGAAATTTAATCAAAGAGAAACCTTTTTTTCTGTTTGATCCCTTGCACCTGAGGTATTAAAATGTTATGTCCTACAGTATTAGATAAGGTACACTTCTTTTAATTAAGACAAACACTTTACCTTCAAAAAACCCTTTCCTAGACATAGAACTATATAAAAGAACTCTTCTACGTTATTTCTTACTCTTACTCTTCCTAACATTGAGATTCGTTAAAAGAATTGTTTCAGCCGGGAAACGACTTTAAGAATCGTAAGGTATTTCTTAAAGAACCATCCGCGCCGCGCAAACCCTGCAAAAATCCAAAGAAAATCCCGTCTTTTCTCAGGGTACCTCTGGACAACGACGACGGGCTCTATTGTTAAGCGGTAGGACGTGAAATACGATGAAGAAGTGCGGGGATTTTATCCAAGGAGATGAATTAAATAAATTGAAAACGAGATAAGGTCGACCGTGGATCCGGACTTGTCGGCTTGTCCGCCGCTCCACCACACACACACACACCTCATTGGCTGGTTCCTGGTTAAAGATCCTGAACAAAATGATTCCCTCCGGCTGGAAATGAGTTCTCTCTCCTTTTTCCCGGAAAGAATAAGCTTAAGAGGGAAAGAGTTTCTATTAGAAAAGGCAAAGGATTGAACCTGTTGACCTTTTGGCATTTTATTGTTCGCCAAAGTGCCGGCGAGAAAAGGAGTCTGCTGAGTGGTAGAAAATTAATGAAAATGTTCAATTCCGCGATTTCGAGATTGGAAAACAGATGGTTTTTAACCGACTTCAAATGTTTATCTGTTTGTATTTTTTTTTATAAGTTCACCGATATTTTCGCCAATTGTGGACCAATTTAAAAAAATGGGAACAATAAAATGTATTTTTCCATTGCCGCAGAAATTGCACAATGATTTAAATAATTTAAATTTCCTGCTCAGGCGCCTCCTCACAGTTTCCCCTGAACTTTGAGTTCAGTGGCCATTTTCCGACATTTCTTGCCATTTCCCGCCTTTTCCACCAGTTGGAAGTGACATTTCTCTTAAACTGCGCGTGAAAAGTTGTAGATTAGGTATTAGCTCAGATTTTGTGAAAATTAGTGTAGTTAATAATGCATTTTGACATGAATTTTACAGGTATGTAAAAGAAAATCCTAGATAATAAGGAAAAAAATGTTTTGTGGTATATATTTCTGGCTAGAAAAATTATACAAGACGTAGAATTATGAATTTTCTTTTTTATATTTAACCAATAGAGCAGCATTATTCATCCATTTCATAGCACATTACAAATGAATGATTCACTACTCAAGCAAGGTATTACCTTAAATGTGTTCCTACCTACGTCAAAAACGTGACTAAATTTTCCTTATCGGCCTTCTTCGTCTGAAGATTGAGTGGTAAGAAGTAGGTTACCTCAAATTGACTCATGGGGTCTTATAATTTTTATACAAAAAGCTGATTACGTGAAAAAGCCTTGATTATCTTTCCAGATTTATTAACTTCTCGTGATGAGGATTAATTGATATGATGCAATAATGCAAAATTCTAAGATGTTTTGATTTTGGACTTTGTAGCCACTTTTTTTTCATTGTTAAAGAATTTTAAGTATATCGGATATTCAGGAACAGGTGTTAATTTAGAATTTTAATTTTGAACACCTGTGGCTATAATTGCTTTTAACAGTAACGATCAATTTGTGCCCAGAAACAAAAATATCAAGATAAAACATTTCCAATAAGTTTTGTATAGACATTTTACAGAAAGCTCCACGTGCCCATTGAGCTATACTGTGAACACAAAATTGTTATGTTTTTAAAAATTTGTTTTATGATTTTTGCTTCTCGTAAAGTTTGAATTAAACTATATGTGAATATTCTAAATTTTGGGCAGAATTCGCCACGAGTAGCAGGATAAATGCAACCACCGTGCACATGAAGCCTGAGAGACCATTTAATCAGTGGGGGGATAAAACTGAGAAATTGCGTACTGAAAGTTTTGGCAGATTTGAGTTTTAATTACTTTAAAATTTAGACGTATATATGTAATTCACTTTTCTCTCTGCTTCATAATAAAATTTTCAATTTTGCTTCTTTTGCGTAATTACTGAACTTGAGTGAAGCGATTTAAAATAGCGAAATAGCTAATTAGCTACGTTAAATTGGCTCCTTTTTAGGGATGCAAATCACGTTCCTCCATGGCTTATTAACATTGCACCTTCGTATAATTTCCCTGCTCCAATTTTCTGATTACCGTGAAATGTGTGAGGCAATTTCCGCCACAAATCCGAAAAGCCAGCCGCAGAGTCGCACATATGCCCCAATTTCATCCGGAAGACAAATGATGATATTGTGCCTGGCTACGATAGCATAAAATCTCAACAGTTCTTAAATCGCTCCTTCTGGGCGACCATTTGTTCTTCGGATTAGGATTGCTTTGTCAGCGAGACACAGCCCCTGCTTTCGTATGGAAACGAAGGAATCCATCTGTCAGCCGTCTAACAAATTGAAAACAATTAGGTGTAATCGGTCTTCTTATGCGAACCCGTCGCATAGATCCCTCCACATCTCGCTTTAGGGGTGGTTCCGACAGATACGTTTTTGGACCACTTGATCCGGTCACCGGATATTGCCGAATTTGTTACCTCTATTCTGTGAGACGATTGAGGTGCGACGAAGTATTACATGAATAGGTTTTTTGGGTATTGTTCCGAAATAAGGACATTATTTCTCTAATTAAGATTCTCACACCGTTCACACCGAACTCTTGTTTGGTGCATGTTTCAAATCAGCGATAATTAAGACGTAGGTTAGTAAATTATAATTTTAAGGATATCTAAATGTGAACTAATATTTGTATTTTACAACTATCAGAAGTAAAATTATCATTTCCTTCAATGGCTTAAAAACTAAATAGTATTGAGGAGCTCTTTTAAAATAAAACACTTCTTTCGCTGATAATAAATAGCATATTTTTGTTATTGTTTTAAGTCGAACGTATGCTTTGTCTATTCTACACCATTTGATAAATCTATTTAATTTGAAATTTTTTTTTATGGGAAAGCCCCACATCGTAATTTTAAGCTATATTTATTTCTATTGTTCCTTCCGAAGAAGTTGCCCTGATATTATCGTAATACAAATAAATTTTGCTTATCAGACAAACGCGACACCAGTGCAATTATCATGCGCCCGAAACCACTTGATGATACTCGTCAAAACAGCTGTCCAGGGAAACTTCTAATCAAATTTCTTGCAAACAACTCAACTTCTTTCACTTTCAAGATAATTTTAAAGAAAAATCTATCACAGTTCAGGTGATTAAATTAAAGTAGAAGCCGGAAAGGCATTGCCCCACTGCGTACTGCCTCTTTTTAAATATTTGTAAATTTTTTCAGTTGTGAAATATCAAAAAGCGATAGGATTACGATTTCATCAAAAATCCCCTATTTGTAATTATGTGGTCTAATCGCGTTTGGGGGCATGTCTGATAGAAGCTATTGCTGAAACTTCCGTTGGGCATTTAGTCACCTCTTTTCTAAATCAGGAATTTCTTGCTCAGACATGCTTCAATGGAGTATTTAAAAAATTCTTGGAGAAAGCTTACTTTATCTAATCGCGAAATTCCTAAGATGGGAATGGAATTTGGTCTTACTATGTGCTTAGTAATGATCGCGATTATTTCGCATTTGTGTGCGTCTTATCACCTGTTTTAAATTAGAGAGCACTTCCCCTGCAGAGTCAGTCTTGAATCGCGCAAAAGCCTATAAAAATGAAGTTTTTCGTTCTCATACCTTTACTTTTAATCAGTGCCAGTTCAATTAGTCATGTTAACATAATGCCGTCAGTGGTAGGTGGCAATGAAGCACAGCGCCATAGTGCGCCATATATCGTTTCTATTCAAACAAAAAACGAAGAAACTGGCGAAGACGTCCACTACTGTGGTGGGGCCATCTTAGACGAAAATTGGATTATTACAGCAGCTCACTGTGTACCAAATGATGAAATAGTCGACCAGTTCACAATCTACGCCGGTTGCCATGATGTCCGAGGAAACGAGAGGACTGTGCAGAAAAGGCGAGTGGACTACTATGTGAAGCATGACCTCTATGTTGGAGGTGTCTCTCCATACGACATTGCCCTGATCTATACAGAGGAACCTTTCAAATGGACCAAGGCGGTTCGACCAATAAGTCTTCCAAAAGCTGGATCTACTCATGCTGGTAAAGCTACTCTTTTCGGATGGGGAAGTACCTCAACGACTCTAGTGCCACACTTTCCACATAAGCTACAGACAACGGAAGTACCTATTTTGGATTTGGCTCTATGTCAAACGATTCTTGGGGGACCCTACAGATCTCCACTTCACATGACCAACATATGCACTGGTCCATTGACTGGAGGTGTTTCTGTGTGCACCAGTGACTCTGGAGGCCCACTAGTTCAACGAAACTCTAGAAATTCTGTCGAATTGATTGGAGTAGTTTCTTGGGGCCGGATACCATGTGGTCAACCAAACTCTCCATCAGTCTACTCCCAAGTCTCCCTTTTCGTAGACTGGATAAAAAAACAGATGGCACACCAACCCTTATTGGACTAAAAATTCATTTCTAATGAAAGAGTCATGACGAAGTGCGATAAATCGAATTTAAATTTAAAGATTATTTAAGAAGAGAGAGAGAATTACAGAGACTGTTTGAACTAAGATATTTAATATTTATTGCTCTAAATGTAAGCTCAAATAAAATGTGATCTAAATCAGACTAATGGGTTTTTTACGCTTTTATCAGTTCTTATCACCTGCGGCAATATCTTTTCGCGTTTGCACTATCGCTACGTGAATCGTTTTACATTCAAAATTGAATTTCGCAAGTGTGGTCAATTCCTGAGGCAGGTGAGCTAACTCCAGGTGTAGACCAAGTTGTTTCTCAGGTAAGCCTAAAGTGCGGCACACCGGCAACAAAGATAGTCAAATTGGGCGAAATCCATTCATTGCGGCAATTTATGGGCGAAAACTTCTCCACAAAGTTTTCCCAAAGAAATTAACCCTTTTCCAGGCAATGTCTTGCTCGAATTATGCTCAAAGTTGGCCCCGGGGCAAGTGTTTTATTGCAAAAGTTCAATATTACCCCGACCCAGGCACGGTCTTTGAAATATTTCATTTCAGTATTTGCCCTACTGCACTCAGATGCGGGGGCGGGGGTTGCTGATGAAGAGCCCCACTGCACCCATTTCTTTTGAGGAGCGGGGCTCCAAGGACTCGTTACCTGGCGTTATCTGGTGAAGGGCGATAAGGACCCTTAATGAGGGCGGGGGCATTCTACTGCGTGACCTTGCGGGGGTGGCTTCGCGCTCAAATTTTCTGCTTTGTCGTTCGAGGTTATTACGAGTGAGGGCAGGTTGTCGCTGATAAGAAAGGATTTGCGAGCCCCATTAGGGGGCAATTAACAGCTGTTCTGGCAAAAATTAATCGCATTTAGCACGCCTTTAACATTTTTTTTTCGTAATGTTGTGAAATATTTCGTGTCACCTATATTTTTGCAGGGGTGAGTTTTTTTAAGATAAATTAGGGTTCCTCTGAAGCTGAAGACATAGATACAGGTGTTTTTTTCAGAAAATCAGGAGACGAAATGGACATTTTATGTAGCTGAAGAGCGCTGGTTTAGCGAATTATTTTATAAAGGGATAAAAGGTCAATTTATTTTATAATAGTTTACCTAAATTACTTAAAATTATTCAAATTATTATTCAAAAGGTTTTAATTTGTAATTTTTCCCTACATACATAGGTACATACCTACATATATTCGTATATAATCAGTTAGTATCTCATACTATATAAAAATAAAATTGAATTGGGATTTTACCATGTTATCGATGTTGTTTTTATTATTATCGTGTAAGTAATAGATAATAATAATAAATTATTTCTTAAGAAAAAATCCGCAGGTAATCAATATTGTTTTTGAATGTTTTCAGGCTTGGCTTCATTATTAGTTAACTCTCTTTTTTCGTGATGTATAATGGCAAACTAAAAAACATCTGACAATTAGTGCGAAGGATTATGACCAATTTCATTTAGGTACTATCATGAAAATGTATAGACAAAAGCCAGAGGTTGACCGCATTATTTCTCTACAAGTTCAAATAGCCGTTTCTAACAGCCATCGTCAGGTATCCGTGCGATAAAGCTCACCTGTTAACTGCATGGCAAAGCCATTAATTAGCATAACCTCATAATTACATAATTAAGGGTTCCTTCACCGCAGTTCTGTCTCCTAAACGAACCCCTCCCTCCCTCCCCAACTTTACCTAGGACCGAGAATCCCTGGTCTAAATGACTTGGCTCAAAGCGAATAGTTTGAGAGGCAGTGGGGCCACCGCAGAGTCCCTTTTATTCGCAAATCCTGAATCAAGTCCAGGAGCAGGGAGGGCGGCCGGCTGTAAAATAAAGCCAGGGCCGCAAGACCGCTCCACGTAGGCAGCAAAGAGTTATGTGCCAGACGCTGCGGTGCCCATTACAAGCCATTGGGGCCCTCTTACACGGCGCTAACAAAGGGCCCCGTGAGCCGGGGGTCTCTTGGTGGTCGCTAAGTGAAATCAAGAAAGAATTAATGGTCCTCGTTAATCAGAAGGAGTTGCCCTGGTGGTGGTTAAAAGTTGCTCTGTTCGAAAGTAATTAAGCCGAGCTCGACACGCCAAAGGCCCGCTCTTAAGTGCACTCGAAAGCCACCGGAACAATGGAGGGTTTTAGGGCGTTGCCGCGCTTTTAATTAAAAGTTGAATTAATTCCCAACTCTCTAGCAACTAACTATTATATTATATACAACAAAAAAGTGCAGGACGAGACAAAGAATTTGGTCCTTGTGGCCAAAAAACAAAGGTTCCACTCCCTCCCCTGGGCCTTTATTATGTGGATCGTGTGCGGCCCTTCCTATCCCGGGAAATTGTTTTGTTTCCAATAACAAACAACCCCGCCCCGAAGGCCGAAAGGGTCGAGGAAGGGCATAAATTGCATGCTTCCTCGTTTTTATGACTTTTATCGCAAAATTGTTATTAAGTAGCCTGGGCAAATATTTCGGGTGTATCAGTTTCAGGCACGTTTGGGATGCTCCGGGGCTCCAACAAGTTTCCCTCCGTTGTCAGTTGCAGTCGGTGTCCCATTTTAAGGCCGCCTCTGTCCCCCAAAACAGACCCCCACACTCCCACAGTGTCTCTGCTGGGGTCCTGGAGGACACAAAAAGGCACTCATTCAGAGGAAGATGTTTTTTTTACATTAATGTGCAGTTTCCCATTCACGTCACGCCCGGCTCTGGGTACTCCCGGCCTTCCAGAACTTAAGTGAAATAGGGCAGACCTTCGTGCCCCGGGTCCCGCTCAGAGATGAATGCGACCGGATATCGCTGTAAACAGCGTCTTATTATGGTAATTTATCCAAAAATTTCAATTTTGCTGATTTTACATAAACGCGTTTGGTCCGGGCGGGGAAGGGGAATGGAGGCTTCTGCGGGATAAGAGGGACTAGGACATCACCCTGCACCTGACCTTCGCGGGGCAAAGCGGGTGCTGGCTTATTACGAAGTGCCACGGACGGCGGTGTCAAGTGGATGAGCATGAGCTTATTATCCAGCCATTTACGCTTAATGAATATTGGACGCTGCGAAATTGGGATTTTGCTGGGACCTGGACCAGGGACGTTGAAATGGGAATTCATGAAATATTCGCACAGTGGTCGAGGGGAATTTTAAACAGAATTAAGGCAGTGTTAAGCGGATAATGGGGCTTAATGCAAAATGGAGAGGAACCGTTCGGTGAAATGAATCGAACAAGTTAATCGCTGTTCGGCTAATAGAATTCTTTCATGAGATCGCGGTCAAATGGCACAAAAGCTGATTTGTTCTATGCCAACACGAATTATTGAAAATTTATCCCATCCAACGGATGACTCTTTAAATGATTAATTTGATTGTTAGTTGAAATGAGGTTGTATTTATGAAGTGCGGGATTAAAACTTTCAATTTTGGAATTATCAGCAACATTTAGAGTAGGTATATGTAGGTATATATCTTTTTACATACACGTTGAAACACAAACTTTTAATATTAATTTTTAAGCAGTATAAAATAAAGAGTAGGTATATTATATGTATGTATCATCTTTCTACTTTATATATTTTAAGTGTTTTTCCATTGAACTTATTATACTTTAACATCGGCCCACATAACAATTTTGTTCTAAAATTTAATAAATTGTTAAAATATTATTTGATTAAAAATAAGAAATAATATATGTACTTGAAAATAGTGCGTGATTATACACTTTCCATACTACAATGTCAATATTAGGTACTTGCAGTTTTCATTCAGTTTTTTTCATTGTTATCGAAATATGAAATCATCATAACCGATAATATGGGCAGATAATCCTTTGCGATTCCTACAACTTTCGTCATTGTATACTTTCTTTTATCAAAATTTTTTTCTTAGAGCTCAGAATGTTAACTATTCATTTAATCGGTTATAAGTTGTTTTGCTCTTAAGTTACATAAGCCAATTCTCAATCAAAGTTCGCGATGAACTTTTAAGTTTCGCTATCTTAAAACTTTTATGTAATATATTGTAGATAACTTAATATTTGTTCTGCATTTATTTTAATGCCATTTTTGTCATTAAATACGAATTTATTTTGAAAGAAAAGTAAAATGATATTTTCTTTGAATTTTTATTTACGAGAAAATTTAACAAAAGTTATCAAAGACTACCCTTTTGTAGAATCACCCAGTTAAACCTGAAGTAAATGAAGGAAAACACAAATTTTTAAAGTCGAAGAGCAATCAATCAAAATATAGTTCCAAAGATAAACGTTCTAATGCCCTCCTAAAAGGCAACGACCATAAAAAATTATTCAATTCTTGCCACAATCAAAATTTACTTGTCTCCGGGCATGTCGTCCCGCTGTTCTACAGCCAATTTAATTTATGTGCAATTTGTGTGGAATAAAATGAACTCATAACTGGCTGGGAGGACGATCGGAACTCCTATAAAACTGTCAATTCCCTCGCAGGAAGAACATATTTGCCTGGCTTATCCGGAGGGAGCCTGCACCAAGCACTGGGACTCCTCCGGGGCTCCTTAACGGCTGCACCATGTGTCCTGTCGCCACTAAATTTCCATAATCGATGGCCGTTAAATTTCCACAAAGAGTGAAAAAAAAAAAATCTGGAGCTAACCAGACCGTGCAAAGCTCGGTGGGGCTCCGCACACGTGGGGTAGAATCCGCCCCTACGGCCAGACAAAATAGGTTTGGACTTGGAGCGGCTGCGACTCCGGGGGGCCCCCTTCCGCCACATGTGGCGATGACGAACGACACTCGTAAGCTGTTTGGCGCAAACCGAGCGATAGAGGCTAATTTTGTCGATCAATTTTACTCCCGAGCGAGCAGCCCTGGCAGTATTTAGGGATCCATGTCATAATCAGGATTTCCAGGGAAAAAAATTAGCCAAATAAATTGGAGAAGTATAATGCTGGGGATTTAGAAGGTTTTTTCTCGATTGGGTGAAAAACCTTCAAAAAAAATTAGGGAGCTTCGGCTCTCCGATCCATTCGTATATGGCTAAAAAGAGGAAAAATTCGAGATAAATAAACAAAATTTTTGGGGAGATCTGAAATCAATCCGCCGTGACACGCCATTGCGGGCAGGGTCTTATAAAATCCCAGAAAACCACGAGACCGCGAGAATATTCAGATTTTGAGGAGTTTCCATCATGTGTATGGATCCCTCGAAAATCGAAATTCAGCCGTCTTCGCCTCGTCAGAGGTGCGCTCCGAGGTAAGAGGAACCGATGGGCTAAGAAATGTCTGCGGCTAAGGGGAAGGAATTCCTGCGGTCGATTCTGATTGACATCTTTTGCCTGAATCTTCACCTGAGTGGCCGGCCGGTGGACAGTCGGCGGGAAGGAAAAAAATTTGCGGTCTTTTTTCGATTTGGCTCCGATGAGGGGCTGAGACTCGATTTCTTTACTCTTGAGCAGTTTCGAGGTTTCCACGAAGCACCTAATCCTTTGCCCGGGGGAGATTCCTGCGGTTGTATCCCTTCAAAAAGCATTTTTATATTTTTTTGATCAGCGAACTGTTGCACGGGCACATCTCAAACCTTTCGAGGTAAAGGTCCCTACATACCCAACTCATATGTTGGGCTCGTGGAAGCGAAGCGGGCGCTAGGGGTCACGGGGCGGGTATACAAGAGATTTATGTGTAAAATAAATTACACCGCGAAGTTGCATACAAAGGGAATTTTCCGGCGATTCAATTTCACTGCGAATCAACCGAGAAGACGTGCCAGGGCACGTGCTTTTGCTCCAGCTCCAAACCTTTTCTTTTGAATCCCCAAGTCAGGCTCATGCGGATATTCTCACGAAAGTACCTTCAGCGAAACCTTCCTCCATTCCGCAGTACTGCCAACGATAGTTAGTCAAATTGGAAGTCGGGAAAGTTCGCTTATTTCCGGATTTAAATGGGCAGGTGTAGCTAGTGCTAGGGCATGAAGAGGAACCTGATAAAAATCGATTTTGACTTCCGGAAGGAAGTCGCAATAGTGCCGGGATGAACTGGCGAAGTGAACCCATTTCGATGCAGAGGGTTTAGGGTTATTACCTTCACTGCTGCGGCACTGTCAGGCACTTTCGTGGTACTAACTTTAATGCGTGGATAATTGAAAAGGGGTATAAATTCTCAAATTTCATGTGTTTTCTGTCTTTAGTTGTAAAATTTGTTGGTATAGCAAAAAGCATCGACATTTTTAAGAGAAAGGAAAATTAATTGAATTCTGAAAACTTACATAAAGAATATTAAAAACAAATATAGTTCAATAACTTCTCAGGAGCTCTAAATTTAAATAATAACTTAAATTTTTAACTATAACTCAATATTAAATAAATCTTGCTGAAAAATTTCTTGGTTATCATATTTATGCTTAATAAGCAGGTCACCGCAATGCCATCCATCGCGTAGCACAGCAACAGAGTACAAAAGTATCTTCGAGATTAAATTCATAGTCCACAACCTGCGATGGGATGGAAACCTTATGCATTTATGGATTACACCCCCAAAAGCATTCCAATTGCCGGGAAAATTCTGAAAATCCCAGGGCGCGTCTTCTGTCCAGTTGGAGCCGAGTTCGGAGGATTCTCACTTTATTGCCCCCAAACCTTTCATACCTCATTTAAAAACATTTCTTGGAATTTTTCGCCCTTTACGTCCCCGCAACCAGTCATCCCGAAGTGCATGCCATCGCGGAGCAGCAGAAATAGCGAAAAATACTGAAATTCTACGGAGATAACGACGACGGTGAGGATGTCGTAATGACGGTGTCCCAGCGGTTGGGGGATGATTCCTATTTTATTACGGGGGTGGGTGGTGCACCCACCCACCGGAGAATCCCTTCAGAATTTTGTGGTTGATGGGAAATCAATAGCACCTTGCCGGCTTCGAGGGTTGGGCTGCACGGGCCCCGACATATCTGTCTATCTTTACTGCCCCCACATACCTCCGCCGAACCTTTTAAGACTTCCTCCAGAATTATTGCCGCATTCTTCGGTATCTGTCGACGTAGAAAAACGCGCCAGAAGTAAATAGGTATCGAAGGCTTTCAGTCAGAGCCCTCGAGATTGCTCCTATGGGCCATTTTATATGAAAATTGCTTCCCTTATTATAGGTAAGTCATTTAAGGCTAGATAGGGCCAGAAAGCCCGGGCCTACAACCATACAACGGCACCCCCGTTCGGTGGTGAGATCTTAAAGATACTCACTGCAAATGGGGTCGGGGGTGAAAATCACTGCAATTTATTTTACTTTCACTGTAATGGCCCCCATCGCATTAAAAAGGATGAAAATAATTCCTTAGTTGGTGGAGTCTTTGACCGCCGAAAAAAAAAAAAAAATCCCTGCCTCAGGCAGTCTCCAGCACTTTCGCTCGTAATAGATGGGACTGATCCTCATGAAGTATGGAAAATTAAATTAGACCGGTTCCTTTTCAAATTATGCAAAAAAAGGATCTTAGCCAGCCATTCGTAGGGCCATATTTTCCCCCTGGCGACGAGGGAAAATCCCTAGACGTCTGGCGAACTCCTGCTTGGGAAATCTTAAACTTTTCCAAAGAAATGAGGGCAGTTTTGGTGCGAGGGAGTAACGCTGCTGCACGTTGAGTGGGTTCGTTATACTTCTCGGGTAAATCTCTGTCACAGGAAACGAAATTTTCATTAATAAATTAAATTCGTTTCTCGATAGGGGGCAGAGAGGGCGGGGTTGGACTCCCAAAAGTCGTATGGTATATATGTACGTGATTCTGGGGGGACACTTAGAAATGAAAAGCTCTTTAGCTTCACTTCGTCGAATGTCCTGGACCTTTTTCTGATTTCCTTAGGTATATACTCCGGCGGCATTTTAATGCCTCCTGGGATGATCGATGTTTAGATTTTTGGTAAAAGAAACATTTTCTTTTTCAAGAATTCGAGCAGATTCGATTGAGATAAGAGGTAAAGTGATCCAATCTTGTTTGCTCTTTTACATGGTGGGGGCACATTCTGCGTAGGATAAAGTCTTAATCTTTTCTTCATTTGAAATTTAAATTCGTCCAGCAACTTTGTCAGATTCATCAAATTTAAGATGCCTTAATTTATCTTTAAATGATTGGGATTGCGAGAATTTATTTTACTTAGCTATAAACTTCACTTCTATAGTGCAAGGGTAAAATGGGGTGAACTTATAGACGATGGTCAGTAATTTGTAGAAATTAATGAGACAAATATATTTAAATAATAATAGTGAAACAGTATTACTGAAGTTTAGTTATACGGTGTTTTAATTTTGCTTGTTATAACATGAGTGGAACCTTTTAATATGAAATAAGCAGCAAACCTTGTTTTCTCTTTTAAAATGTATTAAAAAGGAAACAGAGGTATAAATTTTAATAAAGCCTACTTCCTATTTTACTCTAACTACATAAATCTAGGTAGATGTCCAATTCCTGCAATTTTACGGAAATAGATATTTATTTATTTTTTTATTAACAACTTGATATTGCGCTATCTCCTGAAAATCTCACACCCCCGTCGTCGGTAAGAGAAAGGCACTAATAAATTTCCAAGCGGAAATAAATCCATCCTGCCAATAAAAAATTTATCAGGCCTATATAACGTAGGTATACGATGAATTGAGTACGTTTGTTTTATCTTCCGCTGTCCTGATCACCCTCCCCGAGCAAGAGGAGCTGAGGCCCCTCAAACTTGTTGCGGAGCCCTAAGCGGAGTCGTCGTTTCGAAGACGTATCGCCGCCATTCCGGAAACTAGGACCTGTATTTAAGTTCTGGCGGTCCATTTAATCGTCCAGGACGTCTGCACATGCTGGAAAAAGTACAAACATTTCCGGAGATAAATCTTACGCGCCGCTGTGTTATTGTTCCGCAGCAGCAGGGGCCGTCCTGGGAGGGGGTTGGGACGCCCTTCAAGCACTCAACAGGTGGATGAAGAATTGGCAGGCAGCCAGCATCCGCAGCATCCGAGACTGGAAAATTTTAAGTGAGGAAAAATCGCCTGAATCTGGAGGCTGCGAAAGGACCAAGGGCTTCCGGGACCGAGTCCGGGAGCCTGGGGTTTGTTTTGGACAGGATGATCCCACAACCGATCCCTGCCTAAGTGGATGCTTATGTACCCTTAAGAGCCTTACCCGCAAAATAAGTAAAAATGAGGGAAAACACTCAAAAAACATAAATAGAAAAAATGAGTCGACCTACCCAGGAGGATACGATGGGGCCTTGTCTTCATCAGCAGGGCTCCGACGTCATGACATCATAATTCCACCCTCTGAGGAATGGGGCTCCAGAGCCCGCCCGGTCATGCAACGCCCCAGGAAGTCACTTTCGCTTTGATATGCAGGAGCAGTCGAGCTCTGTCCGGGATGGCTTTAGTTGTCGTCGGCCTGTCGGGAAAACTCTGACATGCAGCATGACAACTATGAAGGTTAATTAGGAAAATTCCGGAATATTCCCAGGATGTCTGTCGGATTTTCCTGGAAGGGGAGCTCTATTTCCTCTGACGACACAAAATTTGAGGGCCTTGGAGCGTCGTTCTCCTTACATTAGATCGCTTTTCTTAAGGAAGGCTTCCGTGGTGATGAGGGTAGGCTGTCGCATACCTTTATCTTATTTGATGTTCTGCAGGCCTTGCACGTGATTTCGGAGGTCACCGAAAATTATAGCCATCAGGCTATTTCTGTCTTTGAAGCTTAGTAAAGCCGTTCTTCTTAAGGTTAAACCATTTTTTATGTTATGACAGAGGATTTGCAACGCTTTCATCTTAATACTTTTCTAGAGAAATCTTGCTGGCAGTTAGAAGGCATAAACATTAGTAAAGCAACATTAATAATTTATATGCTTACTTCAGAATAAATAAAGATTAGGTAGTTAGTCTTGAAGATACAAAAATTTTTGTGAGCTACAGGAAATAATATAGCAAATGTTAATGAAAGATTAATATATCATTAAAGAAGTGACTTTATTATAAAAACAACTTATATGTACTATACATACATACATTTCAATTATTGATAAGTTAAATTTTTTAGACGGTTTATGTATAAAATGTTTGTAGATCTGAAAAGGTCATAATTACATAAAGTATCAGCATTTTGTTCAGATGAAATTAGTAATTTTATCAGGGATTTTTTAATTAAGTTTAAATATGTTTATTCGGTTTCCGGGACTCCTTATTTAGGATCATTTTGGTCCGTCTGTCTGCCTGTTAGTATTATTTTTCTCAGGAAAGATTTAGATAAAGAATTTTATTTTTAACTAGTGGATTTAACTAGTATAATTTTATCATTTCTTTTATCATGATCATTGTAATTGCTGAGGGAAAAGTGAGTAAGTTTAGAGAGATATCTGATAGTGATAGGTGAGTTGAGATAAGTGAGTCGAAAATATTAATCAGATACTGATGCATGTTACAAAAATAGTTTCAATTAATTTCTTTTGATAAGAAAACAATTTATAGAGATAGCTGTCCAAAAACAGCGTGTCAGACGCCCTTCTACAGCTGGTAACATGCCAGTTGTTGCTTTTTATCGCAGCTGAAGCAAATTTATTTTCCGCCCCCAACCGCAAAATCGATAAGACGACTGACAAAAAACTAGAGCCACACTGCCACCGTTTTCCAGCTCAACACGAAGGTTCGCGGCGACCAAGCCACCAGATAACGACTGAAATTCAAACGCGCCGCAGAGCTTTCAACGCTCACGGCGAATTCAGGCGCCTGCAACTTCGCCGCAAAAACCGTGTCCGCCTAGGCAACCTGCATTACCTTTCTCGTAACGGCGATGTGGCAGTGCAGTGCGTTTGTTACCTCTGTGTGCGCGTTTCGCGGCGCACCTGTGTGCGGTTCGCTAGCGTCGCCGATAGACTTGTAACGGTTTGACGGCATTAACCTGACTCCGTCGCGAGAGTGCCGTGCACGAAGATCGTTTTCGCTGTCATTTCCCCAACTCCTTGCCTGGGCATTTTCCGCGGTCGTGCCACCGAACGCTTTCTAGAACTTGAGGAAATTAGCCAACTTTAAATTTGATCGAAGAGTTTTACAGTTTGGTCGTCGTTTTCCCGGGGAAGTTCGATAAAGTTTTCAGTGAGAAAAAATCAATGAAAAATTTCTGGTGTACTCGATCGATTTGTACGACGATAAGTGCGAGTGTGTTTGTCTGACAGTTTTGAGCACCCACACAGGCTGTGCTCACCTGAGTCGTCGATCGCTACCTGTGCCAGGTGAAATCGCCTCTGTGTGCGTGGTGTTGTGATTGCGCCGATCGCGTTTTCGCTGCAGGTGTGGTGGGTTTTATCTGGCTGTGAGTGTTTTTGTTTTTTTTTTTCTGGTACCGCGGTGCTGCAGTCGCGATTTATTTCCCATAGTGTGTCGTCGTTTCGGTTTTCGCGCCGTGCCGCGACCGTTCCTTTTCGGCCGTTTCGTTTTAACCGCGTCTCGCGTCTGTTTGTGGTGGTGGTGTTGTGTTTGCAGGAAAAGCTAAGTCAAGTGCAATTTATTAAAAATAAAAATAAAAAAATAAGCGGCAAGAAACGTCGCTCGAGTTGAATACCCGCTCAAGTGGAGCACCGCCATTTAGATTTCCAGAAAATCTCGCCAGCAATTTTTCGCCATCTCTCGTGAAGAAGGAATCACACAGAACGTGACACCAGCGTCGAGCGGTGGCTCCAGCGGCATCGGCAGCACCACCGTGCGATGTAAGTGCACCATCCTCTTTTAAGACACCACCGGTTTTCTTTACATTTATTTTATTTATTTCTCGATTTTCATTTTCCGTAATGTTGTTGTGCTTAATTTTTCCCCGAGTCAGTCTCGATGGACGCATTTCGGTGCAGGGGAAGGGGGGCAGGGAAACTAACATTTTCACGAGTCGCTCGAGATGAAGAGGTGCGCGCATTCTGTCGCACGGGCTCGCTGCGATTCCTCAGGTAAACACCTGAAAAGTAGGCCGGCGACGGAAATTCCGAGCCGAGCGGGCTTCATTTTATCGCACCAGATCTCTCGGCTTTTCTAAAGATCGCGCTTATCGCGGAAGAATTGCCAGGTGTGTGACGCGACATGACACGCACTGCCCCGATGCGTAGTTATCGATTTTAAGACAATGATCAGGTGCTCAAGTCGGTGAAGAAATTTTATAGAAATTAGCCTCAATTTTTAGATCGTTACAGGTAGCAAGAATAAGAGGAAAAAGGTTATATTTTACAAGAAAAGATAATATTATGCAATTAATAGATTATGGAATTATCTTGATAAAATCTTCAGAGGTATTGCTTCGAGTAGGGAAATGTTCAGTCAATAAAATAATTTGCATAATTAAATCTTCACTGAAAAGTATAACATTGTATTTCGAAAATGGCAGTCAGTCAATTTCAGTACAAGCAATTTGAATTTTATCTTTCGGGGTTTTGGAATCTTGCTATAATTTTTTATATAAAATCTCGTCTATTCGAATAGTGTGCGTACCAGAGCCATCGAATGTCTGGAAATTAAATTTTAAATAGAAATATAACCCTAATTTAAAACGTCATATAGTTTCTGAAAATATTATATTTAAAAAGCCTATCATTATAAGTATAAACACTGATAAAATAGGTGACAACATTTTGAAAGTGCTATCAAATTCAAGAACGAAATGTTAGTCAAAAACATTCAATAAATTAAAGTTCTTATGTCTAGATATATTAAACACGAAATCAACGATCTTCAAATCTTTTCTTTTCGTTTCTTAATAATTTTCAAAAGTGATAAATAGGAATAAAATCATGATAACAGGTTTGAAATCTTCAAAGGAGTACGTTAATTCCAGGGGCCAATTTTTGATATTAATGATGGTGTGTATTTTTGACCTTTTTGGAAGTATGCGGCGGAGTCTATGTCGTGGCCTCTAGCAAAAAGTTGGCTTCGTTCCCAAAGGTCGAAGGACACGAGATGACCCACGGCTTGGGAGAGAAATCGCAATAATCGTAGTCACGATGGCAACTCGCGACTGACACCTCGAAGTCGAAGGAAGCAAATTGAAATCCGCTTTAATGGGGCCCCATCACGGCTCAGCAGCGTCAACCGGGGCGCTCCGGACTGGGAAAATTGCGATAATTCGGAGTCACTCGATGGTGATAAATTCGCAAAAGGTCTCCGCTGGCCCCGGTGAAAAATCTCACACGTCCGATTGCTTGTCAGGCCTGCCACAGCCCAACGTGGATCCGCTCAGTGTTTTTTTAGCATAGTTCCCATTAAAGGCCCCAATTTCGTCATCGTATAGTCGTTGTCCAGATTCCTCCTACTCCGCCTTCGCCGACCTCCAGGAGCAATTTTCGTCTCACTCGCGAGGCCAGCGTCTGTCGGACTGCGCCTTAGCCTGAGCTGGACGTTTTCTGGAGGCTCGGCTCGGCTGGAGGAGGATGCCCGGGACTATCTCGTCTCAATTTCCACGGTGCATTCATCCGGACACAATGGGAACGTGCTTTCGATTATGTGAATGCTTCACGATTTTTCGGTATTTTTCCTGGGTTTTCTGTTCGTTTTTCGATGATTACTCCGAAACAATGCACCACCACCCGGGCTCCGCCTAATTACAATGGCGAACGAGGCCGCGGACGGATGGCGGAGCCATTTCCAGGCCACTTAAGGCTCCCTGCCTGATTCTGGAGTGATATAAAGTTCGCCCAATTACCCTATTAAGTTGTCAGCCCGAAAAACAAATGGTGAGAATGGGTTGTTTGGAGAACTAACCAATTTCAAGGCGGTTCAATGCTTTTTTTCAGTTCGTTGGCTGTCTTAGGAAATTTTAATCGGCTTGATGGGGGAGGGTTGATTTAAATTGTTCCAAGTACAAGCCTATTTTGTATTTAAATTGTTAAATGATAAAAAAACCCCAGAAAAGACATGTAAAATTACGTCCAGATGGTCTCTTTAAAAGAGGTACCTAAGTTTTTCTTTTATTTGTATTGTTTGTTTCTGCTAAACTTTACTTTTTACCTTTTTTCACGATTGTACCTCATAATGAAAAAATTGAACCCTTATAGCATAATTTTGGTGTCCGTCTGTCTGTCCGTTTATCAAAGGCTCTTTTTCTCAGAAACCGCTTGAGGTACCAAGTCGAAATTAATATCGAATATCGGTTTACATTCTTGAAATTTGTCAGAAAGGTCTTTTGGCACAATTGAAGGAATAAATCAGAAAATCAATAATTTATAAATCTTATGTGGAATTTTCATTTTATTTAAATCAACATGATTATAGACTTATTACGTTACGAACCCTCAAGACACAAGTTCTACTTGCACTTGAACGTTTTTCTTAAATATCTTATTCTGACAACCAAAACATTAAGAGATTAGAATAGTATAGTTTCTATGAGAGTTGGCGTGCCTATTTCTGAAAAAACGTTTTCTTATATTGGAGGATGGAGGCGCGTATTTATAGCAATCACAAAACATTAAGTGCAATGAATTTATCAAGAATTACATTCATCCCCCCTAAAAGAAAAACGCCGAAGTATACGAAGGTATCCAATTTAAAGAATCTGAAGAAATGTTGACGGCGTGTATCTTTCTGCATAAACAATGAAATCCAATCCTTGCGGATATCTGCAGCTGAGATCAGTGCAGCCCTGCTATAAATTCCACAGCCTTGAGATTAATGCTGAGCCGCTGCCGCATATTTACTTCAAAATGTTAAGAATTTATGCAACCGTTGCGCCGCGCAGAGATGCTGCCAATGGCGGCCCTCCGGAGCGCGTTTGTCTCTCTAGGCTCAGACCTTGCAAAGAAGAAGAAGAAGAATAAGAAGAATTATGCAACGGAACGGACGGAGGAAGAAAGGTGCCATCACTTCCTCATTTGCTGCGGAGACGGAATTTTCTAGGGTCTCACGGAGGCGCGGAGGCACCGCAAGGAATTTTCTGCTCTGAGTGGATGCAATCAGCGGGTACCATCGACCGTGACGCTCACCTGCACCAGTCTCGTGGTCAGCGGGGAGCGGCAGCACCGGACGGATATATCACCTGCTTTTGATGTCTCGCGATAGTCCGTCCGGACGACTCCTGCTCCAAGGGCCCAAGAGCCCAGAACCTAGATAGCATCAAGAAGGATGGAGCTGATGCCGTGCTCTCGCGGGGCCAGGTTTAATGCCCCAATTCAGCAGCACCGTCAAGGATCACGCGAGCCCTGCACACCTGGACTTTGGTCTGGGCCGCAATTACCTCGAGGTCGCCACTTAATTAAAACGAGCAAATGACATAATTCTTGTCGTTTTGCTAGCCCCTCGCAGGCCTATAGGCATCGGGGCTCGCGTGCCTAAACGCTGTTACTTTCCACCATTGTCGCACCTTCCGGCGAGCGTAATGGCACTAATTTTATCAATTATCTAGGGACGGTGGAGCACCACCACGGCACGGAACCGTTTCAATTTGACCAAGGGCTCATGGGGTTTGCATTCCCAAGAAGGCCGTCGGAAGAAGGGTCGCTAGGTCATTTCCTGAGACCGCTGATTTTTACATAACTTAAAGTGGTCTCCTAAAACTTCATCATCAAACTTTTTTTTCATCGGTTTTTAGGGTTTTGATACAAAAATATGAATATTCGAAAATTATTGGTTTGATTTCGCTGTCGTACGTCGGTTTTGTTTTTTAATTGTATAGTTCAATATCAGTAAATGCTTTCAGTTGCAATAGAGAAGAATTAGTTACAGCAATCAATTAGTATTTATATTAGACAGTATACAAATTACCGTCTACTTATCTTTGAGAAACTATATCTTAAATTTTAAGAAATTTAGGGCAATATGTTTAATATATTTATTTAATATAAATATTTCTGAGTAAACTAATTAAATATATAAATTATCTGAAATATTATCAACTACTTAGCTTTAGTTAAATTTGGTACGTCATTTCTGTCGGTGTATACCTATTATATAATACTACATATTATAATTAAAATGAATATGATATTTTCAGTAGCTATGGCTAGAAATTTGAAATCTTTAGAAAGGTATAATTTAGGTAACATGTTTTCAATTAAGGCGATTATGTTTTTGTCCAATTTTCTTTTTCTTATGCTAAACTCAAGGGGTACGTTCTTAGGATGCGGTCCAAAAGGAAAATTGGAATTGGCGATAAATAGAGACTTTATTTAGTGACTTTTTATTCGTCAGCCTATCGGCTTATAGTTAAGGCATTAAAAGTGCTATTGCACGCGTGAGCTGATAAAATTTACCGACACCACCAGGTCCAATCGGCGTCTCTAGCGTTTTGCTGGATTGTGGATGGCGGCGGCATTCCAGGCCATTTGGAGTGCACGTCGCGTTGGAACCGTTACGTCGCGCGCGAGTCCCAGTCCACCGCAGTTAGTGGGAATTAATGGCGGCCATAAAAAAAATTAAATTGCCTCAGTTCTACAAGTGGGATTTGAAGATAAGGCCTGCATATCCGAAATAGCATATCGCGTTAATCCACTCAGCGTCTTGAATCTTTAAGACTCAGGTCGCTCCGAAGACGAACTTCGCGGCGTGGACGCTGCCGCCGCCGCCGCCGTCGTCGTCGTCACGGTCGTCACGCAGCCCAGCGGAGAACGAGACCGAGGCCAACCAGTTGGACGGCGCGGCGGCGGCGGTCGGGAAATGGTTTTGTGGTATGGCACCCGATATTAAGTGATAGGCACTTAGCGGAATGCCCACGAGATAATCTTATGGAGGAATGCGATCACACTCCGCAGTTCATCGCTCAGCGCCTCGATATCGCCCCATGCTCCACCACCGGCGATTTTCCATGTCTTTTTCCGTCCACCTCTGATTTCCATAAAAAATTGCCTTCTCAAAATATTCCGGCAGAATGTGGACACCTCCAAGGTGTCGTCCACATGAAACTCAAAAATTTTGGGTATTCCCGCGGGCCCTGAATTTAAGGAGGGAATGAGCTTGCGTCTGGGCCGCGCGTCTTCGTCCCACACACGGGTGACAAAATCGCGGTGTGGTGCGCCGCGGATGCCGCGGATAGCAATTATCAGTCCCGAAACTCATAAATCACACTAAACGCTCTCGCCTCGTGATTTTCATGAATTCAAAGCTGGTTCTGGGTCCGCTCTGATCCGCGGCTTAACTCCATACTCCATCGCCGGATTAATCGCATTAGGAGGAGGCGACCAGCCATCGAAGCCCTATCGGCGGCCAAATTTGAATATGAAAAATGAGAACGAGTTTGCCGCGCAAAATTTATGGGTATTTTATACCGAGCCTCGGAGCTGGCGAAGGGGCAGAGAAACAAACACACGCACATGATTTGGAATTCGATGCTGAATTGTGACGAGAAAAC
This sequence comes from Machimus atricapillus, assembly GCA_933228815.1. Taxonomy (NCBI): domain Eukaryota; kingdom Metazoa; phylum Arthropoda; class Insecta; order Diptera; family Asilidae; genus Machimus; species Machimus atricapillus. The sequence goes on along the minus strand of OW121787.1, from coordinate 41,953,738 downwards.
AGGAAAATATTGACACGCCGTCGATTCGATATGGGAAAATGGAAAAATTCCATTTAATATGAAGTCAGTTACCTGTTAAAATTGCTCTAAGCGATTATGTCGGGTCTACGAGCACTCTAGCAAAACATATATTCTATTTGAAAGGGACTTTTTAGCGTCTTAAACATATATTTTAAACTTTTATTATAAAGGGGTATTATGGGTATTCTTTTAAGCGGCCAAAAATAGAACTGGTCTGGCATGTTATTATGGTGACAAAAATAAACTTCACAACCACAGCGGTAAGAGTTTTGTTAATATCATTCTCTAAAAGAAAAATCGAAAAGTTGTCTGTGATATTTTTAATTTAAACCTCGCAAAATTTACGCTTACATTTTTTTGCGTTTAATAAGCAAATTAAAGGATATTTGATTTTAGTTTAAATTAAACTAAGTGTATTAATGACTTTTCAAATTTATCCCTAAAATTTTTAAAAAATCCTCCCTCCCTATAATGCAACTGCGAAGATATGCAGAATTAAATTTTAAAATTTATTAAACTAATGAGCCTTGCAATATCTATTTTAGCTACAAATACTACAGATTATTTTTAATTTTTGTCCAGATAGATTCCGTCAGTTTTTCTATTTTATTTTCGTTTGATACATGGATTTTTGTGACCTGTCCTCCTCAGTTATTCGTTTTTATAAATTAGTTAAGATAACTTTGTTCCAATCACTGGGGTATTTAAAAAAATCTGAGCCCCGGGGCATCAGATGTATTCAAAATGAGATCGATTCAAGAGCATCTCAAGAGCCCCCAAATGCGCGAGATTTGAGTTCAATTTTTTTTCTTTTTTTTGAAGAATAAATTAATTCCAATCACAGCTGGTCTTGGATGCTTAACCTGGAGGCTGGAGGAGGCATTTTCACCTCTTAAGGGTGTTAAGAGTTCAGCCGGTTTTTGGAATTTGCCGTTCAGCTGAATAATGGTCAATAACTCGAACTCCTCGCGGCGCTGACCAGTGACCAGGCAATCGAATCTCATAATCAAATAGATTTTGATAATTGGCCAACCAGTTTGGGTTCCGTTAATCGATCTGCGACTAGTCAGCGATTTAATTGACTCGAAATCTCGAGGAGTAATTTCGAGGTGATCCAACTAACCAAAACCACTCACTTTTTGCCCACGTTCAAAAGACGTAGAAGAAATTTCTTGCAAAGTTTTTGGGGCTTTTCCTTTCTACGGCGACGAGGCAGCAAAATAGCGCAAAGTGCCCCCGGAGGAGGTTTTCCAGGTTTAAATCCAGCTTGGCTGGGCTCGCACCGGAAGTGAAAGGCTCTTGCCACGTTGGGGCTTTCATTTCCAGAGGAAATTCAAATGCTCGTGCGGAGCCCTGGCTGGGGCTCCGCGAGGTGCCGAAAGCCGCTTCATGACGGCAGTGATTACTTAGAAATCAATTTACTTCTGCGCTCCCAGACATTTGGAAGTCTCAAGATTTTCGTTAATGCTAGAAAAATTGAATCATTTCCTGCTGAGGGGATTAATACAAGAAATAAACGCAAGCCATGATTTTGGGCGCACTGATTTTGCTTGGAATTCCCGACAACCCTACGGGGTGGTGTTTGATGCGACTTATCCCCGTCGCTCATTCCAGCCAAAAAACAGTCAGGATATTAATTAAATTCATGCTGGGGAGTGACGAGGATGATTGATTGATAGTCCTCAAGTGCGCGTATTTCTTGTTGACTTTGATGCGCAGTTCTAACTTAATCCAGCCTCGTTGCTATGTACTAGAAAAAACTACGAAGTTGTTTTCAGTATTAATCAGATTCCACAATTAAAAAGAAGTTGTGGTTGGACGAACTTCCCATCTTTCAATCACCACATAAAAGATCGCTTTGATTTATGTTTTTGATTGAATATATGGCCACAAGGTCAAAAATGGGCAACAATAGTTAAAATTTCTAGAAAATCTGTAAAGACCATTCTATTTCTTAAAATGCTACACTTCCATATTCATGTATTACATATATGGAGACACCTAAAATCTTTCCTAGGCTATGAATTCAAACAAAATTGAATAAAGGAGCGTAAAACCGAATACTTTTACTAAAAACATTATAAAATTAACTAAAAATTTTCAAAAGCCGACATGAAACAAAGAGCCCCAGAGGTACAGAAAAGTTTCTTCTTTTAGCGTTCCATCGTCCAGAAAGTTGCTCAAGGTCTACGAGTTCTACTTATGCAGGCCAGATGGATCTGGTTTTTATTGAGCTGGAAGCCAGCGTGGCGTCCCTTGCCCTACAGCCCTACAGTGGCTCGTGGTGGCCCCGGGCCCCCCAGAGCCCTGCAGCACCTCCGGAGCACCCGCGAGGAGCAGTATAGTTTCAGGCATGTCTAGACTTTGTCAACGAGGTTTTGTGCCATCCTACAAAGGGTGCTCCGGTGCCTTTGATACGGCGAATAGTGTCGTTATCGCATCTTACCGAGACGCGGCGGATAATTGTATCTAGGGCTCGATGTGCTGTTGCTAGCTGGAGCGTCTGGGGGCTAGAAGTGCTCCCGCCACCTCGCGAACATCCAGCCAGTGGCAATTTTATTCGTTTAATTTGCAGGGAAAAATTCAAGGAGCACTTTGAGCTGGATGCTGGCTGGCTGTCGGCCGGGCTGGGTGCCATGCCCCGGGGGATTACCTGTCAGGTGCTCCAGAAGGATTTATCTAAAGTGTCTGCGAGAACAACAATGAACTTTTATTTAGGGGCACGCCTGTCTGGATCCCGGCAGGGAGGGTAATGACACCGGATTTAGCTACACCGTGCTTGGAGGTTATCTTCCCTACTCCAGTTTTGTTATTGGCTTCGAAACAAGATGGGAAGAGTTTACATTACAATTTAATTGTAACACTGTAGTTTATTTTCATCGTTCTGTTAAACAGAATAATTAACCTGCATAATTCCGAAAAAAAACAGCTTGTTAGTTTTAATGCTATAAATATGTATATGTACCTTCAGAGAGGTATCATAATATACAGTGCTGTCTAAAATTATAGGACCAAGCTGTAATTTTGCATATATGGTCTATTCCCAAGCCCATAACTTGTTGGTAAGGAGAAGAGGGATGGTGACAACTGGTATATATGAAATCGTTGTGTGTCCTTAATTATTTCATAAATTTTTTTTAAAATTCATGTACTAATTTTAACAAAAATCGTAAAAAACTCAATACAATAGTGTTTAAAATTATAGGACCAATTCTCTCAGCACTTAATATGATGTCTTTGGCCTTTATATACCGGGTGTTTTGCTAAGGTCTGAGCAGGGGTATGCCAATCGATTCTAAATGGTCTCCTGATCAACGTTTCTTCGGACACCCCACCCCCTTAAAATCGGTCCTTCCCCCCCAAAATCGCGATTGAAAATTTGGAGGGGGTCAACCTAGAAAATGCTTCATAAGTTCTTTCAGAGATATCCTAGAATACTGGTTGATAATGCATTAGAAAGATGAGCCTTCAAGCTTTCCAACGATACCACCCGCGACCCAATCAGTCAACAAACAAGCGGGGGAGACCCCGTCAAATTTCGAAAATGGCAATTTCAAAGCCCAAAATTTGACCTTGACCCTTCATTCTGTCGATTTTTTGTATGGGAAGATCAAAACTTTTCTTGAAAAAAGCTCCCCTGTCATATGGCCTTTCTCGAGAAAAAAACCGCACTGGAATCCGATGGCGCGTTCCGAAGTTATTCGTGTTACAATAATTGATACAACAACAAAACCCACTATCCGCAATGAAGTCCAATTGGAAAGTGTCACATCGAGCATCTGCTCCGTAGGGCTGAACCATCGAAGACGAATAACTTCGGAACGCGCCGTCGGATTCCAGTGCGGTTTTTTTCTTGAGAAAGGCCATATGACAGGGAAGCTTTTTCTCAAGAAAAGTTCTGATCTTCCCATACAAAAAATCGACAGAATGAAGGGTCAAGGTCAAATTTTGGACTTTGAAATTGCCATTTTCGAAATTTGACGGGGTCTCCCCCGCTTGTTTGTTGACTGATTGGGTCGTGGGTGGTATCGTTGGAAAGCTTGAAGGCTCATCTTTCTAATGCATTATCAACCAGTATTCTAGGATATCTCTGAAAGAACTTATGCAGCATTTTCTAGGTTGACCCCCTCCAAATTTTCAATCGCGATTTTGGGGGGGAAGGACCGATTTTAAGGGGGTGGGGTGTCCGAAGAAACTTTCATCAGGAGACCATTTAGAATCGATTGGCGTACCCCTGTTCAGACCTCAGCAAAACACCCTGTATATAAAGGCCAAAGACATCATATTAAGTGCTGAGAGAATTGGTCCTATAATTTTAAACACTATTGTATTGAGTTTTTTACGATTTTTGTTAAAATTAGTACATGAATTTTAAAAAAAATTTATGAAATAATTAAGGACACACAACGATTTCATATATACCAGTTGTCACCATCCCTCTTCTCCTTATTAACAAGTTATGGACTTGGGAATAGACCATATATGCAAAATTAAAGCTTGGTCCTATAATTTCAGACAGCACTGTATTTCCTATCTAAAAAACTTTTATATCAGACTATTTAAAATGTAATTCGTTACATAAAAACATAATACTCTAACTCTAGAGATATCTGTCTGCTTTGATTGCCCAAAACTGCTTAATGCTTAAAAATAATCTCTCTAAAATCCAGCTTAAAAAAGCCTTTCCCAACAAAATCAGAATAATTCCAGTTTAATTCGTTCTCAAATGAAATAAAGCTCAAAAGCAGTTCCACAACCCGAAAAGCCGCGGTAGCCGCGGAAAAGCGGTACCCAACGTTCCACGCATTTTAGTGAAAATTACTTGTTTACATAATTCGGCGAAAATATTTGAACGTTTCTAACGAAGGTAAATGCACCGCGAGGAATCAGATTTCACGGTTCGGTTCTGGGCGCGTATCAAATTGTTGCTAGAACCCTTCTCCGACGGGGGCGCGGTGTTGAGTTACGACCAACGAGATAGGATTAATGCGGCTCAATGCGCGCGGGTCTGAGCATTCCTGAAAAAATCCGTGTGGCGGCGCAGCATTTGTCGTCTCGCACTGATTACGCACCAGAAAGGCCGCGACCGGACGTATTTGCGTATCAAATCGCGAAAATGCGATTACCAGGCACCGTCTTGGGTTTACATGTGTCCGCCGTGCGACTCCGCGGTGCCCCCGAGAGCCGGACCTTGATGCCTTCAGACAGATCTGAGTTATAACGAAAACCGGCAGCAGTGGCGGCGGCGGTGCGACCGGGGCCCCACCGGAGCCTCACCGGCTCAAGTGAGCCTGGTTCATTCCGCACAAACAGGCGAATAATCCGATTTGAGACTTATCAAGGAGGCAAGTACGCCCTCATTAAAATTGCTTCTGACAAGACCAACAGCAGCGGACGGGGCGCTCTCGGGAGCCCCGCTGCACCCGCGAGCACCCACGGGCTCCTGCTGCTGTGCGATGTCCCAAGAACAGGAATTCGCCGAAGGTTAAATTGCTTGTTCTTCTGGTTGTAAAATCTCAGCCAGATCTATCGTGATAGATAAGCTCGTTACTTTCGGCATTATGCGCCGCGATGGGGCTCTGAAAGGAGCTGCCATCGGCCCCGATCGAGTCCAATTAACTGAAGAGCCACTGCGGCGCTGGGGGACCTTTTTGGAAGACGTCTACTTCAGGGAAATCGGTCCAAAACTCGGGATCCGGGGACGTAAGCTGCTCGGAAGGTTTACATACCCTGAAATCCCTAAAAATTCTCGTCAAATTGGACTATGTACAAATTGTAATTTGTTCTATTGGTTGAAATCAGTGCGATTTGAAGTTCTTTACGTCCAAGAGTCCTCGGACAGTTAAACTCTATCAAAAAATATTTAATATAATAGTTGCAAATTATAACGAGATAAAACTCGTTAAAATAAGCTATTGAATTGAACGAGTAACTACCTTTAAAAATTTTCTTATTCAAGTGCTTTATTGGCTATAGATTTACATTTATCAAAAATAATCTAATCTTTACAAAAAACACTCCTTTTAAAATGGAAGATATTTGAAGTCGAACTATGTAATTCCCAAATCTTCGTTATTAAGAAATTATAACATTTATGGTTATGTTCGGAGTTTATCTGTAACAAATGAGGATTTCACAGCGAATAATTGAAGTGTAAATAAATCCACTCAAAAAACTGAAAGGGTCGGCTAAAATCTTGAATTCAATAGCTGAATTTGCGCGAGAAAAAAACCATCCGCGAAAGGGCAGCTGGACATCGTCAGTCAGCGGCCCCCCGCCGCACCGATGGCAGCTAAAAGCCGATGCCGCAGGGCGTCGCAGATGCGGCCCAGAGTTTTCTCTGTCGTCTCAAATCGATTTTCCACCCAGCAGGCATGACATTTTCCATTTTAATTCAAAGACCCTCTGCGACAAAAGGGTCTCCACCCCCGCAAATTGGACGAGGGCGTCCGGGGGGTGTGTGCTGACTTTTTCGCATTGTCGGCGACTTCCCCAATGCCGTTAAAGTCGTCGACTGGTGCAGATGGCACCGTAGATTCCGTCGGGATGCCGGCACATGTCCATGGGCCTCCCCGGCCCCTTTGCGGGGTGGAAATGTACTTTCATGTCAACATGCAGACAAAACGAGTCCAGTGACATCCGCTGCCGCTAGATTCTATCCCCGTCGAGGTAGCCACGAGTTAATCTACCCCCGCTCCCTAGCCGAAGGGCACAAAGAAGCTGCCTCGGACGAGAGAGGGCCGAGTTAAAAGCAACCGGGTCCCGGTCCCGGAAAAGCTGGTGTCAAACACATCCAGCCTTTGTGCTGGAGCTCCGCCAGTGGCCACAACGTAATTTCCCATTTCAGTGCAATATTCGCTTCCTGGACTCGTTCGACTGCCCTTTTTTGCTGGAAAACTGGGAAAAGGCACACAAAAGCCGAGGAATATTTTACTAGAGCGATTTTCCCCGGTGCAGGGCTTCAGTGTAATTACATGCATTTGACCGTGCTGCTCCCCGCTAATTCCCATCAGAATCAGAAGCGAGTAATTAAAAGTTTGTTACCGTGGAATGTGCGGAATTCGATAGCAGTTTGAGTGAGCATCCCTCAAAGGAGTTGATCAAAGCAAAGCCAAACCCAGTCTTAGCGAATAATAAAATAAAAATTAGATACTCGATAATCGTTATCGAGCTATAGAAAAATAAAAATTAGTAAATATAATTCTCCTTTCTATGTCTGACATTGAAACGACTTCCGACCTTTCGATTAGGATCTCACAACGGTTCTTCGAAAAATTGCCGGTCATAATGCGCATAGTTCGGGTATTACACCAAACTTTCATCCAAATTGAGTAAGTTTTTTCTATTTGGCAGAAAGGAATTCGTTTAATTCAGTTGATGCTAGCTAGGTCATGCATTAAGTACTTCCAGAAATTCGGAGTATTTAAAAGTCCATTTGAGCACCCACAGCTGGGATATTAGCCGTCACGGCGACACGTCTCGAAGAAGCATGCCTCAGATAAAACCTAAATTTCGCTCTCATTAAAGCACGACACGCTGGACACACAATCGCTTGACCAGAAATAGCCAGAGGTTACGCAAGTCACCAGCCAGCCAGACAGACACATTATCCAGGGCTGGCGTTCGATAGCCAGACACCGGGTCCCGTCCCGGCCCGTCCTCCCCCAGGTCCCGACTCGAAGGCCCTGCTTCCCATGGCAATCTCGGGATCATTACGTGATGTCACTTATCACTGCAAACAGCGACAATCACTTAGGGACCCTGTGCACTTCGCACTTATCTTAAGTGAGAAATTCCAGAGCTCCTCGCCGGGGTGCCGGGAGGCGGGCACCTCCTCACCTTGGGGGTCAAAAGGAGCGGAGTATACGGTGACTTCCTGCCGGGCTGCGTTGCGGTGTGATTCACTCCACACTGCCGTACGCCGCCGCGTCGCCGGCCGTGAGAGATGCAGTTGAGGTCGCAACACGGCGCACCCGACGAGATGCTTCTCATGCTTATTATTCCCGCGAAATGGAGCAGAACTTCCTGTGTTACGGTGCTTTCGCGGCACCCAGAGGGGAGGCAGCGCTAGCCAGCGTGTCTTAAGAATAAGATCTGCGTGCCTTCGGTGGACAAGCGATGTTTCTTTGAGATACAAAGGCGCGATAGGCAGGTCTGCGGATCCGCGACTCCGACATATGCCGGCGGAAGATGAACGGAAAAACAAATTTAATTTTTTAAACGAGGGGCAATCTGCTGGCTGAGGGGCTCCTGTGCCAGCTGCGGAGGCTCCGGTGCAGTTTACTAAAGCTAATGCAAGCAACTCTGACCACCTTTCCCGCTTATTGCGCCACATATGCAAAAAGATAAACAATGACGACGCTTCAGTATTTTCTTATGTGGAAAACTATCTTGAGTCATAAGATAAATCAGTCTTAATAACTGTACTTAATTTAAAATCAAAAGCTTATACATATTTAGGTAGCTGAGATTAAAATTTAGCTTACTTATAGAAAAGGATTATATGACTCCAAATCTCTAAATCATGGGAGTCGCAATGGAGAACTAAACTCTAAAAGCTGAGTGTAAAATTACGCTCAATGTAAATAGTAAATTGTGTCTGCTTTATGTAATGAAAAGTTTACATATGTTTAATTTTCCTGCCATCTTTTTACTCGAGAAAAATGGATTTTTGCCCAGAGAATTATGTAATTTTTTAAGTGTAATTTTACTACCATTACATAAGGTATTCAATTTCCATCCAAAAAGAGGGTAAAACTCCACCAACAGTTTTAAGAATGTATGTTAGATAAAAATCTCATTTTGTGTATTATGAGATGCTACTTTTTTTGTATAGTTGTTTTTTTTCGAATCGTTCCTGTTCGATTACCAGTTATGTTACGATTGCTGCGGGATCGGCGACGGTGATATGGTGATATGATAAACCCGCAGCATCCTCTATTAAGATCCATCCGCGATAGTCCACCGGAGGAACGTCTTAAGTAGGCATTAAAACGGGACACTCGACAGCAGCATTGTCTAAACATAGCAATCAGGTGAGATAATTGATACAAGAGTGAGCGCGCGTCGCCTCAGCCACTGGACCGGCGCGGCTCCGCGGAACGGGCCCTCCGCTCCCAGTGGCCCCATCTAGGAAGCAATCTGGAGGCACTCAATGTCATAATAAATTAGGGAGCCTGGCTACAATGCATCAAGCGCACCGCGGCTATTCCGTTTTTTGCAGATAGTCGCAGATAGTCCGCGAGAACGATTCTATCGGCTGCGGTGATTCCGCGGCCGGCCGGCCGGGGGTGTCTCAGGTGTGTAATTAATGGCGGCCGTGGCATGGCAATCCATTCCGCCAAACGGTACAATCAGATATCGCCGTGATGTGTGGACTATTCGACGCTCCGGACGATGTTTGCTTTCCGACAGATTTGCGATCTCGCGGGGCGTTTAGTCGCCGGAGCTACTTGCAAATAGGTGGATCGCGGCTGACTGATTTATCGCGGAAAACGGGGTCCGGAATCGCCGGGTTTATTACTGAAAGCAGTTTGCCGCTGCATTATGGAACTGCAGCGTGCAGTTGGCCAATTTGGAATAAGTAGGCGGCTCTTTACGGCCTCGGCCTTCATAATTTCAATGCTAGATGCTAATTATGTAATCCTTTGTCAAGCAAAGACGATAGACTAACAACTGCAGGGTGAAAATAACTCTTTAGAACATAAATACCTATACGTACATGCCATTATCTGTAAGAAGGCTTAAAAGGTAGTTAAGTGTAAGTTAATTACCAATTATAATAAATTTATATTAATTTCCACATTTGAGAAGACAGGTTTGAGATATTTCTTGAAGAAAATATTATCAATTTAGAATAGAATTCGTGTTTCGATATAGTATTTAAAATATCTCTATGTATGTATATGTACTTTAATTGACATAAAATATAGTTATTTCTATTATAACATATTACATTTTAAATTAAAATTTTGAAATGAAAAGAGTAAAAGAAACATTACGCTGTATAAGATATTACGTGGTTAATTCATATTAAAGATTTGATTAGAATTATTGAATTTAGTGTAAAAAAACGAACGTAGTCGTTAAAGATCGTTAAAAGAGACGCATTGATTTTCATCAGAAAAGCATTTAGCTGGTGTTTCATTAGTTTGCGCTACCTTTCCCCAGAAGGATCATTATCAGTTAATTAAATGAACAAAGCTGCCCGTCACCTGAGCATTCGTAAATTTGACTAAAAGCCGTGTAAAATATGCAAACAGGCGCTTTCGATATCGCCCTATGCTCCAGCGGGGCACCAATTTGCATACGAATTGCCGTCTAATTTGGAGGCTGCGGGGCGGCGTGCTGCTTTTGAGTCTTAAGTGTCGCAACACGCTCCTCTCGCATATTTCGCAAAATGCGCACTCCCCGAGGCAGAGGGCATTTCATAAGCAAATTAGATCCAATTCGACAGTGTTTCTTTTCTTCGCCGCTTTCCTTCCTAATTCCAAGTAAATCGGCCGAAGACAGACAGCGGCCAAGAAAACGAATCCGCGAATCGTGGAGGTAAACAAAACACACGGGCAACCGCAGAGTGGCCGCCATTCGGACAATTATTTACCCACAGAAAAATTGAAGCGAATCATGATACCTTTGCCCACCTCCCGAAAATTTCCATTTCTTAAGCAAACTCCTCTCAAGCCACACTAACGAGTGTCTTTTGTTTTTCTTATCGTTTCAGACCTCAAGCACGTCATGGTATGAAGGAGCCGAACAATTTCGAAGAAATCGTAAGTAATATACAAAAATCGCCTTTCTCCCCTTTTTCAGCTACTCCCCCAATCCACCTGGCAGTGTTCCAGGGAAATTACAATTTTGTTGTGTAGAGCGTGCAGAAAGATGGCGTTTTGCAAAAATATAGCCTCAAACAAATTGCGTGCATATTTTGCGCGAAATATTTTTTTTTAAGAAAAGATTGCTTGGCTCTAAAGCCGCGGGATTTCTTGGGATTTCGCGAGACCCAAGAATCCATCTCACGAACGGAGTGACATTCACCTCGAAGACGACGACGGATGGTGATGAACTCTGGGTTGGTGGCACTTTTGGGTGCTGCGGCTGTTAGCACATTCTAACTAATTCTTTAAGACGCTCTAGACCGGTGTCAACGACTCCTAGAGCCAGTGACAGTCGCCGTGAAACGTGAAAGACGTCGACTGTATCCGCTCTTCTGCTAAACGGACCGCCTATTGGATAAAAGTTAATTGTGCAGAAATTTCGCATGCAGCAAAACACTTCTATCTGATGGATGACTCTGTCAAGCCGTTCAAAGGGTTAAAGACACCGTGCCTTAGCTTGTCGGGTTTAATTCTACAGCTTTATTTTATTTTTACTAGAAACACGTCAAAAATAGATAGGAGCGGTTTAAATAGCAACATAAATAAAACAACTGCTGCAAAATAACAATTTTATGAAGCTTGTTAAAAGTTTCTGCTATTCTTTATGATGCAGATTTTTTTCGAGTTAACGCCTTGGTGTTCTATCTTTGCTTATAAATCTTTAAAAAAATACTTTATTTATTCTTTTTTTTTTTGTTTTTCATCTTGTAACAAATCTGATAAAATCAGAAAAACTTTATCTATAATTATTAAAAAATCCGAATGTTTTAGAGTTTTTAGTTTAACACGTCCTGAGTCAAAATTTTCAACAGCGTTTTCGGGCCGTTTTCGGTACACGAACATGTTAAAAGCTTCTTCGTTTCGTTCTGGTTTGAATTTATCTTATTTTGCAACGCTCACGCTGTCCCCTACAACTTAATTAAACCCGAAGACGGGGCCAGGTGAACGAATCATCTGATTTCAGCACTTCGGACGTGACCGCTGCCACTGCCGCAATTACATATTTCAATTTTTGGGGAATTGAAATTAACCCCGACGGCTCTGTGTAATTACAGGTGGTAGCTGCAAAACAACACAATTACGGCGCTGTGAATTTTACCGCGAAGATGAGCTCACGAGTCGCGAAATAATTAGTGAGTGAGAAGTCGACCAGCCGGACTCAGCGAAACGATTTTCGGAGACCCTGGACAGTGGGTCCGCTGCGGCGGAGCGGGCAGGTAAACAGGCCCGTGATTGATATGGGAAAAAAGCTAAAAGGGTCTTAGTCGCGGCTGCCGCTGATGAGGTAATCTGAGGATTTAATGGGGTTTTTATCAAATCTCAGATGAGGTAATACGGAACGTCCAATTAGATCCAATTTGGAGTCAAATTACAGTCAAACGGAAAATATTCCAACTATGGCCACATCCGTAATTACTCTGGCCGCGCAGTTAGCAACTCTGTTAGGAGTAAGACCGTCCGCGAATCTTGCTCGTCTTTCACTCAAATCTTGGGTTTGTTAGACAATTTTTTTTTCAGGAAACTTTTCCTTAAGCAAAAACAAAAATGAAGCGTAAAATGGGAAATGAAAAGGAGGAAAGAAATGGGAAACCGTTCGTAGAGAAATGATAGGTGCTTAGGGGACCGTAGGGAAAGTACTACAACTTAAAGTTCTCCTTTCACAGTCCCTGGGCATTCATCTCCGCCGCAAAGAGAGCTTCATCAAGTTCACTTGGGCGGTTCCCGCCTACCAATTAAAGACGCCAAGACAGGAAGGTCTCGGCTCGAGTGCTCACTTAACACAGTTTTGCGGCCCTTTGAAGCTTTCTTCGGCCCAGAGAACCTTAGCGTCGAATTATGGGTACGCTTTCTGCGTTTAAAGTTCGAGGCATTTTTTTGGGGAAATTGAAAAAGTCAATAAGAAAAGTGATTACGCTAAAGATTAAGGGAAGGAAAGGAAAGAGTACACGCATTCAAGTAATTGAAATTCCGGCAACGTTCATTTTCTGTGACGAAAATATCGCATAGACACCGTTTTTACATCTCTTTTATGTTGGACAAAATATAAATTTCAGGATTTAAAGTATAGCCACAGTTTTTCAACACAACTATGGCAATTTTATTGATTTTGGCAGAGAGAAATGCAAATAGTGTTTTTTGATGTACGTATCTATCAGGCATTATATGTACATATTTTGTAATTGAAATATATCGGGTAATTGAAATATATCGGGTTTTCAATTTTAAATTTCAGTTTCCATTAAATATATGAGTTTATATTTTGATACTTTTTATTGAATTCGATTGCATAGACACCATTTAGAGTATAGCGAAATATTTATTGTAATTTCAGTATTAAATCTTTCTGTATAGAGCGTTGCTAAAATACCGGACTAATAACTAATCAGATCTTCATAATTTCATCAGACAAGCTTCATTTCTTGCCTTGCCCACCTAAGAGGTTTTTGCAAAATAAAAACTTTCCAGAGAAAACCCCGTTCGATTTCCCAAATGGTTGGAAAAAAAACACCTCCGACCGACAGAAGAGCTGTTGTCCAGGGTCATAAATCCCAGCATTGGTCTACTTTGCCCGTGAAGACAATTGAAGATTTCCTCACTTCCCATGATTATCTCGCGCCCATTGTTACCTGTCTGCGGTTTTTAGAACCGTTTTTCGCCACCTCTTTCTCAGGTTTCACTCAATTACGCGAGTAGCCATGAGTCAGTTCCACCGTCCGAAGAAAGTGAGGGCAAACAGGTGGGCCCTTCACCTTCCTGCTTCTTTGTCTGTTTCAATTTAAGCCTTTAATCCAACTACTTTAGGTGATCTGGGTCTAGAGTCTACACGAAGTTTGGATTTTCTCATCGCTTGCAACATGTTGTCCATGTACCGGCCAATCTGAATGGATTCATTCCTGTCACGTGAGAAGGCGCGCATGTAGCGTGTGTCCATGAAACCGCGAGGCAACGAGCTCAAACAACTTTCCTTTGCATACCTGCACACCGTGTATGCGCCACCTTCGCGGCCTAGTTTCTGTGCCGCGACACCGCGAAGATTTCCCTCGTTACTGCGGCGGCGGCTGCGCGATTGGCTCGGTGCGGTCGCGTCGTCGTGCGTTGTATCACCGAGTTTTTCACTTTGGATTTCGCCGGTGCAGCGCATGACTGTGCGTTGTCAAGAGAATTTAAAAGCCCTAAAACGACAACCATTTGCTCCCAGATAATGAGCCCGCTAGAGGTCTCCAGTCTCCCACTAGGTGGCCCCATCCTCCGTGAGGCTGCCGTGAACGAGTTCCAGTAACACATTTCTTGAGACTGCGTCCCTCGCCTCCTTCCACCGCGAGAAGATCGCATATCGGACCGCGGAGTTAACCGCGAGACGCTGCGAAATGGCGCGCATTTTATGGTCGTGCACACCTACCTAAATACACCCAGCATGGCGACTGCGCAGGCACAACAATGGCGCGGCCCCACATTTATTTACCTGGGCACGCATGTTTAGAACTGTTGTTTCGCGCGAGATGGAGGAATAAATGGGGGACAAAAGGAAAGCCATTGCAGCGACATATTTTCTGCGCCACCGAGGCTTCCAAGAAAAAACCAAGCTGGAGGAGCCGAAATTGCAAAGATCGTAAACTTGTCTGCGTACTCCTCCGGTGATCTGGGGCTCCGCGGCTGCTCCACGGGCGGATGCTCGGTGGAAGCCCCGCCAGACGACGCGGGGAGCGCAATCTGCATTCAGACGTAGGTGATCCTCGTCGCTGAATTGCGTAGGGACTCCGCTACATGCCCGCGAATGATATGCAAAACGCGGAGCAGAGGCGGACCGCGATCAAATTGGTTCTAGAATGATAAATTGTCCCCGGCCACAACCTTTTAACCTCGAGAAATGATTTGCATCGAAATTTCATGAATTTTAAACGTGTCTGGCGCACTGCAGTCGGACCGCGCTGCGTCATGGCTTCTGGGGACTGCGTTGAATGGCAGCAACGCAGATGCACTTGGGGCTCCACCTCCGCGCCTTTTGGGGCTCGTTATAGCTGCATTGCGCGGCTCCAGAAGTCGGAGATCGAGTGCACTCGACCGGGCCAAGACCCTCGGGGAAGTGTCGTGCTAATTTTGAATTTTAGTAACTCGCGTGACTTAGAGCGGATTAATGAGGAATTAATCGGACATAGGTGGGTGGGTGGAGACTTGCAGTGATGTAACCGCATAATGGATTCAACTCTCAGTTAATCAAAATGTTCGAAATTTGATTTTTTACTTCTACTTTGTACTATTTTTGCATAAGCATTTTTCAGAATATCTTCTTAAGTATAAAATTGTAAAAAAATATTTGTTTGCATATTCCTCATAACAATTCTTCTTTACATTTTAAATTTAAAAGACAAATTTTAAAAAATCTGTCGGTTTTATCCCATCACACAGAATATCCGGTCAAATGTCTTTTAAAACCCGAAAATTTATTTCTGATCTTCCCACAGGAATTAACCTGTCGCAAAGTCGTTCTCATTAGCTCAATCTCCCGGACCGTGTGGGGTCAGCACCCAGGCCCTTAATTCATTCAGATCCGGTGTTAAATAAATGACCAAGAAAAGAGGCAACATGCTCGTTAGCCGTGAAATGGGCTAAACAAATTATTCCGGGACCCTTCGCCGAGATTCCACATCCCGATTTTTGGGGAATTCGTTCTTCTCGTGATACCTACGACAGGAATTTCACGTACCTTGTGGTCTTCAGAAACGCATTTATGTTTCCTGCTGTGTGCCAGGGCAGGTGGAAGTCTCCCGCAAATTGAGAGGGAACAATTCCTGTGGGCGGATTGAGACGCTCGGGATGGGCTTCATGGAGTTAGTGAGCCACAATCCTTTGTCACGTCGCGTCGTTGTCATTAGCGCAGTATCAGCAAATATGCGCAGCTCTTTTCCAAGGTGAAGAGTCTCGGCTTTCAGAACACAATTGCCTCTTGTTCTGAGCCGTGTCACGTGGAACAGTTCAGAAAGGCATAAATGAAGTCACGGTGGTAGTTAGTGCGCTCCGGAGCACCTGAGAGGGAAACAATAGCATCCCTCTTATTCCCGGGATGCGTGCCTTTTCGATATGCAAAAATTCCCATACACACGAGGGGTGGCTGCGGGATGAAGCCGTGAAAGCCACTTAGCTCGCTTTCTCGGAGGAGGCCCACTCAAGATCAAGTGTGCATCAGTTTTAGAAAGCACGGAGTGTGCTAAGATGAGCCCCATTGGAGCGGAAGATTCCTTTCCAAGTGGCCGGAGAAAATGTTCTAGAACGACGAAGACACGGCGGAAAACAAGCGCCAAGACAAAAGCGGACGGTGTCTAATGGAATTCTCGCCACAGGTTCATTTTCTCGAGAGTCACACGGCAGGTTCCCATGCCCGGACGAGCATCGCCATTACCGCCACCTGGAGTGGGGTGCTTCAAGTGGCGGATCCAACAATGAGATAAAATACTAGCCGTAAACCCAGGACGAGAACACGCAGCGAAACCCGGATCCAAAGGAGTGCACCAGGGACACGTCCTTTCGATGAAAACCACTTGTTCCTGGGTGGGTCTGAAGTCCCCTTCCCCCGCTACAGGTCCTGACTAGCTGATGGTGCATCGCAGCATCACCGCCTGGACCCACTCCTCCTTGTGGGAAAATATTCAGCTCCTCGGGAGTGTCGTTCGTCGTCGTCGTCGTCGTCCTCCAGGATGAAAAGAATTTCCGTCTTTTGTTGGACGACAAACCATCTCGACGCAGACAATCCTGTTAATTGATTCGGATCCTTTCAGTGCATCCTGCTCAACTGGGTCATGGGAGGCTCTTTGTTCGAGTGGGAATATCTCGGGATGACAGAGAGTGCCGCTCCGGGATTCTGAGATGCAGTCAACCCGACTCCGTCACGTCCCAGCCTTTGATCCGATGTGCCGCAATTATTTTCGTTTTTATCTTCATTTTTCCATGGCACAGAAAAATGCCTGCTCTCTCTCCCGGGAGGGAGGGATGGCGTGGTAATGCAACTTTTATTAGCCCTCTTTCTGGAAACATGATTTAATCCTTTCGTAGGGTCACGTACCCACGGAAGTTGCACTGGTTTTCAGGGACGTAATGAAGGACTTTGCGCAATTTTAAGAGGAACGCCCCAGGACATGATTCGGCCATTGCGGTCTCACGTCTGCGGGATACTGAGACAAATTTGGCTCCTGGAGGGATTTACGACCCTGGTGACTTGTAGATTGTCCCGATGGCGGGTGGAAAATTAATTGCTATATAAAAAGGTATTTATGACCTCACGTTCTTTGATGCGATGATGCTGCAAAGGCACCATGCGGACTTTATATCCGCTTTAAAACTGTAGGAGCAGTTTAAGCCCTAAAAAGACAGTTAAATAATTTAAAGGAAATGTTCGGGTCTTATTCATTTCTTAGTATACTTTGGATAGTGGATGGTGCCATTGGCGTGGAGTTTAGGTTTTTGATCTTGGCTATTTAAGTGCACTTTCTTTTGATTATCTGAAACAAATTATTAAAGTTATTGTTATATCAGTTATTATTCTTTTAGGATAGCCAGTAAAATTAAAACAAAACGATTCATTTGAATAATACATTTTTAGTTATGCAAATTGTAACTAAAATTTTGCAAAATTCTCCATATGACTCAGAAAAGATTTAAATTTTTGACTTAAAGTTTTTAGGAGAAACTTTTATGATACCATTTTAATAATTTTTGGAAAATATTTTGGTCTTTTTTATAGTGGGAACTTTAACTTTCAACTAATAACTTTTAGTGCTATGCTGTATATAGAGAGGTAACAAAATTTCTAAGACTATATTCACAGATGTCTGTGCATAGTAACTAAGCCCCTCATTCTACCAACTTTGATTAGATTTTTATTGTCACCACTTAAGATTTATACTATAAAATTAAGAAATACCAGTTTTAATCGTATCAAAGCCTCCCTCCGCCCAGCTCTATGAACCGTAGCCCTCGGTTGTATCATAATTAAAATCTTAATTACGCCAGATGGGAATTGCCGCACAATTTCACCTTTCCATTATTCTCCGATCAGACGGGGTCCCTTAATCGGCCCGGCCATACTGAAGAAAGCTGATCAATCCAAGTCGACACCGCATTTGTCCCGGCTACCGGCCCGCGTCGTCGTCCGTCGGCAAACCCGGGCCCGTTCCCCGCGAAGTTATGATTTCATAATTCTCGGCGTCTCGACGTTTATCAGATCAAGATCAAGCCCGCGTAGGAGGCGCAGGGCGAACACGGGGGCAGGGGCTCCGAAGAAATTGACCACAATGAGAAGTTTTCTAGCCACCTAGCCGCGTTCGGGGGCGGGCCGAACGAAAGCCCGTAAACCAAAGGTAACTATGCGCCAGAATGTCAGGTAAAATTACGTCAACGGGTCCAGGTGAAAAATGATCTGTCCGGTCGGGGCCGGTGATTTACCACGGAATCGGATCGAGTCCGCGGGAAGCCGATCTGTGATTTATTTTCAAAAAGTATCGCGTAGATTGGGCCGCCTGCAATTGATCCGAATCGACGCGGTGCACCACTGACGCCACGCCGCCCGACGCCCACATACGTCCCACCTTGCGGGATTTGATCCACTTTACGCGGTTGAATTTATTCGTAATTATAATTTCATACGGAAATTTCGCGGTAAGAGCCAAGAAAAAAAGATTTTTTGGCAAAATTGCCGCGATTCCCACATTTGTGGCTGGGACAGACAGTAGGACCAAAGGGAAGTCGGCGAAATTTCGCCCGCTTTGGCTCCGTCGCTGAGCGGGTGGAATTCGGATGTGCTCCGGTGGGATGCTGTGCTATGCCGCAGAGACGTCACGCATTGGCCTCAGGTGCCGCCAAAATGAAAGAAGTTTTATGGCCGCCAATTTATTACCGCTTCACGCTGTCGACACAGCCGCTCAGAAAATTCAGTCGGAGGCAATTATGTTGCCTCACTTCGGTCCCCGCGAACGGAGTCTCAGAAAAAAGATATACCTGAGGAATTATGGCGGATACTTGTGAAATTCTCATTTCGATTTCAATTTAGTCACGGCGTTCGGTACCGAAGCTGCCGCTGCCGCCGTGGGGCCCTCTCTGGGTACTGCCGCAGCGCCCGATTCCCGTACCCCTCCCACTGGAGCGGTTTATGCTTATTTGGAACGATTGGGGCCCAGTGCGACCACCGACTTTTTCTCACGCATTCTCGAGCAGAAGCAGCTGAAAATGACGCGACGAAATTACTTAAATTTCGTGAAAAAACCGTTATGCAGCAGGACACTACCGCGGCCGATGCAGGTATGCCTGAAAAGCGGCTGCTCCGCAGGTGCAAATCGTCTTTACGTTTTGTATCGATTTATCGCAAAAGTAACGACTTCTTGTGGAACGTCGAGCCCGCATTTATCGATGATCGGCCTTTTTAGGGCACAAAAATGGCAAAAACTCAGTCTTTATGCGTCAGCCCTTCTTGGGCCTTGTCTTTTTTGTCTTTTCTGTTTATGTTCCTACAGGCAGAGGCAACGTTTACGTTTAATAATATAAATGCATAATATTATAATATGTACTAAGTATACCATATTAATACTCATTTACAATTGTCTTTGGCTATAAGACTCTAAGGTTTATTCTGGTTTGAAATTTTGAAAAAAGATCAATTTTGTCTCGATAATTTCATTTTTTAAAAAGCTTGAAAAGTACCGCAGTTGCTAAAAATTTGTCTTCTACGATTTTGTTTCAATACATTAATATTCAACATATCCAAAACCGATAACAAAAATAACTTTAAGCGTCTCACGACAACACTCCAATGAGTGCAAATTAATCAATTTCATTTTGCTTTCCTAACAAGGCAACTCCAAACGATTCTGCCAAGGCAAAATACTAAAAGCAATTTTTCCTGATTAATAATCTTTAAGACGAAGACCTATTTTTAGCTAAATTTTGGCTAAAGGTAGTTTCAAGTTTGTTTAAATCAAACCTGGTTCCTGAAAGTTTAAATTTTCCTAATTTACTACAGCCGCATCAAATTTAAATTATAAGCGAACAGACAGACAGACAGACAGTGGGGCAAATGTTTTATTCGTTGAAAGTATCCATAATTATTAAAAACTCTGAGGCTGCTTGATTCTCCACATCCTCTTTGATGCGGTCGAATTTTAGTTTTTTAACATTCAAATTTAATTGATCTTTCGACGAATTGATCAAGATTAAATCAACCACGTTTTGAAAAGTAAAAACTGTTGTTGCTACATTTTTGAGTGGCTCAATTCTCCATCGAAAGGCAACTACTTAAAAATAGTTTTTGGTAGTGAAACTCAAAGATACGTGATACGTTGCGAAAAAAAGATAGTTTCACCAGTAATTTTGGAGCCGGCGCACAGAATCCAGCAACATTCCACCGCGACGATGTTTCCCAACAGTGGGGCCCCAAAGTGCACCGTATGTCTCCGATTAGGAGCACACATTGGCGCGGCTGGGGCCCCCGGGAATAGAGCGGTTTGTTGCACAATGAACGAAGGTGTGTTCGCCAGGTAAATGCTCCGCGGCGAATGGTGAGCGGAATGCAGAACGCTCCTCCGCGGATCCACCGCAGCAGCCCGAGATGGGGCCCCCCAAAGAAATTTCACTTTCCATGTGCGCGATTCAATTGCCCCGGGTGGCGTGCGGTGGCTCCGTTTCTGTTCGGCGACTTCATTCAATTTTGGGTGCGTAACTTATGCGTCCGATGGGCGATGGGGCCCCATTCCCGTCACTGGGGCGCTGCCCCGCGCCACCGTCGACGGCTCGGGCTCCGGAATGACCACATTCCCAGGAATTCTGCTCTCGGTACCTGAATTGGTTTGGAGAAACGTGAGGTCGGGCAAGAAAACGTGATATACTGCAGCGATATGCCTTCGAAGAAGTCGCTAACTCGCCTGCAAAAGTACGTCAGTTTTCAGATAAATGCCCGCCGAGCCAACGGATGGGGCTCTGCCTATATTCGGGCAATGAGGAAGAACCACCGGCTCGGCGTGTAATTGCTCATGTTTCTGCTTCGAATCCTATTCTTGGTGGCTGCGCCGCGTTCTGGGGCTCCGCGACCGGAGCAATTGGCGAAAAGGGGCCTTTTTTCTCGATTTCGCGTCTCTGGATTTTGAACGTTTTCTGGATTTGTTTGTTTGCCGCACGTCCATCTGCAGGATTGAGCCGGGGCACCGAACCATCGAAGCACCGGAGCCCCGGCGTCGGCTGTGCCATTTTCTGGTGCTCGGTTCTGGCTCGCTGGCAACTTGTCATTGGCGTTGCATGACGCTCGTTTTGCGCGAAAATTTGTTCGCCAAATTGCTGCCGTTGTGCGGCTTAATGATGATATCAATCGATCGAAATGGGTCTTGTAACCGTTCGATGACTATTAGTCTGGAATTGCTGCAATTTGGACAGTGAACTGATTGCTGGGGAATTTTTCGCAATCATTGGGACCCAAGGCGTCGTGTAATGGGGAGGTCCGTTTTTCACGAAAATTGTTCATCGCATGCAATTCCGATTTCCGTGTCCACATACTTTGTTGCAGGAAATACAATGTTACAATCTATGTATACAAAATTCCATTGAAATGGATTGAATTAATTCAGGAGTTTCGGAGTAATAAAGAGAACAAGTAATCTATCATGATTCAGTGGATTTTTAGTAGATATTAATATCTATAATAAAGAAAAGAAAGAACTATTGATGTACAATTACGCTTTTATTATAAATTTAAAATGTTAATTCCTCACATTGTGACAGCTTAGAAATGTTTGATTTAGATAAATATATGTAAGTACATATGTATTATACTTACATATATTTACATTTTTGGTTGTTGAAAACTATTTTTAAAAATATTTTGGAAATCTTTAAGATTATTTACTTACTAGAAAGAATTTTAAAAGTTATAAATTTAATTGGCCTCTACACATTAATCACCACATGATTTTTGATTTCAATTAATAGTTAGATTACATTATAAGCGATTGCGCTTAAAATTGACTGTCTGAAAAAGCAATGAAGTAAAAAAAAATTGAAATGGCCAAATGACTTTTGAACAAATCTCCTCATAAATCACTCAGAGTTCGACCTCAACTCAAAATGCTCCGCTTCGCCGCAAAGTGATTGACCACTTAAGACGGCGCATACCGAGCCGAGGGTCTAAGCAATTTGTTTACCCAATCGAAACGATTGAATGCGTCAAACATTTCAGTTAATGGTCCAGCATTGACCGCGATAATGTCAACAGAAATTTCTGCCAAACGCCCCATAAAACGTTTTCGAGGTACCGGACCCGTCGAGTGTGTGGTCCAGCTCGCAGCGTCTTATCCGCGGCGCAGAGGACCACCACATCGCGGCCTCAAAGACGGGCTTCTTCGGGCGTTCTTCGGCTCGCTCAAGCCGCACTCTGGAGTCCGGTGCATGATCTGTCCGCGGACGACTCGTCGATCGCCTGGGCCTGGCCAACAACAACCAGTCCAAATGGCGGCTATTGTTGTTGCATAAGACGCCGCCGCCGCGCGGAACACAAGACGCCGGTCGATCTCTTCGAGATCGCGGCTGACCTCTGCTTGTCCATCTTTCAGCGGGTTTTACGTCTTTGCTCCCATTAAGGTGTTCCCCGCATTGTTCGGCGCTGGACCGATGGATGGCGAGGTCATCGAGGGCATCGTCAACGACTGGCACCTTGCATTCGCTGTCCGTTTCATAATTAATAACCGCCGAGTGATGCCCAGCTACATTTACATGACGTGTACCAGCGATGGCCCGGCGATCCGGCTGGCAGCATCATCAAAGCGCGGCAGGGCTAGTACAATGATCTCGCGAGATGCCGCGAGATGATCTTATGCGCCGGGCGGCCACACCTATGCTTCTAGGAGTTCGCGTCTTGACGGTGACATTCTGTCAAGACAAGACGCAAACGGTGCCCACGTAGTACCCACCCAAACCCCTCGTTCCCTGGCGAGATGGGTCCGGCTCAATTGCGGGCACGATTTCAATCAAATGGAAAAGAGGTGTTGCTGCAATCATAGGTGCTGATCGCATTCTATCTGAGTTATTTGAGCATTGAGCTCATTGTTCCGGCACAAAGATTAACGCTCCTTTTGAGCCTAGAGTTGGGCACGGTCCCAGTGGTCCGAATCGTGAATATAGCAGATCAAATAAGGAGAGTTGATGAAGCCAATTTTTGGTCTATAGTAGGTCAAAATAATGTTGAACTGAGAGCTCTAGAAATTGTATAAAATAACTAAGTAAAATTCGCTCATAATCCAGAATATCCAAGTTCATTCTATCCTCAAGTCTAACTGAATTTTTTAAATGTAGAAACTAACGAAAGGGAAAAAGTAAAAAATATCTTATTTATTTTAACAACTATTTCTTGTTTTAAAAACAGAAGTTGATTGATTTTTCGAGGTTTTATTTCAGGGGTTAGAAATTCCTTTTCACATGTTTGGAGTTGTCTTAAAAAATTGTCTACTTTTGTCTCCTCTGCGTCCCAGACTCCTCTAAAAAAGAGAAAGCCTAGCGGATTATGCGAGTCCCACCGATGCCAGCGGCTAGGATAAGGTTAATGGATCATGGAGCGCTTTCCAGAGTCCCGCGCTCTTGTACAAATCCGTGCCCAGGCCCCTGTTTATGCTTTCTCTAATTGTTCACAATTTGTCATGTCAAGTTGGAATGTGAAGTGTCACATGTCTCGGCACGTTATCCGTAACCAGTGGTACCCGCCGAATTCAGGCCGCACCAACGAGAGAATGTGCCTTGGGTCTAAGTCTTGACGGCGAACCTACCCGCGGTCTTACAAATTGCGCCAGCGGCAGCTGAAGGGAACTGGGAGAGCTGACGGAATGCGTGTTTTGATGGTAATTACCTGGCCGCGGCTTAAGTCGCTAACGACATCGTTCGCTTTTGTTGAACAAATGACCAGGCTTCAGGTGCTTCACACCGCTCGGCGTCATCGAGTGTGATCTATGGCTTCGCGGCTAAGTTTTTAGCCCAGCCCGCGACGAGAGATCACCTCAAAGGTTAATTTGACTCGCGAATTTAACGGCTTTTGCACAAAATGTGAGCTGAATTTAACTACGACAAGAAAGTAGACTTTGGTGTCATGAAATATTGCTGCCAGAACCCTGCAAGAAGGTAAATTAAGCCCGCTAATTGTGTGAAATAAATCATAAGCAATTAGAAATTTTTCAATGGCTTGGTGGTTTTCTAGTGGCATTTAAAGTCATGGCTTTAGACTATGTTAACCTTTGAGTAGTTACGAAAGTGTTGCTTAATTAGTGGCCTTAACTCTCGCAGCGAGCATTGTGATTTTCACCGGCGTTTTTAATAGAAATATGTACATATGGTACCTTCTTTACTTTTTATTAAAATAGAGAGAGATATGCAATAAAGTTTCTTTATATACAATTTACCTATTATTCATTATTGGAATTTGTATAATATATAAATAATAAAATGAGTTTTATTGTAAACAATCAAAAATTGAAAATTAGATACCTATACCTATACTTACTAATAATCATTTTGGAATTTATTTTTTATCACAATCATTAGACTCCCCAATATAAATTAGCGCAATTGTTGTAAAAATTTTTACTATATAGAAGGAGTCATTAATGAAAACCCCAAAAAATGTGACATTAATTGGGAAAGACGTGGTAAGGAGGAGCACGAGCACCCACCCACGCATTTGCGGCGATGTCCCTTCACTATCGAGCCATTTTTATGAAATGCGACCCCTCATTTGCATGCACCTAGCGAACCGATGCAAGTCAACAACCCAGCGTATTTTCGCAATGGTCAGTAACCGAACACGGCCGGAGTGAAGTGGGGCTCTGCGGAGCCTCCATGAGGCCGTTGGCACCACGAAATCTTCTCCACTGACGTTCAAAAGAAGTAAATCAATACGCAACCCGATCCGATTCGATCCGATCCGCGCTGGAATTTCATTGAGCACGGACGATTGGGCCGGAGGCGTACCCATGCCCATCGAGGGTCCCGCGCCCGCCCGCCCTCCAAGATCGGGTTTCGGCAAGGGCTCCGCAGGCGCAGCAAAGAAACCCTACACCTTCGCGGCGGGTGACTTGCCACGAAAGTCATGTAACGGTTTTTAGGGAAGATAAAGACGCGTGAAGTGAGATGCCCATTGTTCCTTGCGATTTCCGCGGAAGGGCAGCTCCGACAGCGACGACATCTATCTGCAAATTGATGAGGAATCAAAAAAAAAATAAATAAAATCGCTCTGGGCCCTTTGTGAGGGCTCCCGGGCCTCCTCCATTCATGCGAGTGCACCACCTTTCAATGGGAGCACCGCGAGTCCCGTCACGTTGCCGTGTTGGCACATTTCTCGCCCTTCGTCGCGTCGCGTCGCGGCGTTACCGTCGCAGGTTCTATTGCCTCCGCGAGACAAAGGGCGGCCCTTTTCTGTCGGGAAACCCACAAAATAAAGCAACTATTTGTCTCGACCGCTCGATGGCGGTTTTGTCTTCTTAGTGGGGAATTAACGGGCGGCCCGACAATGGACAGGAAGCCCTTTGTCTGGTCGCCCCTTTAAGTTTGCTTACGGTGACAGCGATGTCCCGAGACGCTCCCTGGATTCAGGAATGCGCCTGCCCGGGACTGGGGTCCAGGGTCCCTGCAGAAAGACGGCGGCAGCGGCAGCTCGGCCACCGCAGCCCGAGGAGAGGAGCCTCCGCCCGGGACCGTAACTCTTTCTCCAGACGGATTTATGTTTGCTCAGCCGGCCAAGGGCCAAGAGCGCGGTTTCTGGTGGCTGCGAACATGACCAACTGACTTGCGGCGATGTGGCTTATGAGAAAGTGCTCTTCCAGCCGTGCTGCGGGTGTGAAAACTGGCGACGAACTCGGTGAATTTAATTTTTCTGCAAATAATGGAGAATATTTGAAAAAAGCGGTTAAGTGCGAGTCACACTCGATCCGGAAAATATTCAGCTGTTTTAATGACTTCACGAAAAATCAATCAAATTATAAATTTAAAAAACTATTCAAAAGATTTGAATTTTGAAAATTCTTAATTTTACAATCGGTTACTCAAAAATATCTATAATAAATTATATAACAACCCTTCCTTTCGTCTTCAAGAAAGAGCACTTTTAAGTTAAAAAATCAGTCAAGTCGCTGATTTTAAGTTACAAAAATCAGCGACTATGCAAATCTTAATTAATGCATGTAGGTCTAGGTGTGCGTTTTGTGTATGGTTCAGCTGAAGTTGAGGCAATTACGCCCCAATTGATTCCAATCGATTTACCCGCCGCGAATATACGTCAAATCGAATTGAGTCAGCCTCGATTCGATGAGTGGAAGTTGGCGAACCGTCTCGCGGGGTCAATGACCCGGGAAAGCGCGCATTTGACATTTACACTTTCCCCGCGCATATGCATCTAGCGAGGTCTAGCGAGGCCAGCGCATGCGCCACCGACTTAAAACCGCTCAAATTGCAGGCTCAAGCTCAGCTCAGCGGATGGGTTTCGTGTGTTACACATGCACGCCGGAGAGTTGTAATTTCACTTAGTTGCAGCAGCGCAGCGCGGCACCGTGACGCTCGAATGGAGTTGAGCCGCGGCGCGGCTGTCGTCATCCACTCTTGAGACAATAAATCCGCGGCTTGAGCCAGCTTCAATTATTTTCCTTTAGGGGACCGGAGGGCGAGGCGCGGGGGCGAGCCTCCTTTTCAAGCCGAAGCTTAGGCTGCCTCGCCGTCGTCGTCGCCGCGCCGTCGCCGCGCCGTCGGCGGTATTTTGCCTCGTTGCGGGATCATTAGTTTTGGGCATTGTGCTCGTATTTTTTCCGATTTTCCAGCAAATTGCATTCAAATGATAACTTGATTATTGACTCATGTCCAAAGCGGGCTTGATGAATTGGACACGGTGGCTTAATGTGGCAGGAGATTGAAGAACAGTCAGTCGGTTTCGTCTTGCGGTGTACTCGGCAAAATTGTGGTCTTAAGCAATGCGCACTGGAGGACATCATTATAAATTCAGACTTTATGCTTTAACGATTTTGGTAAAGTTAGTAGGTATATAAGGATTTAGCGGATATGACGATGTATGCCCTCGCAAACCAGAGTTTCATGGTTATCATGTTCAGATATAGTTTTACAATTTCGTAATTTACATTTTGTAAGCAGTTTAGGAAAAGCGCGCTTCAGTAGGTACTCATATCAAAATTTTACTGTCCGCGAAAGGGGTAGACAAAGATATTAATGGAAAAAGATACTTTGAGGATTATTTTAGCTCTGCATTGCTTTTCATCTTCCGTCGACCCTAGAAAAAGTATGCTTCAGAAATTAAAATGTTTTTCGTAAAATTAAGTGGTCCTAAAAATTTTCACATTACTATTCATATTATATTCAAGCACATTTACATACATTATTTGTAGGCATTTTGAACTCTCTGCTTTGAGCAATAAATATTTTTAAATCCACGTTACAGACCTTATGAATAACACATTAAAAAAATTCGCAAAAATATTAAAACATTCATGAGAGTGTTACATAAAATCTATGATGCCACCGACATTAAGCTTAATTTGAAAAATGTTTTAAGGGCGTCGCAGAAAATTTAAATAATTCCGACCATTACGACATCGTTCACTGTCATCAAACAAAGATTTCGTAACTTCTTATCTCTGCACCGCAATAAAACGCAAAATATTCAGCAGAAAAAGCGAAATTAATTCACCGATCATCCTGAACAAAAGGGAAATGTTTTGTAACAAAATCGCGCATTCGCCTCACCCAAAACAAAGTCACTTTCGTCGGCTCCAAATGAGGAGAAAGACGAAAAAATTGCCCGCTTTCACCACCTTTCTTTCCCGGGTGCTCTGTGTCTGTTGCCGGAAAGACACCTGGCAGACATAAGCGGACAGGTAAAACGCGAGTTGCATACAATTTTCAGCGTTTTTCTTATTAAAATGTTATTTTGGTGATTTGTCGATTAAATCACGAGCCAAAAAGGTGAAACTCAAATTAGCAAGATTTCTTGACGGCCGCTTTCCATTTGCCGCCGTGCATCGCCGCGCCGACGGGAGCACCTTTTCCTTTTAAGGCTTCCGTGTCGCGCCGTGACGCTGCGGCGAGATGACAGGACACAATTTGTCCACCCACCTGACTATTTGCTTTTAATTAGCACCTTTGCTTTATGGCGATGTGAGCGCTGGTTCTAGAGCCGCTCCGCCACTAATGAAACGTTTTGGAGCCATAGCCTTCCTCAGACAAATCGTCATTTATATTTTTCGATGGCAGTGGTGCTTTTGATGGCGATTTTGCTAATTGACGTGTTCTGATGCGAGAATTTCGGTTTAATTGGTGGTAATATTTGCATAAGATTCGCAAAAGGTGCGATTTTAGGGGAGATGAGTCCTTAACTGTAATCAAATATCGACACATCTAATTGTCTTTCATTAAGTATTATTGATGCTCGTCATTCACATGAAACTTTAGAGAAACATTCAAAAGTGAGGTCAAAACTAACGAAAATAGGTACGCTTGCCATTGTCGATAAATCGAATATAAGATACTGTATACTTGTTTTCAATTGAAAGGACTATTTTGCAAGTTTTTTTAATAAAAATTATAATTTAAGATTTTTGTATTATAGTTCTAATGAATAAGATGTTTTTCTGTAAAAACTAAAACTTTGTCTATTTAATTTCAGGCCGGGGCAGCTCGGACATCTATACCAGAGGTAAGCTACATTATATTTTATTATTTTCTGATATGGTGACAACTTTTGTTGTCTTTTAAATTAATTTGCTGTTGCGAAGGAAAGCCTTCTATTCAATCAGCTCATGTTACAAATGCTCGGTGGTTTTGATACCGATAAAATTGCTGAAAGTACGAAAATTTCACAATATATACGGTGGAAAACCAAGCCTATTTTCCTGGAGCCGCCGCGGCGCGCCTTGCATAAAGTGCAGAGCACCGGGAGCCCCAGTGGCAATCACGACACACCGAAAAAGCAACAAATCTGAGCAGAACAACGCGTCCCCGCACGTCGCCCTACCGCCCGATCTCGCGGTGGCAGTAGCAACTAAATCAGACAAAATTCCTCTGAACTTTTTCACCTGTTTGATTCCCATTCCGACAACAAAAAAGGGCTTGCCTCCGTTCGTCTCGCGCTTTTGAACCTTTTTCTTCGTCTTCCTTCGGGAGATGTGACGCCGTGCAACGGCATCCCCAGATGGACCAAATGAGTAAGAGATTCGGGCGGTGGCGACGCGCGGGGTCGAGGTTTTTGAGGTAATTTGCAAGGGAATGACTGGCGGCGAGCTCCTCTCGTCTAAGACATGACTCCCTTAACGACTGCGACTATCTGCTCGACGTGTTCTGATAAGGCGAATGAAAGTCAAACGCTGAAACAATTGACTTTCTCTTGCGCGGCAGCCGCTCCTCTCTTGCTCTGGACCAGCAGCATCTCTTCGGTAGAATCTGCTTTTACATCTAGAAGATGAATCTTCTTCCAGACTTTCCAGCGCATAGTCTGAGAGCAAATTTCAAATTTAACGGTCGAGCATTTTTTGAATTTGCGACCAAGCCGAGGTGCTGGTGTTGGAAAGGTCTTCTACGCAAATTTTTTAAATTCTGCCACGGCCGATGGACCGTTTTGCGACTATCAGGTGGAAATCTCGCGAATTTGATCCCTGCAACGGCGCGGATGCTGCGTCACGTGCTCTGAGCGGCTGCAAATCGCACGGTTAAACGCTTTGATTGCTGGCCGCGATTACCCACGGTGTGGTTATAGATTTTGCGATGCGGCCGCAGGTGCTCGTCCGGCTGGATTAAGAAATTTCTGAGGAAATTGCCCGGCATTGTTACGTGCTACGGTGTGATTTTCGCGAAATTGTGGAAGATGGGCCACTGGGCATGCTCTGGTTTTCACGGGGAATGTCGGGAACGGCGGAGTCTTTAAGGTTGATGGGAAAGGGAGTTTTGCTTAGAGTCAAGGAAAGTTTTTTGAACATTTATAATTCAAATATATTTGTTGCTTACATTTTCTAACTTTATAGTCAGAGCTGCATGTGTTCTCGAAATTTTTTAATTTTAGTTTCAGGAGTTTGAGCTTGACGATGTCAAATTAATTGGTCAGGCAGTCAAGGCATTCATTTTTATTTTTAGAAAAAATTGGCCTCTAACTGCAAGAGTGACTTAAATTAGTGATGAAGGCGTATTTTCATTACATTTTTATTTATTTGGGCATTTTGGTTATAGTTTAATCAAACAATTTGTAAGGCGTGGAAGTGTTTTTTTTTATAATAGACAGCATGAATCCTTGGCATATATCTGAAAAGTTTCAATTCAGACCAGGTCTAATGATGGCTAAATACGTAAAGATTTTCAGGAAGAACAAAACTAGTTCAATTCAAATTTGGATCATGCGAATGTTTCGGTTGTAGACATACCTGTTTTCAGATTCCCATGGTCTCGACTGTTTTCCCACACGATTGCCGACGATTTCCTACTTCCAGCAGCGAAGTTGGACTCATAATCGCCTCCACGCGTAAAAAATTTGAACGCATTAACCTTGGCAAGTCGAAAAATATTTATTTCGCCGTCTGTGGGACAAGTCGAAGATATCTGAAAAGATAGAAACTACAAAGAAATCGCACCTTCCATCGTGGAAGAGCCGTCAGCACGGTTCGTGCAGTGTCTGGTTTCCATCGCCGGATTCATTCATCGCGGTTCCAAGGAGCTCGGGGCTCGCTCAGCATAAAAGCAGCATAGGCAGCAGCATAAGCAGCGAGCGGCAGGTTTCCGAAGGTTGCAGAGAGCCGCAGAGCGACGAGTGCTGCTGCTACATAGAATTATGTTTCGTAGCTCAGCCCCTGTCCGACTGGAATCCCGGCCACCTTCCTTCGCGGAAAGTTCCAAGTCCATGCCACCGGAGCCCGAGCCAGGGACCGGTTGAATGTGACGAAAATTGAGTCAGTCACTCGTGGAATCACCTCCGGACGTGACGTGCCGAGCGACTTCTCGGAGCATAACTGGCAAAATCGACGTAAAAAAGCGCGCGTGACTTCTTGCATTTTAAAAAATTTAATATTGAGGTAGAAAGTTAATTATTTTCTCGCTTTTCCGGGAGTTTATATTATTATTTTTTCCTTCAGTCGATTCGAATTCGGCGGGTCATTGAGGAAAGTGCCTCAACTGTGCTCCTTAAGAAAGTTGCCGAGTGGTGTGCAGTGTTGCTCTGTCGTGTCGCGAGCCTCTTTGAAAAAACTGTGCTAAGTGGTGATACGTTTTCCATGCCCTAGCCTGTGGGATACTCGAGAAAATAAATCTAAGAGAAAAGTTAGTGTTCATTTTTGTGCATTATTTTCCAAAATTCCTTTAAAACAGCCCAAAGATGCGCGCTGCAGAAGTTCGAGGATATTGACGCAAATGCTTCTTTATATGATTTTTATGTTAAAGATTTGAAAATTATATATATTTTTTATTTAAATAATAGGGAAATTTTAAACATTTTTTAAAAAATTTTGAAAATACATATTTTGAAACATTTGAATCACTGAAAATTTGAAAATTTAGATAAACTTAGGGAGTATATGTACTTGAGTCTCTTTAATTGATTTCCGCAAAAATTTTGATGACGTTGACTGACTAGGCACATACCAAACGTGAAAAAATTCGCGAACATCATCCAAAAAAAGTATCGTGGCACTGACTCTGACTATCTTCGGCTGCCGGACTATGATCGCCTGGCAACGAAAAAACAAAGGCACTGACAATAAACAAGATTCTTGCCGCTGTCGAATCTTAAGCTAGAAAAAAAAACCAGAAATACAAATAAGTCTAGAAGATGCCTGAAGCAGCACGACAAAAAAAATAATAAAAAAAATAAAGAAAATGTAAGAAATTCGAATTCGTCTTACTGCCTTCTGAGACGACTTAGACCGGCGCTTTTAACTGCTGCTCCTCGTCGTCGCCGTCGCTCATCTCCGGCGAGGGTACCGCGAAGTACCCGCCGGGAGGAAGCCTCGAGGAGGAGCAGACCGCCGAATAAATCCCCGGCCGCGGCTCATTTCATTTCACCTCTCCTCGTAACGTAGCCAACTTCAGGCGGCTCAAGACGCGAAGGAAAACATTTTCGGTGTTAGAAATTTTTGCGGCAAGCTCGGCGCACTCCGCGCACCGGAATTAGCCTAATCACATTTCGCGAAAATAACTCGTTTTCGCCTATTTGGGGTACTCACGGATTAAAGCCTGTGGAGGCGGGCTTGGCCGCCGGATCGAGGCTCTTATTTTTACTTGTTTTCTACTTAATTCTCCTTCTTTTTCGCTAAAAACCCGTTTTTGAGCGTGGTTTTTTTTAATGCGGTCTTGTTTACAAAGAGGTCTGCTGATGTCAGTCGCTTTTGAAGCGCTTTGATTGATGATTGGATCGGTTTTCGGGAATTTTGTAATAAAATTCCGCAAATAAAAGTCTATTTTGGAAAACCTAAAAATTTGTCATTGAAATAAAAATGTTATAAAATGTTATAGGTACAACCCGGCACACCTCTGCGACGTATGGGTTTATGAACCTTTCAGGAATTTTGTAATTTTCTCGCATCGAGAACATTTTGTCAAAACCTGATTATAATTTGATATGTTAGGAAAGGGTAAATGAGTTAAATTATGCTTTTATCAAAAATGTCCAGCGTAATTAATTTAAGAATAAATTTGTTTCACGGACTATTTTTGCAAATATACCTAATAATAATCCTTAAATTCAGTAAAAAATTGCTTTTCTTCTTAATCATTATCGAGCCATCGAAAAATAAAACTTGATAATCGTTATCGAGCCATTGAAAAGTAATAATTACATACTTTATTATAGTGATGATTTTTTTGTTTAAAATTTTACAAATTATTATTCAGTTCAGACCAAATCATAGACTGGTCAATAATAATATTAAAAAATAATAAGGCTTAAGTATTTGAACTGACTTATCATTTCAATGCTGACATTAATTTACATAGTTAGGTAAAACGTCTCAGAAATCGGAAAAGTACCATCACACACCTCGAAAAAGCTGCGTTTATCACAATTATAGTTATATTACTGTCATTCGTTGAATTGATTGTTAATAAAACATCACATCAATTTTCAATGTCCGTTGTAAATTTTTATCTTTATTTTATTAACATAAATATTTTACCAGAAGTGGTCGTAACCCCACTTTTTAACAGAAATTTATTTTTTATGATAATTTGAATTTAAATTCATTATTCATTCATTAGAAAAATATTTAAAATTTTACGTAATGTCCATAATAGATGAAAAATTCTCGACATTGTTATTTATGAAAAGGATGTATAATGCATCTTGAAATATTTGTCCAGCTTTTCAGGAATTCGTGATTGCTTCACTAAATTCAGTCGAGATATATGAGCATAATTCCTTCAGCGTCTGCGAATGTCCTGCTTTCTTCTCGGGGAATCTTATAAAAGTTGAAGGACTCGAGAGCAATTCCTTTTCGCCGGAAAAAGAGTGTGATTGGCCCCTCCTTCCGCGCGCTAGAGTCTTTCCTGGAAGACCGTGGAACCTTCCTTTGAAGTTGTTCACGTGACTAGACACAGCATGGCAACGCTATGGCCTGGGAAATGCAATTTTCTTCTAAAATATTGAGAGGACAATTTAAATTTAAATTGACTGGGAGCACGGTCTGATGGCAAATAATGGCGAATTGTTCCCGTCGCGCCATTCCTGGGGGTCTTCGGGTACGGCGATCGATTTTATTGACTACGCGCGGCGCGGCGCGCACTTTCGCCGTGCCGCGTCTAAGCCCTTCCCGTCATTAACTGCCGGAAATTGCAGTTTAAATCTTCATCCAGAGCACTCTTCCATTTCCCGGATCGAACTGTTCAGCCGGATGATCCCGGCCTGACATTGCCCCTCAGCAACTTTAATTAAATTAATTTCCGGAAAGCCGGCAAATTTCTGTCTGTCGAATTACAGTGCCAAGCCCCTGGGAAGTCTTGACGACGACGGTGGGCCCCAAAAATATAGCCGTAGGCTAGGCCCTTCGATATTGCTAATAATGCTGCAAAATGGTTTGTCTGAGCAATTTTCATGGCAAAGCGAAATTTTTTCCCAGGCCGTGTTTTTTTTTCTCAGGTTCTCATGCTGAGGAAAATTCTGGATGAGATATAAAGCAAAGACTTCCTCCACCAGAGGGCATCTTCCACCGGGTCTGGGAAAAAGAACTCCAGGGAAAAACTATTCAAGGCAAAAGGGCATGGAATCGATACCTTTCCCACACACAGGCGGGATTTCGTACGGTGCCAAACGTGCCCTACACCAATACCCAGCAATGCCCGCAGGATACCACTGACCCTAATTACTTTATGACTAATGGTGCCAGGCTTTCTGGCAACACATGTTCCGTTTTCACCTGAAAAACCTGAAAATCTTTCTCAGGTGTAACCGGGAGGTGTGCACAAAAATCGAGACATCAGGTAGACTCGACTGGGAGAGGAATGTGCAAGATGTGTCCTCCCTCGCCTCACCTGCCCTTGGCTTTCTGGGCCCTTGGTTTTTACCTGGCCGCAGGTACAGAGCCAAGGGAGTCTCCTACAGGAACACCTCCGAAGCCTTAAGTCTATAATTCTTGAGTTTTTCACGTTCTAACTGGTTGTTAGTCGGTTAGTTTCACGTGCTGCGGAATGCACTGCTCCCAAGGGTGGATTGGCGGGAACGAGGACATGACGAGGGCTCGAGCAGCCTTTCTAGGAACTCTCAGCATCCACAGCATCCCGCATTCCTCCTTTTTTCTCGAATAAACATCAATTAGGGTGCGCAGGAAGGACCCAGGGCGGCGGGACGCAAGGAACTATTTACAGCCGCACGTTAAATAAAATAATGATCGCGTTTTTGTTTTGGGTACACTACCCAGAGCTACTCCCTTTCTCGATCTTATAATCCAATTAAAATTTTTCCCTTAATTATTTTGGGATTTGAAGGCGCACTTGGGCGTTTTATATTAGAGCCTTAATGGGGCACAAATAAAAATTCACGCGCCCCACGCGATGGTGGTTCGGAACTGAAATGGGCATTTTTATGAAAAGCAATTATCTTTAAGACATATTTTTTTATGCTAAGGATGCATTTTTGCCCAACATAAAAGGAATTCCCTGATAATCCATTTTCTTTTAAAATATCCACACGATACGATGCACACCAAAGATAACCGATGTAATTGGCTTTTAAACTTTAAAGATATTAAAAACCACAAGAATTACTTGAGCGCCTTTAGAGATTATAACCGAAAGGAGTTTTATGTTTTTCTGCGGTTTTATTATACCTATGTACTTTAAAAAACTTAAAAACAAAAAAGATTCAAAGAAACCGATTCAATATCTCATTAAGTTTTGTAGTGTTAAAAAAATAATTAGCAGATTTTTACTTTATTACTTATTCCCGTTTTTAATTTCATACAATGGGAATTCGATTTCCTAAAAATTAGGCGTAGAATTTCTCTCTAATTTCTTTTTCATATGTATGTACCTATAGGTATGTACACTGAAAGAAAAAAATCAGATGCGATTTTAACTGACATTTTTCTATGGGATTTAGGTAAATTTTCCACGGAAAATAGGTAGGATATGATTGTAAACACTCTTGCAAAATATAAAGAATAAAGTCGGAAGTGGGAATAAGAGAGTTTACTGAACCATTTGAATTTATTACTGAAATTGAAAATCATAAGTAGGTACCTATATGTTTTGAATGCCAATTTAGTTTTTATAAACCGAGAATCTTTAAATTCCTTGGTTCTTCAAAATTTGAAATTATGCTATTAAGTCGTTTAATTAATTTCCTTAAACAAATATTGCATAAAAGAGATGTTTCGTATTAACTCTTTTATAACACTGTCATAAAGCGGTGGTTTAATTTTAATGTCGGGGCTCTTTCCTCTCACATTTTTGCAAAACTTTAAATTAAAAGGGCACCTCATCCGCATGCCGCAGCAATTAATGGAAAATTAATTGGCTTCAATATGGATGGACAGAGGCAATAAAGGAAAGGGCCCACTTGGGTCAATACTTTCCGAACAAATGGCCGCTTTTATTGGAGAGCAAACCAGGAAAATTCCTCATCGAGGACCCTGCCAATTACGACGAGTTTTCATCACGAAAATTGAACTTGAACGTGAGACGAGAACTCGCCGACAGACGAAATGAATTTTTGTTCCTTCGGAGGGGGCTGGTAGAGCGGTCCAAGGACGATCAGGGTCAGGGAAGTTCACTTTTAATGAAATTTCCGCTCCTGGAAATTGTTAATAATTTTACTTTTCCCCCTAAACTGCGGTGGTTCAGGTGGTGTTGTAGGGAAATTAGTTCCGTGTTGTTGTCAGGCGCGCAATCAAAATTTCATAGAGATCCAGGGGTCCTTGCTGGATCCTGGACCAATCAGGGGTTCTTCGGCGAAAGGTGCCAAGGCTCGGGCGTAATTAAGAGTTCCATTCGATGGCTGGAGGAGCCGGGTGGGTACTCCAGGGCCAGCCCACCAGCCAAGGGTGCTAGAGGTGCTAGGGGTGCGTTGGGGCGCCCTCCTAATGAACGTCCCGGGACGACGGCAATAAAGGACGATCAGGTCATCCCGACGCGGAGTAATCGCCCCTAATGAATGAATGTTACCGCCGGCGAGTGCCATTAACTCAAACGCCTCGCAGTAATTCCATTAGGCAGCGCCAAAGTGCCAATAAAAAGCGGCGAAACGAACGCTGTCCTGGTGGTAAATTAATTGTTCACAAGCACTAGGACTCCGACGCGATTCCCGCGGGTCCCTGCGACAGACAGACAAACAGACAGAGTGGGACAGAGGGAGGCGTTAAATTAAATAAGCTCAGAGTGGTCCAGGATATTCCCGGCCGCTTAATAAAAGAGGGCGAAGCGAGTAATCAAGTGATTAATCGAACGCTACGAACCAAACACCGCACTGCCCAGCGGGATGTCCTTCCCGCCACGAAATTAACGAACGCAATCCTACGGGAATGACTAGGGGCAGGGGGTTGTGGTTCCGCGACCGTGATCACCACTCAATGCAAGTGGAATGGCTCTCCGCGCCTCAGAAATTGCAATTAATCCGGGTATTTTCAATTGATAGATCCACTTCGAGCTCAAAATGAGCGCAGAAGTGCGCTGCGCAAATTGAATAATGATTTCTATTGTGAGAAAGGAGGCGGAATTATCCCTGCTCGTAGTGGGACACTTTCTTATTCATTTCAGGGAAGAAGGCGCCACTTGGGAGTGGTAACCATTAGACGTCGTTTTTTCTGTAATGAGTTAATAAAAGAGCTCTTTTTACGATTATAGCTGCTGTTTAATAGAAGCAGTTGAAGACAGAAACAGCCAGACAATTTCTTGGCTATTGCCACCTTGCCTGCGGCTGCGGGAAAACACTCAAGAAAGATCCACCAGATAATAAAAATAGTAACAATTTTCTCGTTTCATCGGAAATGATAGAATATAATCGTTTTGTAACATAGTTCGTTCTTGATTTTACTCTCTTAGTTAAGTCGAAGTTTTTATACCTTTATCCTGAAGTCGAATTCTATATATCTACGGATTCATGAGTCTCTATGAAGCGTTTGCCACACTTAGTTAGCTACTAGCCAATGCGAATATCTCTGTTTCAAAAACACTTCGAGAGAAGAACGAAACAAAGTAGCAACTTTTTCTTCAGTCATCAGCAGAATTCCCTTGAAGAAAAAAAGGATAAAAAGTCAGAAAAGAACAACTAAAGTAAAATAGCCAGCCAAGTCGAGGTCCAGCCTTGTCCATCTTGTGGTCTACTTCTCAAAGAGCGCCTTCCCCGGTCCAGCGACCAGTTCCCGAGAGCCCGAAAAAAGAGGCGAAAAGAAGATAACCCAAAAAACACTTCGCCGGCTGTGTAATGAATCTCAGCATGAAAATAACTTCGCCGGCCGAGAAAACGAGTGCTCACAAGGGGCCCGGGGGGCTTCGGGGAGGCCTAACAAGACTTTGAAGGGCAGAGGAATTCACCTGCAGCATTCCTGGCCAGGTATCTTCCTCATTTCGCGCACATACGTTTTATAATAAAATAAGATTTCGAACGGGTTGGATCTGGCGAGGAGACCCCAGCCCAGGAGTTTTCTTCGACTTTCATTCGCTGCGGCCTCGACCAGACCGGCTGCGGGGCGACAGTGCGGGGGAGGGGGGCCTGGCCCGGTCCGGACGTCCACGCAGGTGAGGAAATCAAATTGCATTTTACGCATCCACCTGCCGGACCGCGGGTGGCCTCATCACTCACTTTTAACTCGGCGGCGGTAGGACCGCTCGTTTTGTAGACCTTTTTCACTTTTTCCCCCGGGAATCGCTGGAGCCTCCTAAAAAAGTTGCCCCGAATTCCGGCACTAAGCCGACACGAAACCTACCGCGTCGAAGCAGGGCTTAATGTGGGCTAGTGCCACTGCGGAGGTTCCGGAAGAAATTGGGATTTTTTTTCTCGTAGAATCGGATTAAGGTAGCTAAACCGATGGAAGAATCAAAACGTCTATTAACCAGACCATTTCTTCCATTTTAACTTTGAGCTACTACTTTCTGAGACGAAGCTGTTCGAACTAATAAAATGATTTTTTTGTCATTTTCAAGGATATTATTATATTAAACTCAGTGAAACTTAAAGCTTTTCATGAATATCTCGAAGTATCCTAAACCAAATACTTAGAGCCTCAGAGGTATAATTTAGTCTGGCACTTTGGATATTATTCCGCAGACATCACTCTTCATTTTAGCGGCACATTTTTGACCCGAAAAAAAATATCCATAAGTGCAAAACAAGCTTTCGTCTGGAAATGTGACATGCACGAGGGTAATCTACCCTTCGTCCACCCGACTCCGATTTGTCGACTAGGCACGGATGCCCCAGATACCTAGATACGATGCCACTTCCCAGTCAACATCTTCCTTCAGGTGACACTTTCTCCCCTAAGTCAATTTGCGGCAAATTGAAATGTCCCCAAAAAAGGCACAGGCATACAACCTTCCGGGGCATAGACACAGTCGTTCTGCTGGAGCCCCTGCGTTAGCCCCGCTCCAAGGGGCACAGTCCCAAAAATCTTACAATTTCATGCCGTGAAAAATTTACCAAATTAAGTGACTCGCCAGACGTTGTGCTGTCACCGACGCAAAGTTGTCTGAGAGATCGAGAATAAATTGACGACTTCTATTTGCACAGACATGTTATGAAAAACCATAATTTTTAAATTCTAATAAAAATTTAATTTTTACATAGCGTTTAAAAGGGTTGTTTTTCCTAGAATTTATAAAAATATGGGTAATAAATTGTTCTAAATTACAGCAAATAACTTTTTCTACTGTTTTAACACAGTATCAATTTCTGATTAGTTTTTGGGATCGAAGGGTGAAGATTTTGTAGTAAGGTTATGACTGTAATAAAATCATGAAGAAATGGTCAAATTTCGGTTAGAACTAGAGATGTAAGAATACCAAAAAACTACCATCTCTATGGGTACTTTCCGGGTTAAAATATCGATTCGTACTTTAATATTTTTCATTTCTAATGTTGAACTTTTATTTAACCTTATTTTGGATATATAAAGTTCCTAAAATTTAATATTTGCTCGCGTTTTTGCGGCTTTATACCTACTATTGCATGACGTCATGCCGACCACCCAACCACTTTGCTTAGGTGAAGGATTCTTGAGTGGTTATTTGCCGTGCAAAAGAGCCTCTTGAGCCGGTGCATATTTGTTTTAAATCAATCATCCGAACCCATTTGAGATCGCAGCCTCTTTCGCCGAAGGTAATTTGAACGGAGCAAACGTGTCAAATGTCCGCGAAGGTGAGGACTGCTTCACGAGCGACCAGGGCAACTGATCACTTCGCAAATATTTGTCTAAGACTTCGATCGAAGAATCGCGTCCCGGTAGAAGATTACCTGCCGGCGGGAGGACGGGGGCGGGACAGGTCGAGGGGCGGTGATGATATCGCGCAAAACTTTTCACATTTCCAGCGAATTCGCTGGCAAACAAAAGGACCAAATATGTCGCCTTCTTTGCCCCCCACACTCGAGGGCGTTTTCTTTGGGGCAGAAAATCTTAAATTGAGCGAAGTATCAAAATTTCTTGGAAGCCCCTGGGATGGGGACAAGACGACAGCGGCGAACGACGACAAGATGGAACTAAAGCAGGATTAGGGGCCCTATATCATGCTGGGGATGTCTGTTCACAATTTTATGCAAATATCAGAGCACAACTGATGTTAGGGCAGCCGCCCCCGTCTGAGCCCCATTCATTCCGGGACAGCCGGCGGAGCACATGGCCACTGTCACCGAGGCGGCACCCGCACCACCCGCACCACCCGCACCACCCGCACCACCCGCCCGCCGCGCACCCACGCAACGACGGAGCCCCCGCCTGACCCTGAGGAAGCCCTCGAGGGGCAGAGGAGGAGTTTTACAATGTTTCCACGAATTTATTTTGGGATGTTTTAGGCAGGACGCAGGCTAATTCCGGGCCACGATTCCTTTCGTCAGCAGAATACTTCAGGAGCTTTTAAGTTTTCATGGCGGGGACGTCGATGGGCGCCCCGGGGTGCTTCGCAGCCGGCTGGGCCTCCCCTTTGGAGGGGCGAAGGGCCGCATCCGCCCAGCCGGCAGACTCCTCTCCAACAAACACGGAGCCCTTCCGCATCTCTTATTCATCCTATTTTCTATTAGTGTCAATTCATTTGGGGGCTGTTTCCGGTCAGTTTTTTGCCGGAATTATGGCAATTTGTGGAAGAGCTTAAGGGTTATTGCTCTCGGGGGTGGAAGGGAACAGCTGCGGGAAGGAAGGGTGCGTATCAATTCAAGAAAGTTTCGGGGGTGTTTTTGAACGATTTGCATATCATTCTCAGTTATGTATGTATATTAGGTATAATTTTATACAGAATATTTTAGACAGGAGTATCCATTTTAAAGTTCGACTTGTGGAAGAGGGGAGGAGTGTAATTTTATGAACTTCAATGACTCGTTGCGCATATTGAATTTAAGGATATCGCAGTAACACAAGAAACGTCCTCATGAAATTGAATTAAAATGTTATTTGCAATTTGGTTGGAATTTAGATTGTGAATTCGTTTCAAAAATAATGTTGAATTTTAATCGAAAATAAGTCGTTAAGTAAAAGTTTATATATTGCCCTTTATTTTTTTTTTAAACTAAAATACACAATATGCGATTCATTAGTTGAAGTTTCCCAAAAATATACATTCGCAAATTATGTGAACCTTTTTCTTAGGTTTCATTTAGAAACCATGTTAACCATCGATGGAATTTGTTAAACTGGACTAGAATCTAAATGAGTTAAACCGAGTAAATTGAAAGTCTCTACTTGATAACTTAGCCTTGTTGCTATTCAGAACTAAAATAGGCGCTTTATGTGTAATCTCCGGTCCAATAGTGTTGGCATTGGTACCACATCTTCGTTATGTGGAATTCAGAAAAACACAAAGGTCAATGTGCGGCTCATCAATTTTAGTCACGCTTGTCTTTCCTTATTTAAAACTTTTAATTTGATATTTGTTTAAAATTAGTTGAGCTGGAATTTCTTCGCTTTAAACTTGAATTTGGGAGAATGACTATTTGACACAAGGATCAGTGTTTTTGAAAATTTATGAAAATATAATATGTTTTACTTCATTTTTAAGCTTAAGTTTGAAACTTGAGCGTTGGCTTATTAAACTAAACCTTGGTTCAAAGTATGCCGTGAAACTGGGCC
The DNA here is from genome assembly GCA_933228815.1 of Machimus atricapillus. Classification (NCBI taxonomy): domain Eukaryota; kingdom Metazoa; phylum Arthropoda; class Insecta; order Diptera; family Asilidae; genus Machimus; species Machimus atricapillus. The sequence continues at coordinate 41,912,091 of OW121787.1, read as the reverse complement.
CAAATTGTCTGTGTCTAAGGAAGGCATACCAAGAAAATCTAATCTCTCTTGCACATCTTCTCCTGAATGGATACCCAAGAAAGAAACTTTTTAATCCCGACGTGGCAATTTCGCACGTTGCTCTGAAATAACTCTTCTGACATCTAGCTGCAGGTGAGGCTGCTGCAGTTGCACTTTGTTAGATGCGGCTGCAGAGCTCAGAAACAGAATCATCGCGAATTCTCGAGTTAATCACGCCGCCGTGTCGCCGTCGCCGTCTAGCAGGCCCTACAAAATCCGACCCATTCAAAATAACGAACTGCACTAAAAGTCGCCTATGCGATTCCACAACTCATTCGCCGGGTCGGTGTTTTGTAAGCACGCAGTTAGCACCGCGGCCCGTTGCTGCTTGGACTTTTAAAGGTCTTTTTCGTCCAGCGCTAGCCGTTTTACGGCCCCAAACAGTCGAAGAAACCGGATACCTTAAAGGTCTGAGTCTGGGGGGAATTCTGTCTTAGTGCTGCTGCTGTGAGCAACTTCTTGGATTTATCTTTTCCTTTTCGCCGGCGAGGCGAGCCCCATTCGAGCTGGGGAAACGGGAGAAACTCGAGAAAAAACTCGCCGAAACGGCCGCCCGCAGGCTGTTTGTTTACGTAACCCGAGAAGGGAAATTTTTGGGTCATGTCTGGCAGTGAAGGCGATGACATGCGACCTCCGCCGCCGTCCCGCTGCTGGGACTCACCCGTTCGCGCGCTCAAATTTATCCCTTAATTATTGTCGCAATGCAAAAGGAACCCTTGCGGAGCCCTAAATTGGCCCCAGGCTGCGCAGTAATTGCAGCCTAGGTGGAGTGGAACGGGGGCCGCTCAGGTGAGTTGCCTTAGCAAACACCGCAATAACAGAAATTGTTGCCCTTGGTGATGTCTAGTGCAAACAAGGGCACCCGCCGCGGGGGGACCGGGTGCCGGAGTCGGGCGCCCTAACCCAAACAGTCGACAGGATCGATTTTCAGTTCGGTTGATAAAAATCTTGAAAAAACACGGTCATTTCCATCTAGGTGTTGGTCAATCGGTCTTCTAGAACAGTTCGTTTTTAAAAATCAGTTTTGTGCAGAAGTGTGCGTGTAAAACTCTAGGGGTTTGTGAAACCGAAGATGCACTCCCACGCAAGACAAAATTACAATGTACGAATAAATAAGTAGGATATAAGCAAATGGAGTTAAACTTAGTTTCTGGTTAAATCCTGTCTGTTTTTCACGAACAGAGAGATTTAACTTAAACTGAGGTTTAAATTAAGTTTGAAGTCTCGTTTTGTGCGATTTATACATATATCTTGAAAAGGCAAGAATACGTTCCGAAGTTTTCCAAAATCACATCAAATTAAAATTAACATAAAAAAATAGGTTGTTTAATATTTTCCTTAGAAAGTTTTAAAGAAATTCACTTAAAAGGTTTAAAATGAACTTGCATTTATTTAAAGTTAATGCATTTTGTTTTAGGTAAAAAGTAATACCAGTTTACAATTTTCAATCATTATCGATAAATATTTGATAATAGTCTCCACCATTTGCAATTTTTCTTTTGGGTAAAGAGCGATAGATTTTCACAAAATTCTGTAGCTTTTTCTTTCCTGAAGATTTAATCAGTAGATAATGATCCTTTGGACTTTATTCAAGGGAGGCTACTTAAAAGTTAAAAAACTTAATTTTTAGTAGACTAAAATAAAAAAAATATCCAATAACTTTTATATTTTTTTATTTTTTATCTTTTATTAGCTATCTGACTGTATACAGTAAATTAATTTTTTCAATCTTCAAAGAAATCACCCTAGGACCGGCACCCCAGATTTATTCAGTCCAGGGGCTTAGGTATACATAGATCCAGGTAGTTCTGGAGCTGATGCTGTATGTACTTAAAAAAATTTTTTTACTACAAAGTTAAAGACGACCTTTTAGGATTAATTTTCGTCAGAGTAGGTATTTTTGGATGAAATACAAACCATCCGCTTTAAATTCAATAAATTTGTTTTAGAATTCTTCTACAATTTTTTTGAAGACTGTTTTTGAGAAGTAAGATATTCAATTTTATTTTATGGTAGGTATAACAACTACTACCTACATTTTTCTAAGAATCTGAGTTTTCTTATCTCTTCTGTTCATTTAATGATATATGAATAAATTTGCAAATTGAATTGATAAGATTAAATTTGAGTATTTAAATTTAATTACTCAATTATTAAAGTATGTAAAGTAAAATAAATATATGATAAATTCGGAAATATGTATGTACAAAGTTTTCTAGATTTTCATATGAACATTTCGTTTGCTAGTTATCTACATTTGCATACATATATACAGTAGGGAACCCTGGTCGTGCGAGTCCACTCGCACTTGGCTGGTTTTTATTGTGAAGTTATAGCACTTTAAATACTAAATAAAACAGCAGATAAAGAGCTGGTTTATGTTTATAGTCCCAGCTCCAAACTCCCAGCCTATGGGCTATTTTACGACCCACCATAGTGCTGGGTGTGTGTTGCTGTTTTACATGCGCCTCATCGGCACTCTGCCCCAGAGGTGCTATCTGAGGGTACCTAACCTATCTTATCTTTTTGTCCTAGGGAGCGCGGAAGCGAGCTCGGTCTCAGGTACCACGCGGGTACCCGGCCGCGGTCTCACCTTAATAGAGCCATTAATCGGTCCGCGTTGCGTAAGAAGGTGAAAGGCGACACTCGGGGAGCCGGAGGTTTTGTGGCATATGATCTCTGGCCTGCGCCGGTTTTAATTATATGCGGCAGTCGAGGTCCAGCTAGCCGCGAGCTGGAGCAGCGGTACCTCCGCGACTTGCGATGGCGGCAAGATTTATTGCTTTTCTTAGGCCTCGCGATTGCATCTACTAAATCGATTTGCAGCAGTGAATATGAGAATGAGACCCCGGCACGAGCTGTTTATTGTCTGCCGGATTAGTCATGATCCACTTCGCACTTCGTGTCCACATTTAATTAACAAATGAAACTACGCTGGGGCGCTTCTCGAGTCCCCCGGTGGCGGCCAGGGGAGATCTGGATCTGGTTTCCAATTAATGCTTGGGGGCTCTCCAGCCGCCGTGGTCCAGAGGCGCACCGCGGGGGCGGTGTTGGTTTTTCGCGTTTTCCATTTTTGAGCAGGGTCTGCGTGGTGCGCCACTGAAAGAAGTGTTCTACAACATCCCGTGGGTTTTCAGCGGATTCCTGGGGGGTTCCGGGGGTTTACCGCACCGCAGCGGTGTGCGGGGTGCCTGCCTGCGGCTGATGTTTTGCATTGCGAAATTTCGAGTGTCGCGCTGCGAAAATCACTTGAAAGTGCGCGACATTTTCAAATTTGCGACGGTGCGGGGGAGTCACTGGAGTGGATGTTGGCAATCGCGAAAGAGAGCACTTCATCACTCGCAGCGTGCCACCGTACAGAGGATGGAGGACGAATTGGGGTGACATCTGCTCCACTCGAGTCGTTGTTTTCGTTTTTCTCTAAATTTAATTCAACTCCGGTTCAGTCGTGCCCATTTTCGTGTTGTTCGTAGACTTGCTGCTTTTGGTAGGTACATGCTTAAAAAAATTCAATAAAATTGTGGGCCATGTATGCCTCAGCTGATGTACTTCTGTAAATATGAGAAAAACAATTTTGCAGTAGGTTCGCAGTTGCATAACTTCAATAGATTTCGTTAAAAGAAAATATTTCATGGAAGTATTGTCAAGTAGCATAATGCAGATAATAAATTAGTAAAACGATTAAAAATGATGATTGATTTTCTGACCTGTAAAAATTAGTTCTCTAAATAAATGTTCGTCAGTCAACGTCACAATTTTGATGGAACTATTAACAAGAAAAACGTCAGAGTTGTCGACCTCTCCAGTTTTGTTTTTCTTTTAAAATTTATTTCTCTATCAAAAATTAAAATATAAAGTTCAAAAAAGTTATGAAGTTTATTAAAAGTTATCCAGAGTAAAAATTTTAAATTTTTTACTACGTACAGCATTATTATTATCATAAGAAATAAAATTTTAAAAGTAGGAAGGAGGACGACTTGCTTGAATCGGAAGTAGGCTATTAAGTGCAAGAATACTTTGGCTAGAAATCAGTTCGTCGAATCCATTTATTTATCTTTTCCATTAGCAATTAGTGAGAGTTAGGGTGCTCTGCTACTTCATCACCACTTGCAATCTGTTAATCAAATCCCAGTAAATTTAATTAGACTCTTTCTTACTTCCGTCGGATAGTCCCGAAGGATCTGCAGCGCCTCCCCCATGGAAGATACTTCTGCAGCGCGCACCGAGGAGCCGAGAAATCCTTGAGGAGCAAGAAAAATATTTTCTTTTTATTATTCTTTCCTTTTAGGTGCAGATCGCCCATCTCACCTTGGACGGTGGTGTCCAGCTGACCGAACCCGGTCAAAGTTGGTCCATCGGTTCTGGAGTTCGTCGCCGCCCGCCACCGCCGCCTGGCGAATCATTGGAATGCGAAGAAATTCGCCTGAATGGATCGAGTGCCCCAATTTGCTTGGGAAACTTTCCGAAGGAAAATGAGCAAATAAAGTGCCCCGCGAGAGAAAATCTACGAAAAAATCTCTAGTGTATACATAAAGCGAAAAAAGGAAAATTATTCGTTTTTCCTCCTGTAAGGAAAATTTTTAGGAAGAAAGTGTGCTCCGCGCGAATGTAACAAGGAAGTGAGTGAATCTCATCATCATTTCCGCGGGAGTTAATTATTGGATTCGACGGAAAAAGTTTTTCACTAGCTTGTCTCCGCGGGGTTCGGATCGAGAAAGTTCCCTAATTTTCCGGGCTTGCCGAGTACTTGATCAAAGCAATATAAAAAAAAAAAAAAATTGGTGTCGAACGCGCGGTTTTGCACTATCGACGCCAGACAACGCAGCACCCACGAGGAAATCGACCCAGCCACGGATGCGGAAGTGCTGGTCGAAGTGAGATTTAATTGAAGTTGAGAAGTTTAATAGTTTCCTCCGGGCCGCGTCCCGGGGCCTGGTTATGTTCGCAGCCACCCCCGCTATGCTCAGATTCGTTAACGGATAGATTGCGAGGAAAATTAGCGCGCTTTCCCCGTTCAACTTTTGCCTTGCCCCCCCTTCCCTATGTTGATTGATACCATAGCGCGCACTGCAATCTCAGAGGTAATTATTTTTTTAATTCAGTTCATTTATGTTTTGTTTTGCTTTAATTTTTTGTTTGTTGCGTTAATTGTCCTTTTATGTTTACACAAACAGTTCGCACAAGGTAAACAGAAGGCTAATTAAAAGATTTTTCTCATAACTCGAAAATTGCGGCTAAATACCTACACCGCAGCGGCAAATTGCCCTCGGGAATTGCCTTTAAATTGCCCACCAAATGTAAATGCATTCGTCGTCCACCTTGCAGAAGTCGCGGGTCCGGGGAATTGCCTGGGAATTGTAAATTAATTAAAGTAATAAATTGGCTGCAAAAATCGTTTCTTCTCAGGTCGTTCGGCTAATCGCGCGCCGCACCGTCTTCAGGCGTTTACTTTTCTCAAGGAGACAATTGATCACGTATCGCTGTAATTGGCGCGTCTTACCGCCGCCGCCGCCGCAGAAAACGTCTTCTGGTGCTGCTGCTGCGGCAAATGAGCATAATTGCGAGATCTCATGTAGCGCCGTGATACACAGATTTAAGCGGTTCACGTAAATCGCTCAATAATTGCCCTGGCCCTGGAGTGCGTAATAAAATTCTTATGTTGCCGCATTACCCAGTCCCGCATAAAAGCGCGAATGCCGATGTTTACTATAAGAATCGTGAGGTATAGGCCTCTTTCACCTCCTGTGGGTGGTCCTAAACTTCAATTTTCTTTTGTCTTTTATCTTTAATTGGCAAATAGTTCACGCACAGCCCCGACCTTTTCATCAAGAAATTCATGTCAGGTTCATAATCTTGCATATACTCTTGGTCTACTCAAAAAAATTCTATTCTAAATAACACAGAATATAATAATAGAAAAGTATTTATCGATAAAAACATGTTCATGATTTTAAAACAACACATACCTAAATTACATATTTCGATTATGAACAAAAAACAAAAATTCATATAAAGAATAAGGTATTAATTAGGTCACGAAATACCTTGTACTTGATCTTGATTTCAAACAACCGCTTATTGGCTTGCAAAAGTAATTGAAATAACTATAATTCTTGAAATTAAAAACTATGTCAGATGTACCTATTCGACATTGAACCTGCTGCAAGGAAATTTTATGTCGAGTCAGTTTCGACATTGGACCGCAAAGGGTTAAGGGTAAAGTACGACAAGTAAAAGCTGAATTCGATCTCAATATGAATAAGATAAAACTCAGTTTTTCTATATGAGCTTTTATTAAGTCTTAAGCATAACGTAATAAGTATACAAAACATTTAATTAATTGATAAATTTAATTTTATTATGAAATCACTTCCAAAAAAAAATGGAAGACAGTTGAATTAATTTCTCGACCAGATCCCCATGCCTAATGCCAGTGTCAAGTTTTTCACCTGAAAATGGTATAGGAACGTTGGCATTGCGACTGGATCTCAAGAAAACTGGTCCAGGTCTATCGCGGCACAGGTAACCAGCTCATCAGGTCCATAGCGAGCATCCGATGATAATTCTCGGCGATGAGTGGCCACCGATAAATCGAAAATAAGCCATAAACGTAAGAATTAATGGCAGCGGCCATCACTTTCTGTCCGTGTTCGGGCAGAAGAGCTGCAAAAGGATAAAAACTGGATGAAATTAGTGCATCCACCGACAGCGAAGACCACTAAATCTTAGCGATATTGATCATCTTGGCTCGGTTTGCCGCACGGCGCAAAAAGATGAGGATGCTGCGAGTGGCGCGGGCATCTCGCCAGAGAAAGCGCATCAATTACAAGAACGCGCACTTCTGTAATGAGGAGGGTCCTCAGAACCGCTCCGGGAAAATTGTCAGAGGAGAAGCAATCGCACTAACCGAGGAGGTCGTGGGCTGGTTTCGCTATCCATCTCGAAGATACCGGAAAAGCCGGCGATGCTGCTCCCCGGGAGAAGATAGGGGGCTCCATCGTCATCTTGATAGTTATGTATTTGTTGTGGGGCCCCGGGTAGCGCGTTTTTCAGGCTCCCATGTACCTGTCGAGGGCTGATTCTGGTTTTCCAAGACTTACGTGCCCAGTCCCACGTTGGCCATGGTCTTCCCGACCCAGGAAGAGACACCATCATTTCGCCAGTGCGGCGGAGGAAAGTCAAGTGGAAATCTGAAAGTGCCATGATAAGAAAATAACTATGGCTGGGGTTGGGAAATTTCTTAGTTTTTCCTCTCCCGCCCCCGATGTTGCCACTGACCACTTCCTTTCGCTTTGGCAGGAATTGCTTTATCTTTCCAAGAAGAAGGGCTGGATCCCTCCATCCTTTGCCTTGAGATATTTGCCCTTTGAAGAGCATCGAGTCGGGGAATTTAATAAAAATTTTCATTAAAACCAGAGGGTCACGTAAACCTTGTAACGTTTAATTCTCTTTCACATGTACAGGTGGTGAAGTGGGTTTCTTTTCTGCCTCTGTCTCAAATAGGGGAGCATTTTAAAAGATTTCGTTGGTATTTCACAATTTAATTTGTATCCCTAACGAAGCAGAACCTTACCTAACAGAAGAAAGATCGTATTTCACAGGTTGAATAAGCCTGAGGCTTTCAAATTACTTTTTAATTTTATATTTTAAAGAATATTTAAATTAATAAACGAAGCTCTTATATTATAAAGATTCGATTTGAAAATTATAAGATAAACAGACAGTCAAAGCAATAGAGTTACCTAAAGTTAAATAGTATAATAATTTTTTTTAAACCAACTACTGAGGTTTCCTGCGTATCCGTGTAACGAACATTTTAGAATTTTGTTGCAGAAAATATGTAACACTACTTGTAAAAGTGCCCCAAAGGACAAACTCACGGTCTGAGGAGTTAGGACGTTGAAGTTAGTTCTTTTGACTCCCATCCCATTAAAACCACAGATAAAAACGGACGATCTTCAGCTGCATTGAGCCAAAACGAAACGACAGACCTCTGAAATTAGCTCTGCAGCTAGACAGAAAAGGTCCATTTTTATCGCATCTCCGCCCACCCACCGGCCTTCTAACGAAAGTCTGCCCTTTTACTTGAGCAGTTAAAGCTCAAAAAAGAATTCCTTATCGATTAGTGGAACAGCCCTCCGGACACAGTTAATGAAAACTTCATCCAGTCCAAGCTACCGCAGCCCTGCCTCGGTCTCCTCCTGAGGAAAGGTCGGGGCGATATGAAATTCCCTGAATTTTTGTTTGTACAGTGGCTACGATGTGGGTCACTTTTTCCTCGCCTCCTTCAGCTTCTTCCTTTTTTGTAATTACTTCTTTCCTTTTCGATTCTACTTTTGAAGATAAAGTCTGAGATGTTTCCTATAGAAAACTACTTCGGGAAATCATCCAAAAGGCTTGCTGCGCCTTGTACTCGGCGTAGTTTCGAGTTTTCCCTTTGTATGGTGCATTTTTGCCGGAATCGTTCTCAAAGGGCGAAAATTGCGGAAAACTCATAAAACAGTCGGTGGAGGCAGCAATGAGAGTTGCAAATTTTTTCCGATTTTTTTTTTTTTAATTTTTAGTTCCTTTGTGAGTTGATTTAAAGCTCTGCTTTCTTAAGAGTCGCACTTCATAAAATTTTTTTAAAATTTCTCCACCAACTTTAAAAATCTGTTGCTTTTGTTTTTTAAATGTGTGTGTTAATAATCACATTTCGAAAATGACCTAAAAAGTGAAGATTTAAGTAAAAAAATTCTCTTACTCGACTTATGTACTTGGTCAGGGTTTTTTGATAAAAGTTATGTTTTCTTTGTTCCTTTTAAAGGCAAAAATTTGTAAATAGTCAAATACACGGAAGAAAAGCAGAAGAACTAAGGCAGAAGACAAAAAAGTTTGGTGTTAAACGGCTAAGGGTGATTTGGAATTTTCAATTTAAATTTGATTCCAAATTAACGACTCTGAAAAAAGATTTAAAAGCCGTAGAACGAATGTAATTTTTGAAAATATTAATAAAACATTCTTTCAATTATATAAATGGTTTTTAAAAAAATATAAATGACGAGATTTTCAGATCCAAACTTTGTGATGGGTTCTAAAACTTTCAGTAGATGCCTTCCGGGGACTCCATCCAAAATTAAATTAGTTTGAAAACTCGATGTCGAATTCCTCTTAAATATTGAACGAAAATTCTAGGCGGAGTCCCCCTTAAAACAGAGCGCTTCCTGCTCCTGTCCAGGGAGCTCCGAAACGGCCCCAATCAAGCCAGGCTTTGCGTTTGTATTAATAATCCTGTGATCAGAGCCGCGGAATAATTTCATAGTTCGAATGAAATCAACTTCGAGGGCCCGCGTCGGTCTGCCGGAGCGCTCCCGTGCCTGGGCCGATTCTCAGATTTATTTATGGAGTGGCGCGCATCACCGGGCAAAGCGGCCGAAATCCCATCGGCTCCAGATATCAAAGCCCAGGCGGGGGCGGGTCGTTTTCCCGGCGACTGGGCAGGTGAATCAGTCGACGATGAGCGAACAGCGAAATGCTTGATGACCTCTCACGGCTTATTAAATGCATCGCGTTCCGGGGCTTTTGAATGATTTGTGGGAATCAGTGGTATAACTTTGTGCAGTTTCCATGGACGGATCTGGACTTCGGAGAATGCGTCCAATTTCGGAGGAATTTGTGGCGACACAGGTAAAATTCCCTGCTTTATGAATTATTTTGCATTTAATTCGTGCAAGTAATTCCTGATCATTATTTTAAATCAATTTGTGGAAAGTTCTTAACGAAAGTTGTGTCTGTCGTTTTCATATGCCTCATTTATAGGAAACCAAAATGTTATTCGTACATAAAATCACTCCGGATAAATTTTAGTCCTTAAGCCCACTGAGGCACGGATCATAAATTCCTAAATATTTTCTTTTTTCATTTTTCATATTCAATAAATCACATAAAGTCCAATTATTCTGTGAGTGCATGACTGCCTCTCCATCAAGCTGCCTAAAAAGTGAACGAAATTTCACCGAAAACTCCCCAAACCACAAGGATCCATCTTCCGCTCCGATCCATCTCAATAAAGCGCAAATTTCTCAAATTTTAATCCAGACAAAAACCACCCCCTCTGCTTTATAAACCCGGCCCAGAAAGCATCTTCAAGATGTTTCCCCCCCCCGTCCCTCAGAGCAGCGAGGCGGGCGAGAAAAAAAGAAGTCAATTTCACACCTATAAAATTTTGCAGAAATATTTTCCATTTGAGTTTATGACTTCGTGAAAATCTATGTCGTAAAATTCGCCATAAAGTTTGCCACTGTCGAAGATATCTCGACTAGTGCGGGGTGGGGCGGGCGGCGGCGGGACCTCATCTAGTTCGGTTTGTTTGATCCTGAGATTTATCACCGCTTTGAAAACGACGCCGGGCGGGGTAGGGGCTCGCGTGCGTGGGAAAAATACGAGTCCTTCGGGAGATAAGACAAAGTCGTTCTCATCTTCGCTAAAGAGGTGACTGCGAGTTCATCCGGCGACTCGTGTACATTCCTATGGGATCTCCCAGTTCGTCGCACTGCCGGAGCCCGATAAACCCGGGCTCCGCGGATCCACCGCTGAGTTATGCTCATAGGAGCGAATTCAATTTCTGGTAAAGCGGGGGAGTTGAAAGATAAAAAAAAATACCCTAACAATTCCTCAACCCTCGTCCCCGGAAGAAAGAGTTGTGGTCGATTTGAAGGCGAAATGGGACTGCATTCGTTTTTGCAGCCCTCCACCTGGAATCCCTTTGAGTGTGACTTTGCCCGCTTTGATGGGACCGGCTAATCCCTCAGAATTCCCGAAGATTATACAACTCCGGGAAGCTGCCGAAGAGGATAAACTCCCCCGTGACAAGTACTTGCGCGGGATTACCATGATAAAGTGCTCTTTGGGTTTTTCAATTACCCTTCTGAGTCGAGTGACAGAATTCGCAGGGACATGTGATATCCATCCATCCATCCAATCGACTCCTGGGGGACTCCGGGGCTCATCCGTTCGCGCGGGAGCTCCTGGGGGCTCGCTAATGGTGCGGCTTGGCTTGTTTGGACGTCCCTCCCGGCCGAGAAGCCTTCGAAATGATTAAATTGAACAATTTCAGGCTCACTTTGGAGAGCATAAAGAATATTTTGAGGAAAAACGGTGATTTCGCGATGATTGAGTTCCACGGGGTTTAGCCGCGAAATACTCAAATAAATCCCTGGATATTTGTAGAGCTTCAGAAACGACGAAGAAGCTTCCTCCTGATGGATTGAGTTTACTTCCTTAAAGTAATTTGTCTTGCTCATGCGGTTGTTTTTGGACGTTATTAAATACTGTATTATGATTTATGTAGGTACACTGATAGTGTCTTTAAGTAAAACAATTTTTGGGCTAATAATTTTGTTTTGAATTTTAATCCTTACAGATACTGCTTGTCTGTTAATTTAAAGGCTGCTTTGAAAATAAATGAATGTGAATAAATATCGTACATAATCCTAGAGATTTTTACAATTACATATATAGGCTAAATGTTAAAATATTAACTTTTCGTGGGTTTATATACAGTCTATTCTATAGAAACAAAAAGTGTAATGATGTTTATCACAACTTTGGACAGTATATAAAAGAAATCCTTTATTATGCGAGGCCCAACTGGTATTAGAAATTTTACAATAGAACATATAACAATTGCTACCTACCATACTCCGACTTTTCACCTCGACTCGAGGAGTTCGAGCATCCTTTCATGCAGTCACTTTTCTTTTGAATTCATAATTGAAAACCATCAAAATTTCCATCAAAGGTCCGATGAAGGTAGTCATGTCTGTGCGCTAAAGGAGAAAACAATGAGAAAAGAATCCGTCGAGGCGAGATGACGGCTGGCTCTGATGGAAGGTGACTTGGGGCCCCAAAAGGCCGAACAGTCACTCACCAGCGGAGCACTTAGGCGACTGTAATGAGTGGCCCCATTTACGGAATCGGCCAAATTGAGGTTCATGTCAGGAAGACAATGAACGCGTCAGCGCCGCCGCCGAGTGCCGGAGGCCGATGTCTGCCTTTTGAGAGAGCCTCCGTCTCGGTGCGAAGTTTTGCGAAGTCACCTTGAGTATTCCGCAGAGCCCCATACACCGAAGCCCTAGTGCTGCGGCGAAAAACACCTGCGATTTCTCGGTGTTAGCCTAATCCCCGAAACGATCGTCGTGGATGATGGCGAAGAAGCCACCTCAAGGTAATTCGAGCCCTTTTCAGCATGGGCGCAGACTTTGCCCGCGGGGGCCGAGCATCGCGATTTCTACAACTGCACGTCTGGCGATGCGCGATGAAGCTAATTACGGGTGTTATTTGGACGTTTACGAGCTAATTGCGCTGGGAATAAAGTCGCCAGTTGTTAAAGGCTTCTTGAAAACCCTCAATAAACCAGTCGCGGTCTTGCAAAATCCCCCCCGGCTCCATTTAATCTGCTGCACCGCGACCTCTGCAACGACGGCGGTCTCAGGTGAATCTGAGTGCAGGTGGGCTAATTGAAAAGACAACGCCGCGCTTCTTCTGCACGAAAGTAAAACTCACGGGCTAATTACGCCTCCACATGGTGCGGCGGTAGGGCATCGAATTTTATTAATTTTTCAAATGTGCCAGTCTTAATTAATTTAGTCGGGCTCCGCATACAATACACCGGGGAGTCTCGGGTCTTCTTATGAATTTTTTATGCGTTTCCGCGGAAAATTGTGGGGTCTACTGCAGGCTGGCGGCAGGGCAGGAGGAGGGATTCAGGTCGAGATGATTTTATGATGGATTACTCGCGGAAAGGAGGTGGGGCTCCAGTCAAGGTCTGCCTGCGGAGGGTCAGACGGCGGCGGCCGCGGAGAGACTCCAATTCGAGTGATTTTAATTGCAGCCGAAAGGGCTTTTCGCGCTCGACGCAGAATTGTGATTAATTTTTTATATTCAGGTACGCTTAAGCGAGTCAAGGGTACTGCAGGCAGTCGCCGTTAAGCCGGAATTCTCTTTGAGCTTAGTTGCATTTTTCTAAGTTACGACTAATTTTAATGGAATGTAATTACCTACGCCTTTTTGAAAACTTCTACTTGACACCTTTTATCTTTAACATAGGAAAACTCATGGAAAACTATTATTTGCTTTCAACAAAATTAAATTTGACTATGAAACAAGAAAGTCCTAATTTTTACGAAACTAAGAGAATAACTCACTTGAAAAATACGAATTTCAAAACTGCAACTTATAATCAAAACTATTTAAATATAGACAATTTTTGTGCGCATGAGTTTCAGGTTATTTTCTTATGAAATACCTACATATGAGAACTTGTTTGCATCAGGCACTCTTTAAGTTTGAGGTCAACTAAATTTGTCTACTTTCCCCACTGTGCAACGATGGTTTTCTATTTTATTATACATATTTGTTTTCATGTTTTAAGATCTTATACTTGTCCCAACCACTCTCAAGCCCTGCATCAAAAATTGGAGGAGGTCAGTTGGAGCATTAAGCATAATGAAGGCCCCATCAGCACTATCTGATTTTAAAGCTCATTAACTGGAGAGCACTTTATTTCTGTGGAAACGATAGTTGCTCCACTGCTCTTCTTCCCAAGGGGCTGCAAACAATGGCGTAATCATTCGGTCCTCATAATTGCGACATTTCCTCGAGAGAATGACGTTAAATCGAGAGTCCCAAACACTGGGCGGGCGGGTCATTCGGCGATTGGTGGACTGGAAATTAATTTGATAGCGGCGCATTCACGTCAATCTGCGTTGTCATGAGCTTCAACAATAATCGCAAAAAAAAAACGAGGAAAAACTGCAGAAATATGCGGCATGCGCTGCAGACCCGCTGGCACGGAAAAGTCTTTACCCCGAATACCCGGGAATTTTAAAGACTTTTGAAAGCATTGAATAATTCATGCTCAGTGCAGGACACCGAACAACTCTCTCCATAATTAAGATTCACCTCCGGTAGCATTCGTCCTTGCTGAAGCCGAAAAAAATATTCTGAAAAATTTCAGCGGACTCAAACGCCGGGTCACTAAATACGAAAAGTTTATTGTCACACCGCGATAAATTGCGGGCGGTTTATCGTCTTTTCTCCTGCTCACAGAATATGCAGAGCACAGGGTGCATGAGCACTAGGCTTTAGCTTCTCTAAATGTTTTTCCTCGCCGGAATGCGCCCTGCCCCAGTGAGAAACAATAGATGCGGAGGTGGCCCGCTAAAAGGTGCCACTTCCCACGGCCACATCGCAAATTGTCGCGAAAAATTGTCGTCGAGTCGCTGCTACGCCTCTTGACAGACACTTCGCTGCCGGAAAAATTCTTTCGGCCTTGACACTTTCAGGTTTGGCGAGGCTCCCACCCACGGGAACCTTGGCCAAAAACCTGGCCAGGTATTATCCTTGCACAAATTAAAATGAATTAAACCGCCCATTTCCAAAAACATAAATACTGCATCGTGGTTACCTACTAAATTTCTGCACCGCAAAATTGAAATTTAAATAAGGTGTGGATAGTCATTTGACTGCCGCTTGTCGCCGATTTGGAATCTGATCCGATGGAAAATAAACATTAATGAGCATTATGTAAACAAGGCTGTTTAACAAATCGAAAAGAATCAATTTATTTAAAATGGATTGAATTTCCGGGTCAACACAACACTCGGTTTTGCAGATTTTGTTTAAATAAATAAATACAAAGGTTTATGTAGTGTTGATTTTATCGCGATGCAATGATTTACATATCAAATTTACAGAAGCATTTTATTTAAAAAATTGTAATTTACAAAACAATACGCAATTTGAATTTATTAAATTATAAAGTTTTTTTTTTTTAGACAATGCCCTGGCCCTTCATTGATTAATTATAATAAAAGAAGTGTGTTTCCACAACTTACATTAACAGATTTATACAACAAAATATAAGTAAAGCATTATTATTTTTATTCAAAATTAATATTTTCTATAGTCTTTCAAAGGTATTGAACTTAAATAATACCTACATAGAAAAACAGGATGGATTAAACAGGGGCCGAAAACAATGACGTTTTCCTGAAGTTTAAAACAAAAAAGTCATCACTTTTTACCAAAATAAAATAAATTATTTCATTTGTAGATTTAATTAGATTAAATAATATCCTTTCATTTATTAAATCGGACTGATCTAAAAATAAAAATTACCTGATAGTCGTTATCGGTCGATCGAAAAATAAAATTTATTTGCTAAACGTTAGGTATAATTTATATGCTTGGTGATAATCATTACAGTCCCTGGATTAAATACAATAAAATATTTCACTAAAGAGTTTTACTTGATATAGTTTTGAAATTTCTAAAAGCAGTATTTATCGAACGACATAGTAATAAAAAGTTGATTGACCTTTTAAATTGGTCGATAAATCTGCCAATAAACCAGGGCTAATCGAGAAATACCAATGAACAACATGGAAATGTCTGTCCTAAAACTAACGAATGAACTGCTGCAGGTATTTAAATTTGCATTTAAATTGTCGCTTTGAGTTATGTGCCCTTCTTAATGAAGGTAAATTCCTCATGAAACTCGTTTAAAATTTCTTCATAATGTAAGCATTCAGTGCACCGAGAAATTTGTGGCATAATTTAAATTTTGAATTGTCATTGGAAAGCAAAAGCAATTTTCCAGAATAAGAGGATTTATTACAGTCTAATAAATTAAGATATCAGCAGTACGCAGCGTCGTACAAAACCAGCCTCTTCGTCCTTGCTGCGAAGTCATTAACGAATTTCTCCATTTCAAATTTGCTCTTCAAACAAACCTCGGGCAGATTGCTCAGAAGCTCGCACGTCCACATCCCCCCGATTTCAGCGTCCCGGAAAGAGTCCTTTACTTCAATATTTATAATGTGCACCAATTTCGCCTCCGTGTTTTCTGTCTTCCTTCGTGTTGTAAGGAATTCTAGAATTGTCTCGAAAATCCTCTCTGAAAGCGTAATTACAACATCAAATTTATCCTCGGCGTCCTGAAATCTCTCGGGATGTTCCTTGATTTTGCTATTTCTAGACATGAGATGTAGGACACCTCGTTTTCGGTAGTAATCCTCGTTCAACTGCACCAGGTCTCTGTAGATGGAATCGTATCTCGTGCCAAACTCAAACTCCACTCGAGATTTTCCACATAATCTTACTTTTGGTCCAGCTCCAAATGACTGCACTTTAAATCCTCTTCTGGCGAGCATTAAATGCGCCTGCATCGAGCGATTTATGTTCGAAGAGCAAACCAACGCCACTGAGAAGTTATTTCGCGGCATTTCCCTCTTTGGACCAGAAAATTTTCTCGTAGTCATTTGACTGTAAATTAAGTTTTCCTTACTTCCAAAGAGGCTGCAAGAAACTGCAAAGGAATTTTCTGGCGTCTCGTATAAATATAGAACTGATCAGGCGACGGCTCCTAAACCCACTTTTTCTTCAGTTGACTATGGCTAATTAGCACCGACGCTTATGGTGCCTAAATGACGACAACAATCCGCACCATTTTAATAGAATTATTTCGGTATTACTTGGGATGCTATTTTCCAGGTAATTGCGGTTATCTACTAAATCTGCTTAATTAGCAAAAAGAACAGGAGGTAAGCAGACAAATGGGATTTATTAGCATCATAAAAATATTAATGGGCAACCTTAAAATAGCTAAACCTATAAACCAGAATTCCATTAATTGACTCCGTTCTCAGGAAAAGTCATGATTGCAAGGCCAACGAAATTGGATTTAGTGATTTAATGTTCTGAAAACAATTCGAGGGAGAGAGCATTGAAGAGATTAAGTTCGTATTGTTGGAAGCGAGGAGTTTTTATTCTGCACTCTAAATCGCTGATGTTTTCTTGGGAGTGTTTTTCAGCAGTAATTGAATTATTTTTTACTTCTCTGAATTCGCTGAATATAAACGACGACAAACAAATTTCGTTGTAAACAGCTAACAGCTTGCTGTGCTGGTTGAAAGCCTGTCAAACTTTGTTAAGAAGTTTTATTCAGCGATTTCTTTTATACATTAAACAATTTTCTCAGTGGTAGCAGAAACCGCTTCCATTGGTGTTTAATTGTTTTATTGATAACTTGGCGCTGTTTGATGTTGTTTATTACACGTTTCTTAACTCCTTGATATAATTAAGTTACAGATTTTGTTTAGATGTTTATAACAAATGAAATGAAACTATACAATATGAATATAACAATTCATTAAAGCAGAAAAGTTATGTAAGTTTTGACACCAGTCAATATAGAAAAATTGATCTTCTTAAATCATGAAAACCCCCCAAGGTCAATAAAGCCATTGATAAAAATATTTCGTATTTTTCAATCAGTCAAAATATTGTCAAAACTGATACGTAACTTAATAAAACAAAAGGATGAACAACTTTAAATTAGCTTTGTTTGATTAAATTTTAATTTTTAATTTTCGTCAAAAAAACGAAGCAATTAAATTTTAACAAAGCAATCATAACACAACCCATTGAAAGTGCTATGACCAACGCCAGGAAATTGTCGCGTATATTCTTTATTTAATTTTTATCAGAGAGCATCGCGACCTAATCTGTCCGCGTTAAATTTTCAATGAAACCTTTTCGGGCGGCGGGCGTTATAAATCAAATAAATTTTTTCTTTTTATCAGATTTGGTCACCTTAATTAAACCCCTCGGAAGGAAGCAGAAGGGCCCGAAAATTACACAAAAACACACGAAAATCCAGCCGAAGGCTTAGCTACCGGACGACGGGGCGGTTGACGGCAGGCAATGATCCCTTCGGCGACCCCCTGATTATCTTTAAATTAACTCGCCGGAATTCGTTCGTCTTTAATTAAAACCCTCAGCGGGGCTTTATCGCATCCTTTCGCATATTTTTAGTCTGTTTAATTATATTTCGCCACGAGAAATGTTCACGTTTGTTTTTATTTCTCTTCGCATTTTAAATTTATTTATGTTGTTTTTTTTCGTTTTTCTCGCGATATCAAATTTCGCATCCCTTCATCCCTTATCCTTTCCGGAAGTGCCCGTGGATGCGGCCTCCCGACGACGAAGGGCTAAAGGGGCTAAAACGCCCGGAGCCCGGTTCCCATTCGGGGGATGAAAACTCATTTTAAATATTGCACAAGGTAGGCTTAATGTTTTCAGCGTTGTCAGCCCTGAGCAGCCCCAGCCCGGTAAATCCCTCGGAAACATGCTCGCCACCATCCAGTGGGGGTGTAATTTGAGATGTTTTACCATCGTCGATCCCGTCCCCGCACCCGCCCCCTCCGGTAAGATGGCCCAAGGTGCTGAATATGGTGAGGCTGTTTGGGGCCCCCTGGGGAGCAAATTTTTGTAAAACAGCGGGTTACACGAGCAGAAAACAGCCCGAGAGTCTAGGGACCGGCAACAGGGAACCGGGGAAGTGGGAACGCGCCCGGTGAGGCGACCATGGACCAGGGCAGCGCCCGTCGCTCGCTGCAGGCGTAGTCGTGATGAATTATGACCCGGTCTCACCGTTCATCTCCCAAAGCGGAAAGCGCGTCGTCCGCATTAATGAGAAAATTCCTTTTATATTTCCCCGATGAAATTCTAAACTAAGACGTAACAGGAGGCATGCGAAAAATCACAGCAGGAAGTGAGGAGACACCGTGCGGTGCCGCGCGGCTGCTGGCGGGGTGCTCCCGGTCCCGAGTCCCGGGTCCCGCGGTTCTCGCAGACTTACCGCAGATCCCACGGATCCGGGGGCATGTGAATCTAGCGAGACAAATCAAGAAAATTGGACGAGCAGCGGCCGATTACGTAAAAGGGAATAAGTCCGGACGGATGGCCGGGGAATTTCACGAGTGCCTTTCAGGAATTATTGCTCCATCAGTAAGAAGGCAGCGGAGCCCGCGAGCCACGTCCGAGCGGTCGCGGCCGCGCGGAAAATCCGCGAAACGGGCAATGCCAAGTATAACGAGCCGTGGGATTTATGACATCGCGCAGGTACAACATAACCAGCAGCCCCACTTGCATAGTTCATGTTGGTAATAACATAAATTTCATTTCTAACAAAACTGTTAGGCCGCGCGCCGCCGCCCGATGCCCGCGGCTCTCCCATCGCGACCATCTTTCCTGCGGCCGCGGTGGGGTGCGGGGGCGCCCGGGGCGTTCTGCGGCGATACAATTTCTCGCTGGACAAATGTCAACATCTTGGCGAGTTCCCGCGGACCCAGTTGACCAGGTTTTCTTGCTGTTCGGCGGTCGTGTTATCGCTCCTCCGGCGCAGCTTACATGAAAGGAAATCAGGTTCAAGTATGAGCCCGCGCCGCCGCCCCGCGCCCTACCGTGCAGCCTAAACCTGGGGCCCCAACCGCGGCCTCAATTAGGCGCGAGGAAGCCGTTCCGCCAGGTATTCGCGAGGTGGATTATGTCACCGCGGAGGACGGCTCTTGTTTACTGCCGATGCGATTATAATGGCCCTGATAGCGATCTTGCCAAGAATTTTCGCATTTCGGCGGCCTGAGAGCTTCTTGCGTTACCAGGAGCCAAAGTGGGGCCTCGACGGCACCCAGCTCCTAGCAACAATTCAAAGAAATTAATTCCCCCCAGCAGGTGCAGAAATATCCAAAATGCACGCAAATCTGCTTTTAATGAAATTTTATACACCAAGTGGTAGCTTATCTTAATCATTTATCATCATAATTAGGAAATCAACAATATAATTCTAATTTCTACTTACAATTTTCGATATTTATTTCATTTTCTTTACAAAATTGTATGTACTTAATATTTTTTATATTAATACGAAAAACTGCATATATTTTTTTTATATCTTTTAACTTGCCAGGAAATGAAATCAAATTAGGGTATAAATCTCAGATAATTCAGGATTTGTTAACCCGGAGCCGGTTCTTAAGGAATTTATTATCTGGAATAATTCGAAAAATTTTGAAAATAATTTTTGTGCAGAAACAATTCATTCCACCTCAGTTGAGTTCAAGTCATTTGATGAGAAGATTTATTTCTTTTACCATCTTGAAATTTTAAACTCTATTTTCTCAGTGTAGTAAAATTTTTAAAAGGTATGTTTTTAATCTTACTACCCAGAAATTATCTCTTACTAAACCTTAAGTATTTTCCCCAAAATTATAATTCTCGTCTTTGCTTGTCCGACTTCTCCAGATGCACTTATTACCAAAGGAGTCCCAAAGTCCAGAGGAAGTGGGAGTTCTCTTGGTACGCAATTAGCTCCCAAAAGCTAGCTTCAAAGCGATAAATTCAAATTTCCGGGAGATTGCACCGCAGCTCGGAGTCTCCACACGCCCCGCTGTAATTGCGCTCAAATTGAAATTTTCATAATGTCCTCCATTTTGGTCCATTAGGAGTTGGCAGCAAATGAAAGTTTGCAGCTTAATCGGTCCTAAGTTCTTCGGCACCGTCTTCATTTTTCTTCTCTCGAACTTGCCACATCCGGGGGTCGCCTGTCTTACTTTGCATCTTTTTAGATGGTGGAGCCCCGGAGTTGGCTTAAAGGGGGACCCCAAGGAAGCGGCTAATGTCTCTGCATTCTTAAGATCTTTATGAGACAAAGGTAATTTTCTTAAATTTAAGTCGCCGTTAAGCTGCGGCAGGGATCCCGGTGAGGGGAGGGAAAAATGGCTAGATATCAGCGATGCTATGTTTTCTAGAATTCTGCAGAAAATTTTCAGCGTCTAATTGACCAGTTTGTGTTTCGAGGACGGAGCACTTCTCATCCGGCATGCCGTGACCATCATCATCATCTTAAGTCTCCTCTGCTCCTTCGAGGTAATCTCTTCCTAGGCTTGATTGTCACTCAGGTTTTGTCTGTTTGTATGTCTGGCGGGTCGATTCCAGGACTTGAAGAAGTGAGCCGATATGACAAAATTGCCCCCCGCGCGTCCCTTTCCATCCCGGGGGAATTACACGAGTGCATTACTCGGCGAAACAATCGAAAACCCTTTCGCGAGCCGTGGGCTGGGCTCTATCTTTTCTGGATGGCGCAGCGGCGGCCTGAATATGGTCCAGGGCACAGCCTAGGAGACGATGACATCCCAGGTATGTCGACAGCCAACCAGGTAGGCTAATGGCCCATTGTTGTGTGTTGTTGGCGGTGGTTTATTGCCGTCATACACATCGGGGATTGTTATTGATTGGCGTCTTGGTTCGATCTTTGTGGGTCCCATACGCCTCCGTTTGTTCTTCCGTCGTCGAACCTTTTTACGGTCCCCAGCGACGACGGACGACGACGACGACGTCGTTGTCTTCCGCTACGGCGGTTTCTCAGCGGTGCCCGTTTCCACGGACCGATTCAATCACCGTCCGTCGGAGGAGGTCATTGAATCAAGAATTCCGCTGAGTTATGGGCAATATTGTTCGACAGATGAAAAGATTGTCTAGCAAAAATGGAAGAAACAAAACGGCCACATTCCCCTCAAGATCCAAACAAAAGCGCTTCCGGCACGCCAAATTTTATGCTCCAGGGAGCTCGATTCATCTGATGCAGCCCGTCTCCCCCTCCGCAGCATCCCGACCCCCCCGCGAACTCTACGTTCTACATGTGCCCGGAAAAGTGGCGTATCAGAGCGAATCTTTCGCCAGAGTTTTTTTTACTGGACGCTCGCATTGTGCATGTTTTCATTAACCTTCGCAACCATTTCGCACGGGGCTCCGCAGGGAACAATGACGGGCCGGGGCATAGACAAGGGCTCTTTTTGGGGCCACTCCGCTGGGAGCGCTGGAAATGGGAGCGTGGAATGCGAGCCCATTGATCGAATCGTCTTTTGTTCGCAAAGGCAATAATAATTCGACGGAAATGTATTTCGGGAGCGATCGTCCTCCTCCAGACGTCTATACTCCTGAACCAAAGGGCCAAGGGGCTCCGCTGACATCGTCAGTGGCGTCAACTCTGACCACGTCTTCCTGCTTGTTATTTTTCGTGGGAAATGCGAAATGTCACTTTGGCCTTTGTGCCGGGAACATTTCGAGACCCGAAATGGCCATTTGCAGGGATGTTACTTTATACGAGGCGATAAAGATCCTCTTCCAGCTGTAACGTGCCTTTTATGGAATAGTGCATTGTTGGGGACTTTTCAAACCTCATTCGATGCATTGGAATTGGTTTGTAAAGCAAACATTAAAAAATACAATATTCGTTCGAGAATTGATAAGAGGGTGAAATCTCCCGAAATGTTTTAAGTAGAATAATAAAATAAAAGCAAACAAAATTCAGATCAATTAAAGAGTCTTAAACACACGCCATACATGCAAGAATTTAAAAAAAATCAAAATCTATTACTTCAATATCATGTTTATTTATTTTTTTGCACTTGCGTGCAAAGTTGTTACCATTTGTAATGGTTTAAAGTCACCTTATGACCTACATAAAAATATGTTGGATAATGTCTCAAGTTGAGTAAAATATTATCGGTAGAAATTCCATTAGGTGATAGATGGCAATCACTAATTACCATATCTAGTTAGATTTAATTAATATGCATCTACTAAAAGTATCATGTTTTTCACTTACCTACCATTAGTAGACGCCGACTTCCTAGTCTTAGACTTTATCTTTAGAAATATAAAATTGAAAATGGCAAAGAAACGAACTTTCTAATGAAGTTATTGTTGAATATACACAACTTCGGTGATTTTTTATCTGCATGACTTAGACTTAAAAATTAATAAGAAAACTAATATTCAATTGTTATTGGTTGTTTTCAGAACTTCATTCAAAAACCGAAGAGTAGAGTTAGATCCCAATAGTTTGGATCAACTCTTTAAATATTAAATTCAATTACACTGTTCAACTTCACTTAAACTTTAATTTAAACCAAATTTCCATGTACCCTTCATAACGATTCAATGAATGAGTGATGAACAAAGTTTTCCCACACAAACCATCGAGGAGCATACTCTGGGCCAACAATGCCCGACAGTATGCAGAGCACACGCCTACAGAACTCACCAACGCCTTTGTGTTTAAAGAAAAACTTTTCCCTTTTATTTCCCTGAAAACTTGCCGACAACTTTCCTTCCGGCAGAAGTTCTATTTTTGCTGCAATTCCTCCCCCAAAAAGTCCTCAAGGGGTTTACCAAAAATTCCTGTGATTTCAAGTGGACCAAAAGGAAGATTCATCAAAGGGAAGGAGAGTGCTTGAGTAACCCCAAAACTCCTCAAATAGAAAATATAGCCGGAGGTCCATTATCGAGCTGAGGAGGGAATTTTCTTAAGGACAAACAGTAAGATAACTCTGAAGTTTTCTTTAATGGATCATAATCGCAGAAATGCGGCTAAAACTGTGGCAGGTCGAATGAAATCAAAATTGTTTAATTGTTCTTCCTTTGCTACAACTAATAAAGCTGTAGGTACAATAATTTTAAATCAACTAAATAGACCCTGATATAATTTTGGGCTAGAAGTAAATAAGAAGACCCAATTTGAGCTCTGGCCCAGTTTTCATAATGTATATATGTACATATACATATATAAATCTGATCGCAACGAGATAAGATCATTCAAAGGAAAAGACAAACATTTTAAACAAAACAACACAGCCACATTTACAAATTTTAATTGTTTATACTTTAATTTATCTTTTTGTATATTAAATGCTTTTAAATAAATTTTTGTATATTAAATGCTTTTAAATAAAAGATTTCTTACTTTGTTATTTTGTAAGACGTTGTCCTTTTCCTTTTCCAGCAAAACTTCTAGCTACTAGTAAGTTGAATAGGCATCTTGTGGTAACAATCAGAATAAAAATGTTGTAATAAAAAAGTGTAAAGTGCTGTGGTTGTACTTAAAAAGTGTCTTCTGTTAGATAAAACGAAATATTAGAGTAAACGGTTGAAAGAATCGTTTCAAAAGTGGGCCTTAAAATGTATAACAAGTGGAATCTACATAAACACTTGGTTTTTAGAGATTAAATCCTCGTAAAAAGGAGAGGCTCCAAAGATCCTCGACGTTTGGGAAACGTACCCGAAGATTTACGACCAAAGTAACGAATAAAGGGAGCAAAATTCCGCCAACGATGCTGGCGTGCGTGTGTCGTCCCGTGACGGGCTCGTTGCCGAAACCTCCGCCAGCGTCGATGCCGCAAAAGCGGCCTGCGCCGATTGTGGTGACATGCGAGCCGCGAATCGCCACTGCAACAATCGTGAAAAAGAAGGTAAATCCCCTCTGAATGTTAGTCGTAAAAAAGTTTCTTTTAATTGTTGGAATCTAAAGGATGCTTTTTGCTGCTCCTCCATTATGCTCAACATTCTTTGATTTTTTTACGCGGTTTTTCTTTCTTCTTTTGCAAGAAAAATGTAGTTCAAGTGCTCGGCGGTCTTTTCGCCGGGTTGTTTTTTATCATTTTTAAGATCCAAATAAGCTCCTCGCTGTTTTTTTGAATGCTTCCACCCCCACGCTACTTAGCAGATAGTTGCTGGTCTGGTCTGCTCTTTTTTTCCCTTTTCCCTTTTTTTATTTTGTGGTGAAAAAGGTTTTTAAATGTTTTCATTTTTGGTGCTGCATGGCGTATTTTATTTTCTTGACGCTCTTTAAATTGTTTTGAGCTCTAAATGTTTTATTGGTGCATAAATCCGGCGGTGTACACAAAACTCCCATTAAGGGTAATGAAACGAAACAAAACGCGTGTACATGATTTTTGCATTAATTTTTTTTTCCGCCCTTTGAAGGGCGATGGAAACGGTGGACAGGGAATTTTTTTTCTGGGAAATATGAAAAGCAAATCTGAAAGCTTAATGTGGAAAACAAATTCAATGTTCTGTTTTTAATTTAAACTTTATGATAAAATTGTTCCATGAAGTGTACAGTATTAAAAATCATTTGATTTATAAGTCTTTTAGGTAAAATCGTAATACATATAAAAATACTTAATTTAGTATTTAAAGTTTTAATTTTACTGAACGTTTTATTATTGCTTTAAAACTCAAAACATAATTCCAAGTTAGTGCCATAGGTATATTATGTATTTAAAACTGTGG
Source organism: Machimus atricapillus (assembly GCA_933228815.1). Lineage (NCBI taxonomy): Eukaryota > Metazoa > Arthropoda > Insecta > Diptera > Asilidae > Machimus > Machimus atricapillus. The sequence goes on along the minus strand of OW121787.1, from coordinate 41,887,077 downwards.
GTACTTAGTTGGTAATTTATGTATGTTTATCATGTACGTTACGAGTTACTATCTTACGCTAGAGTAAAAAACGATAAAATTTAGAGGAAGTCAATTTTATTCTCATGCCATTCAAGTTAATCTTGGGGATAGTAACGTAATTTCTAGTTTAATGTTTCACTTAAATTGTCTTGTTGTTTTGTGAAAGTGGTGTGCTTATATTTAATTTCGTAATTGTCCATTTCAATTATACTTAAGCTCCTCATGACTTAATTAGAGCAGAAACTAATTGTATAAATGACTGTAATAGAAAACGCTCATTCAATTTCGCGAACAGTTTCGCCTCAACTGGCAAAAGTGCTTGTGGTTTGTGGCCTAAATTAGCTCGAGCTCCCAGACAATTAATTAAAATAATAAAATTTCCTATCTGATTCGCAGCTACGTTCGCAATGAACTGCAATCAGACACTTTGCTTCTCATATGCATCGAATCGATTTCAACAAGAAAGTTATTCAAAGTACACCGCTCGTTTTTCGAGTAAAGCCCCATGAAATTCACTTTGATTGCGTTTTTGTCTCTGCAAATATTAAGTGCATTAATTTATGTGTAAGAACACCTTGAGACGTGGCACTCGAGGTGATTGCGGCTGTTAAAAGCGGCTGGTTGCTCCAAGTTATGCACCTCAAGGCGACAGCGGTTTTGTTGGGCAAAAAGGGGAAATTCTTAAAATTCAAACTAACCCGCGCTATGCTCCAACATAATGCAATTACGGTGAAATAATTGCTATGCTGCGATTAAGGAAAGCCAGGGAAGCAGCGCGGAGTCGTCACAAATCGCCGCATATTTCTTGTTATGCGCGCGAATAATCCGCTCCGCTGACCGTTGGGCACGGCCCGTTTTGAGTCGCGGGGGGCAGGACGACAAGAGGGCGGTCCGCGGTGGCCCTTCATGAGGCAGCCTTGTCGCGGCCGCGCAAAATTCTCTCAGGTATCTTCTTTTTGCGCCTAATCAATTAGCCGCTCTTGATCGAGTCGCCGCGGCCGCGGCTGGCATCTCTTAATTAGCATTTCACTTTTGCATCTCATTAAAGCGAGGCCTTTCACTTTTCCCATTGCAGGTGCCCGGAAGGTCTACAGCTGCCGAGCTAAGGGCAATGGCTTTGCGGCAGCAGCAACAGATCGACTCCCAGCATCAGCTGTTAGCGGCCAAGGAGCAGCGGCTGAGGTTTCTTAAGGCGCAGGAGGCCCGGGGCGCGGCCGCCGCCGCCGAGGGCGAGCGGCTCCGGCGGCTCCGCGAACGAGTCGAGGCCCAGGAATCGAAGCTTCGACGGCTCAGGGCGCTCCGCGGACAGGTCGACCTGCAGAAGACTTACAATGTAACACTAAGTAAGTAGGAACCAACTAACGAGCCATCCAGGCGCAATCCAGATTAATTGGCGGCCGCGATGGGGGGCGCCGCGGTAGTCCGCCATTAGCGGGTTATGCGCGGTTTAACGGTATCAACGCGAGACGCGGTGTGGTCACAACAGGCCCAATGATTAAAACGATCGCGACGCGACGGTCAAGGCGCTCCTGTCAAGGGAATGGTCTTAGTAAAAGAAAGAAAATGGCATTCATTTCGGGTCACTCCATGTGAAATCATCAAAATTATGATCTTCGTTTAAATATTTTGAAGAAGTAGATAAAAGTAGTTTTTATGATTATCTTAAAGAACGCAGTTTCCTTATGGTTTCAAGTATAATGGATGTAATTTTAATAATTCAATTCAATTCAATATAAATATCTAGCTTAATATGCTCTCGACAGCGAATGGTTATTAATTGCATCATATACGTAATACCTAACAAATAACGAATTTTCAGAAAACCTATTCATTTACTTTTAATTTTAACGGACTCTTATAACATCGTTTTATATGTTATAGTTTTTAAATAATTGCAAATAACACATCTTATGAAATGTGTTTACAAATCATTCGTGATGATCTTTTTCAATATTTAATTCTTTAAGTAAAATAACCTACAATCATTCGTAATATTATAATACTTTCTTAACATTTGGCAACATATGCTGGTGTGGATTAAGAATGTTAAAGTGCCTTCGGGAGTTAGTGAAACTAACTGAAGCTTAACGTTGGAATTCCTCCCATTTTGTGTACCTCTAATTCCATTATTCCAGGTGTTCTCGAAATGGGATCAAAACGATTGTACCCCTCACATCCAGAGCGTATGGCTACCTGATTTTGCCAGCCGAGCGATTCCTTTGCATGTGTGACAATATCCCTGGATTAAAACTGCCCTGAATATTCGATGTAATTATCTAAAAGGAGCTCCCCGGAGCAATACCCTGCGATTCGAGCACGTGGAACGCAAACCTGCTGAATGTGCGGAACGGAATCGCCTTAAGGATAAGGGCAACCACCACCAGATCGATCGATAGTGTTGGTGGATGGTGTTCCCGATTAGTGCGACCCCGCTGAAGGCACTCCTCCAGGATACCCGCCGGAAATTTGTATCCTTGATTTGTTTCTGGTTCATTTCCCACGATATCGATTCGGATCCGGCTTCAGTGAACACTATGCGCCCATTAGAGTTTAGGCGACTTGCAATCAACTTTAGACGTTCGGATGGATTTTAAGACGCACAAAAGAGGTTCACAAAACCCTATGTACCCTTCCAGGCCCCACCCCCGCCCTTGCCGTCGCATCTAGCCTACAAACGCAGGACGTGTGGCGGCAGGCAATGAGACGTTTTATCGCGGCACAAATATTGTAAAAGCATTTTGCCGTTTAGCCCCACTCGGTTCCCGTCAGTTAATGTCGCCCTCCCTGTCGAACCCTGTTTTAGGCCCCATTTGGAGCTCTAGACAGGATTTCCGCTCCTGTCGCCTTCGTTTTGGGGGCTATCGAGGACTCCCTCGCGCCAGGGTGGAGCACATGTAGGCTGTGTTCAATTACACGAGATTGCTCCATCCGAAGGGCGGGGGGCTGCTTCTAAAGCTGCATCCGAGGGCGCCTCCTCGTCAGGATCTAGGCACTCATTGTACGATGATGGGCCCCATTTGCACGCAACCTTGGAGCCCCACCAGGGGCGCTCCTTCTGTTATTGTTCCCGCTCCGTCCCGACATGACTATATTAAGGGCTACAACGAAACCGATCTCAAAACTGCGTCTGCAGTGCCCAGATAGGGAACAGAACAGGGGCCGTTCAAAACACGACCATCTCCCGAACTCCTTCAATAACTCGATTGAAGGGGAGTATACGGCCGACGGCGACGGCTGTGAACATTGTTTTAGGCCCCGAGCTGGCGAGCAGGGTCCCTGCTGGGGAGCGTTGGCTCCTAAATATTCCCCGGGCTCCAGCGACAATTCGGAGCGCACTCCTGACACACTGAAATTTGTTACTTGAACTTCTTGCGCCAATATGTTGCGGCTTATGTGGCAAGAGTATATACGAACTTCTGGAGCCCTGCGACGATGCGGGGGAGTAGAGCTCCTCATTTGCTTTATTTTATGACTACAAAGTGATTTTACAACAGCAGCACCCTTCCCCGCCTCCGGCACATATCACGTTGAAAGGTATTAAGACGTGGTTAGCACCACTGCGGAAGTGTGATCCAGAGGAGGGTTGGCGTTGGAGCTGCGGATGCTCCTGGCGGAACACTTAAGTGCCCCGAGATATGCAAGACACCCAAGGTGTCAACCAGCTGATATCAGGAATTAAAGGGAACTCCTCTGAATTTAGTCAAAATTTCAAAAGAGAAGAGATAGCAGCTCGGTTTGGAATATTTGAATGAAAGGTTAAGCTTAAGGGATTAGTTTACGCTGTTTCACCAGCAATTTAAGTTTTATGGAGTTTTATACTTATAAATAATAATAATGCAGTCGTTAGTCTTATTTACTTACATAATTAAATATACCTATGTAATTAATTATCAATAGTACTGATTATAAAAATGTTCTGATTTTCAAGATTTTAAGCCCGTTGTGCCCTTCGGTGCGTATACACCTTTTGCAACAATTTTTCCCATAGTCCGGCATTCTCATGGTCAGCGCAGGCCATGAGCTAGAGCTGCGTTCACACGGTGCCGCTTGTACGTGGCGTGGTCGCCAGTTAAATCATACTTTCGTCCGAAAAGGATAATAAATCTCAGCTTTCCGGTGCCTTTTTGCCCTAAATAAATTTTTTTTTCATTCTCGAACGAATGACGAGCTTTTTTATGAAGGTTTTCAACGTTTCCCCGCTTTCACAGTGTTCAGAGCTGCGAAGTCAGGGGGAGGCCTGGGATAAGGACGGGATGTCTCCGGGTGGCAGGGTTCCAGTCCAGCAACCGGAGAAATCGAAAGGGACCGGCCATGCTTTATCAATGTCAGCCGGAATTAAGATGCATGAAAAAGTCCCTTGAAATAAGTGAACATGACCATGCCGGGCGGGGGCCGGGGTTCGTTACAGCATCCATCTGCACCAGGGCACTATCGCTGTTTTGGGCATAAAGCAGCAAGACCATCCGTAAATCATAGCATCAATGCGGCAGATGGACGTGAGCGAAACAAGCCCTGACAAAATTTATTACGACGACATCCCCGGTGATGTGAGGGTGCCCGATTAAATTATGTTTGCCCGGCTAATGGTGAAACCGCCCACATATTCCTGGTTATCCTCCCGGAAGAAACATGGCGGAGCACGTTATCCTGGCGATGTCCACGGTCCACTTCAAAAAGTTATCTCCGGCCCTCATTTACATGAGCCCCAAGGATGCGGCGGATGCGACATAATTTGAGAAACGATGCCCCTGTGAATTTGATAAAAGCGCAATTTCTGGGAAAGTGCACGGGAACAAAGGGATCCTCATTCCTAGCGTCAGAATGGAACAATATAATTTAATTAGAGCGCAGTTTCACCATGACCAAAAAATAGCATTAAAACAAATTACCTCGCTCTGTTTTGTTGCACTTCATAAATCAAGTTTTCGCGCAGAGGAACAGCACTCCAATTGTAAATAATTTGGGTTACTTCTGAGCGGGTTCCGACGGAAGATTTAAGGGCAGAACTAGGTACCTACTCATAATCTATGCAAAAATGGAAAAAAAATATAGCTCATAACTCTTGGTTCTAAAGGGCACTGTAAAACAAATGCTTAAATACTACTGCGAAAAAAACAAGGGTAATAATTTCCTATGCCTGCCTTATACTTAAAGTAAATTAGTTAAAAAACCTTGAACAATTGGAATTATCTTGAACTATTTATTACCTTAAGATACTCTTTAGCGATCTTATAAATAATATTTTATACATTTCATTTTGAATTACAAAACTTCATTATTTTTTTTTAATTTTTGTGAAGCAAAATACAAGATATGAAGAAATTTCCTAAATAACTTTCGAAGAAAAACAAATAAACAAGATTTTTCGTGTTCCAGTAACTAGAAGTGTAATATTGAATTAATATTAATTCAAAGGGCTCGGAATAAAATAGATTCTAGATTACATCGCTAACTTTATTTTATTCAATAAATGAAGATTTAAATTATAAAACCTTAAAGTAAATGTGGAATAAATTTCCGTTTCATGTCAACGTTAAGACTCCTATATTTAATTTACCGAGAAAACTTTTTATTCAATTTAACTTGTCTTCTACCTCTGCATTGCATGTGCATCAGAGTCGAGGAAAGTTCGACGTCAATTTCACGGAGCACGATTGTTCTCAATATCGCAGAGAAGAACCTCGACTATGTCAAATGCAGGGCGATGCATTCTTCAGTTGTGAGGGCCTCCGAAGGGCTTTCCAATTGGTCGGCCTCGTTCCCATTAGGCGAAGTTTCGACGAATTCCGCATGCAACGAGGAGCACCCTCGCCCTCGAAGGACTAAACTAAATTCAGGAAGAAGAGGGGAGAGAATTTTAGATGCAATCAGTCCAACAACTTGCAGCAAAGTTCAACAAGCCGTGCATTCCCGAAACCGCCGGAGAAAGTAATTCTCTTCATTTTGCCACAGAACCCTTTCGAGGGCGCGCTGCTCTTGAAGATTGAAGATTTATGCCGAGGGCGGCGCGTCGACGTCGTCGTGGGTGCTTCGCGCAGACAAAAGAGGAAGTAAATTAAATTTCACCAGCGCTGCCGGGAGACGAAACACTATATAAGGCTCCTCGGCATACGATGGGACGTGTTTAAATGCAAATCCGCACTCCTCCCAGGTAACCCTAACTGCGCCCTAACCCCACTTTACGTCACCCTGTGCGCCTCGAGTGGCGCAACCTTGCATACCCCGGCGGAGCACCCAACTGCAGTTGATTTCACCCAGAAGTCCAAAAATTCCACGTCGCCCCCATTTGAAGGCCCTTCCGAGGAGCCTCCGAGGATGCATGCAAATTTTCACGGTACTCTGCTCACATCTTCCGCCAGAGGACGGTGCATTTCTAACTGATTTTGAATTTTGGTAGTGGGTGCGGGAGCGGATCGCGCGTCGTCGTGGGAACCGCGCTATCCGAACCCGGACCCTCAGAGCCTCGAGTGATTCAATTGCGCCGGGAAAATAAGTTCCGCGTCAATTTGCCAGAGGTTTCAATTTGTGCCCCCGTCTTAAAGGAGATGTGACGGAATTTGGGTGAGTTTGGTGCGGCCCCTTTCCCTGCTTTATTTTATTCTATTTTTGCGAAATGAGGACGAATATTGACTTCGTTTGGCACTTCACACGTGCACATGTGCCGAGTGGGAGTACTTCTTGGGAGGAAGTGTGCCCGTCAATCGGCCGGGGCTAAATCAATATTCGATGCTCGCCCCCAAATGGGATCATTAAAAAGGCTGAACGTGCCCTAATGGCTCTCGATGAAGGGATTCGAGGGATAACGACATTCTTGCGATGAAAATGAGCATATAAGACGGGTTAGGGTGCGACCCTTCCATTAAAATGAAAAGTTCACGGACTCGGTTCAATGGGGGTACAAGGGCGAAACATGACTTTCCCTACACCGAATTATTTAATTTGCATGTCAAAAATGATTTTAAATAGAATTAACAAAATTTTCAATATTTCGCCATATTATTGAGACGTGTCACGGTATACGATAGAAAAAATATATAGGGCATAAGTAGTTCATAAAAGTCGATATTGAGCAAATACAATTTCATGAACAAAATGATTTTTTATAAACAAATAATCAAAAATAAATTTACAACGCGTCTACAAAAAACCTAGAAAACCTTCTGTACAAAATCTCTTGAGGATTGCGAGGGTTTTGGTCACTATTGAATATTTCTACACCTTAAATGAATAAGCGCAAAATTCTTATTAAGGAATATTAATCGATACCCCCAATTACAAGTAATAAGAGAATTTTGATCCAAAATAAACATACCCATGACTTTTTACGCAAATAAGTTGCAGGCATGAAAGGTGAAAAGGAAAAATCTATTCAAAATTGATCGAGCACACAAATGGGTTAAGAAGGTTTTCAACTGCAAACAGAGCCCTCCCCTCATTTCGAAGGCAGTCCTAACAAAACTTTGGGGCTGGTGAGGAGGTCTCGTGCAGATTTCGTTCTTTCCTTTGATTAAGCTTTTATTCACGACCGGTGGATGCGGGGGAGGGACCGACAGAAGCATAATTTACAAGACCAAGTGCCTACATCAAACAGGGCATAATCGAAGAAATCAATTCCACTCGAATCGCGAACATGCGTAACTTCCTCCCCTCTCCTTCTCCTCCCCGAATCGACAACCAAAAATCTTAGAGCCTCCTTCGAATCGATTTGTCGATTTTCTCGATAAATAACTTTCGAGTTGTGTCGGAGGCAGGCCCAGAGATTGACAAATTTCTGCGGGCGAAGGGGCTGACGGTGACAAAAGGGGGCCAGGCTAAACAAAGGGAAAAAATGATGTCCGCAAGGACATTTATTTGACTGGTAACGGTTATTTGGGCACGTCCTGAAACGAATATGCCATAAAGTCGATTAAGCGGCGGAGCATGGAAAATATTGGTTTAATCGCAGGGCCCCGAAGATTCATGGGCCCCATCAGTTGCAGGGCTCCTGGACGTCGCCTAAATTTAATAGGGAGGCCCAGGGTAATTTTGAATTAACATCCGCAGGACATTAGTCGCAGATTGCAAAGTGATTCTAGATTCTATGGTTCTATTTATTCTATATTCTATTGTCTGTTCTGCTTAGTAATTAGAAGCAATTTTTCTTTCAATATAATATTTTTGATATAATAATTTGACTCCCTCCCGTCTCTATTCAAATTACATAGTTTAAATGAGTAAAAGTGGGTATCAGAAAAATAAGAGATAGAAAGAAGTCTGCATATAGGTACGAGTCTAAAAACAATTCTAGATTAAAATCATCGTACGGATCGATCCGTCCGGCGGTGAGAAAGTTTAATTACGAACAGTGACAAAAACACGGGGATGATTCAAACAAAGCGGGAAGCCATCAGTCCGGACACTTAAGAACTTTTAATTATTTCGAGGGTCAACCTAGCAAAACTGAGTTTGCTTAAGTAATTAATGAAAAAAAAGCAGCCGGGATTAGAGTTTTCTGCCGCTTAAACCCACGCCGCCGAGGACACAAAGATACGATTTATTCTTTTCTTTTGTCCGCCATCCCCTCGTGAGTCTGCAAATTGATGAGTGCTTCTTCTAGCAGCTAGGCAAGAAAATGTTAATCTTTTCACGAAGGAATTTGTTTCGGATTTCGGCAATTCAAGGAACAATCAATGGTTCCTTGGAAGATAATGCGACGCGTTTCTGTAGCTCGTGAGCAGGCACCGTGTAGAATGGAAAAGTTTCTCATTAATCCGTTTTGTCTCTGGCCAGAGCTCGAAAAACCTTCAAACTTTTTCTTTCGCCCTGCACACAAAAGGGAGGGATGAGAGTAATTAAGCGAAAGTGCAATAAATTAAAAGTTTTCTACTTCAGCAGGCGATGTATTTCGCTAATTTCACTCATATCTGCGAGAAAATTCCTCGGAAAGGGCAATTTTCCCATTTCCATACAAAACATTTCGGCGTTTCGCCCATTAAAGTCAAATTGGGATGGAATCACGTCATAATCATAAAGCACTTCCACCCCTTCGTGCCATTTAAAATCCCCTAATTGTTCACCTTTTCTTGAATTTGTCCCACTCACGCTCCGCGCCCCATTCCAAGAATTAATCCTCCGGAGCCCGAACCTCTTCTATAATTTTTGCGAAAATTGCTATCGGGATCTCGTAGTAGCTTACGGCTCGCCTCTAGGAGCTCTTGTATCAATTTATTTGCCGTGGATTGTTCGGGGGCTCCACAGTGGTGCCCCAAAACAAATGGGCCTAATTGAGATTCAGGAAAACACCTCACGCTCACGCCCGCCTTCGCGCTGCGATGGGGCCCAGGTAAGACTGCACGGCAGACGGCGCAAATTTCAGAGCCTCTCCCGGCAAACACAAACCCACTCGGTTCCGGCAAATTGAGTTACCTCACGGCCGATGTCACGTTGCACGTTTCGAAACCCCCGGAAATTTTCGCAATTTTTCGTCGTTACCTATTTTATTTTCTTTGAAGGGGTCCCGATTGGGGGACTTTTCACGTTAATTGGTTATCAGTTTTTAAATTGAGCTCTAGCTGTGCTTTCTATTGCATAAAAACCCCATCACATGCTAGACCATGGCTTTTAGCCGGGTTCGGTTCAGAAGAAAAAAATAAATAAACCCTCCGATATTCCTGGTCGAAATCTCGTTTCGCCAGTTCATCTCCAGAAGTGTGGAAACAACTCAATTACCTTAAGGAGCTTTTATCAATTGAAAGCAGCCCTCCGAAGAGAAAAAAAAATGCCGAACCCTTGGAAAAGTTCACCAGTTCGTTTGGTAAACCTCATCTTATTTTTTCCTGAAGGAATCAAAGGGTAACATGATCTGCTTAAGCGCTTTATTCGCTACAAAGGGAGCGATAACAACCTCCATATTGGCGTGCCCCCTACTTGAATAAATTTTAATATTCTCCCGGCTTAACCCCTTTTCTTCAAACGAAAATCGATTTATTCCAGGAATAATTCCGCTTCAAGCACTCCTGCGGATTTGGGATTGTCTTCTCATACCATATTTTTTTCATGCCATTTTAAATGAATTCAAAGCCACCGATCTTATTTTCATTCTGTTTTTCATATATTTGCTATATACCATACAAAACGATTTTACCCTACATAACTTTCATTTGTCTCAGCCTCTTCGGATATATTGTTTTTTAAACGAGTGTGTTGAAACTTGAAAGGACTTACTTTACTCAAGAAATTTTATTTAATACAGTAGGACTCTACACATACAATTTTATAGGCTTGAGAGAATTTTTAAAGTTTTAATACGCCAAGTTTTTTGTAAATTTATTTTGGGAAGTTATACAGAAAGATTCATATATGTAACAATAAAAGGAAAAGAAAAAAATCGATTTGAAATGAAAATACCCTTTTAACTGAATTCCCCATTAAGAGCTTAACATTTTCGAATTTCTGAAATTGGAAATATTTTGTTCTTTAAAATTACATACATATATAATAACTAGGCTAGGCTATACAACTTCTTATCAACGGAAGCAAAGTACCGCAAATATCATCAGTATCTTACAGAATCATATTGAGTAAACCACGTTTTTTAAAACTTTGTAGGACTGTTCATCAAAAGTGACAAATTTACAAAAAAAACATTTGTCTGCTACTTATATTTCCCGAGCTTTTAATTCTGAAATTTCGTAAATTGACATTGATTTCTGGAGCATGGAGAAATTGTGGAGGAAAATTATCACTTTTCAATTTCCTAGAAAGTTTCATCAAAATCCGAGAGAAAACCTGAAATTCAATTTATATTTACAATATATAAATAAATTAAAGGTATCTATTAAAAATTAGGGGCTTAGAAAAACAATTAGCCTTTAATCAAATTTGTCGTTCTAGATATATATGTATGTATGTATACTAAGCAGGTCGTCACCTTTTTTTAGGTTTTAAGCATTATTTTCCAGATTTTATATTTTCCAGATAAAACCTGCTCAAAGTCGAGGCGCATTTACTTTAACTTTCTCGCAAGGTCAGGTGGAGTGCGACCACTTGGACGAGTGAGTGCGATTTTATGAGTGCCTTTTTGGGGGCACAGTCCGAGCAAAACTGCACAGTTATTTCCTCGCGACATAAATATGACGATAAATGTCGCGGTTTACTGCCTTAATGCCTTTTTAATGGTTTTATACGATCTAGACCGTGGCAGATTAGGAAAAAGTCGTGCGGCGTCTGGCCGCTAGTCATCTTGCGTTTATGATTTAAAAACGTAGAAGAAACGCCGGCAAGCATTAAAAAGGTCTCCACTTTTCTTCGCTTTATTTTCCCCAAGAATGTTACACTTTTTAATGTTGCAGGCCCCGCCAACGCGAGGAGCCCTGCCTCAAGCTGCTTTTCCTCTGCAGGTCAGAGCGCAGTCTTCCAAGAAAATGTTGCCCCCGGGACCAGGGCCCCAAGGGGCGCGGGCGGACATTGCTTGCTTTTCGTTAGAAACTTTCAGCGAGAAGTTTCACTAATTGATTTCATTGGTTTCAGTGGAAATGTTTACAAAGTAAATGTGTAACTGCTGCGGCTGAGTAGCTTCAAGACATTTCAGCTGCGCGGGGACTGAGGAAACCCCGAGGGGGGAAATGTCTTAGTAGTCTCCTTACATTTGCTGGTCTTGTACAATTCGAGGAATTAATGGAACAAAGTAGTTTGATCTACAAAGTGCTCATTTGCTCATTTCTTCAAGTCAGTCAGCTCACAGCTCAAAGGGGTTTGTTTGTAGTCCAAACGGAAAAGTCAATGATTGGATCTTATTGCCCCATGTGACTTATAATTTAAACCTAACTCTAATAAAACTATTATTTAGGGTTGCTTAAAATACGAAAATAGTAAAATTCACTTGGTAATTCAAAGCACCTTTCACAACCACATTATCAATTTTACAAGGACTATAAAACTTATACCTTCAATGGTTTTATTGTGAAGGAATGAAAACTTAATCAAACGTTAAATTAACTTCGGGAAATTAAGTGTTTGCTTTTAAGAGAAAAAATGCAAAATACAAGAGAATGCTATGAATAAATCACCACAAGTAATTTTCTGCCTTTACTTACTTGCCGCATGACTGGAAGGTAAATTAAATACGAAGACATGAAGGCATTAGAAAATTATATATGTATGTACTTATGTACATAACAAAGAATTAAAAAGCCTAATTTCAGAAGCTTATTAAAGTTAACTTATATGTGAATTCCACTACAAAATTAAAATTTTCGCTTTGTCTGAGTCTTGATATCTTTAAAGAAAATGTATTGTAGCATTAAAATTGCCATAAATCCAAATAATAATAATAAACTGATAATAGTCATTTAACATCCGGAACAGAAACATCATAAGTCCTTAACTTCTTTGTTTTCATATCAATTTCAATTATCAGATTGAGTAGTGTTCAAGAGATAATTACGAGATTTGGAAAGACTTAAATAGAGTTGTTATTGAAATAAATAGGAGTTGTTATTGAAAATTCTCATAACTTTATTTTTAATGATAATTCTTTGGTTGAGATCTGAGAACTTGTTTTATACGTAACATATAATATAACAATATAATCTACTTAGTTTTATTTTACTTATTGAATGAGATATCAAACGATTAGTGGGCAATTAACAAAGTTCTTTGTTTTGTACAAAGAAACTATAACTCCCTGACTGCCTGACCTCAGAAGTAAGTTAAAGTAAGATTCGCTCCTACTCGAAGAAAGTTTTCTTCGATTACACACAGCCAACCAAAGACCACATCGAGCAGAAGAAAATCTTGAAGGGAAAAAAATGCGATAGCAGAAGGTGGGGCGCTGCTAAGTAGAGCGAAAAATGTTCTAGGGGAATTTTACGAATTCCAAGAGTCGACACCCATTTAACTTTGCAGATGAATCGCTTAAATAGCTGCCTTATTGCCTCCCACTTCCCGAGACAGGACGTCAACATATGGGGGCCACTGGGGCTCCTTGTCCCTCGAATCGAGACAAAAGTGGGCGAATGGAAAAACTTCGGGATGGCTCGAGAGTGCTTCAGAGGCACAAAATAAATTTTCATATCTGTCGAGCTGGCGGCCCAACTTTTTATTAGAGAGTGGCTCGTAAAGCAGTCGGTGGGAGGATGATTTCCAACTATCAATCTGTCCTCCCAACTCGCAAAGCCCTACCCTAGTCGAGTAAATTCCCAAAGCCCGTTTGACTTGAAGATCCCTTGGAATCCGGCCGTTCTGGAACTATACTTAAAGTTGGCCGCACTTTCAACGTTCAACGGGTCTCGTGCTTAACACATGGAAATTGGCCCCAAATCCCTCTGATGAACTTACAGAAAACTTTGAGGCACAAAGAAAGAAAAGTGCTCTGCTGCTGACGAATCTTTTCTAACGCTCGTTCCTTTTATCCTTGCAGGCAATGACCTTGACTCAATTCGGGCGCTGTTCAGCGAGAAGGAGAAGGAGCTCAGTCTTGCGGTGGCCAAGGTTGAGGCTCTTACGAGACAACTGGAGGAACTTAGGCGAGATAGGCGAGGCCCCCTCAACCTAATCCCGGGCGGAGCACCTGGCTCAGGTGGCAGCCAGCAATTATCTTCGCCAGCTGCGAGGGAATTGGAAAAGCTGCGAAGGGAACTGATGGTAAGTTTGAAAACTACCCACATCCTTTCGGTTCGAGGACCCTTCTGTGACGTGGTCGACTCCCCATCGTCATCCAATGGGATGCGATGCAAATTGAGAGCGGCTTTCCGCTGAAGTGATTTCATCCAGATTTGCAAGAGTTTATTGCTGCGAAGGCCACTGGATCATTTGCAATTCATCCTTTTCCACAGATTGTAGAGAAAAGTGGGTTTCCCGGAAAAAGAGGTCAAGGGTCTTCATGGATCTAATCAAAGTGGTCTGGTAGGAATCGTAGGGACATCTGCTCTCCATAGCTTACTTTATTTTCAATGGGCAGCTCGTTATATTTATTTTTCTTATATTTTATCTGCGAAATATTATTTACGTAGGTCTGTTATTTAAATTTAAAGGATGTCAGCTCAGTTTTAAAACCTCGTTTGTTGTTGTTAGAATATGTAATATTCAGAATTCTTGAACAAAATAGAACAAGTTTGTTTTAGAGAATCCTAAAAGGGTAGAAAAAAATTAATGCACTTGAAACCTATGAAACTACACTTTCATAAAAATCATTTTTTTAAAACCTAAGTAAATATAAATTTAAATCAGACGTCTTTTCGAAAGAAAAATGGTTTTAAAGTTGCATGAATTTGTCTTATACAAGGAAAAATTAAATTGAATAGTTTGTGATGTACTTACATAGTTGTATTTACTTATTTAGCCTTATAAACTTGTTTCGATTTTCGATGTTTTTTAAATGTTGTTAACTTGAGTGAAAATCGTTTTTTTTTCTATTTAAAGGAGTAAGTTAGTTAGACTCATTTGTAATCCAAAATAAAACGAAAACAGTCTAGAGTCAGTGTATGTATTTGGATGTTGTCGGAGTTGTAAGACATTAACTTATTAATATCAAGGTCATTGTTTCTGATTATAAATTGTATATTTTTAATTTCAGTACCGAAATCAGCTCTCTCTGCAGCAAGATGCGCGATTGCACCTACAACGCGAAGCCCTGCAGCAACGGCAGGCGGAGCTGCGGTCTGTGGATCAAAGAATTTTGGAGTTGCAGACGCGGTTGCAGCGGAAGAAGGCCTCGAATCTAATTATGCAGACACAGCAGCAGGCGAGCAACTCACAGCAGCACTCGCCGCAGGGGCCCCAATCGAGTCAGCAGCAGCACCAGTCCCAACAACAGCAGCAGCAGCCGCAGCTACAAAACAATAGTCAGAATCTGATGGTTTCATCTAGCTCTACGCACCCCTCTAGCAATAACAACCCCATTAATTTAAGGCCCTCGAACAGCGTCTACCCCTCGCAGCGCCTCATCCCCCGCGGGAACATCGCCGCCGTGGAGCCCTACATCCACACGCCCCAAAAATCGGCGATCACATCGACGGCGGCGCTGATTAGCGCCGGTCACCTCGTGAAGCAGTCGGCGGCGACCGCAAACACGAACCAACAGAACCAGCTGATCCAGGACCTGACCAACCTCAAGCTGAACCTGAGCCAAATCAACGCGAACATCAATGTGAGCCACCTTTCGTTCGCGGAAAGCGACGAGACGAAGCTGGCGCGCCAGAAACTCTGCGCGAAATCGAGTGGGCCCCACAGCCCCAAGGAGGTCGAGACGGACACCAGTGAGGCAAAGAAGCCCGAGCCCAAGAGTCAACCGTTGCCTTATAACTCGAAAAGTTCGAAAACTAGCGGAGGCTCGATCGCCTCGCTGAGCCCCAAATCGAATGAGTGCGACAGCGAGAAGGCGGGGGAGATCTCGGTACCCAGTGAAACGGTAGCGGGCAAGGGCACCACCCAGCAGCTGACCGTCCACAGCACCCCCTTAAGCACCGTGAACAAATCTGTCGCGATGGCGGTGTCGACGGCGACCTCCACCTCGACAGCCCCGACGGCGGGTCGCACCCTCGCGGAGGAGAAACCCGCCGTGAAACCCAAGGCCATACATCAGATACCTTCTGGAAATCTGGTGGTCCCCCCCAGGAAACCAATTAGCAGTGTAGCACCCACTTCGGTCACAACGTCGATACCCAAAATTGTCGCCCATAGTCCCAAGGTTAACATGGTGGCCCCAAGTGTGGTTTCGGACCCCGACAAGTCGAGACCCGCCCTGCCGCCGAAGCCAAGTAAAATGATCCAGCCGAGCTCCGGCGAGAGCCAAGCGGTTTCATCAGCCCCCACAGTAGTTAGTGTGATCAACAAAGCTCCCATGTCGGAGCCCATTGACCCCCAGTTGGGCACCTTGGGCTCCAGTTTCCCACTCCCGAACCCCGACAATTTGCCCATCAAGGCGAAGCCCCTGACCATTAGAAAACAGCCCCTCTCAGAGCAGCCCCGACTGAAGTCCCTGACGACCGGGATCAAGCCGGTCCAGTACAACTCGAGACGGATAGAGATGCCACCCGCGTTCCTGTTCCCCGAAATCGAAACGGCGGAACTCAAGGACAAGAGCAGCACCCAAAATAGCAGTCCCCAATTGGTCCAGCATCTGAGCAACAATGATGAGACCGACAAATCCGCGAGCTCCTCCACCCTCAACGAGGACAAGTCCCCGGACGACGTGAAGAGACGCGTCCGGCACGTCAGCGACAGCGGCAAGGTGAAGCTAGCCAGAAGGGTTAGCTTCGATCCCTTAGCCCTGCTTCTAGACGCCAGCCTCGAAGGGGAGCTGGAGCTCGTCAAGAAGACCGCCATGCAAGTACCTAACCCCAGCGCGGCCAACGACGAAGGTATCACCGCCCTGCACAACGCCATTTGTGCCGGGCACTTCGAGATCGTGAAGTAAGTCCAAAACGTTCTTAGATACTTTTCAGTTAAACTTTAAATTGTGTTAAAGATTTTTATGCTACTAAACCTCCATTTTTAACAGTGCTACTCTTCGAAAGAAAGTAAATTTAATAAGAAATTCAGAGGTTAAACCAATTTAGTATAAGAGCGCTCGGATATAACAAAAATGTTAAATTACCGTCTTTTGAATCGTTAAATTTGTTTCTATTTATAAACATTAAATTTTACTAAATATATGGTATAAAATTTTTAAATTTTAAGATATGTTAGAAACCAGATTTGAAAATATTGCTTTAAAACTCGCACAATTGATTTTTTAACTTTATTTTCTGCATGTTACTATTAATCTCTACAGATTTAAGTGACACCTATGCTTTTCACAGATTCCTAGTGGAGTTCGGCTGCGATGTAAATGCTCAAGACTCGGACGGATGGACCCCGCTCCATTGCGCCGCCAGTTGTAATAACTTAGCCATGGTCAAATTCTTGGTGGAGAACGGAGCCTGCCTTTTCGCGGCAACCCTTTCCGACCATGAGACACCCGCCGAAAAGTGCGAAGAAGATGAGGAGGGTTTCGATGGATGCTCAGAATATTTGTACAGTACGTAGTAACTTTTTGAATACAATCTGAAACCAGCTTGACCAACAGTTTAACCCTTTTTTTCCAGGCATACAAGAGAAGCTGGGAATCCTCAACAACGGGGAGGTTTACGCGGTGTTCTCGTACGAAGCCCAGCAGCCCGACGAGCTCAGCTTTACAGTGAACGATCGGTTGACCATCTTAAGAAAAGGTGACGACGCCGAACGCGAGTGGTGGTGGGCGAAAAATAGCAACGGGGTGGAAGGTTACGTACCACGAAATCTGTTGGGGGTAAGTACATTTTTTACTTAAGCCCAAAGAGCTAAAAACTACTTCTTTTTAAAATCAAACATTTGGTGGTAGATTTCAGGAATGTGCACGTATTTATATAATCTATACATAGCACCTATAATACCTACATATGTACATACCTACATATATATTTATGTCAAATTTCATTTAGAATGTAATTTAAAAATGTTGGCTGTATAGGTTATATTTTTGATGACAAATTCAAATTAATGAGAATTTATTTCAATCTCCAAGTTCGTTCTTCTGCGCTCACAAGGAATTCCCATTATAGGTACTTTGGTAGGAACCAACCAAATAATTGAGAGCTCGAGTCTGGCGCCAAATATATATATGTATATGTATATTTTTTGCAAATTTATATTACATTAAAAATTTGACCTTATTTGCTACGAGCAACAACGAAAAGTTCTACAAAACACCAATTGAGGCATATTGAAAAACCCTGTCTACATAGTTCCTTGACCTGGCTGGCTGCCACAGAGCACAGGGTGGTTAGAGCAGACTCGCGAAACACACCGACCAATTTGCTCGACATGAAGTGAAACGTTTTCACGTATTTTCCATTATCGGCCGGTAAACACCCCGAGCGGCACCTTTCATTTAGAAAATTTCCCATAACCGGCCAGACGATCGAACGAGCCCCCAGCTCCATAAATTTTCAGTTTTTGAAGTGGAAAAATCCACCATTGGACGGAAATTGTTTTCAAGCCAATCCTCCTGTCCTGCTTTGTTATTGTAAATCGAATAGCTGCCAAAAGAGCAATAAACAGCTCCTTTACCAGGAAAGGGTTCATTTTTTTTCTTTTATATAACACTCCCTGCGTTCAGTCGTTTGTTCTGGTGGTGCCTTGTTAGCCTTCGAAGGTTTCATCCACAGAAAGGAGCTAAATGGATCTGAATACAAGTTAACGAAGCCAATTGACAAAAGATACGATTTTTCTTCAGTCGTCGGGCCCTCGTCCCTCTCCACCTCTTTGTTATTCGAAAACCTTTTTCGGAGGTGGATTAAATTCAAATGAGGCGCTATGATTACCTTGATGTAGAGGAAAAGGGTTCTGATTGCTCCCCAAGTGGCTGTTGGGACCAATTCAGGGGTACACCATTCAGCCATAAAATGCCTTCAACTTTTTTCGCATTGGGGATTAAAGAACTTGAGGGGTGGACGCAGCCAGCCAATGTGTGATGATTGCACTCTTGAATATTTAATCTAAAATTTCCTGTGTTACTCTGTGTGGATTGGATGAATGAGAAGTTAAAAACTTTTTTAAAAATATATTCAAAGGAGTGGTTTTTATATAGCATGTTTTGTTTATACAATTTTTCTGAGTATTTTGGAATGCAAACTGTGAAGCTAGAAAGTGCTGATAACCCACGTCTATTTAACTGAGTCTAGAGATGTTTAAATGAATCTAAAAAATAAAATTTTGAAATGGACGCGTACCTACATATTATGAAAAACCTCCACAGCATTTTTTTATGGTTTCATTATAAGTGCACTCTTTTATAACCCACGCCAACTCTTTTAACCTAAATTACGTAAAAATATTCTTCTATACAATGGTTATAGGATTGTGTTATATTTTTAATTGGTTCATTCCGGTATAAAAACAAAAATACTAAAGAAATTAAATAACAAAGCAAAAAAACTGAAAACTCTTTATATGCAAGAATTGTGTTATAAAGAAAACGAACACCTTAACAACATTATAATTTAATATTCTAGAGAAACGAGACAAGACTTCTAAGGATGATCAGTCCTTTCAAATAGGAGAGGAGAACAATCGCTTTAATTTTCATAACAAGTCTAACTAACTCCAAAGCAAAAGTTCTCGCCACGAGAAACTTAACCAATATAATTTTAATCAGTGTCGAGTTTGAGTGTTATTTACTAAAGTTTAAGTGGTATTTAGTTGTTGGTAACTTTTAAGCAATTAGCACTTAATACACTTTTCCTTTCCAAGTAAGCTTTCTTTTCTATCTATAATTTAATTTAAATAAAAGCGCACTATCTTTTTGCTTTTAAAAATTGCATGCCAACTGGTTCCGCTGAAAACCTCTGTAAAGTCCCGGAGTCGGACCGGATCCTTAGTGAGCTGCATGCATTTTTGAAAGCTCCTAGATGCGCCCGAAGTGCATCTGAATAAATAAAGACGTTCTCTCCTTCCATTGCAGCTCTATCCACGAGTTCCACTCCAGAATTCCGGATGTTCTGAATAGCAGTTATTCAAGTACTGGATTAAGCGAAAATCCGGGCGCATCATTCGAAAGCACTACATCTCGAAATACATTTAGTTTGGAGGAGGCCCCCCAGAACCGCATCACATCTCACCGGACCCAGCCAAAAGACGCTGGAGTCAGCGTCGAGGAGCTGAAGACGCCGCCGGAGACGACGCACCTGAGCCAGGACCCCACCTCCAAGCAGATGCACTCGACACCCGACAAATTGTTAATTTCTTTGTTTTTAGTTCGTTTAGTTATCCTTAATTGCAATATATGAACAGAGATTATAAATAATTTTATTTTACGCCTTTTTTCGTTTCTCTTTACCGTTTGAGTTGTCTCCTCGCTTGAGTTCAGGTGCCGTGAGATAAGATGCACCTTTTTTGGAAATGGCATCAATTTCTAGAAAGGCAGTTTAAATCGGTGCACTCAAGAAATTGAAATGCAACGATCTGCAAAAACTCGTATACGCTTATAGGGGGGCGACGTTGAACGCTCCTTTTCCTGTGAAAAGCCGTCGAGAGCGTCCTCGAGCTGCCAAAGGAGCGCCTTCTCCCCGTTTCAAGAGGCTACAACGCAAGGTGAAGGAGCTGATGATCACGTGTAGCCCCCCGGAGTACCCTGCAAAGGTACATCACTCCACCGCTACCGCCGTAAAACGCGAATTTATTGGGTGTAAGCAGCAATCAAGTGCCTTTACGTGCAATAAATTCGCGATATCGGCCATCAGGCAAATAATCATTCCACCTACACTTAGTCAGCTCTTTTCATTTTATAGACTGTGAATGGCTCTTTCGCCATTTCTCTGTGGGTTTAATTAAAGGGGTGTTTTAATCTGAATATTTAAAAACAAAATCGATTTTTACTGAATATTTACCCCATGCCAATGGAAAAAAGTGTTTTAAATATGATAGAAAATCAACAAAATTCACATTTCTAGTAACCTTTCATTCAACAAAATTCTAAAAAGCACATTCTCAAATTGTATGTATGTATATGTGAAAAAGTTACTTTACTCTTCCTGAAGTCAACATAAAATCAAGCGATAACTAAAACACGTAGAAAAATCATATTGAATCTATGAATTATTATTAGATTAATTAGCCTTTATGAAGTTTTTCGTATTTTTTAATGATTTACGTCTCAATAATGAAACACCCAAATTAAGGCCTTACGTTGCTTTATTAATGATTTACAAATAAAAATTTCTGGAACTATTAAAACAATAGTCACGCTTCAAGAAATACTCAAAGTTGATGAGAACAAATTTCAATTGATATCCGGCTCTAGGCATAGCACAAAGGATTTCCCAAACGTTCAGAGCCATCCCCATTCCCATCCGCGATCTGTCTCACACAACAGCAAATAACGATCGCTCCATCGCACTCAAATTAAGACACAAAGCGCCCTTAATCGCAGTGATTACACCTTTCAGTGCTTACGAAATCCTTTTACAATCGATTGCGTCCGCTCGAGGAAATAAGTCAAAACCTTTCGAAAGCGTCTCTTTTTCCTATTTTTCTCCTCTTTTCCATCAACAAAAGGGCTCAAAGAGCATTCAAGGGTACACCTACCCCGGGAGAGTTCTGTCGTCGCAGCGGCGTCAGGATCAGCCTCGCAACTCCAATGGAAATTGTGAAGTCTGAACGCGCCCCATATCTCGACGCTGTGTGTCGTGTCGTGTCACGGTGAAATGGAGTCAGACGATTCGCCAGTGCGAATGAGTTCATTTTCGCGGAAAATTCCGAGCCATGCATGCATGTGATTCGGTTTGATTTGCCCCTATGCGGGGGAGGAAAGCGGAGATCACGGAAAATCGGCGACTCACAGGCCAGATGGAAGATATTCATCCGTTCCTCCTTGGACCCATGCGACGCGTCCATCCGCTCTTTTCGAATGGTGATGCATCGGCTTTGATTGATGGCAAACGCAACTCACCCCCACGAGCATATCTAGGGCTTTAGCAAAAGGTTCAGAAATCGATGAACTACCAACCCCTTAGTTGTAACCCTTCAACGGGTAGTGGGGTTTGGTTAAAAAACGCATTTGCAGTCCTTTGAGTAGCTCAACTTATTGTCCGGCGATGAGTGGATATTGGTTAACCACATGGGATCTTAATTAATTTATTGATTCCCTTTGGCATTTGAGGTAATTAACATTTCCTCAACATCTACATGAGTGCCAGTGGGAATCTAATCGACATACATATATTTTACACCAGGTCAAGGTTCTTGTATATTTTAAAGGGATTAAACCTGAATATCGAAACTAAAGACTTCGTGTATAACTTTGGAATTATCCGAAATCAAAATTTCAATACTTTTCATAAAATATTTTTGAATAGTTGGAAATAATTATTAAAAAGTCGGAAAGTATCAAAATGACGGACAAGTAAAATTTGCGTCACAATTTTTCTTATTTTTTAGCCTTTAGAATAGCTTTCCTAATTTTCAAAATGTTTGCAAATGTTTGAGAAGTTATTCAAAAAAGTTCATAACAATAAAATAAAAAGAAAAAAAATCGATTTTTTTAAAATTCCAAATAAGAATAGAATACCCCTTACAGAAAAATTTTGAAATAACTGAAACAAATTCTTTCAATACCAAAGTATTGTTGAAAAGTTGGTAATATTAAAATAGCGTAGTTCTGTATAAGAAAATATGTTCTCATTTGTAAAAAAAATGAAAAACCTTTATTGAACAGTGCATTTCTTTAATACACCACTTTACATTTCAACCAAAAGGCAACCATAGAAGTTTGACTTTGAACTTTTTTTTTTTTAAATTAACGCTCGTTTTTATTTTTTCAAAAGTTTATAAAAAAATCATCCAAACCAAGAATCACAGGTATACTCTAAATATTCGCAAATTGTAAGAAAATTCTATGCCTCATAAAATTTGTTTTAATTAAAATATCGTGTTGTGGTAGGCATGAATAGAGCCTGGCAGTCAGAAAAATATTCTCAAATGTCGAGGAGCATTCGTTAGCAAACTTTAAAAGTCAGTAGTCACCTCCAGAACCAGGCGCCGGACTCCAACGCAAGGCGATGGTCTTCAGAAGCAGCAAGTTAATTAAAAGTTTTTCACCTTTAGCAGGTGAACTGCTCAAAAGTTGCTTGAATGCGATCGCTTTGCTGAGTGGGCGAGGACGGGGGCTTGGGCGTCCCACAAAAGGGCACAGCTCTGTAAAAGCACCTTAATTGTGTATTCCTTCGGTTAAAGGAAAACTTGAGTCCATTAAATGTCGAGAAGGACATTTAATAAAGACGTCTTGCGCCTGCTCACCCGCGCACCCCGCGGGCAGGAAATCCGGCTTATGCACTTCCGAGAATAGGAAACGGAATTCGAAACGAGCCTTAGGTTGCGACCTTAGGCCGCCCAGACTCCAGAAGGACTTAATTAAGCGACTAATTAATTAGTCAATCGCATGAATGATTCAGCCGGATTTTGAGCCCATTAGCTTAATCCGGCGGTTTGAGTGCATGCACTAAGGCTCCACATTTTCAGCAGCAGCGGACTTAGCGTAATCTTTAATCCATTTTTACTTAAATTCCCTCATTTTCCCAAAAGCTTAAATTCGTTGAAAATGTTTCGCATTTTCCCCATCAAAGATGCTCTGGAATTATGAAATAAAATAAAACACCAACAAAATCTGCTGCTGGCTTTTATCTACCTCGTGGCTTGGTAAGCTCTATTTAAAAAAAAATTAACAAAATTCGAGAGCACTCTAATGAACGGGGAGTGGAATGTGTGCATATTAAATATGAATGTATTATTTCAAATTCAGCACCAAATAAAATTCTCATATAAAGCGCTTATCTTGCGTCCGGTGGGGCTGAAAATTTAATTAATTGATAAAGACAGGCTGAAGGGAGAATGAGCCCAAAAAAACATATGTATTTTGGCGATTTTCGGTATTTCAATATGACAAATGGATGTGATAATTGGCTTCAATGTGGTTGATTGCATTCGAAATTATCAAATATTAAATGGTATGAGTTTCAAGTCCTTGATTGCCCTCGTGTATGATGGCAAAACAGGCAAACGGACGAGGGTTTTTTAGGAGGGCATTTAGTTGAACAAATTAAAATTTGAATATTCAAGTGGATGTGCGTGTTTTGGAGAAAATTTGCATGAAAAGAATTTCAAATGTTGAAGCTCTAGTAAATTATATAATTTTATGAAAGGGTTGCTGGGTCAGACAGAGACTTTGAGCCAAAATATACATACATATGTATGTATGTACTTTTTCGGAAGGTAGGTCAATGGTTATGAAATAATAACATCTCGGAGTTGAAGCCAGGAAATTTTATTATGTTCTTTAATATTCTACTTTATTTTCTCCTAATTGATTTTCGTTATATTATTCTTTCTTTTACATTTATAAAAACACTCCACAGTCTTGAATCTTAGTTCTTTTTTATATTGTCTCTTCAAATAATCTGCATACGAACATATCAAATCCCAAAAAATAAAACAATTCATTCATTTTAAAATTATAAAGTTTAAAATTAAAACTTAGGAAAAATAAATTCTCTCAATGGACTATATTAAATTATATACTATACATATGTATATTTAAAAAAAAAACAAATACTGATTAAAAACGACAATAAGTTAAAAACACACTTATTTCGCTTCACTGAATTTAATTCAATGTTAATCTGCACAACATTAGTGAAATATAAGAAATTACATAAGTGAAAAAAGAATCGAAAATTTGAAATACTTTTGCTCTTAATCAAAAGTCCAACAGAGTTGGAAAAATGAGTGCGTACGACTTAATTAGAATATAGACGAACACAGACACAGACCATATCTTATCCAGCTGTCATAAGACTCAGTGTAAAACACTAAAAGTGAGAAAAACTATAGCTAGTTAGTCATATTTGTGTATGTGATACGTAAAATTTTTGTATAAATTATTTATATAATCCAGTAGGAGAAAAAATAAAACACGCGACCAAGTGAATTAACAACGCAATGTTCGGTTAATTAAAATTAAAAAAAAAGTATTTGCCACCAATGTACTCAGTATGTATGGAATTGTACTTACTTACTTATTTACTAAACTAATAAATATGTATATGATGCAATAAAATATTATTGAAGTAAACAAAGCGGCTTCTTAAAGAGAATATTAATAGCAAATAAAAATTTTAAAATTTCAGAAGTAAATGAGCTAAACAATTGTTGAATTATTAATATTAATTGCTATAACCGAGGATGGTATTTGCTTTATAAAAAGTAGTAGACTGGCCTACAATTTTCCTATTTCGTCTTTGGTTTAATTTAAACTGAGTATCTTTAAAATCATACTAATTATTTTTAAGCAAACTCAACCTTTAACCGAAATTTCTCTCATACATTGCTTCAATCTCAAAAGATGAGATCTAAAACATGTCCGTCGAGTATGTAGATTATTCTTTGCAATTACAGCATCACTTGCGTCAATAGGTACTAGTTACTGTACTTATTACCACCTGTGACAACGTTTATGAAATGCGCATTATTTGTTTAAGTTTCATTTTTCATATAAAACCATAATTGTTCTTCATTTTCCGCATTCATCAAGACAAGATGAAGTATTTTACAGTTCTGATAGTAATTGTTTCAGCCTTATTTTTCTGCAAGGGTTCACACTTGCGGCGTGAGAGAGTCTTGAACGGACAAAGAGGTTTCCAGAAAGACTTTCCCTACATGGCGGCTGTAGAATACCGGGGAAAAAACGTTTGCGCAGGAGCAATACTTACTAAAAAGGCAATCATCACGTCTGCGCACTGCTTCGATGAGGGCTTGAAAACTGCCAATTATAAGGTCCGAGTTGGATCTGCTCAACGAGAAAAGGGCGGATTCCTTTTCGACATTGAAAAGCCCTTCAAACATGAATCTTATAAATCAATCGACAGATTCTCGTACGACGTGGCCATAGTTTGGATCAAAGGCTTGATGACTTTTAATAGAATGATTTCTCCTTTAGCTCTTCCAAAAGGAAGTGATCCTCTGTCAACAGGAGAAGAAGGAATAGTTTCTGGATGGGGAAAGATTACGCAATCTGGTTTAAGGCCCACTGTCATACACTTTGCAAGTCTCACTGTTTTTCCGCAAAACGAATGTGAAGAGAAATTTCCCTCTGTTAAAACTGGGATTAAAATGTTCTGCGCTGGCGGTCTTCGAAA
Organism: Machimus atricapillus; assembly: GCA_933228815.1. Lineage (NCBI taxonomy): Eukaryota > Metazoa > Arthropoda > Insecta > Diptera > Asilidae > Machimus > Machimus atricapillus. The sequence continues at coordinate 41,861,368 of OW121787.1, read as the reverse complement.
AGGAACTTGTCACGGCGATTCTGGCGCACCTTTTGTAGCAAACGGAAAGCTCTATGGCATAGTGGCTTATGGAAAAAAAAGTTGTGACACTGTTGGAGCACCTGCAGTTTTTATGAATATGACATATTTTTCCAACTGGGCGACTGAGACACTAAAAAAAGGTCGATCTTCACCGAAAAACGATAGAAGACCAATCGAATCAAAGCGAGAATGATAAACACAAAACATATTAAATTTTGATAGAACTTGCACCGACTATGTCTTTATTTCAATAATATAAAATGTAATTATTTTCATTGCATTAAAAGTAAATGCTCAAATACTTTAACGAAGTTCGATTTTTGGGCCCTATTTCATTCCACTGATATTTACGTTTTACTTCTAATATAACTTCATTAATTTTCGTTTGTGGTGCATCGTAGTCAGGTTTTCATTTTTATGATTAATTAGTATTTAAATTTAGAATTTGGCGTATATCAACTAAAAGGTAATATCCATATTAAATATACTATAGCAGAATAAATATTTTAAATAGGTTGCTTATCTGTCTATTTTTATTTAGTTACTACTCGTTTAACCAGAATGATAGAGTTTATGAACAGAAACAGAGTTTAGCCATACGCATACCTATACCCTAAAAACTAAGTAATTTCGACATGTGAAGAATCTTTAACTCAATCCTCAACGAAACACTCTGTATAAAAAATAAAAATATTACACTATAGATAAAAACGTTTTTGTTTTTCAAAAAACAAGTGAAAACTTTCATACATCAACGCGTTTACCCACGGCAATCCTTTGTTAAGCAGGAACTCCTCTTGATGCCCTCGAGTGCTCCGCCCCAACTTCCTCCCACTACCCGCCTCCTTATAATGGAGCATTGTACTGGCTGTCCGGCAAATGATGTCTGACATTTCATATCCCCGTAAATACCATTTTCTTGAAAAATATTTTCTCGGGCATCTCCAACTTCTTTCTCAATTTTCTGAATGCCAAACACTGAGGCTAAGGATAAAATTAAATTTCCTGTGAGGCTTCAGAAGGACCATCATAAATTTTGGACGGTTCATTTTTTAGATTATCACTCGCCAAAACGAAGGACGAATGAATTAACTATAAATGGAAAAGTTGCTCAGACATCGGCTCGGCATAATTTCCCAGTTCCCGAGCGTGACGGTATGACCCTAGCATATTTATGATTTTTACGAAAATTCATGCTTTCCTTAAACTTCCGAAGAAAATTTTACATCGAAAACAAAAAATTCCCCGGAGGTGTTTATGTGGCGTTTAGGGACAAAATTTACAGCAGGAGCATTTTAACCAAGGGAAAATCTCTTTTAATATGTTTTTGTTTTTCCAAAAAAGTAGATGGAGGAAATACGCCCTGGATTATCACCCGCCTGCCGGAGACATGATTCCCTCTCCAGAAGGTTCGGGCGGAAACTTCGGAAAATTTTCAGCTCGTCTTCATTAAACGCTCTGCAAGAGGATTTAGGAAGTGCTAACAGGATAGAATGAATCCTTTTAATTACGGCAACATAAATGAGGAAATAAATTTGAATTTGGACTTTCCTCAATGTAATTATTCTCTGAAAGGGTTTAATCACTTTTCCTCTTTTTTATGCTTTGTTTCCTCGTAGTTTGTTTGTTTGGGGAGAGTTTTACCAAGCGGTTCTGTTTACACTTGGTTATGCCATACGTTTTTAAAAATAAATATACAAAGTAAACATTCAATGCCCGAATTTCAATCTTTTATTTAAGATAATTCAATTTCTTGCCTGAAAAGAATTAGAAATCCTTATTGTAAAATTATATGTATATGAATCTGTAAAAGAAAATATATTCGCAATGTTGACAATTAATAAAATATGTACTTCATACAGTATATATTCAATTCAAAAATGACGATACACATCAGAGCAACTTTTATGATATTCTAAAGAAAATTAATTGTTTTTGCGTAGTACTATGTGAGTGTGTGCTTTTACCAGTATTAATAACGAATTTTAGAAATTTTACTAAATACATAATGGCTGCATGGTTATTAATTTTATATTTTAACTATTTTAAACAATTTTAAATCCTGCATGAAATATTATCCTTAAAAATGAAGTCAAACAGACAGAATAAAGTGAGTAATTTATAGTACCCACATACATAGAGCCGCATGATATGAAATTAGCATAAAGATATTTTCTCAAAATATTTATTCCCATACATCACTAGAGTCCACCCATCCAAACACGTAAACTCCGTCAGAAAAGAAATTTTGAGTAGCTTTTTCAGAAATTGGAAAAAATTGACTCAAATTTCTTTCTGGTGGAGCTTAAGCTTTGCGCTCACGTACGAGCCCATGCCCACCTTCATCCCTTCGTCCCAAGCAGGGCCTGCTGTCGGCATCACTAAATCATTGGTGGGCCTCATTTTATTTGCGGATGTTGTCTTTAACGCACCACAGATTTCGCCCCAAACCCTAAGACGTCTGCCCCCAATTCTTCGTCTCATCCCCACCTCGGGGGGTCTGGCAAGAAAGCAGACTGTCCCAAATATTGACTGAGTCGATTCCCACTTACGTCGGCCATATGCGACAGAAAGGAACTTTGAATTGGTTGGGTGGATTAGGGAAAAGTATCTGGAGCTTGGAGGCATCTGCCCGAAGCAAAATTTGATGAATGGCAATTATGTCCTGGGTAATTTGTATCGCATAAATACACTTGTCTTGCTGTAGGCATTCTGCTTGAATGCGTTCCTATTTTTATCCCCGTTTTATAGAGGCAGAAATCTATGACTGAGAAAAAAAAATACTGATAAATTTAGCAAAGCTGGCTTGTTTCATTTTTCTACCAAATATACCAATTCTGCACTATCTGCTCCAATGGAGGAAAGTCGATTTTCAAGTACATTAGAATTAATAGAAATCAATTGGCTAGCTCCAATTTCTAGCTAATTTTAAGACTACCCCTGGGCTTAAGGTACTGGGACGTTTAAAATGTTTGCTCTGGCGGTATTTGTTTTATATATTTTCTTAAATCTCTAAAGGGATTCCTTTATACATATTAAAATTAAAATTTTAAAAATCGAGCTTAATTTGAGGTCTCTGTACCTAACTAAAAAAAATCTTGTTGATTTATCCAGTGAACTTGGTTGAGTTTAAATTAACAAAATGAAAACACACGATAGGCTGAAAACGTAATTTTTGGTTCGTTTTACCTGTTTTTTTCTTAGTGTTAGCATCCTGGATTCTGATGTGGCACACCCACACCTAACTATTTGCGTATCGATTTTCATTCGGTGATTTTAAAAAATTTAAAGGGCATGGGACTCTTTTGAAGCGAACAGTATGCAGCCCCGACCTGCACACGCGACGTCACAAATGTATATTTACGTGCAGATGCGGGGGTGGAAGCAGCCACATAAACTTCGACCCCGCGAGAAAACATACCATCGGATTTCATTCGGAATTCAGCAATTCGGAACTTGTGTTGTACGTTTCGTTGCAATGGAGCAACTAAAGGGCAGGAACAACAAAACAATTCCAGACATGTGCTCGGGATTTGCATTTAGAGCGAGCGCATCGCCAATAGTCTATTATTCTGGTCAGCAGTTTGCATAGTGAGCTATTTTCAAACAGGGCGATTTTCGGCACCAGCCAACATCCCTTGAAATAGGGCCATGAATACTTACCCTACGATGGCTTCTTACATAGGGCGGTTGCTGTACATCTAATAGCATTCAAAATTGAGTTTAACGCCCTTTTCAATATTTCACCAGGAACGTGTTCGCACGCTCCACGGGGAGGACACCAGACGTCCTATAGAACGCGAAGATGAGCGAATAAAATCGAAATTGAAATTCTCTACGGCAGGGCGGTGGTGTTTAAAATATTTGTGCGGTAGTATTTTTTTTCAGATTTTTCTTAGAACGAACCCTAAAGAGTTTTAAGTTTTAACAGAAAGTAAACATTTAAGGAAAATATAAAAATACCGCCGGAATTTTATACGCCGAAACCCTAACGCGGAGGATTTGCCTGAAATCAGCTAGAAATTAACCACAAATTGGCTCAGGTTCTACATTTGAAGGATGCAGAACCTCTAAATTAAACCCGAATTTGTTATGTATAGCACATTTGCGTTGTCCAGGGAGCTTGAGGATACCTTCCCTTTGCATGTTGATGTTATGCATCTTACGGGTCACGGAGCCTGCTCTGCTCCTTTCCCAGACGTCTGACGGATGAGTCTATTTGATCTCGTAAAACTTGCACCGGAGTACCTTGACGTTGTAAGCAATATCGAACTGTCTCCGCGTCTGATGTGCAGAGCGACAGACATATTGAAACTTATAAAAAAAAAATTGCACTCTCCCACACATCAGTGGTACTACATACATACATATATTCAATTTTCATGGCTCTGAATTGCCAATAAATTCCTCAGGGAATTGAGAAAATTTCGAAAGAGTTACAATAGTATTGTGCATGTTCTGTTTATTCTAGATTCAGTCGTTTCCGATGAGACCAGAATAGCTACCACCCACCCATCCCACCATTTAAATAAAATTTAAATAATTAAACTTGTTAGGTATTTCTTTAATTTTCATTAATTTTTTAGATTTCCTTATGAAATTAAAATGATTTTAGAGGTTTTTATTTAAAACTTAGAACGCACGTAAAGAATTTCTAAATTTCGTTCTTAATCGATGCCAAAAGAAGTGCCTAAATTATAGTAGTATTATTATTTGAACAAATCGATATGTATTGGCTTTTTTTCGTCGCAATTGTCAGACAAATTCTTTAGGTTGCGCAAGACCTTTAACGGATATTTTGTACCACTCTTTCAGTTCTATAAATTTGTTAAAAATTTGTTGAGGCATTTAGAAAAGATTTATTCAGCGAAGAATCTTGCTGATTTGCATAATTTGCGGGATCTTGGCGGATCGACCGACGGAGGAGTAGGTACATCGCCATCCCGCAAATTGCCTAAGAGTCGTCGCTTAATAAATTTTGAGGGGATCGCCGAATAGACCCGTGTCGGGCGAACGCACGACGCGTAATCAAATCATAAACTTGTGCCAGATGAAACCCAGCACAATGGGGCGCAATTGCCGATGCAAATTGTCTTCACCATCACAATGAGTTCGCATTTGCATTTAAATTGCGATCAAAAGTGCCGGGGACAGCGAAGGGCCCTTGGCGCGGCTCCGCTTGGGTGGAGCGTGTCTAGGTCAGGGCAGGGTGCCCACTCCCGGCACACGCGGCCGCACGGGGGTGTGCCGATAATTGGGCCGCGCAGCCGGGACGAGGTGTGACACGCCGCAGAACACGGTTTTAATAACAAGGCAAACCTCTTCGGTGATTACTGCGACACCTTCCATCAGCGTCCCGACTCCCAGCGGGACTCGTTACCTGGGCCGCCCCCGCCGCGGCCCGCCACCTAATTTGAATGGGAACGGCTCGACGATGTCGCATATTTTCGGGTGATGCGCACGTGGTGTGGATGATGCGCTCACCTGTGCGGAGGCGGTATAAGAACACTCTTAGGTGCTCATTTTCATAATTTTTATTATTTTGTACCTCGTCGCGGCATCGTTCCCAACGACCTAAGGCGGGTGGGCGCGAAGGTACAGTTAGATGAAAGCTGGAGCAATCACTCGAGCTTTATTATGTGCGCAGATGAGGAGTGGCGATAATTAGAGACCTGCTCGGAGCGGAACTCTTAAATTAATTCGCGCCAAATTACAGGGAATTTCCGGGCACCTCTGCAGGTAATGAGCAACCTTCGCGACAACACGTATCACACGAACCGGGGCTTAGGCTTGGTGTGTGTCGCGCTTTTTTTCACGCGCGAAATATATGCTAATTACTGCAGTACGCAGTGGAGCCCTTTGAAGCCCCTCAGCCCTAACGAGTGGCCCCTTCGTTGATCCATTGACCTCAGTTTGTGGCAGAGACGGGGATGCGGCGGGTTCCAGAGTTGTGGGTAAAAACAATTAAATTTAAGGGGTTCCAGGGTCTTCGCTCTTTAAGGACTCGAACTGTTGAATTTAGGTACGAAAAACTGCTTTCATTTTGAGCAATCGCACATAAATTTAGTTTTAGTTTCTAAGATTGTTTTAGACACTTATATAATTATTTATTTTGTTATTTAATAGCTAAAGTTTGTGAATGTGTGGTTTTTTAGGGCCGCTAATTTCCAATTCAGTGTCCGATTCTGAGAATTCAAAATAGCAGCTTCTTAATGCTTCTAAATTTTATTAAAATTCGGGGCTTGATTAAGAATATTCAATAAATTAGACTTAAAATAATAACGTTCCGATTTTATATTTTATTAAAAAATCTACCTAATGGACTGATTCCAAACCCTACTTTTCTTTTAATCATAACATTTTAACCAAGACTTTCTTTGCCAGAGCAGAGCGCAAATTATGTAGCTTAGTCCAATTTATTTTCTGACAATTTTTAAAAATTTATGATTCCTAGTTAAAAAAAACAATGGGTGGTACTCCGGGAGTGCCGGCAGAAGTGAAAACTTGAACATTAACGTTGTGCATTTTTGAATATTTTGGAATGGTTAGGGAATAATTTCGCACGAATTGCTTTATTTATCAGTATAAAAGTACTATCATTTATGTGGTAAAATACAATATTCATTTATTGCGCTATCGTACACAAACATGACAATTTATATTACATACAAAATTTAACACTTCAGAACTATTACAATTATTTTACATTAAAAAGTTTATCTCTCAGAAAAATCAACTTTCATCCATAATTTCAACGACTCTTTCACCATCATCATTACCAGCATCATCATCGCCAATCTCTAAAACTGATACAATAGGTTTATGGTAGCTGAAGTAAGAAACGAACAATTTTGATTCGAATCTATTTAGATGTCTAATAAAGACCGCATCAATAGTAGTTTTGTATTTCGTTGTGCTAAGATTGCGATCATTTGACATCGTTAAACCAAATTCATTATTTAAAAATTCAATTAATAGTTGATTTTTATCGTCTGCAAAGTTTATGTTGAAAATTCCACTCAAAATCATTGGCAAATCATTAAGTTTTTCCCGTAGATGCGCGTAGCAGGCTGTGTACAAACACACACGCACACTCGCGCAAGCGCCCTGTCCGTCTTACGGTTTTTCGATCAGGATCACGTGACCTGACGCGAAATTTACATTTTTTACCCATCCAAAAAAAGTGCTCAACGCCGCTAAAGAAGTTTTCACTTCAAAAATATTCGAAGAAATTTAAAAAAGACCTTAAAAAAAGCACGTATAGCTTAGTCGGGTATGACTTAAATTGATATTTTCACGGACAATCACGCTCGCGCGGAAATGTTTAATTTTTCAAACTTAAATTGCCTAAAAGCCTGCCTAGAGCAAATTAATTCCCTGAAATATACCAACTGGCATAAGATAAACAAACGTCCTTCAATGGACCGCAAATCAGGCCGGACAGGTTGGGTTGGGCATGGGTATCACGGCCCAAGCAGATAAGGGTCAAAAGTTAGGCAAAAAGCGTTCCAGGACATCTACACTCATTAAAGCTAATTAGATCTATTTCTCGGATGCTTTAATCCTCCTCCTTGTGGAAGCGTTTTTATCAAGTCCTTTAACAGGATATAATTTAATGCGAAAGGATTTGCCAGCTCTGCAGGACAGGACCGCGCCGTTCTTTGCCCTGCGCCCCCGGGGAGCATCCTGTCCTAGTCCTGGAAATGTTATAGACGTGCCGGTCCACTACAAGGAGGATTACATCGGCTTTGTGGTCTCTGGAGTCAGAGCGTGGTCTATAAAAATTTTTGCGTTATGTGCGCCGACGAGCTGAGACCTGCTACCAAAGGATGAAGGAAGCTAATTACCACTCGACAGTTGGTGTCTTAGTGTCTGACTGGGGCGAACGGCACGCCTGGGAAAACTGAGACAAATGTTTTCTGAGAAATTTCATGGCATGAAAAAAAGCATGGAAAAGAGCCTGATGATTTGATGGTAGTCCGGACCAGGCCAGAGCCATCGGTCGAAAAGGTAATAAATGAGGCTCGTGTTGCTAACAAGCCGCTCAGCCAGCTTTTCACTGACTTGCGACTAATTTGTTTGCTCCAACAAATATTACCCCATCAATAAAATCCCCGGCCGCAAAAATAACCCCGGGTCCTTGCGTGCCTGGAGCTGGGGCGGGCAAAAGATCACCACGCAACCCGCCAGTAAATTTGAAGCCCATTCGGGACCCGGGCTATTTGTCACAAACGTCACTCGCCACGCCAATTAGAGTGGTCCAATCTTCTAAACAATAAGCAAGTTATCCTCTTCCTCGGGGCGCTCCGCCACCCGACTGCGGCTACCCAAAATGGAAGTTTGCGGTAGAACTTTCACCGCAGGGTTCATCCCGGCGACGTACCCGGGTCATGAAAATGGGTGTCAAAGCACCAAGGCGCTGGCTGCTGTCTTAGCGAAGTGCTAATGAAAATAAATGCGGCTCCGGGACGAAACTCCTTATCATATTACTTCTTTTTCCTTCCCTTAGTATTTTTTCGATTTTTTTAAATAAAACCAAAAACGAAACGAGCAAAATGACAGGGGTATAACAGCAGGAATGATAAATGGCATTTTTGGCCTCTTGCCCGAGTGAGTGCGATTTTCGACCATCATTCAGCCTTCAGGTGCTAAGCCTTGCAAGGAGGGAATTTGCTTAAGTCGGCTGTGGGATTACACCCTCAAGCGGAAGGGCCTCCCAAGCAACGAAAAAGATTTATGGACTTTTTATTTACAACAAATTCTAAATAAAATTTTATTCTTGTAATTAATGGAGTGGAATTGACAGGATACGAGCATAAAAAACTTTTGTTTTTATCTGAAAAATATTTAAAACATTAATCCTTAAATATTTGCCAAATACCCTTCAATTGAAGTCTTTGATATACAGTCAAATACCTCTATAACGAACTTATTATTTTTCTATACAAAAACTTTCACAATAACGAGCATTTAAGGACTTTATATTAAAAGAAATTTCCATAAAGAAATTAATTTCAATCTTAAATGGTTTACTTTTTATATAAGAAATGCTGAACACCTGACTAAAATATAATAACTTAAACTTACAAAGTCTATTTTACTTCGATTAATTAGGTTACTTATATAATAATTATATTTACTAACTTATATAACAATAATATTTGATGTTATAATTTAATAGCGTTGTTTATATGCTCTCAGAATTACTTTTAGTAATACTATTATAATTTGAATAAACGGGCAAAATGATGGATTTTTAAAAAAGCCTTTTCAGTGAAGAATAAAGTTTCTATAGTCATAAATATGTATTTATACTCTAAAGACACTTGGCGCCATGGTCTAAACGGCCTTGTTGTGTTGTAGTAGTATTAAAATTAATATTCCCGAAATAGATATAAAGCCTCTAATAAAAATCATTTAAGCCGCAAAATATTTAAAAGGCCTGAATAATGTCACCCGTTTATACCTAATTAAATAGAATTTCCCGGGGGTAAGATCCAATTAAAGATCCATTTTCATGGTCGATATATCTTAATCCCGTCAAACCGAAAATTAATCCCCGATAAGACGACCTGGCACATGTTCAACTTTCGCTCCTAATGACTCGTAATAATTACCCAGATTTTCCGGGGAGTCCCCGGCACCGGGTCGCCCCTGCGCGCTATAAATCAGCGAAGGTGTGAAGTTCAAAACAAGAGCTCTGGGCCGCTTAACGAGCATCAGACTTTAGTAATTACACTTTTCTGAATCGAGGAAAAATTCTCCACCAGCTCAACTCTGATGGGCTAGAAGTTAGCCAGCCCTACGTCCTGCGGGGTGACAGGAGGAAGAATGAGCTGGTTATTAGCAGCCAGGCAATCAATCATCTTTAGTCGAAGGGCCTGCTGACAGATATTCATAGCACAGCCAGGCCAGAGCAGCAGAATGGGGCCCCTAAACCTGGAGGTGGCACCTGGAGGCGATTGCGAAGTCAGGAAAATTCTGGTGGAGGTGGGAAAATCAAGAAATCAAGGGAGTCGGCAATAAGGCGCAATCAGCCCCAACATACCTGCTCAGGTGTTAAACGATACTTTTGTTTTCGTCCCGAACTTTTCATTACTCTTTCTTGGGACTCCGGTTGTTGTGCGGGTCTATCATCTGGTGGCAGCCTCATCCGGGAATCGGGAGCCCACTTTCGCTTCATACAACTGCCGTATTATGTTTGAATCGACGACCAAAACTTTTCCCTTAATATCAAAAGCCTCCCCCGTTCCTCGAAGCCGCCACAAACCTTTTTTCACTTTACCCTCAGAATGGAGCCCTGTCACCTCCCTTCGAGTGTGCGGGGGCTGGGGGGAAATTTATTCCACAAATAGGATCAGAAGATGTGGGCTTTGCGAATCACTCGGAGTCTTTCTGGAGCTCATAGATAGATGGATATTGTGCGTGTGAATTGAATGGATGAGATTGCCTTGTCTGACAGCCGGGGGTGCCCCTCAATTAGGGTCGGCTTACAGGGGAGATTTGCATTTTGATTGTTAGCAAAATTTTTCGAATTGAATTGGTAAAATTGATTAAGACGAACCCTTTTCACAATTTCCTCCCCGTTTGCGTTAATAATTGATTCGGTCACTCATCCCATCTTGCTAGCCTCCAAAGAGCTATATAAGGGTTCAAGTATAAAGTTTTTCATATTTTAGGGCATATTTGCATAATTTCGTTAATTTTTGAGAACTTCGACTTTGTTTCCGCCGAATATATTTAGGCAGATTGTGTACAAGGGTACAACGCTCCGTTGCGAAATTTTAGGGGGAGCAAGTTCGTCATGTTGAATGAAGATTCTACGAAGGTATTTTATTAGCTCTGAAGAGGGATAATACTCAGCAATGTGTATATTAAAGCTTTGCCTGATTCAGAGTTAAGTGATGAGAATTTCTCGCTCGAACGAGTAAATTCCTTAGATGAAATTAAATTACTGCTCTTGTAATTTTTAGTTATTTATGTGTAAATTGAAAACAAACCATACCATAGTTAACATAAACTTTCATTACGATGGATACAAGCTATTAGAATATTTGCATTATTAAACTAACTGTTGAAGTTTGAATATGTAAGTATTATTTATGAGTAAATGTTTAGCTGGTGTTAGAATAATAGCTCAAAATGAAAAGAGTTAATTAAAAATATACATATAAATTGTTTATTTTCACAAGCCACCTTACAGTCACATAAATTTGTATTTTCATTGAAACATTTAAAGAGAAAGCTATTACTTATATCTAATGCTAATATTGTTAATTTTTGTTTGTTTATATATGTAGGTTGTTGTTATTTAAGGTAATTTTCTAAAAATATCATTGAAATTTTTTTACGCTGATTTATAGACTATGGTATTCAAGTTTAAATTTAGATTTAAGAACATGACATTTTTGCACATTGCTAAGAATTTCTACATACAATCTTCTTACAACCAATTTAGAGAATCATTACCACTCCAGCTGAATGGAAGTCAATTTTAGAAATTCTCTCCGCTTGGGCTACATTGCGATCAATTTTATAGTATTTCTTAGAAACATTTCCCCTTATTCTTTTCATTCTTAGATCGTTTTCTTAAATTGTATTAAATTCGAGAAATCGATTACATACATATACTGGAATGCGACAAAAATTGAATTAAATTGAAAATTTAAGTATACAGGACGATATCATGTTTTTGGCCGGTAACAACAGATAGATTTTATTTGAAGAAGTTATACTTTGGTTATTTTGTTGTAAATAAAAAGAAGTACGTCTCTAAATGAACTTCTTCTAAAGTGCTACCAAATTTTTGTAGTAACTTTTTTAAGCGGAAAAGGCCAATGTTAGAGAGAAAACAGCGGAAGCTGAAGTGCAGATAAATTGAAAATTGCACTTACCAGTGCAGTGCACCTCCGCTGCACTGATGGTTAATTAAATTTCGCTTTTAAACGAATTTCCGCTTTGTCGGTTGCACAGATGAATTGGTCTGGGAGAAAAAAGAAACTGAAAATCTGGGAAAATATTGAAAAATCGCAAATTAATCAGGGAGTTTTTTGAGCGCGCGGGAATGGCGGCAGATAAATTTTTCCGTACTTCCCATCTCTTGAGCAATTAATCAAACCCTTTCAGATGGAACGACTTAATGGATACCTGACGGGCCTCGAAACCCCCGGCACACTTCCTAATTAATTAACGTGAAAGCGTGTAGTGCCGAGGCATTTAGGGATGAAGGGGGTGGCTTAAATGGGGGCAATCTTCATGCTTCCGCTGAGATAATTCGCCTCCCCCACATTTTGCTCCTTGCCGGGTTAAGAGGCGAATGGGGCTCGTAAATATTTAAGAGGATTCCGGGGAGTACGGATATACATAGATGGATTCGCCATATCATGCCGATTAAATTAAATCCTTGTTACTGGAGCAGCTGGGCTCATTCGAAGATATCAATTTGTTTTAAAATCGTCCAGGCGAACAAACACAAATTCTGCCCGCCTCAACGAAATCCCCCACTGAGAGACACTTAACAAGCGCACCTGATTTAATTAAGAAAACCCACGAAATTTAAGCGATTCGCATCAGAACCTGAGGGAAAACATATCAGCGGAAGTGGGATTACCGCCGAATTTACGATGTTAGCAAAAGATAATTTCTCTCGAGTGGAAACGTCCTCCCAAGTAAGTCAATAAGGCACTAATCCCCGAAATCCTTCTTAAAAGCAAACAAAATTTGTGTGATCTTTTGCGTATTTATGTCGTCAAATATGCTACCGCGCGCCCTTACCTCACATATGTATAATGCTCCATATGCCCAGCAGAGCAACAGGATGAGTCTGGTGAGGATAGGAAATATTTTTTTCTTTTATTCCCTCATCCCTTCAACATTTCAGTTATTTAAAAGAGATAAAAACTTTGTAAAGCATCCTTCCTCCCTTGCTCCGGGCTGCCCTGCACGGCCGCAGTGGGTATTATCGCAAATGTTTTCCATTAATCACTCAGTGGAGGCTCCACATGTGAGGACGAAATCGGGAAACCCTCGTGACCGGAGCCCTACTTCTGGCAAACCATCACTCCAGTGCCTGGCTTAAGTCCAGCGATGGTGTGGTGAAGGCTGCCAAGATAAATGTTATTTTTCACATCGTAACAGCTTCCCACCGAAAACATTCAGCAAAAATCAATTACGCCCTCGAAGTAAACATATGTACATATGTAGTATATTATGTACATATACCGCAAAAATATTAATTTTATTTAGAATTTAACTCTTTAATTTCCCAATAAGAAAAAAAAGAAAGATTTATTTGAATTACCAATTTTTTAGATATCAAGTCAAGAAAAGAAAGTTTTTAAGAAGATTAAAAATTTCAAAATGTATAAATAGTATTAAAGAAAATCGATATTTCCGACAGTGTTATAACTTTTGGTCAATTTTAGTCGGTACATTGAAAATGGTTCAAATCGAGAACAATGCAGAACTTAATACAATCTAACATTTTTTCGCTCGGCTAATTGCTTAGAATATAAAGGATAAAAGTTCCTAACGAGTCTACTGTAAAACTAACTTTTAGGTATTATTAACAAGAATTTTTAAATACAATAAATACGTACATAAAAGTGCCTTTATGTAACACATTATTTTGAACGTCGTTAGTGTCTACATTTTCAAAATAAATTCCTCAAATATACCATATTCCTCCGTCTTTTTTCTGCGACCTTTTCAACAGCACATAAACGTAGCCAAACTCTGTCTGGGACGTATTCCTTCGAGACATAAAAGGATCAAAATCCTTTGTATTTTATGCTTTTGAGGATCTTTTGATTTAGAACTTTCGAAGAGTTTCGAATTGCCGTAGACGCCCAAACAAAACAAATATCAATATAGGTAGGTACTGGAACATTTGCTCCTGTTTGTGTGGCTGGCAAATGAAAGGATGTTTGCATGAAACTTTCAAAAGGAGCACCCCCAAAAACAAAGACATCTTCGGAGAAACATAAATTTTCGGTGTTTTAATGATTTCCTGATTGCCGAAAGCCGCAAGGGAGGAAGGTTCTTAAAATTACTCACCCGGAGAAAGGATTTGCATGCTTGCGTACCCCGCCCAGTACATAAACCATCCGACCCAAATGCAGAGAATTGAGCTTGTGATTGTGGGGAAATTGGTTTTAAAATTGAATTTAAACCCTCTTTGGCTAAAAACCTTCCTGTTCCTGCAATCTCGCTATACCTTTCGAAGTACTACGGGAAATGTTCCAGACAGAGTCCCGACGGTAGTGGAACTGGATTACTCTGGTACATGACACGGCGGATAAGTTAAAAAAGATTTTTAGTATCTACGTTTTTTCTTACCTTCACTTTACATTTGTCGAAAAGATTTTGAATTAATTTTCTATTGTTGATAAAAATAACCTTTTCAATTTCTTTCATTTGGTGTTTCTTTTGCTTAAGTAGTACACTTTTTTTTAAATCACAAAAATTAAGTTAGAAGTGAATTCAAACCCAAAGCTTAAATATTTTCCTACTAATTCAAATAAGAAATGCTAATTATTGAGAGTAAATGATTTTATTTTATTGGAATATTTTCCTTAAAAGGATTAAAAACTACGGACAGAATTTAATTTTGCGGCTCTCGTATTTTTTCATATTTTCATAAAAGTTTCGATATATCGATCAAATTGAAAGTCCTTCCGAACAGCAGAACAGGATTGATTGATTGCGATTTCCCATTTTTAATTAAACTTTCCTCGAATGAGCTGTTTGCTCTAAAGGGTCAGTAGCAAACTCAGTTCAACAAGCAATCAGAAATTTGCAATTTAAATTGGCATAGAGTCCGGGACAATCGCAACAGATACCCAGACGAGGAGACCCGTCTGTGTCTCATTCTGAGGCTTATTTTACTGTACCGAATCCCTGGCTCCGACAGTCCCCCAAGGATCTTTTCGGATTTTTCTAACAATTCCCACCTCACCTGGCCCGGACGCCCCCGGTGACCTTTTCCGCCCTACTTAGCCCTACCGGAGACGTTTAGCAGGACATTGAGATGTCTCAAGTGGCGAGGCTTAGTGACAAGTGGGTGGACATTAAAGGATTCTTATAAATTAACGGCGGAAATGACCTTAATAAAAATAATGGTAATTCCTGCAACATAAGTCGCACTACAGCTGGAATGTCGCATAAATTTGGGCTTATAATCCTATCGCCGTATTCCGCCAGTGTCCAGGGCTCTATTTCGGACGAGAAACCAGAAGCGGTTCTGGAGACCAGTCGTCCTAGTCGTAGGGCTTGAAATTCCATTGAATTCATTATTCAGCCGGAGTCCTGAAAAATGTCTTTGCTGTGTAGAAGAAGGAGGCCCAGCCAGAGACCGAAACTAATGGTTGAACCGACGAGGGAATTTCAGCGAAACACTTCGCCACTTTGGATTCATACACAGGAAAAATTAGCATGACCCCATCCTGGGCGACTCCCCCGTCGTGCCACGGGGCGTAAATTATAACGAAATGTGGAGGAATTTTAATCACAGGCTTTCTGTGCCCCACTGTAGCCATTGAAGCCCATGTACGGCTAACAGAAGGAAATTTTAATAGCAAATACCCCCGCCCGGGGCTCCCTATTAATTCATGATGGAATTAATTGACTGTTTAATTCGGCAGCGGGTCTAGCACCCGGCAACCAAATGGGACTGACTATAAAATGGTCGCAGCATAAAAACTACCCTGCTGCTTTTGTTGCAAATTTAAAATCTATAGGGAGTTATTTACGAGTTATTGCAGATTTAAAGGCCAGCGATAATGGGAAAATGGCCCATTCGCACCACCGGGGTCCAGGGAGGGCTTTTGCACATTTGTTATATGACGGCGACCAGAAACATGTTTTAAGTCATAATTGTCTTTGATTTATTTGTAGTTACTCGGTATTTTCAAATATGGCTGGATGCCACTGATAGAGTCTGAAGGGTGGAATAATATTTGCACTCAGGGCCATCGGGGAGCCTGAGGTTGAACGTAACTTTGTATGTCAATTTCCAGATGGCAAAGTGATTGATGATGGTTTGAATTTGCCAATATCAAATATCTAAAAGGGTTTTCTGGTTTGATGTTAAAAGTTCAATAATAAAAAAAAATCGATATATTACGACCATTTCATGTTAATCGAAACAAAATTTAATAAGAGAATTTTTATTTTAATGGTTTAATATTGAACTTGGACTTGGACTCTAAAGAATTCCTTTTTTTTTCCAAACTGAAAAACATGCGTATCAAAACTTATTAATGGGTTTGTTTAATCAATAAATAATATTAGTTTATTTCTAATTTGCCGAAATACTTAAATTCTCATTTCAAAATTTTGAAAGTGTTGGCTTAAAGAGTTCATTTTATATCTTTTGTGGATTTAGATAGAAACAGAAATCTTGGTAAGTCGTATTTTGTTCTTTTAAAACAAAAAAAAATATTTAAGTTTAAGTTTCTTAAGATCATCAATAAAGTAATGATTTCTAAAACTTCTATGTGATGAAAAACATTAATCTGGTCATAGAGGCCTTGAAGTTCTGCAAAGTTTTAAAAAAGATATTCGAAAAATGGTTCCACTTATTGCCTAGAAGCAAAGAAACCCCAAAAATTCGCTCGTGAACTCCCTCATGCTTCAGAGTGGCTGCTCAAAAGAAATTCCCGTGCCACGGGACTCCCGAAAAGTTGAGGAGACACAACGTTGGGTCTTGCAAGTACAATGCCAGAGTTTGTCAAAGACAAGGCAAACAAAACATGCCAATTTCGTCCTTAGGACCAAGAAAGTCAGTAACAAAGCAAATAAAGTCGGGGCCTGCCTGATAAAGTGCTCCAGGAGTGAGCCACGGCCGAGGCCTGGTGGCTCTAACAATGCGATTTACATTTAACTGACATTACCCGACACAGTCTAATTTTGAAAGTTTTCGAGGGCGCAAACTTTTAATGTTCGCAACAATAGTTAGTAAAGGGTTGATTGTGCCGACTTCGGCTCCCGCGGGAGTTTCTGAGTTTATGCACATCCTGTGGACCCCCGCCAACCTGCTCAAAAATTTATCTCGAAGTTTTCAAAAGCGCTTGCTTGCTGAGGACGTTAGACGCGATAAGGTGGCCCATCCTCTATCATGGGTCAGAGCTGGGGAGCTGGGAACTTCATAGTGGGAAAATCCATAATCCAATTATCGAGTAAATTCATTAAAAGTTCTCGAGTGCGTGCCTACTTTTCACGCACGACAGAAGTTAGCCATAAAACGATTTTCAGTTTATGGCGATAGACTCTTAAGACGACCACAAGAACGAGGATGATTACAGGCGTGGTCCTAGTCCTGGTCCTGGTCCTGGTTTTCTGACCTCGACAAAGTCTCCGGCAGACAACATACTCACTCAGTGGTAATTGAATCAAACGCTTAGTGACCATGGGAAGGACACCGTGCAGACATCCTTTTCTGGAGGAATCGTTGATGTCCTCAATTTGAGAACGACCGGGAAAATTTATTATCTTGCTCGGTGGGACTGAACGCATTTAGGAAATTAGAGAACTTCTGCAATGGCTCAACGCAGATTGATTAAATGGCTTCGCTCAAGAATATTGAATCTCTGGGACCTTATCAATTCTATGACAATACGAGCCCCATCCAGCCGAATTCTCAAATCTTGGTTCTTATTCTTTATTAAAGTTTTGAGAACAAAAATTTCGCATTCTAAATTATCTACTAAAAACTCAAATTCAAAATATACTTTATAACCGTTTTCGAGATAATCATTAAGGTGAACCTAAAATGAGCAATAATTTCAACATTTCAAAATCAATTTTAATTGATAGGGTGATAAAATAGAACTTTAACTAAGGATCGGAGGATTCTGAGTTAACCGGATAACGATTCAAATGTGAAGGTGAAAAATAAGAAAGCATAATTTATTTTCGACTTTATTTAAAATATTAAACTTATGTAGAGAAAACGAAAAAGAAGAGAAAGCTATAGTATTATAAAAATGTTTTTGTATTAAAGATAGGACGTAGATACATTTGTTTGTAGTATTTGCTTTCTCGCCCATATTAATTTCCTAATAAAAATGGAAATATTTCTCGATGATTTTCTAGAATTTTGGTCTGTCTCAAAATAAGATAAATAATTTTTTGCATAAAGACAAAAAGAACTTTGTCAACCTTTCTAGCCACTCAATTTTGAGTAACTTTTAAATTTCCTTAAGAATTTTGATTTTGATTTAGCAAAAATTGTTTCAATATGTTTAAACATATTTTAAATTTGTCTTTAAATAATTGGTGACGACACACAAATATCTTCACAATTTAAAAAATTGTCGTCAAAAGTATTTGGAAAACAGCCATAATGACTGGATATGTTTAGTGCAGGTTTGTGCATGAGAAAGAAGAGAGAGAAGAGAGTAGCTGTATTTTACAGAACACCTCTCACCACAGGTTCGAGTCTAAGCGTTTACATGGTTCTTATATGAGCGAAAATTATATGTAAGAACCGTTTGGGCATTTTCCTATAAGTTTTCAAGAATTTCTCTAATTACTTAAATAAATGACTTTTAGGTGAATGAAGTGATAAATGTCACGAACATTTTCTATAAGCGAAATATGGCGAACAGCCTTTTTTACGAAAAAACAACGGCAAGTGAAGGTGAAATCCGATATCCTAACCATATATCATGAAGTTATTTCCATTTTCCGATTTGCCTCGACTTCGCCAACTTGACGGAGCGAAAATGCGAGAGCCAATGCCATGATAAATAAAAATTTATGAGCAGCCAAAAAAATTTTCTGCCATGGAGCGATGAGCAAATAAGTGGGCAGAAAGGGCGACTATGATGTGCAAGATTACGGCGAAATGTGTTCAGCTTTAAGAAAACGTGCACAACAGGCGTGGAAAGGTGGAAATATCGCCGTAAAGAGTGCGATAAAAGTGTTTTGTTTTGACATTTGCGAACGCATTTTTTGACACTTGCGAGAGTTTGGCGTTTTCCCCGTGTGTCTTTCAGCGCTGGTCCCAATCCGGACAATTGAAACTTCCCGCGAGAACATTTTATCAAAGTTTTGTGGCCTTTGTAGCGTTCGTAATTGATCGTCTCTCGTGAATTCAACTTGCCACGAATCTGGGCAACCGGGCGATTATTTATGCGGCCGAGTTTATGTGATGTAACAGTGGAAATTTTTCGATTAAAATTTGTTGTTTTCGCACTCGGAAGGGTTTTTAGTCTCTGCGACCGATGGTTTTTTTAGGCTCGCTTGCTATTTGCTCGCGTAATTAACTCAACTACTTAGGCTGACAAGAATTTGGGGCGGACAAGAGAAGCCTGGTGAATGTGAGGGGCCCCTTTGGTGGGGTCTAGCTGGAGATCGGTTTCTACACACCACAGCCCTGGACCGTGTTTACCCGCATTTCTTCCATCCGACAGAAGCTCTGGATGTGTTTTGCGGAGCCTCCCGTTCGAACATATTTTTAATTCCGAGCTTCGCAAGCTGAAGTCAAGTTACTTTGACCCTAAGAAAAATAGCGGACCAGACTATCGACGTATTTTCCTCTTGTCGCACGCGAATTCCTTGCGAAAAGTGAAAGCTGCCAGGACCAATCCACATAACCTCAAACCTATTAATAACTTTGACGAAGGACTGAGAATGTGTTTTTGTGTTACATCCGTGCCAATGAGACCCGCGGGGTGTTGACACCTCTTTCGCGTTTTATTTTTTAGGCGTGTAATGTGCACTACGCTTCGGCCCCAGTGAACGACTGCATAGGGCACGGCCGCGGAAAATGGACGAGGTGGGCTCCGATTCGGACTACTCCGACTCCTCGGGCAGCATTACATCCACTGGTTCGTCGTCCAGCGAAAGTCTCGATGATTGTGCCGAGCTAGCGACGATCGCCAAACAGACCTTAAAATTGCCAAAGGGTTTGTTCGAGAATCCAGCAATTTTTAAGGAATTCTTCTCCATGGACACATGGAGGAGTCTACCAGATAATTTTCAGGCCTATCTTAAGAACAAATTTCTCCCGCATTTCCCTGAGAACAGCGAGGTCGAACAGGAGAGAACTCTGCAAATGTTGTTTAACAATGAGATTACTCGGTTCGGCCAGTCCCCACTGGTTGATCTCCAGCGAAATTTGGACGAGGGCAACTACCGCCCAGATGTTTTGGCTCTGCGGAAGAAAATTGCCAAAGCTAGACGGAGGGAATATCGGTTTCAAGAGTGCGAACGAATTAGTCGCATGGCGAAGCAGCTGATTATATCCAGGGAGAAGTTGCTGAGGTCCGCCTACGATTCTCCGCCAGGAGTTGTCCTTAAGATCGATCGCATCGTTAATTCAGTGCCTAAGATGACGAACACTGGAGCTGCTGTTAGGGCCAGAAAAAGATTCCATGAAGAGATCTCGTATATGGCGCATCAAGTCGGTTTAATGGAGCTGTCTGAGGAAGAGTCTCAAGACAATGAGCTGATGCCTTCAGTTAAATGTGCTCCACTCACTCAGGTATGTAAAGTATAAATTATATTATTTTTATTATGCCTAGAATCTTCAAATTCTACTTACAAATATTATTTTCTAAGAATTTACTACTTTTGAAATCGGACAAAAATTTAAACTGTTACCGCTTATTACTTAACAAGGGCTGGGTTAAGTTCGTATTTTAAGGAGATTTTAATGAACTTTAGTGTTAGAAGATGCCAATTGAATTTTTTATAATTGAAATCTTGTATTAAAGGGTCGTCGTTTTATTTTTATTTATGTTATTTTATTCGATATCATCGAATCGAAATATTTCAATGCATTTTAATTTGTCATTTCAGACAAGCCCGAGCAATGAAACAAAAATTTTTGGCACTATGTGCCGTAGAAATCGAGTGAATAGTTCCCAGGTATCAACAAATCCGGTGATGATCCTGAACGATAGTACCCTCAAGGAAGTCCTAATGGCACATAAGCGACGAAAACTTGAGGAGCCAGTGAGTATACCAAAGAAAACTGAGATCCGTTTTCGTAAGGTGAACAGTCAGCAAATAGTGGCTTGATCTCCTTACAAAAACGAGTCTCAGAGTATAATAGAAATTAAATGCTCAATAAATTTTTCTGCAGGACCGTCCTGAGTTCGATACAAACGACATCCGTTTAAGGGACGTCCATGCCAGGGCACAAATAGTGGCCGGTTACCGAAGAATGGGTCCCGGCCGACCGCTGGGAAGGAAGTCTCATTTAAAATTGAAGCAGCAGCAACAACAACAGCAGCAGCAGCAGCAGCAAGATCAGCCAGACGGACAAACAATCTCGCAACAGCCGCGTGAAAGTGTCGTCGTCAATTTTAAGGCACAACAACCCCAGCAACCAGTTGCAAATAAGTTAACGGCACAAGCCTTCGTCCCTCCCGGTGGGCAGCAAACGCCCAGCAACGAAAACACAAACAGTGAAAGCGAAGAGGACATCCTCGTGAATGTGGACTCCAACCCACAAGTACATGTTACCGGAATAAGCGATGAAGTCGCTAAAAAGCGGCACGTCCTACAAAGTGGTAAAGGTGGCAAAAAGATCATGCTCAGTGTAAATGGAACAGCACTGCCAGATAGTTTGCCAATTATCCCGAGGGACGTAAAGGATCAGCAATCGAATATAATGACTCTGCCACAGTATCATGGGAAGATAAAAGCAACAACCATACCAGATCTAGACGGCATCGATATGATGACTCTTCCTGTAGATTTGGAAGATTCCGGTCATATGGACTTGTTGAATGATCTTAAATCAGAGAGTTCCGAAGCGACAGGGCCAGAGCTTATGCAAGAAACACATGCTTGTTTCTTATCTCTAATTAGAGACATTTTTTGTTCGACACCAAACCACCGGATGAAGCTGGAGGAGCTTAAAGGTAAAATTTGCGCTTGGCTCTCGAATCCTATAACTGCCTTAAACGACTGGTACTGCCAGGCGGATAATTGGTTGGCGCTCATACCATCGGCAATACATTTTTTGGCTGGCGAATTTGTCGATCAGCCAGAAGACTTTGTTCCTTACGTAGAGTTCAAAATTCAATTGAACATTTACCAATGGATCGGGGCTGGTCGGGATTCAGACCAGCACTTGATTCAACTTTGTAATTATTGGTTAGCTAGGAGAAACGATATGGGTAATAAACCGCTGCAAAAGTTCGACCTAGGACCTCAAAAATCAATAGAATATGATGAATCGCTTTTAGACGAAAGACCTATATCTCCCCCTCCTCCAAGGTGTCCAACCAATTGGGCAGTACAGCCAGCTACTCCGGATGATATCGAGGAGTTCCGGATACAAGAGAGGCAGAGGTTCGAAAATCCGCATAGAGCCTTCACTTACAGGCAGCATGGATATGAAAGCGTGGTTGGTCCGGTCAAAGGTATTTACACTCAAATACTCGCCCTTACGAAAGCTAGAGGACACAATATGTTAATTGCCGATCGTCCAAATTTTGTTACTATCTTGACACTTGTTAGAGATGCAACAGCTCGGTTGCCCAACGGAGAAGGAACTCGGGCTGATATATGTGAACTACTAAAATCATCTCAATATATTAATCCCGAAGCACAGGACAGTGTGCTTCAGACAATAGTTAGCGGAGCTTTAGATAGAATGCATACCGAACATGATCCTTGCGTTCGATATGACGCAAAAAGGAAAATTTGGATTTATCTCCATCGAAATCGGACAGAGGAAGAATTTGAACGGTTACACCAGCAGTTTCAAGGTGTTGGAAAGCATAAAAAAGTTACAAATCGCAAGATTAAACAACGATCCCCAAAAACTATTCAAACTGGAATGCTTTCCAATGAAGGCTCACCCGTGCAAACTGTTGTGGTGGCGTCGTCACAAGGGAACATTGTTACAGTGCCAAAAGCAATTCCAACTCTCAGCACTATTCAAGCAAGCCAAACAATCCAAGGTACAAGTATTATTAATTCTGCAGGATCTGCCCCACCGCTTAAAATCTCACCACAAAAGTCTCTTGTTAAGCAAGAAATTATTCCTCTTAATGTGCAAGGATCAGTTGATAAATTAGATAGCAGCGAAGCTGAGTCTTCAGTAGATTCGCCAAAAACTATTGTCCTACAACAGAAGCCCCAGCAGAATGTTCAGACCTTGCAGACTCTGATTGTGGATAATAAGATACAAAAGATTGTAACGAAGAAAACTCTATCGAGTCCAGCCCTGTCACCGGCGAATACAACGCAAGTTAAAGTTTCAACACCTTCCGGAATTCAAACTGTTCACGTGTCGTCTGCAATTCCAGTCTCGACAATAAGCCCAGACAATAAACAGCAAACAATTTCTGTTCAATCTGGTCCGGCACAGGTAGTGCACACTGTTGGTCCATCTAACACTGGTCAGGTAACAACTGTGATTACAAATCCAAATCAGAACAATCCGCAAAGTCAAATCGTTGTGGGTAAGAAGATTACAAAACCGATTATAATAAATCAGTCGCCGATGGTTCAACAAGTTGGCCATGCTGGACAAGGTTACATTATTCCTGTGAACATCAACAATCCCGACCAGTTGAAGGTACAAATTAGTAACTTAAAATATATAATAAATATTATATTTATATTAATGTTATTTAATTTTTAATTTCTAAAGACTTTTAAATACTTCCAGGCATTACCATCCATGTCTTCAGCTCTTATTTCCACCTCAAATTTAAGTCCAAAACTAGTTAAACAGAATCAACCACCAGCTTTAGCTACTGCGGTGAATAATCGCACCACTCTCGTCCAGCAAGCGGGTAAGGGTTTCGTTCGAGTAGCAACAACAACAGCACAGGCCGGAAAGAGCTTAATTAGTCCCCATGTAGCTGCCACAAACATATCCTTGCAACAGCAACAAAAACTGCTGAGCAATACCGGCGCATCGAATATTCAACTTCAACAGAAACTTGCCACTAGTCCTGGCGTAGTGACAAATATTCGTCCTCAAATTCAAAAAACCACAGGAATCTCGCTGATAAACAGTGCCAAAGGCCAACCATCCCTCACTCCTATGCAGCAGAAACAGATTCTGCAAAACATAATTTCCCAGCAGCAGAAGCAGAGGGCGAATATGGCACAGAATACAGTGGTCATCCCGAGTGGGGCTTTAACAGCGCAACAAGCAGCAGGGATTCAAACGAAGAACGTTATTATTCCATCGCCTCAAGGCAATGTTCAGCAGATCCAAAAAATTGTGAATGTTTCATCTTCGGGGCTTAATACTGTTGGGGTATCGGTAGTTGGAAGTGGAACAACAAATACCATGACAAACACGGTTAACGTTGTAACCAGTCAGCAGCCAGGGACAAGTTTGATCAGTCCCCAAATAATTCAAATTCAAGGAAGTGGTACAAAGGTTCAAACCTTGAACACTGCCAATCTCACTCCTCAGCAGCAACAGAACTTGTTGCAGAGCATTAAACAACAGCAGATGAAGGTAAGATTGACTAAGTGGACTTAAAGGAATTTTTCTAATATAATTTTTTGTTAAACAGCTCCAACAAGGACAAGCGGGTAGTCCGCAGCAATCTTTAATAATCAAACAACAATCGATTTTCCAGCAGATACAAAAGCAGCAATCAGTCGGCACCCCAGCGACAATATCAGTTAGTGTGGGAACCGGTTCGCCAAAGACAGTCACCTCAATGATGGGAACAAATGTAACTAATTTAATAGCTACACCATCTTCGTTGACTGGAACGAATGTTATTCAACACCAAGGGCAGAATATCGTTAAGCATCAGACTTTAGTTCAACAACCCTCTGTTGGGAAGCAAATCAGCATCGGAGGGTCTCAGCAGCAGACAATTACTCGTGTTATAAAATCGGGAGGTGCTTCCATTGTCCAACCACAGGTGATAACTACTGTGGCTGGCGTAAGAACTCAGACGGGTAATCCAGTTATGGCGAAAGTTTTAACAAATACATCCGGACAAATAATATCGCTTGAAAGTTTATTACAAAAGCAAGGTGTTGCACCTGGCACTACATTACGGGTAGCTGGCGCGAAGCCAGCACAAACAAATCTCATTCAACTCACAGGTGCCCCGGGCTCCCAAATAACTCAATATGCTGTCGTGTCTCAGGGAAGGAATCTAATTTCTGTTGGTACACCGCAGCGCATGATTACTACTCAGGCTTCCAATACAAACACAATTGTTACATCTTTGGGCAATGCTATCGGTAAAGTTGGGGAATCGAAGGCTACCGTGACTAGCCTAAATTCACCAACAGTCCAAACTCAAATCCAAAATCAGCCAAAGGTCATATCAGCAAATCCTATAACTGCCCAGCAGTTGGTTAATGCAAAAGTTTTGGCTAAAGCCGGCACGGCCGGTATCCGAATGGTGAATGCATCTAATTTGAACATTGCCCATATTCGTGGAAAACCTGTGATAATCGCTAGCAAACCAACTAATGTCGGCAATCAGCAGTCTGCGCAAAATGTTATCCTCCAAAATCCTGGGAATAGTACAAACTTAGTTATCGGTAGCCAAACGCTTAAAGTTCAAGGAAATGTTATGTCACCGGTGAGTTACTCGTAAATTAAACTAATTATATTTTTCTATTATATCTATATTCTTTTTTTTACAGACAAATGTTCAAGTTTTGAATCAGTCAACATCGTCGCAGCCCCAGACCGTTGTATTAGGCAACCAAATTCTTAAAGTTCAGCAGGCATCGACGACAATAAGGCCGCAGTCATCACCTGCCACTAATATTATAGGGAACAGCATTAGTAATAATAGCGCAAATAGTAATATACCTTCCGTCACGAGTACGAACAGTGGGACAATGGTAGTCAGCAATTCTGCCCTTAATCAGAGTGGTACAAAAACAGTTGTACTTAGCTCGACAGGTCAAACAATTCGAGTGCAATCGCCGCAGGTTCAGGTTCAAACAGGTGGTAGTTCAACGCAGAATCAACCTGTTATACTTGGAACAGCGGTTAAGGTAAATGTACTAACTTTAACTATTCCTTTAGAAGGATAAACTCAAAGCTATAAGATGAAAAATTGTGAAATGAATGTTATACTTAGCTAACCTATTTGGTTATTTATTTTTCCACCGAAGGGCACTCCGGTTAAGGGAACTAATGCTGGACAGCAGCGCGTAGTGCTTGCAGTGCAAGGCGGCGGCCAAATATTGCTTCCTCCAGGTTTTCAAGGAGGCGCAATCAACCTAAAATCTCTGCAGGGACTTAAAGTAGTATCTATAGCTCAACAGCAACAACAACAGCCGCAGAACAAAGGTAAACAATTCCCGAAGTAGCAACCCTCAGCAGCATTAGTATATTTTTGTTGTAATTTTTTAATATTATTTATTTAAAATGTTAAGTTCATCCCGCCCAAGAGTTCCGTACAATATTTGCTATATTTGTTTTCCTGTTGGGTCTAACCCGTTCGATTGATTAGTGGCTTCCTCTGTTTTTGTTTTTCTCTTCTGTTATTTGCCAAAAGGCCAAATGTTAGCTTTACTAACAGCATTACTCAATTTAGGACAAACAGCGGATGAACAGCGTCCAATGTTCGCCCAAATATTTACAGCACAGCAAGCCCCACGTCCTCCCAATCCTGGCGGAGGGGGTGGAGGAGGAGATCAATAGTGTGACCTCCTCTGAGAGAAATGCTGAAAGCCTTTAACTTTAACTATTCCGCTAGATAGATGTAGCAAGCTGTTTTAAAATTGCAACTTTTGAAGAAAAGAAAAAAATATATACGAGTAAGAATGCTCAGCATCGGAGTATTAATGCAGTTTCTGAATAAAGTGTGTTTTAGCACGTTGTAATGTATTTTATCTCTTAATCGTTAAAAACAGGTGTAAACTTCATCGGTATCGTTGATGTTTTTCTTACTTATCATTGTCAAGACTAACGATCGTAGACTTAGTGAATGAAGCAATTAATTCGATTTATGAGTTCGGACTTAATGCGTTTCGTGCTGTAAAATAACAAAAAAAATTACGATTTCAATTTTTTATACAATAGAAATAGCCGTTAGAATTAGCATAGGAGGCATCACAGCAGCGTAAAAGTGAAAAAAAAATATTCAAAATAGTGTAAAGATTCTAGCTGCTGGGACACGCTAGTTTAAGGATGATTTCGTTGTAGGCGAGTAGCCGGCAATCCTGAAAACCCCGTGATCGCGATTTGAAAATATTTAATGAAAAATAATAGTTTACACTTAAACAAAAGAAGATGAGCTTGGTCGGCGTGGATTTAATTTGCCGAAAATATGTTTAAATAAATTATGTATTATGAAATGGCAATAATGTTTTAACGTCATTGCGGATTTTGATCAAACTTAGCTAATTTGGTGGAAAATTTCATACATATTAAGAAAAAAACCGGCCGACCAATTTTTTTTTAGCCGGAAAGGTCCAACATACCTATTTGAAAGGTGTGATAGCGGGGGTTTTTTCATTTTACGCATTCCGGCTAAAAAAAAATAGGTCGGCCGGGTTTTTTCTTAATATGTATGAAATTTCCCACCAAATTAGCTAAGATTGATCAAAATCCGCAATGACGTTACATTATTGCCCATAATACATAATTTATTTAAACATATTTTCGGCAAATTAAATCCACGCCGACCTTCTCATCTTCTTCGTTTAAGTGTAA
Source organism: Machimus atricapillus (assembly GCA_933228815.1). Lineage (NCBI taxonomy): Eukaryota > Metazoa > Arthropoda > Insecta > Diptera > Asilidae > Machimus > Machimus atricapillus. The sequence continues at coordinate 41,833,722 of OW121787.1, read as the reverse complement.
ACTATTATATTCCATTAAAAATATTCAAATCGTGATCACGGGGCTTTTAGGATTGCCGGCTCCCGGACTATTGTACTAAAGGTGGACAGAAATGTAATAAGAAAAAATAAATAAACAAATAAATAAATAAATAAAAACTAAACACGTAACATTTATAAAGTACGGCAAAACGATTGTAATATAGTTAAGCAAGATAATAAGTATTCTTTCGAAAGGAAGTTAGCGTAGAACCAATGATAGGTGGTCGCCTATTTTGTTTTATTTAAGAATTTAAGGAAATATTATATAAATACATGTGTAAATAATGAAATATATTGAAAATGGTCGTTTTTATTCTTAATTGTGTGTTGTTTGCTGTTTTCAGCTCGATAGCTCTTCTTGTGTACAATATATCCATGCATTTTGAAGTTTGAACTTAGCACTCTAAAATTAAAATTATGTTGGAATAATCTCCGCAGTTCTCCTACCAATTTGAATGAAACAGAAATCGATATCTTGAAAAACCGCACCTGTTGAAGAAATAATTTGAGTAAAAAATTTTTATATTTTTTCCAACATAAAACACTGTTCAAATTGGCGCCCTCTTTTCAAATTGTAAAATTCTCACCACACACAGCAATCCGAAAAAACAAAAAGCGATGCCATTTTGTTTTCGGAGGTGAGTGTCAAATCACCCTGGCCTGGAAAGAAAATCGTCCATTTTCATCGTGCTTCCGTAACTGAGAGGACGTTACAGTAAATTATCTTTCCTGATTTAATTATTTTTAAAGTAAAACAGAAGTGCAGTGAATATCTCAAAATGTGTACAAGTGCTTTAAATGTTAAATCGGACATTTCGAATGCTAAAATCGCCAAAATACGCGAAAAATTCTTAATTGAAGTGGATTACCTCCAAAATCAGGAGATGGTAATTTTTGTAATAAGTAGCAGCTACCACCGTTGATTTTTTTCTTTAATAGAGTTATCGCGTAATCAGAAAATTTCAACTTGCGCTCGCCTATTTTAAGGCTAAAAGTGAAAATAGGGATTATCACGTCCTAAAGGATGTGATTCTGAGATATATGGAGACAATTTTGGTAAGTTGCATACCATTTTGGAGTATTTCTTTATTACAGGCCTTTCTAACTTTATATTTCTGAAATATTTTGTTCATATATATAAAAGGAAGTTACTAAAATATAGTTATCTCATTCGAAATCAAAGAATATATGCTATGCAGCATTTCAATTCACATTACTTTTTTTACTTAACACCTTTATACCATTTTCAAGTAACTTTTCACATTTTCCCACGCAAGAATATCTTTTTCCATTTCAAATGTATAAAAATCCATTTCAAAAGTACTCTTTTTTTATTTCAGAAGTACTGAATTCCAAAACAGTATCGAAATTTCAGTACTTTTGAAATAAAAAAGAGTACTTTTGAAATTGATTTTTATACATTTGAAATGGAAAAAGATATTCTTGCGTGGGAAAATGTGAAATGTTGCTTGAAAATGGTATAGATTCTAGAAGAACATTTGAAAGTTCATAAAAATAAATAAAATTGTGCATTCAAAAGCATTGCAAAGCTGATACTGCTGAGTATCCATTGTAACGTAACTTTTCCATTAAACACTAGTTCCTGAGATGTAACTAAATTTCAAAAGGAATAAAGGAAATTTTCTTTGTCTTCAATTTAAAAGAACCAAATTGTTTTGTTTTAAGAACCCCTTTTTCAGAAACATTTGAATGTTATGTACTTTTTTAATTACAAGGATGAAATTGTGTATCTAAAAAATGAAGAAAAATGTTTTGTTTTACTGGTTGTTCTTTTTATTTAAAGACTTCGTCTTTTGTAAAATGTGATTCTTAACATTGTTAAAGAAAATCTTAAATTTTATTTAAATAAATGTAAATTAATGTTAATTAGGGACAATATATTCAAGTTAAAAACCATGCTTTTCGCAGGACGTTGGAAAGCGATGCAACACCGAACATTTAAAAGACGAGTTCGACATTATTTTACCCGAATTAACAGAATCGTGTGCAACGATCGCAATGAATTACGACGATGCGCCATTTCTATTGCAATTTTTCTCCACATGGTCAGAAATAATTGCCGGCGCGGATAAAGACACTCGAAGACATATCGCTCTAGAAAAAAGTTCTGCTTTGTAAGTACATATTAAAATTTATTTGCAAAGAAAACTGATCAAGAAATTTTGTATCAGGGCTTATATTTGCGAAACCATCTTCAAAACTGGACATTTTCATGCACAAATGAATGGGCTAGAAGTTCTTTTAAGATATATCGAAGCCTGCGAAGTAGAAGTAAAGGCAAAAGTACTGAAGGATATTATACCGTGCCAAAAACATCGGAGAATTCGTGATTTGCTTTTCAATATCGACCTTAGCAACTTTGAATTTGTAATAAAAACTTATAGTGGTATTTAGGTACATAAACAATACAAAATAATCTTTCAGGACGGCAGAGACTTCTTGAATGAATTCAACATGAATATATCAGAAGAGGAGCCAGTTTATTCTATTGCTGTCGAAAAAGGGTATATCGATGAAAAGCCTCTTATAAAACCGATGGTAAGTTAGCTATGTCATCTACTTAAAAAAATACTTAATTTAGTTCATATTAGCATGAAGGAAAAGAATGTGTTTTTTGGGTGGATTTTAATTCAGCAACAGAAAGTATATCATTCTATTGCCAGTCCACAACATTTTATCCACATAGCGATAATTGGACCAATATTGAGGTGAAATTCCCGAAAATAAATATTGAAAGGTAGAGCACTAGATGTATATATTATGCGTGAAAGAAATAAATATTTTATTTTTCAAACCTAGAGGGAAGTGCGAATTTAAAGTTCTTGCAAATAGAGACAATGTTCAGGTGTACCCTCTTTCTACGCGGCAGATATTTTTACAGACAAAAATAATTTTTAGATTTACTTTTGTCGAAAATGAGTTAAGCAATCTTCGGAGAGTTGTTTCGTGTTACAATTTAAATAAGGTAAGCTGTCTTAAGAGAATTTGATTGAAATTTTAATTTTCTACAATCTTCAGAAAACCAATAATGCTGCTTATGCTGGAAGCGATGATGTCTGCAATGGATTTAAAACGATTAACTCAAATCTTGGTAAGGGACCAAAATATTTAAAATAAAAAACACGACAGAAAATATTAAAATTTCATACATATGTATGTAGACATAGATGCTACACTTTTTTTGTCGTTGTTCATTGTTTACATATCATTAATTTGTTGAGACAGATATTTGCGATTATCAGTTAAATTAAAATTAACGGAAAATTTGGTTTTTGATCGAATGAAATATTGAAAGCTTGAAACTTTATTTATATTATTTATAAAAAATCTTTAAATCCTTACTTAGGTTTTTTGGCGATATTTTTTCTATGAACTTTCCTCGTATGTTTTGATAACTTTATTTAGTGAAAACACAAAAATTTATTTATTAGTAATTTTTTCGTAATAACAATTACGTTACCGCATTAACCATTTTAATTTTCAGAAACAGAATGGTTAGAGCCTAAGTTACCTCTTCCAAAAATAGAAACTAAATTAAGAAAACGAGATCTTACTTGGGAAAACCGTCCTCAGAATGATCCAGAAAAACAATTTTTTGAAAACACTACGTCACGTATTAATAAGAACCAGAAAGATGTTCTTGCATTCAAGTCCGATATTTCTTCAGTTCAAAATACTTCAACTGACAACAAGAAAATAACTACTGAGGAAATTGTTTCCACATCTGAGGCATCAAAAGTAAATATGCAGAGATCTACTGAACCGAGGGAATCTAATACTGTCACCAAAGATTCTAATTTATATACAGAAACAAATAATAGCGATAAAATCACGCAATTTAAAGCAAAACTTTCTGCACATAAGAGAAATTATGAAATGAACAATCGAATGCCATTTAAAGAAATAAACAATTGCGCAAGTGACAACCAAAAGTTTAAGAAATCTGACAAATCGAATATTGAAACTGTTGTTCATGATAATGTTATAAAGTCCGGTGGAGATGAAATAAATACTGTTAAATATGATAATCGGGAAATGAATTCTGTTGCAAGTGGTAGCCGTATATTTGGTAAATCGCATACTAAAACTGTTGCTCATAATAGTCAAGGAACAATTAATGCTAAAATAAATCAAAAGACTAAAACTAAAAATTCCGGCAAGGCTGAAATTGAAACTGTTGTAAACAGTTATTGTACTCAAAAGGTTAATACTGAAAAATCTGGTAAAATGGAAACTGAATCTATTAGCGATAATAAAATTCCAAGCGATACTATTCCTAAAAATAAGCTGCATATTCCTATTCCTCAAAACACATCTGAGATGAATCGTTCTCCAGAACTTATACCTGAAAATAGGAATTCCGACTACATTCAAAAAGAAAGTGGTTCCGAAACAAATACTGAGAAAGTATTTGATACCAATATAGAGAATCCTCGTCAGAATCCGAAATCTGCATCGAAAAGAAAGTTTTTTAACTCAACATCGGAAGTGCACATAGGCAGTGAACTAAGCAAAGACAGTCTATTACAAAGTAGAAATTATCTACAAGAAAGACGTAAGAGGGAAAATAGAAATTCTGTTAGACTTATCAATTTAGTGAAGCCCATGGACTTCAGTAAGAAAAATGATGAGGTAAAAGAATATGAAATTTCTAATGTCACTGAGTCAATTGCAGGTAATGAAGAAAAAAATCAAGAGGTGGTCGAGGAGTATGTGAACAATAAAGGGTATGTTGGAATCAAAAACTTCTTACAATGTCCGGGCGTGGCCGATGAATTTACGCCGCAACAGCAAGAAACTATTGAAAATAACTTAAAAACTTTAGATTCAATTTTTGTTAACTGCGCAAAAAAATTTTTTAAAAGCGATACAATTCTGCATATTGAACAATCTGATGTCTATGATGTAAGAAATATCGAAGACGATCCTGTACCCGCAAAGAGAAGGAGACCAAGAAAAGTAAAGGCAAAAATTATTCCACCGATTAAAAAGAATGTTGTTCCAAAATATGTCGGACCAAATACAAATGTGTCGCACTCCTATAAGCGTAGCAAAGGTAATAACCCCGGCAATACAGTTAATGTGGTTGGCGTAGATCCAACGAGTACTATAGAACCTGTAGAGATTACAAGAGATTACGTTACGCCACGAAAAACTTTAAGCCCACAAAGAATTAATACTTCACCTGAAATTGATCGCTCTACCAGCGCAATAGCAAATCAGAGTATGGCACCAAATACATCTTTTGAAACGAAGGATTGTAGCGGTGAACGCCATGAAGCTGAACAGAAAAATAACCTTGAAAAGCAGCCTCTTAAACGCGATAACGCCCAAAACGATTCCCATAATACAAACTCAATGGGCAGAGGTAGTTTATCTGAAGTAAAATCTGATAAAATCAGTCTTTCTGGTCAAAATAATGTTGATATAGAAATACAAAGTTCGGGTAGTGATCCAATAATGAAAAATTGCCAAAATTCATGTGAGTTGGATAGTCAAAATTATCATGAGGAAAATTGCTTTTATAATTTTGAGGACGATAACGTCGATTTAGATAGCTATTATTCAAATGAAAATAATGAAGGTTGTCAAAGCAGGGAGTCACTAGAGAAAAGGAAAAGTCTTGGCTCTAAAAGTAACGAAGCAGTTCTTTATAAAAGGGTTAGAACAGAAGCCACAACGGGCCATAACGGAGACGGAATTTGGGGTAAGTAATTTTGAATAGTGTCTTAAATTTTGTTAATTTCTTGTTTGTTGGCTGGTGGTTTTCAAGTGATTTATGTTAACAGATGAATCACTATCTAATTTGAAAGAAACAATTCGTCAAGTCTTCGCTACAGCTGTAGCGAATCTAAATAACAACTCTGATACCAAGGAAATTAAAAGAAGGCTGAACGAACAGCTATCAACCTTTGTGGCGTCTTGGGAACGCCACAGCCTTCAGGCCTCCGAGAGCTGGAAACAAATACAAAATTTACAAGCGGAAATCAACAAAGAAAAGGAACGGTTTCATCTGGAATTTTGTGCAATTTTTAATCGGTAATTTATTTTTCTTAATTTATTGGCAAATGAGATATATATATTTTTTTAAATACATATTAAAATAGGTTTTCTCAAACTCACGACGCTCTTGCAGAATTGGAAAATATTTCCAAAGTGAAAGACGCTGAGCAGTGTGACAGGATTGAGAATGTGCGCAGTAGAATGAAAGAAGAAGTCGCAAGAATAGCGAAAGCTGAGTGGGAGACTTACATTAATAATTTGACAAACAATATTATTCAAAATATTCAGAAACATGTGGATCTCGAATTGGAGCTATAATTTTCACATGAGAATATTTAATATTATTTATTTAAAATGTTAAGTTCATCCCGTCCAAAAGTTCCGTACAATTTTTGCTATATGTATTTGTTTTCCTGTTGGGTCTAACCCGATCGATTAGTGGCTTCCTCTGTTTTTGTGTGTGAGCTCCTCTGAGAGAAATGCTGAAAGCCTTTAACTTTAATTATTCCGCTAGATAGATGTAGCAAGCTGTTTTAATATTGCAACTTTTGAAGAAAAGAAAAAAATATATACGAGTAAAAATGCTCAACATCGGAGTATTAATGCAGTTTCTGAAGAAAGTGCGTTTGTTGTAATGTATTTTATCTCTTAATCGTTAAAAACAGGTATAAAATTCATCGGTATCGTTAGATGTTTTTTGCCGTTTTCAGCTCGATAGCTCTTGTTGTGTACAATATATCCATGCATTTTGAAGTTTGAACGTAGCACTCTAAAATTAAAATTATGTTGGAATAATCTCCGCAGTTCTCCTACCAATTTGAATGAAACAGAAATCGATATCTTGAAAAACCGCACCTGTTGAAGAAATAATTTGAGTAAAAATTTTTTATATTTTTTCCAACATAAAACACTGTTCAAATTAGCGCCCTCTTTTCAAATTGTAAAATACTCACCACACACAGCAATCCGAAAAAAAACGAGGCCATTTTGTTTCCAGAGGTGAGTGTCAAAACACCCTGGCCTGGAAAGGAAATCGTCCATTTTCTTTGTTTCCGTAACTGAGAGGAAGTTACATTAAATTATCTTTCCTGATTTCATTATTTTTAAAGTAAAAAAGAAGTGCAGTGAATATCTCAAAATGTTTACAAATGCCTTCAATGTTAAATCGGACATTTCGGATGCTAAAATCGCCAGAATACGCGAAAAATTCTTAAAGGAAATGGAGTGCATACAAAATCAAGACATGGTAAGTTTTGTAATAAGTAGCAGCTGCCACCATTGACTTTTTTCTTTAATAGAGTGATCGAGTAATAAGCTACAAACGTGCACTCCGCTATTTTAAGGCTAAAAGTGAAAATAGGGATTATCACGTCCTAAAGGATGTGATTCTGCGATATATGGGCACAATTTTGGTAAGTTGCATACCATTTTGGAGTATTTCTTTATTACAGGCCTTTCTAACTTTATATTTCTAAAATATTTTGTTCATATAAAAGGAAGTTACTAAAAAATAATTATCTCATTCGAAATCAAAGAATATATGCTATGCGGCATTTCAATTCACATTACTTTTTTGACTTAAGATTCTAGAAGAACATTTGAAAGTTCATGAACATAAATAAAATTGTGCATTCAAACGCATTGCAAAGCTGATACTGCTGAATATCCATGGTAACGTAACTTTTCCAATAAACGCTAGTTTCTGAGATGTAACTAAATTTCAGCGAACCAATTTGTTTTGTTCTAAGAACCCTTTTTTTCAGAAACATTTGAATGTTATGTAATTTTTTAATTACAAGATAACATTGTAATCTAAAAAGTGAAGAAAATATGGGTTGTTTTACTGGTTGCTCTTTTTCTTTAAAGACTTCGTCTTTTGTAAAATGTGATACTTATCATATATTCTTAAAGAAAATCTTAAAATTTCAATAAAATAAATGTAAATTAATGTTAATTAGGGACAATATATTCAAATTAAAAACCATGTTTTTCAAGTTAAAAACCATGCTTTTTGCAGGATGTTGAAAAGCGATGCAACACCGAACATTTAAAAGAAGTGTTCGACATCATTTTACCCGAATTAACAGAATCGTGTGGAATTATCGTAATGAACTACGACGATGCGCCATTTCTATTGCAATTTTTCTCCACATGGTCAGAAATAATTGCCGGCGCGGATAAAGACACTCGAAGACATATCGCTCTAGAAAAAAGTTCTCTTTTGTAAGTATATATTAAAATTGTTTTGCAAAGAAAACTGATCACGAAATTTTGTATCAGGGCTTATATTTGCGAAACCATCTTCAAAACTGGACATTTTCATGCACAAATGAATGGGCTAGAAGTGCTTTTAAGATATATCGAAGCCTGCGAAGTAGAAGTAAAGGCAAAAGTACTGAAGGATATTATACCGTGCCAAAAACATCGGAGAATTCGTGATTTGCTTTTCAATATCGACCTTAGCAACTTTGAATTTGTAATAAAAACTTATAGTGGTATTTAGGTACATAAGCACAAAGTAATCTTTCAGGACGGCAGAGATTTTTTGAATGAATTCAACATGAATATATCAGAAGAGGAGCCAGTTTATTCTATTGCTGTCGAAAAAGGGTATATCGATGAAAAGCCTCTTATAAAACCGATGGTAAGTTAGCTATGTCATCTACTTAAAAAATACTTAATTTAGTTCATATTAGCATGAAGGAAAAGAATGTGTTTTTTGGGTGGATTTTAATTCAGCAACAGAAAGTATATCATTCTATTGCCAGTCCACAACATTTTATCCAAATAGCGAAAATTGGACCAATATTGAGGTGAAATTACCGAAAATAAATATTGAAAGGTAGAGCATTAGATGTATTATGCGTGAAAGAAATAAATATTTTATTTTTCAAACCTAGAGGGAAGTGTGAATTTAAAGTTCTTGCAAATAGAGACAATGTTCAGGTGTACCCTCTTTCTACGCGGCAGATATTTTTACAGACAAAAATAATTTTTAGATTTACTTTTGTCGAAAATGAGTTAAGCAATCTTCGGAGAATCGTTTCGTGTTACAATTTAAATAAGGTAAGCTGTCTTAAGAGAATTTGATTGAAATTTTGATTTTCTACAATCTTTAGAAAACCAATAATGCTGCTTATGCTGGAAGCGATAATTTCTGCAATGGATTTAAAACGATTAACTCAAATCTTGGTAAGGGACCAAAATATTTAAAATAAAAAACACGACAGAAAATATTAAAATTTCATACATATGTATGTAGACATAATGCTACACTTTTTTTGTCGTTGTTCATTGTTTACATATCATTAATTTGTTGAGACAGATATTTGCGATTATCAGTTAAATTAAAATTAACAGAAAATTTGGTTTTTGATCGAATGAAATATTGAAACCTTGAAACTTTATTTATATTTATAAAAAAATCTTTAAATCCATACTTAGGTTTTTTGGCGATATTTTTTCTATGAACTTTCCTCGTATGTTTTAATAACTTTATTTAGTGAAAACGCAAAAATTTATTTGTTAGTAATTTTTTCGTAATAACCATTTTAATTTTCAGAAACAGAATGGTTAGAGCCTAAGTTACCACTTCCAAAAATAGAAACTAAATTAAGAAAACGAGATCTTACTTGGGAAAACCGTCCTCAGAATGATCCAGAAAAACAATTTTTTGAAAACACTACGTCACGTATTAATAAGAACCAGAAAGATGTTCTTGCATTCAAGTCCGATATTTCTTCAGTTCAAAATACTTCAACTGACAACAAGAAAATAACTACTGAGGAAATTGTTTCCACATCTGAGGCATCAAAAGTAAATATGCAGAGAACTACTGAACCGAGGGATTCTAATACTGCCACCAAAGATTCTAATTTATATACAGAAACAAATAATAGCGATAAAATCACGCAATTTAAAGCAAAACTTTCTGCACATAAGAGAAATTATGAAATGAACAATGGAATGCCGTTTAAAGAAATGAATACTCTTGCAAGTGGTAGCCATATATTTAGTAAATCGCATACTAAAACTGTTGCTCATAATAGTCAAGGAACAATTAATGCTAACATAAATCAAAAGACTAAAACTAAAAATTCCGGCAAGGCTGAAATTGAAACTGTTGTAAACAGTTATTGTACTCAAAAGGTTAATACTGAAAAATCTGAGTTGAATCGTTCTCCAGAAAATAGGAATTCCGACTACATTCAAAAAGAACGTGCCCCCGAAACAAATACTGAGAAAGTATTTGATACCAATATAGAGAATCCTCGTCAGAATCCGAAATCTTCATCGAAAAGAAAGCTTTATAACTCAACGTCGGAAGTGCACATAGGCAGTGAACTAAGCAAAGACAGTCAATTGCAAAGAAGGAAGTATCTACAAGAAAGACGTAAGAGGGAAAATAGAAATTCTCTTAAACTTATCAATTTAGTGAAGCCCATGGACTTCAGTAAGAAAAATGATGACGTGAAAGATCATGAAATTTCTAATGTCACTGAGTCAATTGCAGGTAATGAAGAAAAAATTCAAGAGGTGGTCGAGGAGTATGTGAACAATAAATGGTATGTTGGGATCAAAAGCTCCTTACAATGTCCGGGCGTAGCCGATAAATTTACGCCGCAACAGCAAGAAACTATTAAAAATAACTTAAAAACTTTAAATTCAAAATTTGTTAACCCCGCAAAAAAATTTTTTAAAAGCCATAGAACTTTGCACATTGAACAACTTGATGTCTATGATGTAAGAAATATCAAAGACGGTCCTGCACTCGCAAAGAGAGGGAGACCAAAAAAAGTAAAGGGAAAAATTATTCCACTAATTAAAAAGAATGTTGTTCCAAAATATGTCGGACCAAATACAAATGTGTCGCACTCCTACAGGCGTAGGAAAGGTAATAACCCCGGCAATACAGTTAATGTGGTTGGCGTAGATCCAACGAGTACTATAGAACCTGTAGAGATTACAAGAGATTACGTTACGCCACGAAAAACTTTAAGCCCACAAAGAATTAATACTTCACCTGAAATTGATCGCTCTACCAGCGCAATAGCAAATCAGAGTATGGCACCAAATACATCTTTTGAAACGAAGGATTGTAGCGGTGAACGCCATGAAGCTGAACAGAAAAATAACCTTGAAAAGCAGCCTCTTAAACGCGATAACGCCCAAAACGATTCCCATAATACAAACTCAATGGGCAGAGGTGGATTAACTGAAGTAAAATCTGGAAAATATACATCCTACGGCGAAAATTGTTATCGTAATCTAGAAAAGAGTTTAGACCGGATCAATTATCCAAGAAGTGCCACTATTACTCAGCGGGAAATTAATTTTACTACGAATGTACAATCAAACTGGTTCATTAAAAAATTTCTGGACAGTCTTGCTGATCAAAATAATGTTAATATAGAAATAAAAAGTTCTAGTGGTGATCTAATAATAAAAAATTGCCAAAATTCATATGAGTTGGATTGTCAAGATTATCGTGAGGAAAATTGCTTTAATAATTTTCAGGACGATAACGTCAATTTAGATAGCTGTAGTTCACATGAAAATAATGAAGGTTGTCAAAGCAGGGAGTCACTAGAGAAAAGGAAAAGTGCCGGCTCTAAAAGTAAGGAAATAGTTCCTTATAAAAAGATAAGAACAGAAACCACAATGGGCCATAACGGAGGCGGAATTTGGGGTAAGTAATTTTGAATATTGTTTTAACTTCTGTTAATTTCTTGTTTGTTGGCTGGTGGTATTAAAGTTATTTATGTTAACAGATGAATTACTATCTAATTTGATAAAAAAAAGTCATCAATTCTTCGCTAAAGCTGTAGCGAACCTAAATAACAGTTTTGATACCAAGGAAATTAAAAGAAGGCTGAACGAACAGCTATCAACCTTTGTGGCGTCTTGGGAACGCCACAGCCTTCAGGCCTCCAAGAACTGGAAACAAATACAAAATTTACAAGCTCAAATCAACAAAGAAAAGGAACGGTTTCATCTGGAATTATGTGCAATTTTTAATCAGTAATTTATTTTTCTTAATTTATTGGCAAATGAGATATATATATTTTTTTAAATACATATTAAAATAGGTTTTCTCAAACTCACGACGCTCTTGCAGAATTGGAAAATATTTCCAAAGTGAAAGACGCTGAGCAGCGTGACCGGATTGAAAATGTGCGTAGTAGAATGAAAGAAGAAGTCACAAGAATAGCGAAAGCTGAGTGGGAGACTTACGTTAATAATTTGACAAACAATATTATTAAAAATATTCAGAAACATATGGATTTAGATTTGCAGTTATAATTTTTACATTTAAAATCCCAAATCAGGGAATATTCTGATTTTTATTTAAGGAATACAAGGATTACTCTTTTAGTTGCCTTTAAATATATATACAGTATTTAAATATCTTTAATTTCTAAATAAGTAGAAAAGAATTGGTTTAATTTAATTTCTACTTTTATTTTATTGACGTTTACCACATATTTTTTGAACTAGTAAATAGTTTCAAACTATAAAAAAAATATTGAACTAGAAAGTCATTGGAGAAGTTTAAATGTTGGTAGCTTTAAAAACTCGATATTTTGAATGCAATATGTATATATTTTTTTAAATTATTGTAATTCATCCAAAATCGTCTACTCTACAAAATATTTAATACTCGCAGATTCCAAAAATGCGCAAAGAGTATACCCACCAGAAAGTAATAATATCCCAATTATATAGTTATTTTAGAAAACGAAGTTAATTTATTTAAATTAAAATTTAACAATTAAATTTCAAAGATGCAATCATTCAGTAACGACATCAATCTCGTCCTCACTGGAGCTCATGGCTTCATCATTTGATTTCGACAAATCTTCCAGTGCTTTTTCTTGTCCGCTTTTTAAATTTTCTCTAGTATGTCGCCACTTCATGCGCCTATTTTGGAACCACACCTTGACCTGTGTATAGATAAAATTATTAAGAAAAAAATCTTGAGTTTCAGTTAATATAAAAGTACCTGAGCATCAGTTAAATTCAACCTAGCGGCTAGCTTCCTTCGGTCTGGTTTGGTAATGTACTTCTGTTGCTGAAACTGAATCTCCAGTCCTTTGCGTTGCAAATTGCTGAAAACAGCTCGAGACCAAGATCGTTTTCTCTTCCCGCTCTGACCGGACGGATTGCTGCTATTGCTGTGTATCATCCCATTTTCCTGTCGAAATTGGTGGCTAGACGTTTGCAAAGACTTCAGGGTGTTCACACAGCTTCCAACACCAGGGCCTTGATATTTTAGGAGTTGAGCAATTCCTCCAAAATTCGTGGATACTGAAGTCGCCAGGGATGCTGGAAGTATTTAAAAAATTTTATTATTCACTTATTTAATTGTTTTTCTTTTAAATAGGTACTAAAACTATTCAGAGTCACCTCGAGCTGTGGAGCACTCTTGAAACGCTTTGTCCGCTGATTGACGATGATCGATCATCCGAAAATGTAAATATTTATACTGGCGCAATGTGTAACATTCGTTCATCGATGGAAAATACGGCAAAGGAGATTCAAAGCACGCGGGCTCTTTTCAGGTAAATAAATTTTTAGTGTCTGTCTACTTTGATACAGCCGGAATGCTATTGATTTGTTAGCACTGCCAATTGATTAGCGAACGATCTTTTACTTTGCGCACTGTCTCTATTTTCGGGTTCTCTATGTGTAAATCGACAGCCCAGATAATTTGGCCGTTTATTTTCAAAATCTGATCGAGCTAAATGCTAGGAAGCGCGCGCTTTAGCACTAATGCATATCCAATGATTAATTGGTTACACTGATCGAAGCACTGGAGAATGTTTTTGTAGCGATCGCTCGCCAGGGATTCAATTTGGTTTATGATGTTTACAGCTCACCTGGGGCGCTGGGATAATAAAATTTGCTCTGAATTGTTCCCGATTCGACTGCTTCTATTTGATTTTTAGGAACGAAAACAATAAAATTTGCGTTATTTACACACAGCGTCTGTTACATTACGGAAAGGCAATGCTTTTGGAGAACTTAAATTTTATGGGAATGAATTGATGATTTTATATAGGATTCCAATTCTTTAAATTTGTTTAAACGAAAAGGATGCTTACATAACCGACTTGACGCAGTTAATGAACAGATAAATTATTTTCATTATCATCAGATGTAATCTACAGATTTCAATGCTTAACTATTGAAAACTGCTAAAGTATTTATTTAATACAGTCTGAGAAGAAACCGATTATAATCGACTTTAAAGTTTAGACACTTTACAGTCAATGGAGATATCTTGAAAAATGTTTTAATTTCGTATTAATGTGAAAATACTTTCTATGCCTTTCTAATTTTTATCTGTTATTTAAAAAACATCCGCCCGATTTCCTCTTCAAACTGCCTATCATTTCGAAAATCATATCTCTATTAGTCGTACTTAGTAGATGCCTCAAGAAACAACTAGAATTGTTTCATCAAAAAAGATACCCTGTATAATCTTATCGATATCTTCTTAAGTGCAATATAAATACCCTGGCATGATAACCACTTTTGTAGTCGTATTGAATTCATAGGCGCAATGAGGATTCTGGTCGTACTCGGTCTCATTTTCATATCATCAACTTTTGCTAAGTTCTACCCTCTTCTACCCGAGGGTAGGATTGCAGGTGGAATCGAAGCGAAACCCAAAAGTGCTCCTTTTATTGTGTCGCTACAGTTGAAGTCGAATAAGGGTCTTATTCACTACTGTGGGGGTACAATTATAGACGCTAACTGGATATTAACAGCTGCCCATTGCTTGTATGGAAGGAAGGATACGGCTAATATAAAAATTGAAGCGGGAAGGCACAATTTAAAAAATTCTGAATCAACTGCTCAGGAAAGGTCTATCGATTCCTTCGTTATTCACAAACTATACACCGGTGGTATAGCACCTTATGATATTGCGTTGATATACGTGAAAGAAGCATTTAAATGGACCGATGCTGTGAAACCAGCTGCACTTCCGAATGATGGCAAAATTCCAAGTGGAAAAACAACTCTCTATGGTTGGGGGAGTACGGCAAAAAGTACCAGTTCAGCTTTTCCCGATGTCCTTCAAACAGCCGACGTGGACGTCCTTGCTCAACCAGAGTGCAAAAAAATTATTGGAAATGGAATTGGAAATGTTCATGAGACAAACATGTGCACAGCGTCACCACCTGAAGGAATAGGCGTTTGCAGTTCAGACTCTGGCGGTCCTCTAGTACAAAAAGTGTCTGGGACGGTTGAAATTATCGGAGTTGTTTCGTGGGCAGAAGTTCCTTGTGGAAAACCACACTCGCCATCAGTTTACGTACGAGTTTCTGCTTTTATTCGCTGGATTAATGAAATGAAAAATGGGCACAAGTGATTTAAAAAAAAAACATTTTATATTTGATCAAAAGAAAATTTAATTAAACAGCTCTAAAAGAATATCTAATCTAACTTTGATCCCACCAATCGTCATTTATATCCCTATCATATGTATCTACATATATAAAAGTCACTACCAATGGCAGGAAAAAACTTCTCAAAGGCTATATATAAAGTATGGAAAATTCTTTCCTTGTAATATTTTTTTTTTTAAATTTATATTCTATGATTTTATTAGAAGTACTAAGTAAATATTGTATAACCTTTTTTTAATTTTATGTTGCGTTTATTTATTTGCAACTGTTATTCCAAGCTTTTATCATATCTTTAGGTTGAGTATTAAATTCAAGTGAAATATTATGAAATGAATCTGCGAACGCTTAAATTTTTAATTGTGACAATTTTTAACTTTTTTAACTATAATCCTACTCCCTCAGCACAATTACATCGCTCCACTAGTTTAACAATTTAAATAATTGTTTTGCCCTATTCAAACTTTGTGAGTTTATTTGATGATTTATTACATTTATCGAGATATGCAAATGCACGTACTTATTTTGGTATTTCTCTTATTTTAATTTATTCAGAGTGTATATAATCAATATGTACCTACCAATAAAATTCATGTGTTTCCTGATTCTCAACAACAGAACTTATAATTGAAAATTACTAGCAGGATATTTCAATCTGCTCCCTTAAAGGTATGTTAGTGCCAATAAACGCGGCTCGACATCATTCTGTTTATATCAACCTCGCAATGGACTCTATAAATGCTGCAGATTAAAGGCAAATAGGAAATAATGATCGTGTGGAAAGTCTGTTGGTATCTTTTGGGTGATCCTCGCAGAGATCCCACTAGATGTGGAGGGCATGTGGCTTTCGTTATCCGCCACCGATATGCGTTCGAGCCGCGCTGCTTCGAGTAAACACACCGACGGTTAATTGGTACATTTGAAAATTGTAATAAACACGTTTGGTTGTGCGGTGTGCCCATCCCCGACGTGAATAATTATTGTTTATGTGGATCGCAAGTGCCGCAATCATTCTGAGTATATAGGAGGAAAAGCCTTTCAAAAGGTGCATCTCACTTCCGCAAGCCGCAGCGGGTTAAATCGATAAAAATTGTTTACCTCTTCCTTTTTGGAATTGAACGTCATTGAGAAATGAAATTGAACGGCCGGCCTCTGGTTACGCGGTGACATCTCTATTTTGAGAAATTTTCCCGATTTCCTTTCCAAATGCATTTTCTTCAGCCTGAATCTTGGGTTGTGCATCCCAACAAACAATGCATCAAGGATGAAACCAGGTCGATTGGGATTTGTTTATTGTTGCACACCTATTAATTTACAAATGAGGAAGACTAATGAGCTCTTCTGTGCAGCTTAAGTGCATAAGCAGTCTAAATTTTGATTATTTCCTCCGTGAAAATCAAATGAACGCATTTTCATGGGTGGCGGATTTGTGGTGGCTTCGCCAGGTAATAAAACTTTCAGTAGATGCGTTGTTTGTGCCATAAATAATGTCTTCTTTGGTTGAACGTGAACCACATTACCTTTTTGGACGGCATGTTCCCATATTTTACTGTTTTGAGCTGAATTTTCTGGCAAATAAATAAATTTGCAAAACATAAAACGAAAATGAGTTGGTTACTAGGAAAGAGATACGAATTAAATTCATGTTTCGAAAGTTTTTTATGTGATTGTTTCATTCAACTAATTTTGGTTGTATATGCTTTATTGAACTTGGAAGTTATTTATAAATCCTTCGAATAATCAGGGTCCAGACAAAAAATTTCATTTTGTTGTTATCAAAGAATTTAAAATTGAAATTTAGATAGGTAAAAAGACTATTGATGCAAAACTATTTAAAATTGTCTTTAGTCTCTCTTTAAAATTCTTACAACTTTCAGGGATCAGGGAATGAACAAATATTATTATTATTTTTTTTGTAATACATATTTTTAAAGCGCTAATACACAGTACAAGATTTTCAAATTAAACATAAAAATATATTGTATATGTTTATACATATTGACTTTAAATATTTAAAGCAAATAGAAATAAAAATGTTAAATAGTGAAGTGCTCTAAAAACTAACAACACAATCATCATATTTACATTCATTTACAACCGTCAGAATTCCTATTGCCATTGTCTCACTTAACATCCCTAAAAAATCAAAATTTGTTTACAAGCCTACAAGAAGTGCATCTGTGGCCCGCACAACGCCTCTGATCAGGCCTCGAAACTGATCCTACAATTGATCACTCTTCGATATTTGTTCAAAAGGAAAGAAAAATAAATAAAAATTATCATCTCCGGGATTTGGTGTTCCTCTAAAGAAGTTTGTTTACATGTAGGAAGAATCCCTTTGACAAGATTTCCTTTTTCCTTTTGCTGGAAGACAAGTACCAACTGGAATTGAGCTCTTGTTCTCAAATTAGCTGCAAACACGGAAACCACAAAATTTTTTTGATTATTTATTCAAACAAATATTAAAAGAGTGCAGCGATTTTTTTTCTTCTTTGTTGAGAAAATTTACGAAAATATCAAAGTAAAGATCAAAGAATTTAAAACAAAAGCTGCGTTGTGTTCTTTTTGTATTACCAAATTATTAAGTGATCAAAGCGTTATAGCACGATCTGTTTACTTATTGAACTGATCTGTTAAGAGAAAGCGGCTTTGTTATTTTCTCGAAAAGTGATCATAAATTTCTGAAAAATATTGCTTTGTCGAACAGGACAAGATTAGCGTTATTTATATGAAAAAAAAAATTAAACAATGTTTTTCAAAGTGATACATAATTTATTATTTCTTAGCGCTGTTTAATTCATAATTTTCTTGAGTTTCTCGTATCCAGTCAATGAAAGCAGAAACTCTAACGTAGACAGACTTGTCGTTAGATTGCCCGCACACAGCAGTTCCCCAAGAAACAACACCGATGATCACGTTCTGGTTATATGAGTTTTCCTGAACCAAAGGACCACCAGAATCGGCGCTGCAGGACGTAATTCCTTTCGGAGTTGCTGCGGTGCAGACGTTCGTCTCGTGTACTAAACTAAAGGTTTTGCGACATTCAGCAAGTGAAACAACGGGCAGCACTGCTGTTTGAAGCACTTTGGGGATTGTGACCCCATTGTCATTAGAAGTCAAGCCCCACCCAAATAGCAATGCAAATCCTTGAGGTATAGCGTCTTTTTCAGGCAGAGAAATCGGTTGAACCAAGTCTGTCCAGACGAAGGGTTTTGCGGTGTAGATCAGAGCAATGTCGTAAGGTGTTGGACCTCCCTCATACAGCTCATGCATTCTGTAGTAATCGATTGATCGGACCTGATCGCTTTCTTCAGTCCTTTTGAGATCATAGCGACCGGCATGAATTCTAATTTCGCTGATAACTTTATCTCTCAGGCAGTGAGCCGCGGTTAGCACCCAGTGCTCGTTGATGATGCTTCCCCCGCAAAAGTGGGCGTAGTAAGGATTATTTCCCTGGATGGACACGATGTACGGAGCAACTCCGCGACGGGCATTCCACCCGTTAGCAATGCGTCCTTCTGGCCCTAATTTAAATCCATAAGAAATTGTAAGTGTAGCGAGAACCACGACAATCACTTTTGCGGAGTACATGATCGCGGTGGTGTTTAAAAAAAAACTAAAATTTCACACAAAAATAGACGTCTTTTATGTGCTCATCATTTCGTGTTATCAATTGTGATAGCATTGTCATGTCTTCGGAATTACCCTGGTGCTGTATCAGATATCTTTTATGGATAGTGATTTTTCTAATCGGGCTTACACGTGGATTAGTCAATTTGATTTTATAAGATATTGATAATTTTTTTTTAACCTTAAGATAGTCATATGTATGTCGTATAGGGTGAACGCGAACTTGACATTTCATTTCATTCATTTTTATGGATTAATTACAAACAAATCGAAAAAAATACTTATTTCATTTATATTTTAACGCAACTTTCGTAAACACACGGTTTTTTTTTTACAATTATACTGTTGGTATATCAGCAAGTAAAAGAAACCGGTGTGTCGGTAGGCAAAAGATTTTGTCCTTTTTTAGTATCACCCTAACCATTCTAAAATTTATCATTTTGTGTTATTTATTGTAGTTTGGTTAGAGTTTTTCTTAATTCTCTCATCGGCATCATAATTCTTACCGTCTTCTGCCGTACATGTCCGCTTTATTTTTTCTTACCATATTACTGATAATGTGTAACTTTTTAAGAATTTGTGTAAAATATTCACAATTGCCCTATCCTCGTACTTGAATAGAATGTAGTTGTTATCCTAAATAAATATGTGGCAATTACGTCTTAAGTTCATGATTTAGAAATCAATTATTATGTCGAGAAAATTCATTTGATTTTCGTAAATCTGGCTTTGTACTTCTTAATAAATTTTCTGTAACATGAAATTTATGTCAGTCAAAAGAAAATAAAACATTAGAAATTGTACTTGCAAAATATCCTGAAAACCTGTCGATCCATTCAAAAGTAGGTAATGCGCGTTTCAGAAAGTAAATTTTAACTAAGTAAAATTTCAAACATATTAAAGAGAGGTGAACAAGTCCCAACTTTTGAGAAGAAATCATGTGTGTAAGCAAATTGACTGTGGAAATAAATAATAATAAAATAAAAACGGACCTGCACGATAAACGCAACGTTTGACTATGCAACTTATAAATCTCCTTAATCTAAAAAAGCGAAGTCGACCGTATATTTATGTGACGTAACTCTTAACTCTTAAATATCGAATTAGCTCACCTGTGTTAATGCTGTTTGTTACACGAATTGGCATCGGTCGAACAACCGAAACCGAATCTGCAGCAGTAGATCTGATGATACCGTGACTGCTAACATTACTGACATACAAATTCCTTCCGTGAGGGTACTTACAGCATTCAAATCCACCTGGACATGTACTACAATTGCAGTAGTTGTTGCAATCATCCAATGAGCAATTAATTCGATTTATCATCATCGGACCAGCAGAACGGTCATCTGCATCATCATCAGCACTTGTGCTGTCGATGTCGTTCCCCAGGAGCCGATCGACGCTAAAGCTTAATTTTATTTTTCTATCAGCTTTAACATTGCGATGGGTGCTGCTCTGGCCAGTGGGCGATATATCTCCCGTGTCCATTTGCCTGCAGTGATCCTCACTGGCTGCTTGCGGCTTAGCAGCACATTTAGCGAGAACACCCATCAAGAGATCGTCTTGGCTCGATCGAAATTTCGTAATAAAAAGCGAAGATAAATTATGGGAATCACTTAAAGTCCTTTCCCGCGGCGTTGAATTGATTACACCTAGTGTCGTGTAATTCATCTTGTTCGAGAATCGATCACCGATCGCATAATTGTGGGGATCTCTTCTCTGTCGATCGTTTGATTGTTATTGATACACCGGAACCGCTCGCCTCGAGAGATTTATTAGCCACTTCGATGCTTGTTTACTTGAACGATTGAATTGGCACTTAAGTTATAATGATGGCGATTTCACCTTAATGATCCTACCATTTATCTTGTATAGTAATTTGATTGGACGTTTATTTGTTTTTCGTAAATTAGTGGAAGCACTTTTTTTTATATAGATATATAGAACCACTACTCACTACCTCAGAAACTTTAAACAAAGTACACCTTCTATTCGCTTATTCAAGAATTGCTTCGTATAACTTTTAGTCTTTCACTTCCTTTCAAACGATTTAAATATAATACAAAAAATCGTAAATCAATATACGGCTATACTTGACCATCGCAGCGCAACGCTGACTGCCTCACTGAATTGCTAGTGGATATCTCAGCATCTTGCATGGACCACTTTGAAGTTGAATTAACTGAAGAGGCGGAGTCGATTGCGAACGATCTTCGGTTGGCTGAGACGACAGCGATCAGTGCGCCGTTGATTGGGCGAAGGAGGATTTACGAGCGCCATTGCGTATTATTAGATCGTCTGTATTTTTGGGCTAACTGCGATGATTTTCATAGACAGAATGAGCCGTGATACTTTTATTAGGTGATCCTATATTTACGATTTTAAATTACCGGATAAGTGGGAGTCCAATTAAGACCCATTTTTATCTGCTTCGATCGGATTGGTTATTTTCTGAAGGTCGATGGTTAGGTATTTGTTATATCGACAGCCAATTTTCAGGGCGATTAATTTATACATATACATATGTATGCCTAAAATCAATTTGAAAGACTGGAGATATTTTTAAATCATTTTATTACCCTTTTCCTAATTGCTTACAGATAATAAATTTAACGCTTGTAGGAATTTAAACGACTATACATATAACTGGGCTATTTAAAAGCAAATGCTTCGTTTACCTAAATTCAAATTTACGTTAAAATAGGATGCATTAAAAAAGGCAGTGAATTGCGAATTCTTTGCAGAAAGTCAAGAACCCTAAAAAATATAATTCCGATTATAGGTCGTCATCTTTAATTGTTAAAATCACTTTATGTAATTAAATACACATTTCACTGATGCTTTTACTGCATCCGTATATTCTTACCGAATCAAAATAAAATTAGATTAATTTTATTGCAACGCAAGTTAAAATGTTGTGATGGAAAGTTTCTGAAAATGACTTAACTTTATAGGATATTGAATTGAATTAACAAATGGAATTTGGCAGCGACTATATTTATTTAATATTAAAAAAAAAACGAATGAAACCACTTAAATGGTTGCAAGATTGCAATTAGCATATCTCTCCTCGCACTGCTTTCCATGCTGCTTATATTGCGCTACATCAGGAAGATACTTAAAAAATAAATTTAGTCGATGACCATCCCCATTTTCAAGACCACCATCTGGCAAAGATGATGATGATGCATTCCTCTCCAGACGATTTAGAACAGATTTTTGCATACCCCATATGAAAGGAGCACTTTTACAAAGTAAGAGTTTTATGCAATCCCCTTCTCCTTCTTGTTTTTCTAGTGCGCTTACATTTTCTGCTAGGTACTCAGGAATTTTTGGATCTTTAATATCCTCTAAGAGTTTTGATAGGGCTGGAGAAGAATTTTCTAGAATCCAGTTAATAGAGGAATCGATACGGGATTGCCGATCGGATTGATCAGACATTCGTGGTTGATACTGTTCGTCACGGGAATCTTTAAAATTATCTGGCTTTGATGGTAAACCAGTACGAGATATTAGAATATTTCCAATCTGAAATAAAAAAAAAACATACAAAATTTAGACTTGATGGGAGGCTCATGGCTAATAAAATTGAATGTGATTTCAAAAATAAGACACATACCATTTGGGCAATCATAATAATTCCATTGATAGCCAAGGCTCCAAGTTTGTTATTATCAAATCCCATTAAACGTAAGAGGCCATTAATAAGCCCCAGATTGTTAGAATTTTCAGATGACCCAGATTTTGAATTTTCAGGAGTTTCAGTGCTTCCGGTATCTTGTCGCTTTACATTCATTTGTGGTGCAAACGTTTTAGCAACTAAATCAGCAACATCAGCAACTGTGTTAATACCTGCAGATTAATATAAATTTTGAGATAGTGAAGAATAAAAATTGTTCGTAGAATTCTTGTAAGTGCTCGTACTCCGAAACTTTAATAACATCAGAAATGAGTGTATAGGTACCTTTGTTATATGTACTTGCACTTTCGTTTTTGTACCTTTTGTATATATACTTTTGGTTTTATACTTCCGAAGCATATCCGTGTAAATAGCTGAAGATTATATCTTAAGCCATCACCAAATATTCGAAAGTTAATTAGGTTTAATGAGGTAAACTCTATATAATTATATACTCGTACCTATAACACTTGGTTACAAAGTAAAACAAAATTCATGTGAATTCAACCTCCCCATAAATTTATTCTAGTTTTAGTCACTTTAAAAACGATTTAATAAGGTGAAAAAAAGTCTCTTCTCCTTACCTAACATTTGTCCAGCATATTTAATTCCATTGTTAATATTGTCCATTATTCCACGCTTATGAATAGTTTTACATTCAGTTTCAAAAATTAAACAGAAAAGTACAAAACAGAGCAAGAGAAATATTTTTGAAAATATAAACTTTTGGCAGTACATTTTCGTAAATAAAAACTTTAAAAATTTTTAAGTTTCGTTAATTGAAAAGGTAAATATAGAATAGAAATTCTTATAACTCTTTTACTACTAAAACCCGGACTTGTCTTCTTTTGCGTTGAAACAATACTGCACCCCCCATCTCACGGTGTTAAGTTTGCGAAATAATCGTCAAACTTATTCCGCTAAATTGGTAGGAAATTTACTGTAATTCTTCTAAATAACTGAACCAAAGATGTTCAGGGTTTGTGCACATTTCCATGGAGTGTTCTCTTATAATCCCCTTCACAAATGTTGACGAGCTTGAAGTTGTGCCTTCCCTGAAATGCCATGCTCAACGATTTGTGGACAAATATTCACGGTGCATAACCCACTTAACGATCTTAAAGAGTACTGCTTCTGTCTGTTGTTACTTTCTTCCAAAAAGGCGTTTAAAAAAAAAATAAATACTATAAAAAATTAAATTTTAGTTTGAGAAACGTTCATTCCCTATATATGTAGTTGACATTAGAAAATATGCCGATCACACCTGTTGAGGCGTTAATCGCGAGGGACAGTTAAGACAAAGCATTAGTTATAAATAACCCGTTTAGTATGTTAAAATTCAATGCCAGTAGCTGCCCACTGGTGCATAAACTGAGGCAGACTTATGTATAAGGCAAATAATGAGATCCCCATAAAGAAAGATTTTGTCATGCTGAAATTTATTACTGTTTACATGCAGTTGATGCGCCCAATTAGTAAATCAACGTCTTTTAATAATTCAGAATTAACCAAATCAAAAATGGAGGCAAAACAGTCACGCTAATAAATAAATTTCGTCTTAAAGAACAGGCAAAAAAAAAGTATTATTTCTACGTCTTCCCCTCCGTGTTCGACTGAAATCTTTTGCCGCCGCGATCGCGGCCAAACACCGCGCATTAAACATTGAAGTGGTGTGGGGCCAAACGTAAAAATCCCATGACTTAATGCCTCCACCTCAGTCGCATTGTGAAGTTGTTTTTCCACCGGCCGTGTCATATTTATGTGCGATCATATTTATGTCATGTGTTTATTAAATTTAACGATCACCGCAAGAAAAGGCCAAAGAATGAGGCAGTGATCGTTATGTTGTGCCGGCACTAAATAAAATTTGTATTCCCACACTGGACCCTGAGTGGACGCGAACGATGCTGGTGCAGCATCGGAATTACCTGGAGTCGATCTAAATCATGTAACAAACTGAAGTGCAATATCTCCTGCGGCAGAGGGAAAGCCTTAAGTGCTTCGGCCGACTTAGTGACCGGTACCTAACTTGTAATTTTTGGTGACATATTTATTTTCGCATTAACTCTTATTGATCTCCGCTGCCATCATTTGTTGCTCTCAGAGGAGCTCTGGTATTCATAATTCACTTTCGATAAAATTTAGGGAGTAAGTTGAACTACAGATCAGGTTTTACTATAATCAAAATTTTTAATAGTAGAAATTTTTCGAGTATATAATGTATTATATAGATTTGACCTTAAAAGAATATGGAAAAATCTATCTTATATGTTAACATTTTCAAAATAAGCTTAACATATGTACATATGTATATTAATACGAATTTAAAACATGTTTTTCAAAACTTAAAACATTTGAAAATTACTATGCTTTTAATTCAACGCAACTGCATTAAGGATCAAGAAAACTTCAAATTTAAAAGAATTGGTTTCTCCCAGTGTACTCATCATTGTTATTTTTTATGACCGACTAAATTTAAGTTTTTCTCTTCAGAATTACAGAAATCTAAAAGAATGCGGACTTCTCCATTGTAGTGTTTAAACATTTTTTTTTTCTTTAGGGTATACGTATACCTACTATCAAAGACTTCATAAGTAAATAGAAAGATGTCGCAGGCAGAACAAATTCTGTCAAATGTTTTATTTCTAATTGTTCCGATATAATGTTAATATTTATTATATACCCCTGCGGTCATAAAAATCGCACCACTTGAAATTCATGAAAAAGTTGAATAAAACGATACCATAAACCGCTTCTTTTTCTGTCTTCCCAGGGGGTGGAAATTTCTGAAAAGTTTTGGGAAGGAAGGGGCGATAAATAAAAAATTAGAGATTGTTTTAAATGTTTATTCATTTTTACAAATTTGGGATAATTCTAATTAAACTTAATTCTGAATATGATTATTCATTTAAAAATTTTAAATTTCGACTGGATAACTTTTGCATACAAATTGAAAAGCAATTTAATAAATTGACATTGCACAAAATGAAAATTTATGTAATTTTAATCAGTCTTTTAACTTCTTTTTTTTTTCTTGGTTTTCCTGAAGCAGGTGGGTCACTTCAGCTGAAAATTTCTTGCACCAGTCCAATCCCAGCGTTAAATTTAAACTCCCAGAGTCATGTGATCACCAGAAACAAATATTTTTTAAAAACTTCACGGTACATACATATTTTGATTTTCATTATTTCTATAAGCAAGCAGCAATTAGAAATTAAAAAAATTGATTAAAAAAAGCTTAATTCCAGCGGTTCCTATTGAAATTTTTCTTGTCTACACAATTTGGTCTGCGTGCAACATCTTTATGTTTAGTTACATATATATATATACCTATATGTACATATAGTCTTTGGTATTATTTAGTATTGGGTTTTTTCTGCAAATCTATTTTCGTTGAGTGTTCTTGTTGATCTGTTTTTATTAATTAATAAAAGCATTAACCTCACTTCCTGCAAATATCAGTAAATAAAAAAAGGATCACTCTTATCTGTTTTAGGCTAAGATTGTAATCAATTCAAAAATAATTAATAAATCTTTCCACAAGACTTGGGAAAGGAGGCGTTAAATGTCATAACAATATCCGACGAAATCAAAATAACATCAAAATCCCAAAAGCTATAAAAAACGAAATTTTGTTTATATGCATATATTTAAGTCCCACCGTTGATGGCTAGAAAATAAAAATTACCATAATGAAATTGGTTCTGTTTTGAAGCTTGGTATCCCGCCACAGAAATTAATCGCTAATTACGCCAATAAAGTATCAATTCGGACGCTAACAGGGCTAATCACTCCCATTATGGGTATATGAATTCCATAACTGGCGCTGCGGCGCGACTCACCCAAAGTCCAGGAGTAAAAAACGTTAGCCACCGGCCGAATATTTATTAATGACGGCTCAAACTTTATAAATACTCAGATGACACCCGGCTCGGGGAGCTCCCAAAGTATGCTGCGATTGCGCAGATGCCTATGGACCTGCCAATCCCGCGGGCACTCGATACAGCGCCGTCGGTGGATATTTGGTTTCATCTCTTTCCTCGGGCGTTTTGTTTTGATTTATTCGGCTGATCAAGAGGAATCGAGATCCCCGGACCCCGGCGTTGTCGCCATCCGTCCTCCATCCCAGGCTCTTGGGAGCGCATATCTGGGCAAGAAGATCTCCCTCGTGGACACCTACAGCTCCGGGCATTTTATTCGGGTTCTGTGGTGATTTGATATAGTGGACGCGTGCTGCTTCAAGTCAAACGATTTACATAAAGCAATAAAGTCGCTTTTTTTATGGGTTCGCTGAATTGCTCAAATTATTATTGAAGAAATCCTCTTTAATTTTATGGGCAATTTTAGCTGCCTTAAT
This sequence comes from Machimus atricapillus, assembly GCA_933228815.1. NCBI lineage: Eukaryota > Metazoa > Arthropoda > Insecta > Diptera > Asilidae > Machimus > Machimus atricapillus. The sequence goes on along the minus strand of OW121787.1, from coordinate 41,806,596 downwards.
CGTGACCCGGGCACTGTTTTAAATCGGATTAAACACTGCAATAAAAATGGCAATGAATGTTTTAATTTTTTATTCTCGGGGATATTGGAATTTTTTGCTACTTTTTTGGGTAGTTTTGCAAGATCATTATCTTTCTGAATCGACTACTGCTATTCATGCGGCTTTTATGGACAAATTGATTTCACGCGCTCGCTGAGCCCTTGATTATGTATATCACAGTACCTACATTAAAAATTAGAAACAAATTCTCGAAAATATTGGTAATTTTGCAAGGATAAAAAGCATATTTATGACATTAATAATGATTTTTATTTACATTAATTGCATTTAAAGTACATATTCTTTACATTTTTTTTCAAAAAATATTAAATTTCAAATATTTTTTTCAGCATTCAGCAATTCCGCATTCAAAAAATCAGGACAGGAGATTGAGCGGTCCATTGTATTAAACGTCAGTGGGTCCATTGTATTAAACGTCAGTGCCAGTGGTAGAGGCACTTAGTTTCATCCATTGCTTTTTGATAGAAAGTTCCCGATAAAAGGTGAGGAAATATTCCAATAAAATTTTTCATCTCGTTAAAATTTAATATATAAAGTGCTAATATTGGGCGTCGTTGCATTAACATGTTGTTCGCACTAACAACACTGCCAACAAGTGCGCGACCCCGGAGATAAATGCGCAAAGCAGTCCGGAACGCCGCGCCGCCGTCGGTCGGTCGGTTCGGGCCGCAGAACGTGCACGTCCACTCACCTGGGAGACCACCTCGCACGTATTCAATAATAATTGATTATTTATAATCGCCGGGGATATCTTGTTGACTCAATATCATAAACTTCCGTGGCATTTCGCCCCATAGCGCAGCCGCTCAAGAATTAGGGGAACGCACTCACAGACCTAACGAAATGAAAAATAAGGAAAAAATAAAATATATGTATAAATCCCTCCGCGCAAATTATTTATTGGCCAGAAATATGCGCACACGTACTACCCGCTTAATGTGGTCATGTGTTAAAATTTATTGATTGTTCGCCGGCGGTATCCAGCTGGGCAGCATGAGAGAAGTATGTGTGGTCAAGTTACCCGATATATCGATACGAATCGATTACATACTATTGGACAGAACACGACTAATTAAATGTATCTGAAACATGAATCTAAAGGTGCGGATTTTTTTCCGCTCTCTCACTCCGATCCTGAGGTGTACGCTGCGCGGATTAGCGTACTGGCCGCGATGAGTGCCACGATGGGAAATCCTAGCCCCAAATGCCTTATGACTTTGTACCCCAACTACTTAACATGCAATTACATCGCATAAAATTATCAGAGGAGTAATAACCGGTTATTAGGAGGAATTAACACGCAAGTGAAAACTGCGAAATTGGATTTTAACCGCATGTGGCCGAACGAACGAAATTTTTTGTTTTATTATATGTACGCTAACTGACCCGTAACCGGTGATGCGCGGGCATAACTATTCCCATAATAAAGCTAAACTTTAGTAAAAAAAATGACATTGCCGATTTCAAATTTACTATCAGTTACAAACTTTGATATGGCGAATCCAGTTTTTTACATAAATATTACGATCAATCAATATGAGAATATCTTCAAAATTTCAAGAGGAGCTTTTTTGTTTTTTAAGATAAAAAAATTAATAATTTTTCGCAACATGCCCGTAAAATTTTATCTCAATCGGATAAATGCTTCTTACGTGGTAAACATATCAGTACTTTCAAAATTTTGTAAATTTTAACAATATAGGATAATCAATTTTCATTCTCTCTTTTAGCCTTTTAGGGGATGATTTTCCAAAAACTATAAAACGTCATTCTTAATTTACAATCGAACAGGCTAATTACTAATTTTAATAAGTTTAACTACAAAAATAACGAAACTTCTTTACAAACTTTCATCTCGTATTTTACCCCCTTAAGGAATAATTTTCCAAAAATACGGAAATATTATATGTACGTCTTTCTTAATTTCTAACTTTAAAGCCAAATATCAATTTTCATGGATTCATTTTCATAAATGAAGGGTTTTAATACAAACTTAAATTTCCTATTTTACCTCCTTAGGAGAAGAATTTCATAAAATCCTTTCTTAGTGTGTGCTTTCGTCACAAAAGAAACTTACTGTCCAAATTTCATGTAATTAGCTTTAGTAGTTTCAGCTCGGCGTTGCTAAATCAGCCAGTCAGGAGTTATTTTGTATGTGTAGATATCAAATGGCCGATTACTTTTTACCCGTTTTTTCGAATTTTGTTATAATATAATAATTAAATGTTATCCTCTTAGTGATTCTCTAAATAATTGTTTCTTTTTATTTTTCCCCACAGGAAACAATCGCCCAGGATCAGGACTCTGGGAGGTGAAATTTAACCCTGGAATTAGCCAAGGAAGAAACATTCAACTGAAGTGATTTTTCTGCACAGGAACCCAATCGCCCGGGATCAGGACTCTGGAAGCTAAAATTTAACCCTGGAATTAGAAGAAATTTTCACCTGATGAAAAAACCAACAAACAAATTTTAAAATTAGAATTCATATTGCATAAATGTTAATTTTTTACAAGACCAGTTTAATATATTAACTTTTAATTTGTTTGCAATAATTTTATATCCATAATGTATACATTTATTAACCTTATTTAGAATTAAGTTCAATCAAAATTGTCCAGAATTTGTAAAAATGAAAAAAAGTTGGAAATAAACATTTAAACATAATCTGTAATTTTTTATTTACCACCCTTTCCCTTCCTTTTCCCTTAAAAATCGCAAAAATTCTGAATTTGTTATTTTCATCTGCATAAAAAATGAAATTTTCAGGTTTTTCAGGCATTTTTCATGGTTTTACACGATAAAATTGTGAGAATTCGTTGGTTTTTGAGGCGCCATCTGTTAGACAAAACTGTCTTCCAAAACGGGCGTGGCTTCAGTTTGTTTGGGTAATTTTATTCGGGGCACGAACGATTGGGACATTTCCACCGGGTACCCAAACCACGGGGCACCCGATACACAATCCGGTTTTGCCCTACTACCGACTCTGGGCTCCTGTTACTCGATTTTGACTTTTAACTTGCGAGGCTTGGTTTTGATGTTGATTGCTAACGTGCAGGTTTTGGTAACAGGAGCCCAGAAATCGCAGGCAGCAACGACAAATTTTTTTTCCTGGTTTTCAAGAGCCCCTGATTGGTCAAATAAAAGCCTAGTTCTGATTGGTCAAATAAAAGCCTAGCTCTGATTGGTCAAATAAAAGTCTAGGTCTGATTGGTTTTGATGTTGATTTTTAACGTGCAGGTTTTGGTAACAGGAGCCCAGAAATCGCAGGCAGCAACGACAATTTTTTTTTCCTGGTTTTCAAGAGCCCCTGATTGGTCAAATAAAAGCCTAGTTCTGATTGGTCAAATAAAAGCCTAGCTCTGATTGGTCAGATCAAATTCTGACGTCAGCGGGGCAAGTGGAAATTTTGCCTGCTGCGGTTTCTGGGCTCCTGTTACAGAAATTCGATTTTTAGCGATTTTCGGAATTTTGAACAGCCCAGAAATTGCAGCAGAACGCCAAATTTTTTTTCTCTTTTCTTTCAGGAAGTTAAAACTTACCTTTTTGTCTTAAAAAGCGAATCAAATGATGAAGCTAATTTCTGAAAATTCATTTAAAGGGGAAGGGGCGATAAATAAAAGATTACAAATTATGTTTAAATGTTTATTTTCATTTGTTTTTCATTTTTACAAATTCTGGACAATTTTATTTGAACTTAATTCTAAATACGCATGGAGAAATTTTTACTTAAAACACGGTCTTGTACAGAATGAGCATTTACGCAATTTTAGTAGTACTTTTTTGTTGTTGTTGATTTTTTCAAAGCAGTTGGGCCACTTCAGGTGAAAGTTTCCTCCTCGGTTAATTCCAGGGTTAAATTTCCCAGAGTCCTGATCCCGAGCTATTGTTTTCTGTGGGGAAAAATAAAAAGAAAGAATTATTTAGAGAATTTAATAGAGAAAATATTAAAATTAATATTTTAGTTTCTCTCTCGAAAAATGCATTAATAGAAAAAGTATTTCCAAATATACGTGACAATTATCGTAACCATGGTTACCATCAGTGGGGATATGAATCTTTTTACGCAATAAAATCGGTTCGATTTATTTCCAGACTGTAAGGAAAATTCAATTAATGGACCATCAGTCATTTTTACAGATTACGCAATAATTTTAAGATTGAAATGTCTTTATTACATTTCTATAAGCTCATAAAATATTTTATTACTACAGCTACATATATAAAAATATAATGAATATACATATATACAAATATAAAATTAACTACAAAGTATTCAATGCAATGTCTGGTTATTGTTGTGATCATTGAATCGAATAAGTATTAATTTTTGAATAGGTTGCATTTTTATTCCGGGAATACCTCAGGTACCAATATCAGGAATATATTTCTTACCTTCGTTCGTTAATTTAAATTCCTGAGGTATGCGATTACTTGTTCAGAGCATCGAGTTCTGCGACAGAAAGACAGATCGAGATCCCTGCTGCTTCTCTGATCAACATCCGTGGTGTATCGTCGAGTTAATTTCACTTTTAAAACATTAATCACCCAAGGTTCAGCTAAATCCCTCTGAGTCCAGTTGCACTCACAAGGTGAGATACACGTGCATGTATCATGCTCAAAATTTTCTGCAAATTGTTCAGTTTTGCCACTATTGCAGATACATTTTCCTCCATCTCGGTTTGCTCCTTCACAATCATATGAGCAAATTACGCAAGCCATAAGGTCATCGTTTTCCATGGGGATAAGCTTCCTCAGGTACCTCAAAATCCACGGTTTTCGGAGTTGTTTCTCCGTCCATTCACACTCACAAGGTGGGATGCATTCACAGGGCTCTTCTTGCACCTTTCTAACTGATTTTATTGGCTCCTTCTTCACTTTGTACAAATTTGCACGAGGTGCATATCCAATTCGCACCATTTGATAATCCGGAATATGTTTTAACCACCTTTCCAGCGTTTGCCAATGATTCTCATATACCGGGGGCTCACTCAAAATCTTCATCTTCCTCCATAGGTCCTTGGGTCTTGTTCTTTCGTATTTTAGACCAGTTTGAACGCGATAGAGCTTAAAGTGGGTCTCTGGGTATCGCGGGGGCAGAGAAATCGATCTGTTGAACAGGACCATCTCAACACGGTACAGGTCCCTGATGGCTTTCGTAATTATTTTTATATGATCGAATTGTCGCACGTTCATTGCTGCTAAAGCGGCCGCATCCACTAACAAAAGCGTTCGCCCGTTGATAAAATTATGGTAAAATGTATTCTGAAAATGAAGCCAATCGGAATTGTCTACCAAATAAAATTACACAATCGAGATACCCTATATTGGGGAAATCCCAGTTTGTCTAACCAATGACTAACATCGACGTTTGTCCATTTGAAAACTTCAGGTAACTCTGGTTCGGGAGAAATCTGGACCAGCGTATCGGGGGTGGTCCACAGTCTCCGTGGAACTCTTGTTTTAGGTATCCTTTCGATTCCCTTTAATTCAGGAGGTAATCTAAATTTGTAAGAGTCTAGTGGCTTCTTTATCATTTTTATAGGATTTATCGCTATATCACTATTTGATGGAAATTTTATGTCGGTTATACCATACAAGAATTTTTTTTTTTGCATCCTTGCTTTTTATGTTAAACTTGTCAGTCTGTAACGCTTAATTCACAAAAAACTCCTGAACAAATGCATGTCTCGTGGTTACTAGGATCTGGGAAGTACTACATAAAATTAGCCAGCAAATTTAGGGCACGGAAAATTTCGTTTCGTGACATTAAAATTTAAGCAATGGAGAGAGAAAGTTTTATAAAAGTTTAGCCAACTATTTTCAACTTTTTTAATGTGGTTTTATTGCATTTACTGCCTGTAATGAGCCGCTTTTAAAACGAAAACTTTATGCTGGCAATCAGCGATTAACACGCTTTGAGGGAAGGATCTAGAGTTGGATTACCATAATTTGTAAACATTACAGGGAGAAAGTTCTGAATTTCAAGGCCAGTAGAGAAATGCTTAAAAGTTTGCAGGCTTTCTATATACATAAATGCTTTTATGTGCCTAATGCCTATATAATGTACATATGGGTGTGTATCATTTTATTTTTTATTTTGAACTAATCTTAATATATAATTAATACGAATAATACGCATCATCATAAAAAATATGGATTTTTAAATTTTTTTTTTTTAATTGTTGAATACCAAACAGACCATTTTATTAATAATTTTCTTCAATGAAATAAAGTGCTCCTATATTACAGCTTTTATATTCTTAAAAATTATTTAATTTTTGCGCCAAAGAATAATTTATCGTTTTTTTTAAATTCACCACGTTCTTCTTCTTGCTGTGAAAATTCACCAAAAATGTACATATGTTTTTGACAATCGAAGAACGTGCAAATGACAGCAACTAAGAAGCCGGGAAGATTATAGAGGTTTTTGCTTTAATCCCCGGTTTATCCTGCTTTTCAATTAGCCCATTAAAGAATATGAATCAAGCGGAAGTGACAAAGTTAATTTCGCAGCTAAAAATTGCAGTGAAGCCGCGACATCGCAATTTAAAGAACGTCGATGGACCGGAAGGAAGGCTTCTAAAGCTGAGGAAAACAGTCACCGCGCTCATAAAACACGAGCGAATCGAGCTAAATTACAACCGGGCTGACGAAGCCAGAGGATACGCAGAGCGAGTAAGTTTGTATTTATCATAAACTAGTATATTTGATTTAATTTCCGCTTTCAGTTAATTTCAGACGCTGTCCGAAATGGAGACTGTCACAAGACCACTATGGAAATCGCCGATTTTTGGCTCCTCGAAAAGCAGCTCGTGCACAAGCTCTTCAAAGTGCTCGTTCCCCGTTTCCAGGACTGCAATGTGTCCTTCACCCGGATGTATAAAGCCCCACGAGACTATCCCGGGGCCTACTATCAACGATCCGTGCTCGAATTGCGAGGAAACCCTTACCCGTCTGTCCTGCCTGACTACTCACAAAATCGAAACTTAATCCACAACGTTTTACTAGATGAAGCTAAGAAGGAGTACAGAAAGGAAAAATTAGCCGAATTAGCACAAAAAATTGCTTCAAATGTTGAAAAGGAAGCAGTAGTTCAGACGGAGGGCAGTGAAGAAGCTCAGCCGGAAGTAAAATCTTAAGAAGAGACTTGTATTGTATCCAGTTAGAGATTAAATTGTTTATTTAGAATTTCTGCTTTTCTTTCATCCAAAAAAACTTTTTCTGAGAATTTTATCCAATGAATGTTACAATTACTTTTCTACGAAAAATTTGTTTAAAAAGAAGAAGAGTTAGGGAATGATGACATATCGAGGAATGTTGACGCTGCTCTTGACGTTTGCTCGATTTATCTTTGGGATCAGTTCAATTTCAGAATTATCCGTGAAAGTAATAAAAATTCCTGACAAAAGGGATCATAATTAAAAAGTGGTAAGAGAAATTATCCTAGATCTATTGAAATTACAAGGAAAAATTACTTAATAGGGGGATTTCAGCCACCATTTTTCCACGTAGATCCTAGAAATTTACATTTTTATTAGAAAATCGAAGTTTTATAGCAATCCCTAGGGTCTACTTTTGCCTGGAAAATTACAGTAAATAAAGTAAGAAATAGCAGAAACAAACAACCTTCCAGGAACACGCAAATTGTGTAGTTAAAATGATATTGATGTTATTGTTTTTCTTATGCTGTTTCTCAGATAATTCACTAATTGTGTTTTACAAGGAAACGTCCAGTTTTAATAGCAATAAATAAAAAATTTAAAAATCCTAAGTTAATAAATAATTTCAATTCTGGAATATTCGAAGAAAACAATTTGAACTAATGAAGTTCTAGTATTTTCAAATCACTAGGCAAAAAATATGTATATATTTTTAAAAATGATCAATTATTTAACTCAATTAACTTCACAGAAATTTTCCTATTTTCAGTTCCAAAGAACAACTGATACCATTCAAAAGCGACTTTTAAAGCTGTGAGATGTAAAACGGAGTTCTTAAAACAACAGAAAAATCCTCACGGAATTGTAAAGCATGTAATCATTCATACTAAAGAAATTAAAGTAGAATAAGCGCGAATAAAAACAGACAAACCAGCCTGGATGAGCCAAGTAATTTGTACTTAGGAAACTCTTATTAAGCCTTAGTTATTAAAACCCAAAAACTATGGCATTTATGTTTTACATATACGTACTTATTTTCATTCTCATGGTGGGACTAGCCCTGCTCTACCTGGGGCTTATCCTCTTTAAGAAGCTGATTCAGTCTAGAAAGGATAAAATCCACAAGGGTACCACAGATGTATTTGTTGGAATATTCCATCCGTACTGTAACGCTGGAGGAGGAGGAGAGCGGGTGCTGTGGTGCGCTGTCAGGGCCTTGTTAAATAAGTACGATAACGTGAGAATTGTGATATACACAGGAGATATATCGGCATCACCCAAAAGCATACTCAATAAGGCTAAAAATATTTTCAATGTTCCTGTAGATGAAGAGCGGACGAGCTTCGTGTTTCTCAGGAAACGCCATTGGGTTGAAGCCAAGATGTATCCTTATTTCACTCTTCTGGGGCAGAGCATTGGATCTCTTATATTGGGACTGGAGGCTCTCTACAAATTCCCACCGGATGTCTACCTTGATACAATGGGGTATGCCTTCACACTGCCGCTGTTCAGATTTGTCGGTCGGTGTAGGGTTGGGTGTTACGTCCACTACCCCACAATCAGCACTGATATGCTGAAGAGGATTCAATGCAGGGTTTATGCGCATAATAACAAGAGTTATGTAGTAAAAAACCCCTTCATGTCATGGGTTAAGCTGATGTACTACAAAATATTTGCGAAACTTTACAGTCTGGTTGGGAGGTGCTCTCAAACGATTATGGTGAACTCAACTTGGACAGAGAATCATATCCTTGACCTTTGGAATGTTCCATTTAAAACGCATCGAGTTTACCCGCCTTGCGAAGTTAACCATTTAAAAACTCTGCAATATACGGGGAACGACAACGAAAAAATTATTATTTTATCTGTAGGGCAATTCCGGCCAGAAAAAGATCATCCCTTACAGCTGCAAGCAATGTATGAATTGAGAACACTTTTAGTAAAAGATGAGGAGCTTTGGGATAAATTAAAACTCGTTATAATTGGATCTTGTCGCCACGAAGAGGACTATGAAAGACTAAAGAATTTGCAGGATCTTGCGAAACATCTATCGCTAGAGAACTCTGTTGAATTTAAGGTAAACCTCTCGTATCAGGAGTTGATACAAAGTTTTCAATTGGCAAAAATTGGAATTCACACAATGTGGAATGAGCACTTCGGGATAAGTGTTGTGGAATGCATGGCAGCTGGTTTAATAATGATCGCTCATCGGTCCGGTGGTCCACTTATGGACATTATTGAAACCTCTGAAGGTAGTCAAACTGGCTACTTGGCCCTTGATGCTGTTGAATATGCATCGGCAATTTTAAAGGTTCTAGATAATACCAAAGAGCAGAATGATTCAATCAGAAGTGCAGCAAGATCATCGGTGGATCGATTTTCAGAAAAGGAATTTGATGTTAATTTCTTACGCGCCGTAAGCCCACTATTTGAGTTTAAATAATTTTAAAAAACAAGGATTTCTTAACATTTAAGTATGATTACTATTTAGATTTGGTTAGGGGTAATAGTCAGATTATATTTGTAATTTGAGACAATGATATCTTACCAATATATAATTAAATGTAATGTCTTGTAAACTTATTATCAACTTGATTTCGTATTAAATTACTCTTTTCATTCAATATCTCATGTATCTTAATTCAAATGAAATTGGCAGTAAAATTGAATGTACATTTAATTACTTCATTATGTAAATCGAAATTTCCAGAATTTAGTATAAAATTGCAATTGTGCTGACTTTATTACCCTGTAGAAATTATTTAAAATATAAACTCATTGGTCAAACGTTAATCAACTTCAGAGTGGGCGTGACTTATAAATTTAGTTAAATATAAAAAATAATAGCCCGTTGCAATAATAACTTTTTGTTCGAAAAAAGTAAAAAAATATTTGTTATCGAAATTTTCAACGTAATCGTTTGGAAATGCATTTAATTTTTAAGTATATTTACTTTTAAGCTATATGTTTGCTTGAGAATGTCACTATTAATATATTGTTGCAAAATACAAGAAATTTTTTAATGATATAAAAAGTATTTTTATTTTACAAAACCTGAACCCTCTGATCTGAACTAAGTTTTTAAAACAAAACAAGAGACATTTTTAACATGTAACCAGTCGATTGATAGTTCCTTTCACTCAGCTTTCCATTTGTAGTAAGTAGTTGTACTAGTAGTAGTAAACACTATAATTTCTCGGTATTTTATTGAAACAATTTTGAAGAATTAAAAACTAACCAAAGTCGAATTTTCTTATGTACACATTCTAACAATCGATTTATCATCTTAATAAATTAAAGAATTATTCCTTTAAAATTCATAAAACGTGCGCAAGTGAAATACTTAACAGCCATCTGTGTAAATTTTTTACCAAAACATCCTCCAATAGTTAACAGAGAAGCGGACATTAAATGTTTAACAATGTTTTCTTAAAGCACACGTATAAAATACAAAGTGTAGGCAGGGTAAACGTTTAGTTAAAACCCAGCTTCCAAAAAAGGTTTTTCTTAAGCAATTTTATAAAAGTTGTTACCATGTGGTTATTTGGTGTGCTATTTGTGATATCATCTGCTGTTGGAGATGTTTATTACATAAAACGTCTGTACCAAATCACTACGAATTGTCTGTTCGAATATTCCCAGTATTAACTCATTACACCGGTAATCTTCAAATTAATATAAACGTCCTTCAAGAAACGAATACGATTGTTTTGCATGCGAAGAATATTACTATCGAAGTTGAAAATGTTTCAATTAAAAATTCAGCGAGTGTGATTAAAGTGTCCGAACTGATTACAAACGAGGAGAACGATTTTCTTACCTTAAAACTGGAAAGCGGAATCTCCCAGGAAATTATGAGTTAAAAATTCAAAATTTTATTGGAGTTTTCCATGGCACACCACAGGGTTTTTATTTAAGTTACTACACTTCGGAAAATGGGACCAAACAATTTTTGGTTGCCTCTCACATGCAACCTGTATATGCTAGAATGGCTTTTCCATGTTATAATGAGCCTAATTTAAAAGCAGCTTTTAATCTAACCGTAATTCACCCGATCGGTTACAACGCTGTGTCCAACATACCGAAGTTATACTCTGTGTAAGTATTTTGTTTAGTTAGTTATGACAATAAATGTAATATATTAAGATCAGTTTAGGTATAATTAATTCAAGAGATAAAACGATTAGTTTCTAGATTAAAATATTTAAGATTAACAAAAATATAAATTTATAGAAAAGAATATGTGACTCAGTGTTAAACGTTTATTTTTATTTTCGCTTCAATTAGGAAAACAAAACAAAGGGTGATGAGAAAAAATTTTAGGAAAACCCCTAAAATGTCCACTTACCTGCTAGCCTTATCGGTGTCAAATTTTGCTCCTAGCAAAACGACTGAAAATGGAAAAGTTCTTCGGATTTTAGTACAAGCTAATGACAAAAACTCCACGAAATTTGACCTTTCCGTGTACCGACTCGCCCCACGGCATGGGGAAGAGATGCTCAAGGTGCCCCATTCCTTGCCAAAAATGGACGGTATAGCGGTACCCACTTATAGCTTTGCTGGTGGAATGGAAAACTGGGCATCTCGGCACTCAACACTTTTTCGCTTCGAATTTTAAGATTTTTTCGCGTCGAATGTTTGGAAATTTAACGATATTACGACGGCGAACTCTTTTATCAGTATACTTACGCAGTAATTAACCCGATTTAATGAATTTAAATATGTTTTTGCCCTCCGAGACGATGCTATGCGCGCACTTTTAGAAAATGTCACTTCCAACTAACGGAAATGGCGGGAAATAATATCCACTGAACTCAAAGTTCAGGGGAACTGTGAGGAGGTGCCTGAGCGGGAAATTTAAATTATTTAAAATTTAAATTTTAAATCATTGTGCAGTTTCTGCGGCAATGGAAAAATATATTTTATTGTTCCCATCAGTCTGAGTTTTATGTCCTAAACTTCATAGAAGGCAGAATGATGTTAGGACACTTTCTTTTCCGAGAGATTTATTTTATATTATCTATATACATACATATATATGTATATAAAACCGAATCCCTATTTCCCGTGGTCACGGGATAACTTGAGAACGACTTTAGCGATTTCATTCATCATTCTTTTTTTAAGTTTTTAACGACTACTTAAACTTCGTGCGTTTGACATTACAACGTCTGTAGGGTCAGTTAGTTTTTCATATTTTAGATATAAAATTTATCTATTAAGCTCTATACATTTATATTATTTATTGAATTATGATTTCTGATGGTTGTTTAAATCAAATTTCTGTCTAAAATATAATATAATATAACTAATAATTAATATAACACTTTCTACCTGAAACCAATTGAGTATGAAAAACTTAATTTTCGCCGATGAACCGCAAAAACGAGGAACCGTAATAAATCAAATTACTTTGCAAATAGATAAGCGTTATTAATGCACTTAAGCTGCAATCGAACTTTTCAAAAGAGATAAGGCAGTGAGTGATCACTATCTTTATATTTACTTTAAAACTAGCATTTCTTGGCTAATAGTCTAATAAAAAAACTTTCAGTGATATGACAAAGTTACTTACTAGAATTTTGCTTCCCAGCCCTATGCCTACAATTTAATATTACTGCGACGTGCCGAGCAGTCGATCACCGCTACGGACAATTTAAATCGACGTTTCAAACATTAGCGACTTCATGTCGAAATTCAACAAAATGGGATATGACAAGGGGTGTGCAATTGTTCGTTTTATGTCCTTTGTCTTTCCAAATTTCGATACAGCGATTACGTAGTATTTAAAAGAAAACTCTGCAAAATGTAAAACCTTCAAATTTGTTTAAAACAATTAGCGATCATACGGAGCACGATGCTCTACCGGCTGGTGCCACTGTTGAAGGTATAATGGATAACTGGATAAATTATCCTGGATTTCCAGTCATAAATGTGAATATTACCAGAAATTTGAATCAAAGGGTTACTGTGCTCAGTCAGGAAAGATTCATAGCAAATGGAAGTAAATCGCCTGAAAAATGGTCATTCCCTGTAGCGTTGACACCGAAGAGGATCTAGATTTTGATAATTTAAAGCCCGTTGCATGGCTAAGCGAGGACATAGACACCAAAATTGTGTCTTTTGCAGGCGGTGATGGATGGGTTATTGCCAATTTGCAACAAATGGGTAAGTGTTATAAATTTTTATGGTTTTTAAATAAAGTTCATAAACATTGTGGAATGAAAACACAATTTCCGAATTTTATAGAAGATAGTCGTAAAATTATTATCACCATTAAACTAAATGTTGAATACTATACCTACTAAATAACTGCTTTCTTTAAAAAAATTTCCCAGTCTATTGCCGGCTTAATTACGATGCAGAAAACTGGCAAAAGCTTATTACTTACTTGGGTGGGCCAAATGTCGATAAACTTCATCTCCTCAACTAATTCAACTCGTGGATGATGTCTTCTTCCTAGCGAAGTCTGGAAAAGTTTCAGAAAAAACTGCATTAGATCTACTTAGTACTGTGAAACATTCCAAAAGAAAATTGGTTCTTGACGCAGCTCAGAATTCTTTTATCACCTATGCGGAGCTGTTGCGAGACACTGATGCGTTTCCTAAATATAAGGTTCCTATAGCTATTTATAACTTCTCTACATTTATTTTAATCACGGATCAAATTCTTTTTAGAAATTCGTTGTAGATATTTTAGGAGTTGAGAGATCAAAGGTCGTACTCAAGGAACAAAATCTTGAAGAGGATATTCCGAAAATTTTAGATGTATTACAAAAAGGGTATACGTATTTACTTCTAAAAAAAATGCTTAATGTTTTTAAATTAAATTTGATTAAATTAGACAATAACCTTTAAATCCATATTATTTCAGAATTAAAAATAGAAGCACCATGGATGTATTTACTCACAGAATATTTTCTGATCGGGAAACAACCTTAGCCGAAACGATTATAGAAAATATAGGAAAACGACGGTCTATTGGACATCAATTTATAACAGAGTTACTTACGAATATTAAACAGATTGCAGCACTGAATAACGAAATTAAGAAAAAATTTGTTGAGCATAACTATTACGATGTCGAGCATTGGCTAAAGAAGTATGTATTAAAGCAAAATCAATCATTTTACTAACACAACATTTGAACAATTTAAATTTTCATTTTGAAATACAAATTATGTAATAATCTTAGAAGAAAATTTTTAACAATATCTGAATGTGTCTAAATAATTTTAATTTTTGTTAACTGTAAGTTTTCCCAGATGGTAAAAAAAGGTTTTTAATTTCTTAATGAACTTCTTTCGAAGATAAGCAAAATCTTAATGTAACAATTTAGTGAAATAGGTGATTCTCGGCGAATGATCATTTTTAGAGATAATTTATATTTTAATTCAGAATAATAAATACATACATATATAAAAAATTGTTTTTGTCTGTATACCTTGTCACTTTAAGTTTAAGATGCGATCGCACCGTCGCACGATCTCTTATTGGGGGATTCACCAAAAAACCCACCCAGCAGCTGTGTCGCACTCGGTGTGCGTGTGGTGCCACAATTGTGCTGATTTCATTAATTTACCGCAATAAAATTCACAGATACGATTCGCCTCAGCTAGTCTCAAGAAAGCTTTCTCTTATTTTGCGGTGCCGCGAACTCGCGGAACAGATGAAGTTTATAACACAAGAATATGTTCTCCGGACGCGTTTAGACCAACAACTGATTATATCGCTTATCGGCACAACTATAATCACATTTTAGAGCAAAACATGGTCAATGCATTTCAATCAAATGCGTACAAAAGTCGGACGTGCCTGTACTTCGTACGGTAAGCTGATTATTACGAGAGCGACAAAATGGTTGTAACAAAATGCAAGATCGCGGATTGTGGGTGGTCGGGAGACGTGGACTATTTACTCGATCACTTTGAGTGGAGTCACAATAGATTTTTTCGCGAGATCGCTGATGGAAATCGGTTTAATTTTACATTTGATGAAGTTTTACAGTACGAGACATTTTTACTGCTGGGTAAAAATGGACTCTACTGGTTCACGCAGAGCACTTGTGAGCAAGAGGACGGATTTACGAAAGGTGTCTTCAGCATTGGCTCATCGGAGAAGATCGACTATACTCTGAAGATAGGGACAAACGCATCAGGACATGTGTACCACCTGGGCCCATATCGAGTGCAGCCGGACGGCTCCAATTATTACCAAATTTTCTTCTCATTCGACTACGTCGAATTTATCAATAAATATTTGGCACGGGAAATGACTCTCTTCTTAGGCGAATACGATGACAGTGACGACGCCCTTCCCGGTGATGATTCTGGGTGTTTTTCATGTGAAGGTGCTGTGGGTGGTGCAGTAGTCATCCCTTCGAACGATATCCTCGAAAAATATAAATGCCAAGTCTGTTGGGACTACATTAGGAAGAACGCCAGATTCTGTAAAAATGATCATTTTTTGTGCAATACCTGTTTTAACACAATCATAAAATCACCGAACCCGAAGTGCCCAACGTGCAGAGGAAACTTTGCAACTGATCCCCACTCCGTTGAGATTGAAAGATTGCTCGAATCTATTAAATTCCCAAGTGATCTGTAGACTGTGGCAATGGTGCTGCCTCTAGTTATTTTGTGATATGTTATTTACTACCGATCGTGTTTTAAAATAGATTTTTTAAATACAATTCAATTTCTACGCCTGTATTGCGTTTTAATTTTCCCTAAAACCTTTTACTAACATGCTTTCTTCCTCCTCCGTTCAGTATGAAATTTAACAAAATTCGAAGCTTTAAATATGACCAGAAAATCATAATTTTGTTTAGCGATATTAAACCAACAGAAGAGTAAAAACAAGACAAATTTGCAAACATTTGCAAAATGCACTCAATATTTTTAAATGGTATATTTTTATATGTAAACACAAAAATCTTCAATATTTTGCTCCCTATATAATTTTGATGTAATTAAAACAAAATAAAAAGTATGTTCTTTTTCTTGCAAAATTAAAACAGCATGTTAGCTATTAACATTTACCTGATTTGTAATATGCAAATTTAAATTTATTATCCATGATATTGTTCTCAAAAATAATCCACCGAATAAAGAAAGGGAAACTTGAAATGAGTCACTTCCGTGGACGATTTGATGCTGTGGCTGGAATTTATCTCCAATCTAAACAGGCCATGTACGCATTTAGATACTAAAGAAGAAAGGTTTATTTACTTTAAACATATCAAAATAGCATCGTCTGCATTCCTTTCTCTTGGCGGGCGGGATCAGCAGCTGATAAAAACATAAGGCAAGATAAATTTAATTCTGTTCTGTTTTCAGATAGTAATTGAATTTTGTTGAAAATAATTTTATCGAAAATATTTACTACGAAATATACATGACTTTCAATAACGCCAATTGCATTTTATAAATAAATAAAAAAAAACAACCCAAAAAAGGAATTAATTTGAAATTTATAATTTGTAATTATTTTTTTTAACATAATCTATTTTGCATACTGAACAATAAAAGCACTTTTATTTATTTCTGTTCCTGCATATTCTATCTTTCACTTTCCAAAAATTATATTAATTTTTCTAAACTTCGTTAAGAATCCCTTTCTCCATTTAACTTTTTATTTATACTTTTATTACCTATGCAACTTTATGTTTATACACTAGTTTTAACTCGAACTCGATTATTTGAAAAGAATAATAAAGAAGCGATAAATATTGGTGATTAAATGTGTTTATCTTTTATTTGGTTTGCTTTTCGAACACCATTTGTTTTTTTATGTTAATATTTTATAAGCAGAAAAAACATGTAATTTGCTTGACCTGATAGTCAATTTACGTTTCGATTGTGATTATATTTGCTAGATTCATCGAAAATAGAATAATTAAATTTACTCAGCGTACAAATATTCTCAAGCAGCCGAAGTTGACGGCATAGATTGAAGGATGTCTGCTAAGAACTCATCCGGATTTTCGATGTCGTTGAGGAGTCCTAGAATTAATAAAAAAAATTTAGCAAATTTACTAAAACATACGATGCACATATTATTTACCAGCAACATCACAAAACTCCGCGAAAGATGTGCAGGGCAAATATTCATCTGTGAACGTTTGTAAGATGGTATCGCTCGCTTTGAGCATTGCCTCGTCATTGCGACGGATGTAGTCGAAGAGTGAAACAAGCCAATCTTCCTCTTTCGGGGTTGTGACTGTTTTGAACAGTTTCTGGTAGATTAAGTCGACCAGTCCCCAAATCATGAGATACGGCTTATAGATGTTGTACTCCTTCATTTGCCTATCGTTACTAGATAGCAGGGCTTTGCAGAGCACGTTGGGGCTTATGTGGCGTGTTTGCGCTATAACTAATAGCCGTTTTAAGTGGATCAACTTGTGCTTGGTCCATACTTCCTGACTGTGCAGAGCTAAGGACAAGACAAGTTGGTACAGAGGACCTTCCACTTCATAAGCACATTCAAGCCATTTCTCGGAGGGTGCGATCCCTATGTAGGTGGATAACGTCTTCTCCTCTCGGGACGAAGATCTCGAAGAAAGTAGCATATAAAGGCTGTAGAAAAGTAAATAGGGCACAAGGTGCATATTTGATTGTGGACCGCCGCCTCCGGCGTCTTCATGGAAACTCTTCTCCCAAGCGAAGCGCATGAGGAGCAGCTTCAGGTCATGGATTGAGCTGCTAAATGAGATGTCACATCGCTGCGTGCTCTCCTGCATGTAGCTACTGTGCCGTGTCATGCAGTTTGAAAATGCTGCTTCGGACACGTCTGGGCCCCAGAGCGGAAGAAGTCCATTGCAGCGGGTGTTTGCATTTTGTAAGCTAGCGCGTTCCCATTCATCACGACCGCGAGCAAGTCGAATTGCTGATGTATGGCAATCCACGTGAACAACATTAAAGTGGGTTACTGTGGTATATCTGAAAAAAAAAATAATAGTAAAGAAATATTTTTAGTTTTTACTAGCTGACCCGACAAACGTTGTCCTATCTAACGCGTGAAGTTTAAGTAGTCGTTAAAAACTTTAGAAAACTTTTAAAAAAAAGATGAATAAAATCGGTAAAGTGTATACGGTGCTACTCTTCAAACTCTAAACACGTTTTAAAAATCTCATTTTTCTGATTAACATTATGATGATAGTTAATTTTTTTTAATTCTTTGATATCTCGAAATAAATAAATAAATAAGAAAATAATATTGTTTGCTCTACTTATTTAACCTTCTATCTTTTACTCAATTTTTGTTACCATAAAAAACTTCTAGCTGGACAATTTTTAAATAACTTCGAAATTCAGCAGTAAATTTTGTGATAAAATAATTATCTAGACTTACCCCAAAGTCTTCCTTGGTTTCAACTCGAACTCTTCAACATTAGTCCTCTTGGTGAAGGTGTAGATGCCCAAAACCTTTGATGGTTGGCAAGCGTATCCTTCTCTGCATATGAAGCACGTCAGTCCAGTTTCATCCCTTAACTTTTCAATCTTCTGCAAAATAGAACCTTTCGCCGTCACCTGTCCTTTTTCGTTGGTTCTCATTCCCAAAGCATCTAATTGTTTCTCTCGAGTAGCCATAGCTAAGCGTTTCTTTTCTGCCCTCGTAAAATCTCGCACTTCTTGGACCCTCTTAGCTGTAGCAGGATCGGTGCACAGAGCCTCAAGAAGATTTTCTGCCAAGCTTCCAACATGCTCATCACTTGAGACTTGTTCCAGGCGATGAATAATCGGGATGATATCCTTTGAAACAGCCAACTGTGTGGCTTCGTGTTTTGTAGCTAAGCCTGTTAGGAATCGGAAGATGTACTTCAAACTTGGACGAGATATAAACTCTTTTAGTTCATCTGAATCGGTTCGGAGAAGGGTAGGTTTAACACAGGGCGCATATTTAGTTATGTAGTCTATTGCTTTTCCGACTATTCCAAGTCCAATGATGTAATCCTTCAAGGTACCACCAATTGAATTGTGTTCAATTTGATTTGTGAGGACACAGAATAATTCCATTTTAAATTCATCTTCGGCAGTCCGATCTCCATCAAATTTATCGAAGTCTAGAATTGCTTTAAAATGCTCACAAAGTAGGGCCATCTTGACTTCGTTGCCGTAGACAAGGGCTGCAAGGACGCGTATGAGATGCCGCAAAACAGACGGATTATTACGAACATTTGAGCAATTAGTGCATGAAATAAGTGCGGTGACATATTCTGGACCACCAAAAGTTAAAGAAAACTGGAGGAATGAATCCAGAGTATCACTAGCTGCCTTTGAGAGGATTGTTTCCATAATCTCTAGCAATTGTTCGGTCACAGCCGACTGTTGGGGATCATTTTCAGACTGTAAGCACATCTGCAGCACTTTGAGAAGGGTGTTAACAGCGCCCAATTCTGGCTGACAGAGGACTTCCTGGCATCGTCTTACCTTCACAGCCAATAAGAAAAGCTTAAGTAGGACCTGTATCAGCTCCCTTGTTCTAGAAATACTCTGCAAATTCGAAATACGATCTAGCATCACTTTTAGTCCATCACAGTCCGCTAAAACATTCGCCATGCGATAGAGTTGCTCATTATCAACTTCTTCTTGGCTTTTATTATTGAGTGTCTCAACAAATTCTTCGGTTGCGTCTCCTAGAAGACCACGCATTCGATACACAACTCTCATGGCATCTCGTTCACCACCTTCGGCTAGCCATACTTTTTTATAGACATCCTTTACGGGAAGATCAAGACTAATGATCTTGTTGTTAACCAACAGCTCCATGCCATTGTCATCCTCTAGCAAAGCGATAAGCTCACAATCAGTACAAATTTTATTTTTAACATCCCTCATCAAGGGTCCAAGTCCACCCTCAGTAGAGGGGTAGGGATTGCCCAGCATGCGTCCTTGCAAGAAATCTTCTTGCTGAGGATCCTTTTCGAGCGTTAAGAAAAATTCCCCATCATCGTTCTCTTCAGGATGAATAATTGAGTAGAGGCGCTCGAATATAAAGACCGGTGTTTTGATATCGATTAAAGGAGTCTTCTGCACTGTATCAATAAGAATGGCCATAAATGCTCTTGTCTCCTCCTCAGTACCACTTGTCATTTCTTCTAGCATTTCTAGCAATTTTTCCTGGGCATCATCTATGAGCCGTGTGCGCTGGACAACAAGTTTTCGAAGTGAGAGATATCCTTGAAGTACGGGTCCTAGAAGTTTTCCTTTGTAAGCCTGTCGAATTGTGGCATTTTCCAGGAACATCGACATCAATTCAACAAATTGCCGAAGGGCAAATCCTTGGGCGAGATCTGAAGATAATGTTGTTTCTTCCAAACGATGTATTTTATCAATTTCAGCACTAAGTAAATCAGCGATTAGGGTAAGTACCCCTTTAAGTGCTAAATATTGGCGCCAAGGTGTCTCATCAGCAAGAGATCTATAAAGGGCTAGAAATTCTGTGCTAGCTTCGCCGGCTTCTCCGACATATTTTAGGAACTCAGTTAAAAGATTCAAAATTTCCCTCTTCCGTTCGTGGCTTCGGCTCAGTGAATTTATAAGAGCGCAAGCCAATTGCCTTCCAAATCTGGAGTTGGTGTTGAATAGAACTGGCTGGAGCCAAGAAGCAGTTAATTCAAGGGGTGGATTTGGGACTCCCTTTTGAAGGATCATGTTCCTCCATCGTTTGCCGTACTTTTCGCTGAGATATGCTCGCCTGAATTGCATTCGTTTATGCTCTAATACAGCTCCAAACATTCTTCCCTTTTGATCTTTTCCGGGAAGTGGTGTCCCCCCTTGAGGAATCTGTTTTTCTTCTGACTTTCTTTGTTTGGTCGTTTCATCGATTTTATTATTTTGAGGCATTCGAGCCTTCCAAGATGAGTAAGTGTGTAAATCATCACCAAACAACCATTTCCGGAAGTCGACACTGATACCATCAATAGTCACAAGGGTGGTAAGCTCCTGCATCGTGAAGTTTTTGTTTGTTTTACTCGTTGGCAGTGGGGGACAAATGAGGGATTGTATAATTCGCAGACATGGCTGAATTACAGAAATAGCCGGTCCCCTGGTATCTTTGCACGCCATCAAAAATAGCTCAAAGACAACTTTCAATTTTATTTCCCAACAGAAGTCATCCTGAGCTATAAGAGCTTCAAGGAGGGACATTTCATGTCTTACAGCGATGTCCAAATTGGCTAAAGGAACAATTCCATTAAGAGCCATTTTTACGCGGTTGTGAATTAGTCCAAGCAGACTCTTGCAAGCATCAGGAAGATCGCGGGTAAGCAAACACAATAACTGGCGAACTTCTTCCTGGATTTGGACAGTACCCCTACGTAAATTATTCTGTGCCAACTCTTCAACTAGTCCTTGCTCGCACAATCCTCGACGACACGGCAAATTGGAGGCCATTGCTCGTAATAAGGTCAAACATTGTTCGGTTGAAGCTAGAGCACAACCATAACAGCGATTAACCGCAATAGGCTCATGCTGCAGCTGATCAGACGGTGTAGTGGGAAGATCCATCTGACTTCGATCGTAAGCAACCAGTTCCCTCCTACAAGCCTTAACTTTCTGGACGACCTTACTCAATTCTTCAAAGGACGCCTTCGATTCAACACAATATTTTTGGGCAAGCAGTTGGATGACCTTGTTAACTTGAGACGAACTAACTGGCTCATCAATATTCCTGTCCACTTTATGCTCTGATATCTTCTGAATGAGCAACTCAAGAATTTGTTTATTATTCTGTAGCTGGCGATAAATCCTATCAGCTTTTTCCAAGGATGAGTGGATAGTTTGAACAGTTTTTGCCCTATCTTCAGCAGACTCGATAGGATCAACTGCGCAACATGCCCGACCGTAGATACTGTAGTCAAATTTAGCATATTTGCAAAATCCGCAAGAATGACACAAGAACGGATCCTTTTCATCGTAATTAATAGCACGACATTTGTGGCACTGGAAAACGTTTTCACCACAATTAGCGCAGACTCCCGGATAAGCAGGGACAGCCGCACTGCATCTTGGACATTGTAAATTTTCACTAGAACCGGCTACTGTTTCGTAAAAATCGGCGTACTCTACCATTAAATTACAAGCGGTTATCGGGAGAGGAAAATCAATTTTAACCTCAGTCTGACCCGAGCCTAGGGTTACTTTTCTCGCCTTATGCCACATTGCAGGTCTGTTCTTTAGTTCAACAACGGCCTGGACTGTTCGATTGTTGTAATATATATTAATAGTCCTCACCATTTTTGTCCGTTTTAAGTCAGCAATGCGCAAAATTATTTTTGAGATAGTGTGGCTCTGCACAAGTTTAACGATCATAGTGGTCGTGGTGAATTTTGAGTCAGATTTAATCGAAGGCAATTTAATGTTGGACATAGGCAGCTCTGGATTATTACAAACCAAGCAGGGTTCAGATTCTAAATAGAAACCATCTAATTCAAGCACTTGACTCAGAGCTGTGTAAATCGGAGCATTTGGATGTTTTGTAAGCAATTCGTTTTGCTGCTGGAGAATTGAAACTGCTTTTTCTGTATATTCGGGTAATTTATCGGCAATAGTTTTTGTACTCAAAGTTAAATATCCGAGAATATCAACGAATTGAGCAGTCCTCCGTCCGTACGCTGGCAGTAGAGGCCACATATCCCAAAGAATTTTCAATAAGCGCTCCTTTTGCCTATCATTGCTGTTTTCGTATATCGCATACAAAAGAGAATGTGCCTGCCAGCGAATGGAAGTTGTATTCGTATCAAGCAGGAATATATTCACAAATTTGGCGAACAATTGATCGGGGACAAATCGGAAAATTTGATGCACGAATGTGCTACAATGTGTCGGATCAAATTTTGAATCGGAGGTGCATTCGCTCTCCTCTGATTTATCTCTATCTTGTCGGCTTTTAACAGATGTTGATTTCGCATCTGATTTAGCCGGGTTTGAATTGCAAAGAGCAGCTTGGAGAAGTTGCAGAATAATCGGAGATACTCCATCGTCCAATTGGAAACAGCAAATTTGTATTAAAGTCGGTATAACATCTTCGTGGACTACGCAGAATTTTTGCCAATTTCCAGTTCTTACAGCGGCCACTTCCTGACAGGCTCTCAAGTGCTCCGTAAATTCTACAAGAGCATCATAACTTAGTGTCGGGTGATTTGTAGATCCAATCAGCTGGAAAAATTTATTTGCTTTTATTGTCTTCAAATGAAGAAGTATGAATTTTCAAATAATGAATGCGTTTTCTTGTTTGGAGCATATAAAAGAAAGGGGAAAGCCAATGATATAAAGCTAAATTTTAAAACAAACATCGCCCTACTAAGAAAAAGTAATAATTTTTTTTAAAGTCATTATAACTTATGAAACAGTTTTTCATTTCGATTTATTTTGTTTAAGTTTTTTCCGAAATTTATATTCAGCCAAAAACATATATGAATAAGAAAAATTGAAAAGTCAGTACAGCAGTTAAACTTTTAAAAGATTTTATACATATTTAACGTATAAAACTATATTTCAGCCGTTTAACTAATTTAAAAACAGTGCCAAAATTATTATTCCGTCCTTCTAACTTCGACGCTTTTATGTAAAACGGTAGAGGCACAGAAAAATGGTAGGAATGAACTCGAGCAGGCAGTGGTAAATCTGCTCTCTTGTTATAATTGTAAAATTTCACTGAATTTTTTATATTGAACAACTTATCAGAAAAAAAGCTAATTTTTTACTTTCTCCACTAAGTACTTAACAAACAATGTCAAAAAAATAAACACCAACAAGAGACCTTAGGCAACTGCAAAGGAAAACGATTCTGCAAGAAAATAATAACAAATATCTTAAACTAGCAACGCACATAATTCAGCCTCAGGGCGGGAACATCAAGTTTTAGCACAATATAAAAATATGAAAGCGTTGGAGAGCCATAGAAGCAATATACCCTTTCTTTTTGGAAGGCTTGAAAACATTGAGAACTTTACGAAATCATGCATTTTTTATGTATGAGATATTCATATCGAAAATTGATCGAAGAAAGCAACGAAATGAAGAGAAATATGAAGAGCAACACCTTTAGGGAAGGTAAAACTTCCACGAAGCACGTGCTTAATTTTTAAACTTGCTGTGCTCAGCAATATCTAGCGATAAAATCGGGCGTCTCACCTGTTTACAGAGATGACAGTAACACATGGAACTAACTCCAGTGTCTCTATGAGCTAAATTACACCGGTGACCAACTGGTAGTGGATTTGATTTAAGAAAACATATAAATCCGTGTTCAGTTTCCTAGCAAAATAAACCGCAGTTAGAGTTTTTCTTCTAAAGTAAACTGAAAATTTGAATGTAGAGACCAACGTTGACTACAATATTTTAACAGTCTTTCAGCAGATGAATTTTGTTGACAGGAACAAGGAAGACCAAATTTAAAATACCTATCTTAATGTTTTCTTCTCCAGAGTACAAATAATATATTCATATTCTAAAACTGTTTTTGTTTTCTTTTTTAATATGCAAGCAAAAATGTTTTAAATTCGAGCTTTCCGCCCTCTGATATTTGACGATCAAACGTTTTGAAGTTATTTGTGTTACTTTAGAGTTTCGTAAAGATGACAGGAAAAGTAAAGCTGTGCGCTGAATATCTAATGCTTCGAAGTTTTAGGCATAAAAATTCCGATTTGTTATTTTAATTTTCAAACTTTTTAGATAAAAGGAAAAAAATCGATTTTGCACGAGTGGTTTCCTCTAAATGATAAAAAGCTTTATGGAAATCTCAACGCACGAGTTCATTCCGCACTTGTTGTTCCTTAAATATATATCATCAGGCAAAATGAGAATTACAGAATAGATAATAGCATTTTCAACAGTGAGTACTATATGTCGAAAAGAACAATATTCTGAGTTCACTAACTTTAAAACAATGACCCAATTCTGTCCCTACAGTTCAAGAAAATGAATAAGAAACTAAAAATCCTCCATCGAGTATCCCTTATACATATGTTAAAAATTAAGCAAGAAGAAGCAAATTACTTACCTTCGGTGATGATAGATCACAGCATTTCTTAATGGCATTGATGTGCACATCCAAAGAGTGACCGTCGCGGAATAATCTGAATTTTTCCTTATTTCCGCAAATATAGAGCAAAAGTTTCCGCACCTGCCGCCTGAGAACAGGGGACAGGGTGACCATCATGTACTCACAGAGTGTAAGAGTCATTGATTCGCAGAACTTGTGGTACCAATCGTAAGTCGTTGGATGCCCAGAGGACATTTTTAAAATCTGATAGGGCAAACGAACTGCTGCTTCAGTTAAAAGGGAATTATATCCATCGAATATGTCCGTATAATTTTTGGTGAAGTTCTGCGGGAATATTGAAGATATATCTGGCTTTGGTCCGTAGCTCGAAGGTTTCAGCAAGTTGTTTGATGCCGGTCCGCTTGAGCCTGTTATAATTGGCTGATTACCAGAGGAACCCCCCATTGAAGTTTCTTCACTGTTTGAAGAATTTTTCCAGTGCGGCAAAAAGGATTCCATGATTGTAAGGCAGTAAGGAATAGCCCCGCATTTCATAAGAACATTTGCAGCTGTTGAAGCAACAAATGATGCGTTGTCTCTAAACTGATGCGGCGGAGACGTTGTGCCGGCAGTTTTGGATGATTTCGCTTTTCCCATTAAAACACCAATCAGACAGAGGACAACTGCTTGAACTTCAGTTTTTGGAGTCCTAGTCGTCAGCTACATTTTAAAATATTAATGCCAATTTAGTTTTATGAAGAGGGAGACTAAAAAAGTAATCTTACCTGTGCAGCTTGAGTCGGCGGATTCATCTCAAGAATTTCAACACATGCATTGAGTAATTGGTTAAGTATTTGCTGGTCAGTTTCTTGGTTTCCGTCTAAGTCGCTTGTTAGCATTAAAATGACTTGCATCAAAGGAATTGCTTGATGACCATTGCACGATTCAAGACATTTGAAATTTTCAACAATTTTGTGAAGAATTGAACACCTACAGGGGAAGAATTAATAAAAACCTGATTTTTAATATCCTTACAATAAATAGTTTACCTCAAATTATGGAGTTTTGTAGAATTTTCATTATCCGCACTCTCATCGACATCCTCTTGTGCTGTAGCAGTTTCTTGGACAACTTCAGCTTGCATCTGGAGCTGAACTTCGCTTCTTGGCGGAGATGGATTGGGCTGGTCCCCATAAGTGCTGCTTCTGCCCGATGTACCACCAATACTTTCTACTCCGCTTCCTCCGCTTTCGGATCCTCCACTGCCGGCAGGTTCTGCTGGAGAAGTGCGTAAAGTAGATCCATCTGTAGCTGCATTTGAACCTTCGTCGTCAGAGCCGCCAGCTGATGCACTTGCCTCACCTGCAGCTCCTCCAAGGGCTTGGAGGCTTTGAAGAGCACGTCCTCGAATTCCCTGAAGATTAGCGAGCCCTTGAGAGAGGGACTGTTGTTGAAGACTTAAGGCAATCGCTATATCCATAATGGCCTCATCATCTGCATCATGTTGCAACTCCAGCAACTGTGGAAATCCACCGACTCCAAGAAGGGCTTCGAAGGATGCAAGAGCTTGAGGGTTGTTTACACCAGCTTCGAGTCCCATCGGTTCGATAGTATCAACTTCAGCAGCGACAAAATCATCGGCACCAGCATTTGAGCTACTTGCAGCTCCAGATGAAGATGAGCCAGCACCTGATGTTGAGGGGATTGGAATTGCCGGGGTTGCGGTTAAAGGTGTTGGGGTGGAGCACGCTCGAGGGCTTACTATCACAACCTTTCGCCTTTTCACCCGAGGACTGATCAATAAAATCATTGCTTCCTTAGCACTGTGGCTAATCGTCTTCGATGGGTCTAGCAAAAGTTCAATAAAGTACTTAGTCATTATTTCAACTTGGTTTGAATCGGACAGTGCAAAGGCGTAGATTATCTCCACCAGACAGTGGATTATCGCCTCAGGATGTGATAAACCACATTTTACTACAGATGAAGGCTCATCGATACTTGGAGTTATTTTAAACAGCTTCCTTGTTATCTTGAGCATTAGTGGAAGAATCGTAAAATCATTTTCTAGACAAATCTTAGTCAGTGTTTGTGGTCTTGCTACAGAAATTCCTCGAGTTAGCAGGACTAAACGGTAGAACGCTTCAGGATCAATATTTTTTACGTCTTCAATTTGGTCCAATTTCTTGAGTTCGGAGCTAATTTCTTTTAAAATTTCCTTATCCTTGTAGGAATGGTAAGCGTTTCTATTACCATGAAGAGTGGCCAACACGCATTTTGTTTGGAGTTGAACAGGATTTGGTGTAGGAAGCAGTAGCAAATCAGTTGCAACTTGAATGGATTTCTGCTTTATAGCAGCCTCCACATTTGAACCACCAAGGAGGCTTAAGCCGCTGTCCAATACCTCGAGCATGGTAGTAACCATTCTATCGAGCAATGTAACAGTTTGAATATTAATGTCGCCTGATAGTATACCCCCCGGTCCAACATTAGTTATTTGCTGAGCTGAAGTTCCTGCAATAGCAGTGGGCATAGCTCCGCCCGCAGTAGTTTCTTCAACTTCTTCTGGCCAACCGAAAGCGTCTTTTGTTTTGCCATAAACTTCGATTCCATCTAAGATACAAACATTCTCTTGATCTTGAGATTTACCAAATGCAACGTACAATTTTTTGTCCGACTGGAGGCTTTCTTCACGGGTCAATGGAATATCAAACCATCGCGGACGTCTAACTGGAGTTTGTATAGTTCTTC
Organism: Machimus atricapillus; assembly: GCA_933228815.1. NCBI lineage: Eukaryota > Metazoa > Arthropoda > Insecta > Diptera > Asilidae > Machimus > Machimus atricapillus. The sequence continues at coordinate 41,778,640 of OW121787.1, read as the reverse complement.
CAAGTACTACAACCGACTGTGGGGCCCGAATTATATCCTGAGTTCCTAGCAGAACTCTTATTCCAGTAATTACCATATTCGGATCGGGGTTGTTAATCTCCAGGGTAAATCCGTTCGGTTTTGTTGAAGCAACAAACATTCCAGTTGAGATTAAACGCGTTTTTAATTTTTGCGTATTATATATTTGCAATAGATCGTTCCCACCAAACTCTACATCGTTCATAACAGAGCAGTGCTCAAAGAAATCAATAGGGAACACCGGGTTTGCGTTAGTTCCAGTCATTTTTTGGCTAGAAGCATGAGACTTACCAGACGATTTCTTGTTCTTTCTGGATGATTTTGTGAAAAGCGACGAGGAGTACATTTGATTTCCAATTGGTTGCACCTCTGGCGACAGCCAATAGTTTGTGTTTTCGTTATGAGCAGTAAAAATTCTCAAGCTACCATCCTCGCACAAGAGAATTAGAGTAGTTTTTTCTGTTCCTGAAACGGTGTGCCGTATGGCTACCATATCCATAATTTTCGATTTTGAGCTCTGCGCTTTTATTTCTTGCATATCAACTCCATCCGGCTTAAGCATAAAAATTACTGGATTGGACATGTGCAGCATAGCACAGATGAGTCCCGGATGTCCTGGAATTTCGGTCCATTGACATAAAGGTGGTGGTGGTCCCTTTGATGAGTTCTTCGAATTAGGAGGTCCTGTTTGAAGTTGTACAACACATTTCACACCTTTATTAACATCGGTGAGTGGAGCCATAAATCCTGTTCCATTGGAGTAACTGAAGAAAAGCATTTGTAGCGAGTGAGAATAATAAATAGATACTCCTCCGTTTCCGATTTGTCCACTAACATCTTTTATGTGAGCATGATTCAGCTCTAAGGTATTTGTAACATAGAAATCTCCATGCTTCGCAAGACTCTCATCGTCCAGCGGCTGATAGTAAATATAACCAGAGGATGCAATCAAAAACATGTAATAGGTGCCTCCTTGATAAACAAAAGTGCAATCACGAATTTTACCGACAGCCACTAGGAAATAGTATTGAGGGCTGTAGGTGTCTTCAGCCAATTCGTAAATCTTTACAAAGTCTGCAGTAACTAGAGCCAATTTAGTCTGAGATCCTGGCAACCAAATAGCCTTCTTAATGAAATTTCCAGTTTCCAGCTGAGGCGTAAGAACGATGTGCTCGTTTGCAGCTCCATTCGAGGAAAATGTTAAGATGTGACACTCTTTGAGGCCACACACAGCTAAGCAGTCCTCGTTCGAGGGGTTTGCAGTTAAGGACAGAATAGTGCATGCTATCGGGGCTGAAGATAGCTGAGTTAAAGTCAATTTCCTTTTAGCAGGATCAGCCTGCTTCAAAAGAGCGGAAAGCTGGAGAATTGTAACTTTACCCTTTTCGTGTGAGACAGCCAAATGTTGCCGTTTACCGTGGGGTGAAGATAAACAGCACAATGCTACGCGTCGAACAAGTCCAGAAGAAAGTAGCTGCTTTATAGTTTGACCCTGTTCGCCAGAGTAATTCATTCGGACATTTTCAAATGCACCTTCTTGAGAGCCAAGAGTGGGTACCATAATTTGGTCACTAATCGTGAAAACTTTTTCAGGCTGATGTAGTCTATCTAAGGCATTTTGGGCCCTTCGATGGCACCCTACAGTTGAATATAGAGCGCAATTTTCTCTGATCGAAGGCATTAGAAGTTCGAAGAATTCTAAAAGGCATCTCATTACTGACTTCCACTGTTCGGGGTTATTCAATTGCTCCTTGGATGCATCGATAATCTTAGCCATGTGGAAAGCCCGTTCAGTAGCATTCTCACATTTATGGGAAGTGCTCGGTAAAATTTGCGATGGTGGTGTTAAGGCACGTCGCTTCGATGTTGAAGCAGTAGCGGCTGCGCCATGATCTGTTTCTCCAGCGCTTGTTGAAGTTGCATTTCCGGATGTAGAAGGTTCATGATTATTTAAGGACGTATTTACCCGGCGAGTTAAAGCTTGGCAAGATCCATCCTCCTTAGCACCGCAATCGCAAAAGAAGTTACCATATTTGGCATAGCTAACATCATGGTTTTTGTGACACACTCTGGCGCACACCGAGCATACCCCAACCGTATTTACCATGTTACATGTATGACAATGGTACCAGTGTTGATTCATAAACTCTTTCTGAGTCTGTGAAAAAGTGCACAACTTGTTACCGAGGCTATCTTCGTCGGAATCTTCGACAGTGCTATCGTCATCTTCTCCTCCAATTTCATCCATAAAATCCTCGAATTCTGCTTGCATCTCCTCTTCCCAAGGAGGAGTTAGAGAGCGACTGCCCTTGAAACCCAATCCTTGAAGGAGATCGCTCAAATATCTCAAAAGTGAAGTCACATTTTCCAGAGCAATAGCTGATTTGGATGGGGCTGTCTGGGTCTTGGACACAATTGGTTTATCAAGCACATGATACTTGGACACTTCTAGCCAGTCGATTGCTGCTGAAAATAGCAGGGAATGTCCTTTTCCTTGTGCGGCATCGGCTAGAGTAACCATTACTTGCAGTAAATCTGTGAAATCAAGAGCTTCTTGCTGGGGACTGAGCAAGTTCTGTCCCAGTTGGATAAGAGCCTGAAATAGTGCAGTTGGCACGGTCAAGGGAATCTTATTTTCCTGCACTATATATTTTGTAATATTTTGAAGTAATCGACCATTTTTCTCCATACACTGCTCGTTTGGAGGTGTCTCGGAACGATTCGTTAAAAAGCTATTGCCTTGCCATCCACTTATTGATTGTCCAGCAGTTCCTGATGCTCCGCCCCCATTAGCACCTGTGGCTCCAGTTCCACCTGCGGCACCAGCTGCTCCAGCGGTGCATTCGTAGTCGATTTCCATAGCATCAGGATCCATGCCCATTTCTATAGATTGCGCTATTTGATCAGATATACTCGGGATTGCCGAGACAGTTGCCATATTTGTAGGTGTCTGAGCATTGCTCGAGCTCCCACTGGACGCTTGTTGCTGATTAAGATTTCCTGGGCCAAGCAAAATGTGGCTTAGCCAATTCCTCAAGCGTCCAATGTCGGCTTGTCCAAGTTCGGCGATGCACGACGATAGATTAGCCATAATAAACTCTTCCTTCTCAGCTGCTTGGAAAAGTTTTTCGAAAAATTGTAAGACCTTGGTAGCATACGACTGCGACATTTGGGTGCTTGTGAAGGAGAGTAGCAGCTCAACCAGAGATCCACCCTTTAATCCAAAGAAGAACGTCCACATTGCTTCCTTACCCTTGGGCTTTTCAAGCATTTGCTCCCAGTATTTTAGAATTGTAACTAGAATGCTCTCATCCAGGTTCACTGGACGATTCTGGCGTGATTCTTCGGCGTAATCTATAAGAACTCTGTAAGAGTGCTGCAGAATATGAATATATGCCATCAATTGATAGCTTTCGCTGGTCGGCTCAATGTCTAGTAAGGTCTTCAGGCATTTATTTATGATCCAGTGCAGGTATTCACACCGTATATCAAAGAGCATGGGTGCTAAAATTCCCTTGGTTCTTTCAACCAGAGATGAAATATTCCTGATGTTCCCCAGCATATACGTAATAAGATTAATTGACGACTTCAGCGCGTGTTTCAACGACAAAAGAATTGAATAGTTCGAATGCTGTGAAATTTCTGAGACATGTGCGTCTATTACAGTCAAGGTGTGGATCTCTACAGGGAAAGATTTAATACTGAATTTTTCTTCCTCAGGAACATCGAAATTTTTCCCCCACTCGGTAGTTACGATTTCCTTATCTTGTCCAGAGATCAGACTTAAAAATTTCGCTGATATTTCCGTGCAATAAGAACTTTCAGAGCTTGTGATAGAAATCAGGTGATCTAGCAATTGTATTGGAATTGGACCCGACAACGCCTTAATCATGGTTTTAAATGTACAATCACGCAAAATTTCGCAGACATCAAGCAATTTTACAACCAATTCCTCAGTTAAGGGATCCTCTGAGATTTCCGAGCACACAGATTTTATCTCTATTGGAGATGATGTTGTGCTAGTTCCGTTGGTAGCTTGATCGTTTGAAGAGACCGGGCTAGTTGGGATCTGGGTTGAGGAGGCAGCTCCACCACCAGTAGCTCCAATGTTACTGTCCACAGGTTTTGAAGGTATCATACCTTGTTTTACCGCCCAGCACACGGCTTGCATAGTTGAAATTACGGCGTCGAGAAGAAGTACTTTGGACAACCGCGGACTCTCTGTTTAATTTAGTTAATTTAATTTAATTAATTTACTTTCAATCTATTAAGAATAAACTATGCTTGCAGAAGGGAAGAAGGGCATTTATTACGAAAATGAGTTTGTATTCTTTTCTAACTTCAAGGTTCTATCGAATTTCCTATATCAAAAAATCTTCCTTCAGAGGTCATAATTGGCGTTTTGGAATAGATAAACAACAAACATGTATTTTTAATATGTACATAATAAGATTTAATCAAATGTCCCCACTAACTAACACCCCTGTACCGAAACATTTTCTGCTTCAGAGAATTTTGTTTTTGTTTATTATTATTATTGTTTTATTATTTTAATATCCTCCTCGCCTAAAAGTTTCAAATACAAAAGTTGGCTAAAATCAGAAGATTATACGTTCGAAGTTGACTGGTCGTTAAAATCGATTCTTGAGTTCACTAACGAATTCTAATGTGCAGTATAAATGTTGAGTAATAAGAACAAAAAATACCTTCCCAAATCTGTTAATTATTTTACTTTCTAAAGTACTTACGTGGGTTAAAAGACTTGATAAATGAATCCAATCCCGATGTGGTGCTCCTGCAGATGCTATCAAGATCGCTGACATGCTCAGTCACTTTATTCCACAAAGTTTCCGCGTATTGTGTGTACATGCCCTGCTTGATGAGACTATTCACAATCAAATAGTGGGTAGTTGCAACCGGGTGCAGGCATTTTACAGACCACACCAACGAGTGCAGATTTGGAATTTTCAGCAGCATTAAGGATTCAACATGTGGAGTCGAAGGTGGCAAACCCAACAAAAGTTTCCAGCACAAACTGAAACAGTAGTAAACTGCACAGAGCGTGTGGAAGGGGACTTTAGCCATGCAAATATCCGTAACGGCCAGGATGTCGATTAAAGCGTCAACAAGAAGAGGATACTTCAATTTGTCTGGGGTGCAAAGTATAAAGTTCCATGCAAGTCCATCAAGTTTAAACTCCTGTTGTATTTTATAATCAATAGCGGCTAATGAGTAGAATTTTGGGCGAATTCCACTTGAATATTCGGAAGAGAGTTTCTTGTGTTTGTCTTCGATATCCTGCCGGCAAAATGACATCATCTTTGTCTTGTTATTAAGCAAATCAGAGATTTTTTGGTTCGCATCAAGCGTTATTACGCTAAATAGATTCCACCTAACTTGCTCGAGCAGAGCTGTGGGGGCGTTGTACAAGTGCTTCATCAGATACTCTAGGAAAAGGAGTAGTCGGGAAAGTAGCATAAGTTGATTGTCCCGAAGTGGCTTGTCGGTTGAGATTCCTCGGCATACTTCAGCGCACCTTATCACACCGCCAGCAGTGAGGAGGAGAATCGATTTCTTCTGCATCAAATTTAAAGAGTGGAATAAAAATAGCAGAAGCTGGGCGTGTTCCACATTTAAATCTTCATATTCTGACTCTGAATTTTGCATAGTACTTGTAGAGCAGACTCCTTCAACCAAAGTGTTGACCAAACGGTGCCAAACAGACAAGCATGCGGCCTCTTTCTCCTGAGTTGGTTTCAGCAGAAGAATTTGCACGAGCACAGAAAGTGTTCTCGAATAAACTTGCAATGGCCATAAATTCGAATCTTGTGTCCATGGGGAAACTCCTAAATGTAGAAGTAGAGATGATTGCAGGGATTCATTTAGTAGAGCTCCAGAAATTAAATTATGTAGATATCGCCCTAAAGCACCAGAAAACTTAATCATTGCTGCTTGCCATTGGGCGCAGCTTGAATTTTCTGGTTCTCCTCTTGCTGCATCTCTGTCCAGGTCTTTAAGGATGTTCGCCAGCAGGACCATTTGTTGCTCGCTTAAGCCGGCTTTAACGTATTGGTTTAAGAATTTGTGATTTGTCCCTAAGGACTGGTCTAAAAACCCGAAAATTTGGGCAGATAAATCAAGATACTCGTGGGGTTCATCTTTTGCAGGGACAAGATTCGATTTTGGAGTCTCATTCAATTTTTCCTGAGTTGCAGGCTCAACTGGTTCCTCATTCGCCTCTGGAGAAAGTGTTTCTTTGAACCACGAGCCTAAGTAGCTGTCGCTATCTTCTTCCTCAGTTTCAGAGTCTTCAGAACAGGAAAGCGACTCATTAAAATAAGTTGTGGAGTCGTTATAGCTGATTGAGTCGCACTCAGTGCGATCTTTAGCGTTTGCACGTTTCAAAGTGCACGCCTTCCTGTAAGAAACTGTTGCGAGGAAAGTAAGAAGTTGTTGTAAAGTGGCAGAATTCAAGACTCGAATTACTCTCTGCAAGGATGTGTACTGCTCTAAAACGTCGAATCCTGCTGGTTCAGGGAGCAAAACACCTGCAGCTGTTGAAGTTGTTGGTGCACTGTCATCACCCGAGCGGGACTCAATCTTTAAATCTTCTATAAGCTCTGTTAAGAGGACGAGGCAGTGACTCGCAATGGCTGCATTAAGCACACCAAATCCCTGTTGTACTTTGAAAAGGTTTACTCGAGCCGCTGGTGTTTGCTGTTCCGCTCCGCGAGCCGGACTTTTACCTTTTCCAGTTTCATCAATGTTTTGCTGGTTTTGTTTAGAACTAGAGCTTCCGGAGGCCCCCATCGCTCCCTGAATGCCTGTTATAAGAAGCCAGGCACCAAAACAGAGGTGATTCTGATAAATATGTCCGCGTGCAGAGCTTTTATAGATATTTCCAATTGTTGTAAAAATCTCTAGAGCTTTATCAACTATTATACGACCATGGTCCTCGGCTTCCTCACTTTCCTTTGTGGTTTGCGTAGAACTGGCTGCGCTTTGTTGGCTTTTTTGCGATGCTGACCCAGACATTGAGAGAACGCTGCCTGAAATAGACGCTAACACAGCACAGTACAAGGCTGACATTGCGCACTGAGACAGCTGTGAGATTTTAGTTGGTGTTAGCGGCTCCAAAATGGGCAGGGACAATGCTTGGGCAAGGATAGATATGTCTGTTGCCATTTGTGGGAAGCAATTTTTAATCTGTGTTGCTTCTGTGGCCGAAAGTGGCAAGTAGAGTGACTTGCCATTCAGAGCGCTCTCCTCGTACTTTAATCGGTACCTGGACAAGACCGGCAGGGTGGTGCAGACGTTCAAGATGACATCGCCTGCATTTAGGGCCTGCAAGCACGCGATGTTCGCTGACACAAACATGTTCTGTGGAAATTGAAATTGTTCTAACTATGTAATATTTTATGGAGGAATTTTCGATTACTTACCGTGCAGTCTGTTTGTTCTTCGCTCAGCGGAGCCCAAGTTGTGGTATTGGTAGCTCCCAGAGGTGTTGTTAACTGCTGCAGGATTACTGTTGAGAGGTCCGACCTAGACCTTTTCATCTCCGACTTGGGACTCTCCTTGTCGCTGCCGGTGACGTTACTCTTCACATGTTCCGGAAATTTGGAACTCTTTAGAATTGAGGCAACCACTGCATGATCAAATCCTTGCGGCTGCTGTTTGCCTTCGCAGAGGCTTTTTAATGGTGGCAAAAGCCATTTTATTTCAGATACACTTGCTGTGCTGAGGCGGTTCAATATGTATCGGATCAGAATTGAGCTGGCTTCTATCATCTGGGGCACTTGCGTCTGGCAGACTGTGGGAATAATAAAAATTGCATAGCTTGAATCAAAGGAAGAAAATCTTTCGAAATTTTTAAAAACAGTCATCCAGACTCCGCTTAATGAGCCGTTGCTAATTCCCAATAGAATTTTATGAAAAGACTTTAACTAGGCGAAAGCCAATTTCACAAGTGGAGCAACCGAAAATCTGTGACTCACCGAGGGTGCACTGTCCGCTGATTGTGTCCGCCGCAAGCGATGAAAACGCCATGTAGAATTGCTCATAGGATCCATCGTGTTCAAAAAATTCATTGTCACTAAAACGAGAAATCGAAACTTCACAAAAAACTCAAAGCTGCACCAGAAATTTTTTTTTCCTTTCCAGCGAAATGAAGTCGCAAAAATTCAGGACGTCGCCATTGAAGGGAAAATTTTCAAAGGTGTTTTACACAAAAACTACAAACTCCCGAACGAATTTACACACATTCTTACCTTCTTAATATCGCTTTTATAATATTTATAACATCCGTTTTGTTTAAATTCCCGTTAATTGTGGATAAAATTGGCTTCACAATCGAAGACCAATCCACTCCCCCACTGTGCGCCGCCATTTTTTTTTCTGAGTTGACGTTTTTGATGGAAAAACGTCTTCTTCTTATTGTGAAGTTTTCGTTGAATGTAGCCAACATGTAAATAATTACCTGCAGAACAGCTGATTGAAATTTGACGTGTATTCAACGAATGTTTACATTATGGTTGCAGATGGTTCCGGCCAAATTGTTGTTAATTTGCTTTATTTACTAATTGAAAAAAACCTTTTTAATCCATAAATTGCCACACAGAAAATCTTAAAATTATAAGAAAACTTAATTATTAAAGAACATTATTTAAATGACGTCTAGTTTACCTAAATTATTTGATACTCCTCCAATTTGATTAGAAAGTTTTAATGGAGATATTTCTTCCGTTTATTTGAAAATAGTTTTCTTGGGCCTGCTACTGAAAATTTTTGTTTCAGGCTTGAGCTGTTTTGTAATTAGGCAAAAAATGGGACGCAGCTATTGGTCCTCTCGGAAAAATTTTCTCTCCGGGTTCATCTCTGTTAAGGTTTATTAGAAATTCTCATAATTTTTTCATCTGGGTCTATTGTTTTTAATTCTAAAACATAATTTACTTTAAAATAAATTTTATTATCGTTTGCATAAACTTACTACTGGCACTGATGGCCACATTTCGGGCATTTAGAATTATTGGCGAACCATTTGTTCAAGTGCTCCAAATGCCCGCCATGGGAGCACCCCTGGCACCAAGCGTAGAGGCCCTTCACAACCAAGTTGCAAACGCTGCATTTTGAGCTTTGCGTTGACTGGCATTTGGTGCAGTACCAACCGACTTTCCCTAGCAGGGGACGGCCGCACTCCCCGCAATTTGTGTGAACTGTCGTAGACTGCTGGTTGAGGTCTTGCACGGATCCGATCCACGAAAGATTTATGATCGCAGTTGCCTCATTCCACAGCTGATGGTGGTGGAGTTGTTCAATGTAGGAGTGGAACCAGTTCTCCTTAAACCAAAAACGAAGAAAAATTTATAAGCCCTTCTAATAAATATATTATAAATTAATACGTAAACATGTTCCTCGATCTTGAGGCTATTTCGTGCGTCCCCCATGGCAATCAGAATGCAGAGGGACGTCTGCACGTCTCCAACTTCTGTTTGGAGGACAAGGCAGTCGGTGATCAGCTTGTGGGGCTCCCACATCGGAATAGTTGGAACCGTGGTCACCTTTATAACGCTGGGCGGATCAGGCGGCTGTGGAAATATTATAAATTCATTTTAATAAGGCCCAACTTGGTGGAATTAAACTCAAACTTAATTCAGCGCCATAGCTGAATTAAATAGAATTATTTGAGCACTTACCGGCGATGACTCCTGTCGCTCTGCACTGATATCGTGGTGTGGTCTGGCTGCTTGTAAATCATGTATTGCCGTCGCCGGTAATGAAAGGGCTTTTGTAAAATCGTGGGGACCCACATACAAAAAACCGTCTCGCAAATTCTTCACATTATCGAAGGTAATCTGAGATTTTTCAAAAATAATTGGTTCCGTCCCAGAGATCGTATTAAAGCAGGGCTTATGCTCTCCACTTTTTGGACTAATAAAATCGAGCAGTTTGTGATCGTCGATGATCTCGTCCTCGTACCTGTGATCTCTGGCATCTTCGTTCCAGCTGCTTGTGATTTGGCTGGTTGTTTGGGTAAGCCGCTTCGCTATGATATTTTGACTAGATGAAGAGTTCCTGGATTCAGCCTTTTGGTTCTGGAGATTTGAGGAGCCGTACATTACGTTGATAAAGTTCCAGAGGAGAGTTGCCTAAAAATAAATGGTATTAGTTTTAGAGGTTTTCTTGTTGAGGATGTTAAAAGGGCTTACATTGTGCTTCCCGTATTTTTTCGATATGCCGGCGTTGTACTCACAGAGGTCAGCGAGCTTTTTGCCAGTTAGCATGTATTCTTTCGCACACCCTATGAAGGACTCGTGCTCCTTAAGGAGATATTTGCTTTCGTCTTCTTTATACCCAGTGTTCTAAAATTAAAAGGTACATGAACTAAATCATTTTACTTAATAATTACCATTCCTCACCGTTGGTTTTAGTATAAAACTATGCAGCGCCGACTGCGTTATATGAAATTCCTCACTAACCACTGGTGCTTTTTGGCGATTGGAGCTAATTTGATTAAGGAAATAAATTTTAATATCTTATAAATAAAATAAATAATAAAAACTAGAATACCAACGACTGCAAAAATACTTACATGAATCCACCCTTAGCATTGGACTGAGATGGGGTGGTGAGTTTCATTTTACAGAGGGCATAGAGCACATCCCCTTGAATGTTAAGGCTAGCTCCCTGGGGATTAGCTTTCTTGTACGGCCGAGCTGCATCCTTAAAAGCGTGCTTGTAGATTGTTGAATCTTTGCTGGTGGATAGTAACGTGTCTGGATCGCTGCCCTTCCACGCTATCCCGGTTGTTACGTTTGTGTGCTCATTGAAGGATGCAAAAGGGATGTAAGGTCGACGAATGTCCCAGATGTGAATGCTGTAGTCAACAACTAATGCACAGCTCGCGATGTGGTGGCTGAAATTTGCATAGGTTAATCAAATGCGAAAGACATAATTTAGGTGTAAATTACATCCGCTCAGGCCGCCACTTGACTCGGCCAACTACGGCGATGGTGTGAATTGTATGCTCCAAGGAAGCCTTGCCTTCCATGTTCCATACCTAGAACTATATCTTAAAAATGTTGATGACTAAAACTTACAGCTTACCTTAATTTGTTTGTCGCGACTCCCTGTTGCGAGCCAATTTTTAGAAGAATGCCAATCGCACGTGTAAATAGGTCCACTATGCGCCGTGAATTGCAAAGTGCACTTGTCAACTCTGGAAATTACAGAATTTATAATTAGAGGTCGAGATGAAAAGGAATTGTCGCCTACCTTCGGATGTCCCACAACTGGACAGTTCCATTCTCAGAGACTGCCGCAAATGTATTTGTCGCGTGTGGACAAAACTTCACATCCCGGACGCTTTCCGAGTTGCTGAAGTACGTACTGACCGATTTCTCTGACCGCAGATCAAAGCATTTTATCGTTCCGTCCTGGGAGCCGGAAAGGAGGAGATTTTGCTCGGTGCTGTGGAAGGTTACAGTGTGAGCAGTCCTCTCGTGCTCGTTGTACACGAGCAGCTGCTTTTGGCGTCCGAATTTGGAGAGATCCCAGACCGAGACTACCCCATTTGTGGCCGCCGTCGCCAGGATATTGTTGTCTAATGTGCTCCAGGCAACATCATTCGAGGAATAGCTCAAATTTTGATTTTTCCCACCGCGCATATTGCACACTTCTGTAAAACCGTCATTTTCGATCGAAAATACTTTGAGCACTGAAAATAAAGACGAAAAATTATAAAATGTTTTCTTACACGGAAAATTGCAGCGTACGGCTCCTTCCTGCCACGGCTATCTGGGAACAATCCTTATTCAGGGCCAAGGCGTTCGCATGTCCTTCTTGGCAAATTCTAATTGAGACAGTCGATGCCTCAGCCATTTCTTTTAGAGCTAAAAAAACTGGTCAATTTCTATATTTTTACGCTTACGGACACTCAGAGTTTTAAAGCCTGTCGGCCGAAAAGCCAAACAATAACAATTAACAGCTGACCGTGACATGACAGTAGTTGTCGTGTTCAGGCGGTGTGCCATTTGGACTAGATTTGGCAGCAAATTTTGAATAACAACGATTTTTATTTTACACCATCCAGTTCTACACTTTACGTAATCACAAAATAAAATTGCGATTTTACTAGACAAATCGTTTAAATTATTTGGTCTTACCATAGAATAGGGAAAAAATGGTACATAGCTCCCAATATTTCCTAGATAAAGTTTTTTTCATGGTACCTATGTAGTGTACATATGTATATCCTCTCTAAAAGACCCCAAATATAAAGCAATTTCTCTATATTATAATTGCCTTTGTCTGAAACAGTGCATAACTATTATAATTGTAGAGTAGAGTAGAGTCATTATTTTTCAAGAAATTTTAATTTCTATAATATTAGTCGTCAAGCAATCCACTTTAGAATTTCCACCTAAAAGTGCCTTGCACTATCTTATCAATTTAGTGTTATGCACATAACATATGTAGTTGCAATACGGCCAGTGAGCATAATCTTATCTATTTTCAATTGAAGTTTAGAAAACTGCACTTGGAAAACGCAGAGTTCTGTTTTAAATCGCTTTATAGTCATTACAAGCACATGTTAAAGTTTTCGAAACTGCAAGAAAGATGCGTATTGGCAAATTAAACTACAAAATTGTCTGTCTAATATCTTTTATTTTATTTTGAGATTGTGTGATTATTGTAGTAACATAAGATATAAAATAAATTTAAAAAACATTAAAGTCTGGCACTGGCTTTTCATTCTTTTTTACATTTTTTTTTATTTTATATTATTACAAAAATTAAACTATCCAAATATATTGGAAAAGATACGTAAAAAAAAAAATTGTTTTTGTCGTAATAAAATAAAATAAACCAGTAAAACAAAATAAAAGAATAAAAAATAACATAAAAAAAAGGCATGACATTTTTCGGTTTTTTCTTATTACTTTAGTTTATTTTGGCTGGTTTGTTTTCGTTTTATTACGACAAAAATTAAACTACATATTTAATAAATGAGATGTACATATTATTCATTCTTCGGGGAAAGTCAGAGTTTTAAGAGTTTCTTCAATCTGTGCACAAATGTTATCGTCAGGGTATCCTTTTCGACAAACTGGACAAATATTATACTGATATTCTAACATCTTACAAAAGCACATATTACACACCAAATGCCTTTCGAGACAGTACCTAGCCTTTGACTTAATGAAATCAAAGCAAATAGGACACCTATAATATTCAAAATCTATTTGTTTTTTAACTTCAGATTCACTTAAATTGTTGTCATCTTCATTCTCGTCCATATCCATTCCGCACTCAAAACACTTTTTCGGGGGAGGTCGCTCTGAGAAGCACAATGTACAGATATAGTGTCCATTCCCGCAGACTTTAAGAAAATTTCGAGTTTGAAATCCTTGACAAATGATGCACGGCTCAGAGATTTCGATGTCTTCTTTGTTGGTGGTTGATTCCGTAAGGCTGTGTCTTGGGTCCGCATCTGCTAGTTGGTCTAGTTCACAGTTGTCGTCTGATGTTTGGCATTCAAATCTGATGTTTGGTCGAAGAAGAAGAACACATTTCATCAATTGAAAATCCCGAAATTTTTAACAAAGACGGTAATAAACTTCGATCTCTCGACATGTCTTTCACCATCAAAACTTCCGAATGATTTACTACACCAAAACGATGGCAATTAATAGATATTTTATAAAGTCTTTCTGGGGCAGTATGAATACTCGAAATTTTTAGAAAGAGTCCATCATCACGAATTTTAATAATAAGCCAATATAGTTCGTATTGTTCGCTGTTCGAATTATTTACGAACAAAAAGACGTTTGATATCTTAATATCACTAAAAAGTATTTGAAACGTTCCTAACTCGGATACACAAATCCTTTTGTTATGTTCTTTAATGCAGTGCTTCGCAAGGCATCCAACGTGTCGTGTGGGTTTCCTCCAGGAACAGGAGGGAAATTTACAAGTTATACACATTTTACTCCTTAGTTTATTTTAGCACTCCTGGCAGTATTTCGAAGAGACCTAACATTTATACGTTTGATAAGGAATATCTTTGCGATAAGATTAGATATTCATATTCTTATTTCTACTCCATGCTTCATTCGTAACACTTCATTAGAAGTCGAGCAGGCAACAGAGAGCCACAGTGAAAATTTCGCGCACTGAAAAGGTAAATTGCAAAACTTATTCCCGCTTATAATTTACACTTGGTCTTGAAACCAAAGATAAATTTTTGGCCTCGTCTGTGCCCATATCGTGAGTTGTAGGCGAGGGCGGACCAATTAGTTTATTTCTTTAATCAAAAATGATATTTTTACACTATCTATCTAAATCTTCAGAAACCGGACGTTGCAAGGACGCACAGCCCAAGTGGACTGACTATACACAGCTACAGGCCGGAGGCTGCGGAAATCTCAGGGAATATGGAAGTCAGTGTAAAACGGTGCTGGAATTGCTCTAAACTTGAATTTGAGCGTGATCTTAGGTCCTGTGAAAACTCGCACTTTTACTGTCGCTCGTGCTTCTCAGGTGTGGCCTCGAAAAGCTGTAGAACTTGCGGCGAGATTGTGTCGGATAGTGTTAACCATGCACAACCTGAACGTCTATCTAATACTCAAGAAAATCCACGTAGGGGTTGTCCTCTTTGTGAGGTTTCGGCTCTGTCGAGTTGTCCGAGGTCGCATTTAGTTTGTGACCAGTGTTTTAGATTTAGACAAATTAACTATGGACTCGGTCCTAAAGTGTGCTCTCTGTGCAAAAGCAATTATCCGGACGACAATGTTTCTGCTTTGTGGCCCGGGGAAGTGCTTCATTATATTTATCGACTTATATTGCACATAAAAAATCAAATTTATTTCATTTAGTTTCTATAACTATAGTTATATTTATGTGATAATTTAAGTTAATATCGGAAATGTTTTAAGCTCTGTCCGCAATATGAATAAAAAATTAGTTATATTTATTATCATTTGTAAAATGTTCAAATTTTTTTGTGTTCTGTTTTAAATAAAATATTTAAAATGCTACAAATATGTTTTTGATGCAGAATGTTTCTAGAATTTAGAAAATGGTTTCATGATGTCACTTTTTGCAGCTCAATTATTTTACGCGTTTTTTGATTATAAAACAAAATATTTATTTTTAAGGAATATCATTTAAAGAATGAAATAAACCTGTTCATCTTGAAACAGCGAATTAATCAAAACACTCTGCGGCATTTAACATTTTCCCAGGGGAATCACTGTACTCATATTGTATCACTTTTCAGTTTGGGGCTTTTTGTTAATTCACACATTGTCCAGAACATATTAATTATGAAGATTTAACTAAAGTAAATTAAGTAAGAAATCGTGGTATTATCGCTACGTTATCAATTTACGGCGCTTTAAACGTTTTAAGATATTCAGGAATTAAAAATAAACAATATTTTACAGAGTTATTTTTAACAATTAACATGACTTATAAATAATAAAAACAAAATTTAACATGATTTATAAATAATATATAATACTTATAAATAATATATTTAACATGACTTATAAATAATAAAAACAAAAAAGTTTAATTTAAAATGATGTTTGGGATATAAATTATTATTGGTTATAATAAAAACAATTTCCATTTTTTTTTTTTTTTGATAATAGGAATTTATTACTGTATACCACATTGTGTACTACACTACATAGGAATGACTTTTCATCTTCCAACCGTATTTTCATCAAATTTCATAGTTTCATTTCCATTTCTTTTCGCTCTCATCATTTTCATTCTTTCCCATTTCTCCGTCAAACAAATAGTGATAAATCGGAGTAATAATTCAATTAATAATCGACGTATATACATGAAACCTACAAATCTATTCGTAATTTGGTTTTGTTCCTTTAAATAAATTCTACAGTAGCAAAGGCCTCCTAGGGTGGCAAACTTTGCACCAAATTAATTGTTGGTTCGTCTAAAGTTTATTTTTTATTTATTATTTTTTTTTTGCATTTTTGAGGTTATAATTTGTGTTTCATTTTTTGTTGTTTTCTTTTGCATTGATGGCATTGTTGTAACTCCTACCAGTTAACATTTATTTTATTGTGATGTTGCTTGTACAAAGCTGATTAATAGCACATTTGCGCACTGAGGACTGTATTTTTTTGAGAATGTTTAAATATTTAGCGTTCCTTAGCCAAAAGAATCGTCAGTTGTAAATCAGGCCCAAAGATTGGTGATTGGTAATTGTAACTGTTTTCCTATTTCGATTTTTCAATGTTGAGTCTTGCATATTATAAAATGAGGAGAGATTAAATGATGATTGAAAATTGATTTTAAAGCTTGAAACGTCTGCTAACAATGTTATGTTAATAATGTTTCAAACATGTGGTAAGTTATGGGGATATTTACAAAATCATCCTTAAAACTTGGAGTTTTAGAAATCAAAAACAAAAGATTTTCTAGATGAGATAACTTTTTACGAGACGCATTTAAACATCGTTATTCGCTTCCAATTTCATTTCATTTTCAGTGCTTGGAATTAAAAGGATTTTATTGCATTTGTATTTAAAATATTTTCACCATTATATGAAGTATTTACTGAATAATAACAAAAGACAACTTTTGTCATATGCACTTTGTTATTTGGAATAACAAATGAGGAATTTTCATTACTGTTTAAAAGGAAATTAAATAAAGTTATGCAATTTTAAGGAATGGTAACTACATAAGTGAGAACTGATTTCAAAAGTAAGGATTGTTTTATTGTACATTGTAAATTTCTTTCGGCATTTCTAATTATTTATTTGTATTGATATTTTCCTTCTGTCTGCGATTTAAAACATGTATGTAAACATGTGCATACTTTCCCTTTTGAATATTGGATTTAAATAGTCATTCTAAAAAATGACTCTTTGCACTACTTAGGCTAGAAACTGAGCTTAAGTTTGCAATGCAAGAGATCTTTAATAAAACATGAGTCTCAAAATTTATTACATAGTTTTGCTCCAAGTTTTAAAATAATTATAAAACAGCCACAGTGCGCGACGCTAATCATTCCAAATGACGCCTGTTAGATGTAGGGAGAGAGAACTATTACGACTAGTATCACTATGCTAAGTATCTAAATAATATCCTCTTGTCTTTCTATCGCTTATATACCACATACAATCAGACTTCAAAATAAAATCTTTGGCAGCTCTTTAAATATTTTATTGCACTTTCGAAATTTACCAGATTGCACTTGTTCGCCCCCCATTAAAATGAAATAAAAAAAAAATAAAAAAATAACGCATCAAATTTCCCCCCAGTTTGACCTTACTCCACCCCATCCCCTTGATTCTATCGCTTACTAGCTATAAATGTCTAGAAATCTAACTTAAGGATAAAATCGCAATAAATAGAGAAACGTTTTAAGAGAGAAAGTTCGTTAAACATTCCACCCCCGTCCTAAAGAAGGTATCCTTTATTTGGGCGCATGCTTCCTCGTGCTCAATTATACGCAAATATGTGGGTAAAGAGAGATATACATATATCATATAATGCGGATATTACGCGAGTAGTTGGATAAAAATATAAACTTGGTTTAGCCTTAATGTTACATCTCACTTATAGTTTTAGGATTAACATGTGCCTATGTGTGTGTGACCTGCGCGATAAGGTCAAACTGTGCCCCCTTCTTAGCCTACGATAAAATATCTCTTGGAGAGCTTTATAAGCGACTTCCCTACTCCTAATAAAACTTATTTATTTCCTTCTCGCCTCGTTTAATTTCTTTGTAACAGGGAATGTATTGTCTGAGTGTGTCTCGAGGTGCGCTGAGGAGATCAAATCTTTTGCGTCTACGCTCTAGAGCTAATCCCTACGGGTCCACTGAATGCGTGGATGTTCGAAGCACTGTGAATGGGTTTCAGTAATTTTTAGAGCAGCTGCGCTATGACGGGGTCCAGCAGGCACATGTGCTCGGCCCCCCGCACTGGAAGTCTGTTAAGACAGAAGTGTCTGATCATTTCGGGAACCGATTCAAATGGGCGGCTGAACTGACCCAGGATGTACTGACCGGAATCATTGCGCTGAATCCTCATGTGCATGAACCCCTTCGCTCCTCTGAAAAGAAAAGATAAAATGTAATTGAATTGCGAATTTTTTTAAATTTTAAAACATACTTTAAAGACAGTGAATAGTCCTGCTTCGTTGATTCGCAGTTTCGAACTAGAAAACTGCCTTCGGCAAGCGGTCTGAGTGTACTTTCAGCTTCTAGACGCGTAATGGCCCCATGGTACCATCTGCAAAATAAGAAAATTATATTTAAAGAAACCCTAACTAAAATATAAAGTGCCAAATACCCTTGTCTTTCTAGCGGTACAGATATATCAATCATATCGACAGCCGATGTGAATCCAGTGCTGCTCAAGTTTAGATTTAGTCCTCGGGAAGATGCTCCTCGCAAGTCTAAACTGCCGAACTTATTTGGGGGCTTTGGCTCGTTTAGATTCAAGGTAAGATTCTGCCGAAATATTCCACCATCTGGAAGTAGAAGAGGAGATACTCTTAGTCCTTGAAGAAGGGATGCTTTGAAAAAAAAAATCATAAGTGTCTAAGAAAATATTAATCTATCTTAATACTGCCACCCTACATCATGAAAAATTCTGGAAAAGTGAACACCTTTCATCCATTAGTGCCTTCTTGGCGGACAATCAATCAAAATATCGTAGGGCTGGAAAAAGTGCCCGGAGCTTGGCTTGCACCATCTGCTGGAAGAAGTCAAGCAAAACGTGAAGATCTATAATATTTAGATGTACATATGTACAATGGTAGCTAGAGTTCGAAAATTCATTAAGGGACACATGTTGCCTGCAAAGAGTGTAGGAGGGATGAATGTGGTGCAATTTTTCTGTTGTCCTGCAGCATCCATCCGTCCGCCCTCGATGACCACATAATGAATTGATTCGAGTGCACCTCCCCCATGCAATTTTCAATGACATCGTCCATCCGTTCGAACCGCCAGCACGTCCAATCAAACGAACATTAAAGCCCCGTTCTAATGGGAAGATAACACGAGAGCTACGATCTCCGGATAGGGCGGTGTCTCATGAATTTTGCACATGGGACATGTTCACTACCCGTAATGATGGCCATGAACTCCCCAATCGAACATCGATACCCGGACGCCCGGTGGGGCCTTTTCTGCCGATTTATGAGGGGAGACGTCTGACCCTAGGCCTAGAAAGCTACTCATGGCATTTAAAGCGTGAAGAGCTACAACTGACACACCTCCAGCTCTAAACGCAGATTTCTGTGATGTTGCATAATTGAGGGTGGTTGCATTTCAAACAAGTGACACTATGCACGTCAGCTGCGGTTTGCATAACATGCGAAAAGTGCAGAAGCACACCAGGTGCAGGTTAATTGATAAGGGGGCCACCACCACCAGCGATGCCTTAACAAGTTGTCTCGTCTCTTATCTGACTCACTGTCGCTGTCCAAACACAAATGAGCCCATGGAGTCGTTGTTTTGAAAATTACGGACAGCATGTTTAATTAGCTTTCTAATCAAACAATTAAATCAGTAGTGTCTTTGATATGCATATTAGTTATTAATAAAAACTCCGCATTTATAAATATATTTTTTAATGGGTTGTTCATATTCTATTGAAATGACTTAAATTTGTTTGATTTTTATATTATGATCAATAATCATTTCGTATTCAAATCCAGGCCAAAATAAGCCTTAACCATAAGACTGAATTGAGTTAATTTCAAATAAATAGGTGTTTTTTTTATACACAAAAGAAAAAGAAAGTTATTCGTTATATTTATAAAAAACTATTTGGAGATAATATTTCCACTTAAAGTAAAAGGTAGGCTTCTAAGAACTGGTTGCTTGATGCGGACCATGTGCCTCATTTCAGTACTTGTTATCAATTTCACCTGGTATATCACAAATGATACTTATCTAAAGCCCTTGAAATGCGCAACCTTCGGAGACATGATTCACTTACCTGAAGGTGTATTCCTCGAAAAATCCCAACGGCTGGATGAATTCTAATCAATGAGGTGTCTATCGATTCGTCTCTAAACCGTGCGATGATTATGGTTTTTTATAAAACCAAAATCGCGGCCGTAAATTACAAAATGGCGGTAGAAACGAAAAAAAAATGTGTACCATATTGAGTGGCATATTACTGAATAGGTGTTTCAAAATCAAGGTGATGTTTGCTAGACCATAAATGGTGTACTTTCCATCTTTTTAGTTCACTTTAACCCAGTCGGATTTTTTGAATTTTTTAATTTACGACTTGTTATATGTATATACTATACATATAAAGATGTACAATTGAACGTAACTTACCCAACACAGCAGCTTTATTGTCGTCGCGCACGGAGTGGCTGGAAGATGCTTGTGAAATTCCACTTGATTCGGTGCTGTGAACCAGCAAGCTGACAGTCTGAGGTTGGTTCATCCTCAATCTTCGTCTTAGCTTGGGCATGTCAAAAGGAAGGTCGCCTAAATCGACAGAAGTTGCACTTCCGGAAGTGCACGCGTCCTGAAAATATTTATAAAAGTTAAATAAACTTCCCTTATAAGGGAATTATAATTCTTATATAGCCTGCATTATGCTTTAAATTCTGGAGACCGAAATTAGAATGTTGCATAATAAAAAAGCGGTCTGGTATTAATAAATTAAATAATAATATAATTATTGAAGCGGTTTTACTGGAAAAACATATTGTAAAAAATTTAAAATCTTTTGCATGATATTATTTTTCAAAGTCGTTGGGTCTTAAAAAATCCAAATCTAAAATGGTGCTGTTTTAGTTTCTGTTTAAGAAGTATTACAAAAACGAAGCAGTTGACCCAGGAGTCTAGACTTACCTGCTGGAGGATCATTTTCCTTCTCCTCAGCTTTGGCATGTCGAACGGAAGGTCACGCAAATCTTGTGGAAGACCACTGCTTAGAGCATTGCCTTCAGGCTTTTCGGGGGGGAAGTTCAACTTCGGTAGGGCGAACTTGTGGAATGCCGTGGGCGGCTTTCCGTCCTCGCGCGAGTGCAAGGAAATTCCGCTGTCCGAGCCAAGGATTTCGTCGGTAAGTTGAAGAAGCGTCTTATTTGGAAGCGTTCGTTTCTTCTGCTGTTTCGGCACATCGATCGGCGGCTGCTCCTCGAGATGTAGCCCCACGGTCCCAGTTTTGTGGCCCTCATCGGGCGACACCTTCTGGGAATTGTTGTTGCGATTGTTCACGTCTGAGGTCTCGGACGCTGGCTCCTGAGAGGATTTATCCGAGATGGGGCTCAAGATATGCAACTTCGAGTGTAAGACGGGCGGGGCGCGCAAAGGGAACGCCATGCTCGGGCCTGATTCTGAGCTGTGCGAACTGAGGGACGTCGATTGTCTCGACTCGGAACTGGTGGTGCTCCGGTTCCCTTCGCTCGTGCTCGACCTTAGGGACTCCATGCTGCCACCACTGCTGGAAGTCGCCATGCTTTCCGTCGAGGAGTAGTTCCTCCCCCGCTGGTGGTGGCCGTGGTGGCTCTTCCTTAACTCTAAGACACGGCCCGACTCCAAGACAACGGAGCGCGGCCTATCGCGGCTCCTTGGCTGATTAAAAGATCCCTCGAGCATGCTGCCGTCGCTGCTGGTGGGCACCTCGCGCTGCTGGTGCCGGATCGACTGCATTGGAAGACGTAAATCTTTAAGTCTAGGGTGGGCGGGATTCGAGGAGGGAAGATTTGGGGCGCTCTTGATGCTGTTCATGAAGAAGCGATCGTGGCGATCGTGCTTCCCGGGGAACTTGACTGGAAGTGGCGCTGTGGAGGGCGGGGACGGCGTGTATCCTCTGATCGGAAGTTGCGATGTGGACGTTGTGTTTGCGTTATTCAAGTTGTCCACGTTGTTGTCTATGTGGACATTCTCAAGGTCGTTCGACAGAGTCGACACGCTTCCCCCGTTGTCTTGTATCACCTGATTCTTTGAATTTTTCAACCGTTTGCCCTCAAGTCGAGTTTTGCTCGACTTTGTTCTGTCGTTTCCACTTTTCGTTGAAATATTATTGCCATTGTCGATTTGGAGTAGAACAGAGTGGTTTGTCAGCCTATCGACTTCGTCCAGGTCATCATCGGACCTGGAGATTTTGCAGTCGAAGGCCGTCTCGTAGATTTGTCTGGTCCTTCCGCTCGACATCTCGTCTTCTTGTAGATCGGTGGTGGTTGACTTGTCGCTGCCACCTACGTTCGGTGTGCAATCAGCGCACTCATGTGCCCCTTGCTGGTGCACATAAAAAATACTTCGTGGACGAAAGAATTCGTCAATGTCGTCGCCCAGAGCGGGAGCAGCACAGGCACACACTGCTGGGCCTAGGAGTCTATGGGGTGGCATCGAAGGATTTGGGGGATGATGTTCGGGATTGTCGCCCGCAGCCGCTGCTTGATCCTCTGTCGGGTGCTGCTGTATCCCAGAAATGTTGCACGTCTTCCGGACTAGAGCTAGAGCCCTAGCGTGCCACTCTCGTCGCTTTTGGCACTCGCTGCAGTCGGAGTCATCGGAGGTCGTCGTCGACGGAGAATTGCACCGGATTATCCGGACCCCATCCTCGGTTATGGAGTACCGCTTTGGGGTCTGGATCTCCCTCTCGACTTCCGGAACGTCTAGACTTATGCTTTTCTTGTACGGGGCGGTCGATGCGGGTGGTACACTGATCAAAGGCGGAGGCTCAGAAGCTGTTAAATGCCGGGTTTTTACTTTGGTTTCTTTCGCGTCCGCTGAAATATTAAAAAGTTCTTATAATTATTTAAAAACACAGAGCTAGATAGTTTAAAAACATTACGAAGGCTATATGCATTATTTTTTAAGCACTAGGAAAATAAATGAAATGAAAGTAAATTTTTTGTACTAAGCTATGATTTAAGAAACATTGAAAAATGTTTTATTAAAAATAGTTTTTTCGAATCTAGTCTTGTAATAATTCTGTGAAAGCTGTTTACTACTCACCTTCTTTGGACTTTAATAAATCAGAGTAGTAATAAGGAGACGGATTTCGTTTGCTTGTATCTGGTCCAGTTAATTTTTTGGGACTTTTGTGCGGCTGTAAGGGCCTTACTAAATCTTCAGAAATGCTATCAGGCGAATTAAGTTCGGGTACTTTATTTGATTGATTGTCTTCATCTGCCGAAGATTTTGGTGCTGATGAATCTGTAAAACGACAAAAAGACATCGAGAACGTTACTTACTGTCACAAAATCGGCAAGGCAGAAAAGACATTTGCTTTTATATAAATGCGAACAATAAAATAAAAAGACGGAAAGACACACGTCTTGTATCTTGGTTTGACTTTGAAGCAGCTTTCGCCCTTCTCCGGGTTTTGATTTACATCAAGGAGCTGTTCACGTATTCGCTCGAACCTTCCCCTCTACCCGGGTATTGATTAGCCCCTGGATCGAAGGTTCGCAATCTAATTTCCTTTCATGGAAGCATCTCACGGACACTGCCACTGGACGGGGATGATTACATTATCTTCAGGGATAGTCATGTAATCTTGGTGCAAATTGCATGTTACCCCTGATTTGAACTACCCGAGGAAGATGATTCTTCCTATTTTGAATGAGATTTCTCTGGTGTATAGTGCAAGTATTTTATTATTTTAAGGTTTAATTTAAATGATACCTAGATACTAATTTGAATAAAGTTTCTACAGACCATTTAAATATCACTTTAAGTTTCAACGAGTTTTTCGTTAGTTTTGTTTTTACATATTCAATGAATTTTTCTTCACCTTTTTTTACCGGATTAAGTTAAAATTTGTAATAATCAACAACCCGAGTTTAACTACATCATTCTTAGTATTATGATTGTGAAAGTGTTAACATTTAAAGAATTGTATAGAAATTACGTCCTAATACTTGAATAAAGTACATTTACAAGATGATAATCACTTTTTAAAGCTTTTATCATAAACAGCTTATTAGCCGTAACAGGATAAATGAAGTACTTTTAGCAAATGCGAATACACCCGACTACTTTAAGCCAGGAAACGACATAATCGTCGAATTTCGCATTAATTTTTATCTTTTAGCGTCATTTATTGTCATCGCGCCATTCTTCCTCATAAACTCTCCCGAAAATGTCCCCATTTGGACTCATTATCTAAAAGCCTTCCTTCCGCTTCGAGGGAAGTCAACAGGCGAAAAGCAACTAGAATTTGCGGTTGCGAGAAGCACACCTGCCCAAAAAGGAGTCTAGCTAACTGCCGAAGGGCCATCCGGGCTCTGTGCTAACTTGGGTCGAGTAAAGGAAACCTTCCCAGTCAGCCTTAAGCCTAGTCCACACTCCACTCATAAATAAGTCTTCCTCGAGGCGAGATAAGGCGGAATGCTCTCGTAAAGGGTTATCTCGAACGTTTTAGCCGAAAGAATCTGGGCTGGCACTACGACAACTCAACGAGCAGAGCTCCAGGAGTCGAAGCGCCTTCAAGATTAAACCCAGGGGAATTCGTTTCGCAAAGTTTGCTCGAGGACAATTAGCCGTGTCGTCGTGGCTTTCGTAAACCTGGAGTGCTTTAATTGAATTCTAATTAAGATTCCGCGGTCCTGTGAGGAATCCCCAAGATAATTTCATTACCAAAAAGTCCCTCGAACCTCCAAAATATTGTGATAATCGTTGCGTTAGCTTTTAATTAGAGAGATGTTCGTACAGGGTATCGAAAGAGCTAATTGAATTGTGATAGGACTTAATTGAATTGTGATAGGATGTGCCTCCTTTACGTTTTAATAGTCCTTTCTACTCTCACAGGACTGAATAACACAGTCAAAAATAATTTAAGTTTTGGAAAATAGAATAATTATTACAAAATTGCTATACCATAAATTTTGGAGATATTTTACTTGAGCCTTGGTAGCTATCTTATTAGGTACTATATTTTTTAAATTCTAAGATTATTTTCTCTCTAAGTCCATTTATAGGTGCTAAATAAATATTAAAATTAACCATTAGTTATATATGTATATCTCGATAACAATAATCTGGCTATATGCTTCAATGAGTAACGAAACGAATATTAAAATTTAGAAAAAGGCAATTCGGTTTTCGACAAAAAAGGGATGAGTTTAAAAATCTTTAGAATTGCCGTATTCCTTTATGTATAAGTACTATATATACTATGAAAAATTTAAAAAAGGATCTGTACCCCGACCATGATCACCTCATTTATCCATTGTCCTAGGAACTCTTTCAACTAATCCTCTTCAGGACAATTTTCCATTCAAAGTGGAATTTGCCCGACTGTTGAAGGGAATAATTGCGTCCCGTGCAGGCTGAAAAGACGGAAAAATCGAGGACGTTTAAGGGTAAGGAGCAAGCCGTTCGCTAACTGCTACTTGGTGCCATTTGCCCGCCAAATGAGCTGGAAAATAGCAAAATAGCAACTGAGCTCAATGACTGACGTCTGCGGAGCATGCACGCACTTCGTTTGCGATTAAACTTGAACTTTACAATGGGCGGACGTCGTCGCGTCCACCCCCGTCATCCCCTTGTCATGTCCCGAGCAAGGAAAATAGCCCGAGGAAATATTTCTTTTCATGAGTTTTCCGCCTATTGTTAAAACTTTTTTTTTATGGCGAATGTACATATTTCCCTTTCCCGCGACTGTTAAAATCGGGCGAAAGTCTAATTTAATGGGCGACTCCGTCTTAAATTTTGCCAGCACTTAATTGCTTTCCGCAAAATTTATTTCACCCGTTTAACGCTTGGCAGAGGATTGCGGGAAGAGCGCCATTAAGATTTTATTTCACTAATAAAGAAGCCATTTGCAGAAATCGCAATTGGCTGCATGATGAAAATTGTAAACTTCTAACATGCTCCGTTTGCTCCCATAGCTTGAGCGCAAGAAAACTTATTTTCAGAAATCTTAGATAGATTTAAATAATTTACAAAACGAAAAAGGAAATGTGCATTGAAATAGTCAATTTTTACTTGCTCTAAAAGGATTTCTTTTAGAGAACCAATTAAAATCAAACTTAAAAAGGTTTTGGAATTGTGATTTACAATTTAATATCCTTATATCGGTCTTTTGATGCTAAATTAATATCAGAAAAATAGCGCGATCCGACATAAAGTATATGAAGGAAGTTAATATAGGTATTCACTAAAAATAATGAAGTATAATAACTTTTAAAACGTCCTTAAAATTTTCAAATTGAATTTAAATTCTCTGTTCTTATATTTAAGTAAAATTTACACGAAAATTTAATTTGATATAATGCGATGAACTTCATTCGCTGATGACGATTAGCGTCCACGATGCGATAGGGAAATTCGCCAGATAACTATAAACATAAAAGCGGAGCTTGGAAAATCATCAAGGTTGCAAAAGGGCAATAATTAAAGGATTGTCATCATTTATATATAGGTATATATAAATATTATTCCAACAAACCTATTAGCGGTTGTTGCAGGCAAATATTAATGAAAATCACTTTAGGGTTTTCAATTCGCGGGTAATTAGGTTTTAAAATGGTTTCCCTGGTAGCCACCTGGCTGATTATTCTCGTGCAATTGTTCTTTTCCCACTTAAATTGATGTCCGGTGAAAATTTTCAATTTCGAAAAACATTTATCCGCGGTGGACGGCCATGAAAAAAAGAGACCGAGACCTGAATGAAACATGCGAAAACCTCGAGTGCGACCTCATCGATGAGCGGGGGAGGAAAATGATTTTTCGAGGGTTTTCATCTCCAAACCTACGCCTAACCCTCTGCTCAGGGGCGCCCTCTGACGGATGTAATCAGTGCGTCGCGTATGTGACCACATTTCACTGCGAAACCGAGAAGTAGCCGGGGATGCAGCATCCCTGCACCATCTGCGCGCCATGCTCCTCGTTTTCATGTCACGTCCCTCGGGTTTGTTTTTCGCCAAACATCGGGTCTGGGATGCAGTTGCATCCAAAGCCCAGCACAATACGAAAAAAAAAACAATTTTTTGTTGTTAAATATATCTGACTTTACATATGCAAAACGCCGGCGGGGGGCTCTTTTAATGATTTCTGTGAGTGAATTTCCGTCCGCTGGGGGACGACGTGTGGTATCCAAGCCAAACCACCGCCGGCTTTATAATGGTGCATTTTGCACTAATTATCATCCCCAAAATATACATTTCCTTAATGAGCAAAATCAAAGGATTCGGGCATCAAACGTTGAGGGATCGGAGCGCTGAGCCGTTGCCGCCATTGTTCTGTGCCAAATTGAAAATTTTTCGTACGTGTAATGTGATCCAGGTGGGGGTTCCGCAGTGCAAAATGCGACACGTGTCTAAAGGTGGAGATTCCGAATGCATCCAGTTGCATTTTGGGGAGCGAATGATGTGATTTTTGAGCTAGGTTGTTAGAATACGTTTTAATCCCCCTCATTATTTGAAATCCAAGTCCTTTAAATTGCTCTCCAATTCGAATTTAATGGTTATACTTAAATTTTTAAAATAAACATGTACCTACAAAGGTTTAAATGATTATAGAAAACAAAACATATAACATTAAAAAACTATAGACCACCATAGACCCTCAAAACTAGTCCGATAACGCGAAGTGCCGATTTCGGAAAACTCTCTGATTTTTTTTATATACATACATACTGGTTTTTTTTTTTTTGTGATAAGAATAATTCAGTTTTCGTCATTGGGATATAATATATGAAAATTAGAGTATACGCACCGACATGGATACGTTATCAACGTTTTTAATTGGCCATTACGCTGATATCGCCTATTTTCGTTTTATAGATTGGCTTAGGTATTATTGTTTTGTTAGGGTGTTATTACACAATCACTTCAAATCTGTTTGAGTTAATCGGTAGTCATTATTCTAAGTAGTGCAATTCAATAGGAGAGCTGGTTTTTAAAAAAAAACAATAGATAAGCTTTTCATTATTTGTTATTTAGAGCTTATAAGCTATCGAAAGCTATTTTAATATACATATTACATATTAACATGTATTAAAAAAAACAGCATTTCACTTTGTATGTGATATGAAATTTCAATTTCATAAATAAATATGTACCTACATAACTTTACATTACAACTCATTTTGATGTTTGATTAAATTTGATCCTTGTGTTGTAAATAGATTGGAGATTGCGCAACGGAAAATATTTACATATCAAGTATTATAGGGTATATGCGTCGTTGTTTCTCTAAAATACTGTAAGCTCTGATAAATCCTGCGTCTCGCATTATTTTATGCCACCAAAAATATAATCCGGGCTGAATAGCATCAAATACAGGCTCAAATCCCAGCCATGCAGTAAATCTGCTAAGCCTCTTGGCGGGAAAAAAGATATCCATCATAAGCAGAGCGATAAAAAGACAAAAACTAGCTGTTTCTGCCAGAAAAAGGATCCCAGTGGGAGACATCAATCATAGGCAGCTTTTTGGACAAAGTATTCACCGATAATCCCCAGATGAAAATATTAAATCCAACCAGCCTTTGTTGTCGGCAAAATTGATTGGCGAACAATGCGATTCCGCCCTTCAGTGCCACCCTGTAGAACCCGCTGTCGGCCGCCCATCGGTCGGTTGCTTAGCTCGAAGCTGCGGGATGGGGCAACTGATTACCCTGCGGAAGACTTTCCCGGGTTTGATTAGGCTCACATACGCACCCACGCAAGCCATTGTGCGATATATGAATTCCAATAACTCTCTGATTTGAATTCGATTGCTTGTGCGGGATGTGCGTGCCGCGCCCCACTCCGCCCCCTATAAATCCCATATGCGAGCGCCATGTGAACCAAATGAAAATTGTTATGCAACCAGCCGTATGCGCTTCAATTAAATTATTCCAATTGAAATGAGTGCCTATTGTCGGCGGTGACTGGAAGGCTTCTTGGAGGCCGGTGCTCCATGGGGCCCCCTCCAGCCGCTTTAATTGGCTCTCATAGCTCCCGAGTAGATGGAGCTGGGAGCTACGCAAATGTCCGACGCACACATCTCCTTACTTACCAGAGCTGTAATTGCTTCGTTTATCCCTTCGATGCTTTCGATATGTCCTTGTTAATTTCTTAGAGTCCTTCGGGTCTGAGTAGCCCTCAACTAGTTTCACTGGTTGCGGTGGATGCGTAACTACTGTTGGAGGATCTAGAAAAGATACCTGAAATAGAATAATAAAACTGTCTTAGAGCATTTCACATTTCCTTATACGACTCTAATTAAGATTAAGATGTTAAACATGGCAATTGTTCGGAATTGTGACGATTATGCGGTTAAGGACATTTTATTTTCTGCAATCTTTTAAATAGATTGTTATACAGAAGCCAACATTTTTCTTGGCCGTTAAAAGTTTAAATACGAGTCATTCATTATATGTACATATTTTAAACTATAGAATTTTCAGTAGTAGGTACAATACCTAAATGATTTTCAAAACACAATTTTTAAACGTTGCAAACAGATCATTGTTTATTAAACTTAAAGAGAGAGGTGCTCCAAATAAATTTGAGACCAATACAGCTCTAAAGATTATTTACCTAGCTATTATTTCCTCCAAAAGCAAATAGTACTGAGAAATTCTGGGATTCTTTAACTCTAGGGAGCTAAAGTCAGTTAATCCAAGTGTGTTCGCACCTCATGGCAATTTGCCAGGGGTCATTGTCACTTGGACGTGTAATTTCGCACATTTCCTGTCGACCACCCTCGAGGCGCGTCGAAAACTCTCACCTAGCCCCGGCGGCGTACGTTTGCTGATTAGAACTTTTAGTTCTTTGGACTTTAGGAGTCCTTTGTTTGGCGATTACCGGAAATTAAAGAACCGGAACAGACGTGACGAACTTTGAGCCAGGGATATATTTCCGGGGGTGCGTTGGGCAATTACTTTCTAGAGAGTTTGCACGTAGAGATGAAAAATCTGAGGGATTATTCGCTAACAAGCGTTTACTAGACTTGAGACGACGAACATCACCCTCGGTTTAGTGGTCTCATTCTCCACCATATTTTATTTTGTGTATTTTATGTATTTTCACTCATTAAATTTTTTATGTTCATAATCAGTTTTTGATCAAATATTTCAAGAATCATTCCTCGACTTCGTTGTAACGAGATTTTCCTGCAGTGTAATGTAGCCTCAGTAGTTTTATTCAATATTATTAATAGGTCTATTGATAGTAAATTCACTTATAAGTATATACAATGTTTGTAATTTCCATCATTCCTGGATCATTTACAACGTAATTCAAAATATTTCATTACACCTCTCCAAAAAGGAGTTTGCCCGGTGGATTTCCTGAAAATTTTGGCAAAAATTGCATTAAACAGATCGCAATTACCATAAAAGGTTTCTCCCACCTCGTCTGGAGTTCGAAACCGCCCCTCTACTTGGCTTGTCCCCTGAACGCTGAACGCACTGAAGAACTCTTCCAGAGCAAGTTGCGTTAAGTTTAATTACGACAGTGGCTATGCTCCTGCAGAGCACATCTTTTCGCTTCATGAAATTTTACAATTTCCTCCAGGGACTCTAACTTGACTGATTCCAGAGGGAGACGAAGGGCATCGAAATCATTTTGAAATGCGTTGCCCGAGGCGTCGTTTTGGCCCCATTCCCAAAAATTCACAGACGCGTTTAGCGGGCGAAGAGACGAGGGTCGAGGGACGAGCAACTGGCAGTCCTCTAATGATTCATTAACAGATCCTAAATGTACTCTGCGTTATTCAAATCACTTTCATTTCATTATT
Organism: Machimus atricapillus; assembly: GCA_933228815.1. Lineage (NCBI taxonomy): Eukaryota > Metazoa > Arthropoda > Insecta > Diptera > Asilidae > Machimus > Machimus atricapillus. Next base: position 41,747,925 of record OW121787.1, on the reverse strand, counting down.
TTCCATTATTCTCTGCCATTTCCTTTGACAACTCGAATGTTTTCGAGTGCCACTTAGGAGACGATTCCGCTTCCTTCGGATGAAGAACGACTGCCTCGACGTAGAATGCAATGCTCGATCGCAGCGCGGGGGAGGAGGCGCCCCCTGCTCCGGCACTGTCTATTTTCTGTCTAGCTCTTCGTGGTGGGATGCTTCGACAAAAGGTGTTAATTGGGCAATTATAACTTTCTTAAAATGAGGAACATTTTTCGATTCTTCAAGAAGATTTTTATGAGGAATACTTAAATATGGCAATTGAACTTTTCTCTTTTTTAAATACTGTACACATAAAACTAAATTTAGTACCTCTCCGCTTATAATTTATCCCTACTAATTTGGAGATTTGTATAATATTTATGGATTAAAATTAAAAGTTAAGAAATGTTAAATATCTTTATACCACTCACAGAATTATTTTATTTGGTATTTTTTGCTAATATTTATATGTGAATTTGAATTCTAACAATACTTTAATTAAGCATTTTCTGTCATCTGTGACAAACATTTTTGTAAAGACTTTTTTTCATTCAATTCATTTGAATTGATTCCATAATAATAATAAAAAAGTATGGAAATGAATTTAAACAACAGAAAATTCTGGACTCCTTAAAAATAATAAAATACTACTCTACATAGTTTTGTATGATAAATGGAAATAAATAAATAAAATAATTAAAGTACATATAATGAATTAGAAATAATAGTAGAATGCTTTTTGTATTTGTATAAGCTTTTGGATGGATCTATCCGTTATTTTATAATGATTTTTTATAAATGTTCAAAATATCGTATTCTTTAGTTTTTAAACTTATTTTTCCCGAGCTGATTTTGCATTTTCATTTACGATTTGGGAATCTACGATAAAAATGTTTGGCCAATTTTTTGAAAATAATAATTTGATAAAATGTGAGTTTATTATGCTTTAATGATTCCTCAGAAGAGACCTATGTATTTTTGTCTATTTTTCAATAGGCACCCTACTTGAGTTTGCAATTTCTAAAGCATATTACATATGAATGAAAGCCTCTTTAAGTTGAAATAGGGGGCAATATGAGCCCAAAGTATAGGCAGATTAAAATATTTACTGAAACGTCGAACAAAAGGACTTATAACCACTCACGAAGATGAATCCCAAATGACCGGGACGAGGGCACTTCCCGGAGGGATCCAGAAATGTTGAAACTAATCCCCGAGGCCCTGGAACTTATCACACTTAATGCCGGCCAGCAGACGTTTATTAATAGTTTATTCGTTTTCAGGGATTAATACCCTCAGAACAGTCATCGCGCCGGGCAGGGCCCCATTTGTTTACTTCCGGCCGGGAGTCCGCAGTGGCCGGCCATAAAGCACAATTAATGGCCTGATTAGGAAACTTCATAATATCAAGTAACAGAATTTGATGCAAGACGACAAAGCGCCCCTCCCCCGCGCGTCACATTAATTTTATGGGCCTAACTAATGGGGATTACGGCGTACTCAAATAACCAGGGCTTGAGTGTTCCACCCACCCCCGAGTCACCTGTGCATTTCATTTGCGTGGCCACCCACGCGCCCACCTGTTCCACCCCGAAACGGATTTTGTACGCACAGTGCGACGGGCGGGTTCCAGGAGGTCCCGGTGAAGTTGGGACTGTCGCACTCACTGACAATGAGCGTTCCGGCAACAAAGCGTCCGGGTGGAATTACACCCCCACCCACAGACGTCACACATTGCTTAAATACTTCTGACAAAGGACCTCGCATAATTTATGCGGAAGCGGGGCATCTCCGGCGCGACGAAAGGGGCCCCAGACAAATCCCTCGCAACACATCCCTTTCGATGCGGGGGCCCTCGGCGCCCTTTCCAGGGACGCGGTTTGTCACTTATATTTGCATTTTGGTCGGGCACCGGGATGCTCCCTGAATTGCTCCGGGATGTGCGATGACGCTCAGCATATAAACCCCCAATTTAATTTATGTGCTAGCTGCTGGCCCTCCTGTGGCAGCGACAACTGCCCCAAAAGGTTCGAGGTTCGCTTCTGAGGGTCCTTTTCTGAGATCGGTTTTGTCGTCGTTGCCGAGAGTTGTACAACTTGTGGCGGGCGTTGCCCGCCAGAAAGTTAGGAATATAGGATTTAGAAGATTTTACGACTCCTCACCGCTGGATTTATGTCGACACTCTGGGGGGCCACTTTTCAGAAAGGTTGCGCCACTGGAAATGCATTTCACTCAAGTCAAGGTCCTTTCACTTTGTCAAGTGCAAAAGAAAACTAGAGTCATAAATTTGTTCTATCGAATTTATCATACATAAATACATTTATGTACTTTGAACCAGTCTGATTTGAATTTTTTTAGAAAAGAAAACATCATATTCACTGTAATTTAAAGGTACCTACCTGCCGCTTTAATAAAAAAGCATAGATATACATATAATTACAATTTAATAAAGAATTAAATCATAATTTTAAACCTTCTACCGTCCCTGTTTAGTGTTTCACATCTTCAGGACATTTTTATTTATAGAAGACATCAACGAAAAGAGACCTAATATTCTTTAATAAACGTCATAAAAAAATAATTTTGTGTATAATGCAGTTTTTTTACGCTGAACAGGATTTTGTTCGTCACTCGTTACTTGTTGCGATATTTAAATTTGAAATTTCAAAATTGATATTTCGCAACCATAATTTTGTTCATATTGCCACAAAATTTCATTGCAAATTATATAAATACCATAAATTTAGGATATTTCCTTCTAAAAAATTCTTCATAAATCTTTCAAATTAGCCAATTAAAAGTAAATATCTTTTTGGACCTATTTAACAATGACGAGCACACATTTGTCACTTTTGAGAAATTTAAAATTAAATATTAAATTAAATAAGCGACCAACAATTTTTTACATATCCGTCACCTTTGGCCCTAATTGGATATTACTTCAAAGTTTCATCAAAATCCGTGAGCAGACCTCAAACTCAATTTATGCTGTTCAAATAAAAGTAAAAATAATCTGTTTTATTGAAGAAAGAAATTTCTTATTTTATTAAATAATTCAATTTAAATTCCGGCTGCATCAGCCGTTTCTTTAAATTTCATTCATAACGACGAATGTTGCCGTATTGCACTTATTACCTTCTTTATAGAAGCAATGATGCTCTTAAGTTTTCATCTGTCTAGAAATCAGCTTACCCCAAAATACCTAATCTTAATTTCTCCAGAAAAAGCAAAAAGCCTTCAAATTCTGATTGAAAATTTTCTCATAACAATAAAGAGATTTACTGCACCCCAAGCACATCTAAAAAATTTCTAATAAATATTCCATCCACAGCGGCAGTAGAGAGCACCTGTAATCTTCTTATCCGCACTTATCTCCGAGGAGCACGCCATTCATCCCGTCCACCCCCTCATATTTCAAGAAGCCGAAACCTTCCCTCCCTGCGGCGTTTTGAGATTTTTCAAAACTTCTTTCGACTTCCTGCTAAAATATTTATTTTTGATTATCAATTTCGAGGAAGCCGGGGAGCTCCTCCCCCGCAAAACTGTTGAGCACCGAAATTAATAAACTAGACGAGCTGAGCCGCGTCTGTCGACGAGATGCTCGAGGCCGTCGTAGAGCAACGCATAAAACGCATGACGTGGGGGTGGTTTCGTCCATTGCGTTAGAATTTCCAGGCCGACGAAGGCTCTTCTTGCAGGAGATGAAGACGCTCTTCTCTAGGCAACCCCTGAAATGTCTTTAAATTGAGGTGCCCCTTTCTTGGCCGTGTCCCCCTTTATGCGGCTTTTATGCTTTCCACGCACCCCGCCCTCGCATTTTCCGTTGCGAGGTGCGCGGCGCATAACTTCTTGGGCCAAAGTATTTAAATAATGGAGAACATTTCTCGATGGAATTTTTTCATATTAAAAAAATTCCTTGATTTAAGGCTGTTGGGGGGTACTGCAATTGGGTGCACAAGTGTGCGTGAAGCGCCATCGAAAATTATTTGAAAGTTACTCAGGAATTCGCGGAAAATGCTTAACTCGTGCAACTTTTCAAGTCGATCGCATTTCGGCAATTTTGGATAATTCTTGTTAAGGAGGAAGGGGCTTTCGTAAAGGGCTTGCTTGCATGAGGACTTGCTGATTTATGAATATTGTTTTTGAGAATTTTGGGGATAAATTTGTAAAGATGAACTTTCTTGAAAGGAGGCATTAATTTCAAATGCTTCTTTTACGATAATGATAATTTGCAGCATATTATGGTAATTTAACACACCGATGCAGCGATGCTGAAACAAAGTCTTGCAACCCCACTGAAGGATTCAGTTATGTGTACGATATTGGAATTGCAAGTGCTTGACATTATTATTTAACAAAATGCTTAAGAATTTAAAATCTAGAAGGTTCTGTCCTTAAGTTAAACCCTTCAAAATCTACACGCTGAGAGGAATTATCTTAAATTTAGATTTCAGAACTTTAAAAATATATTATCTGATTTTCATTGGCTTCAAAAAATATATATCATTGAAAAGAGCTACATACTCCTTTAAGTTCAGAAATCTTTCCTAACTTTTAATCTCTCTTTTCTTGGATTTAATCGGACAATCAAAAGTTCTTCTTCACGTTTTAAAGCTATAAATCTGTCGAAACTTATGGAATATCACAATGTACGCCAATTAATTTAAAATAAAAAGACTTCAGGCGCCAGTTATTAACATTTTGCTCTATCGCCCAGACGGCAACGCCTTCAGTCTGCCTCGGAGACGACTTTTCTAATTTTAGTCACGTCTTGAGGCACACGAGCGCAACCGTCCACCAAGGGATAAAGCATCTTTCAAAAGATTTATATGTAAAAAAATACTGAGAAACTTTTGAAAAATGTGGGAATAAAAAAAACCAGTCAACTTACGTGTTCAGATAGAGGACTTGGAGCTGCCCAATTATCGGGTATGGTTTCTGCCAAACATGGATCGAAACTGGACGGCCGTTTTTTCACAAAATCGATTGGCAGGCTGTAGTCATCACAGACGGATATCTGAAAAGACAAAAGATATTTTTCGTTATTAATAAAAATAAAAAATAAAATAGGGGAGGAAAGAAAGCGCTTATTTTTGTTGGGGGTATATTAAAATCATAAAGGAGCATCACGTCCACCCGGGAAGTATCCAGAAGAGCCCAGGGGAACTAGACGGGTCTAACTACCCGACCAAAAAGAAAAATGGAAAATGAAAATGTTAAAAGAAAAAAGGAAATTTTTAAATCAAGAAAAAGTCGCTTTCATAAAACTTAGCCGGGGCTTATTTGCCTGGGCATAGTGCGGTTCGTTGCTATCATCCGCAGGAATTCGAGCCGCGAGGTGTGGGAGGAAGGTGGGGATAACGAGCACCGCGCCGACTATTGTTGGGAGGCGACTTTAAGAAAAATGGCGCCAAAAAAGGGGAATGAACGGCGCTGCTTACGCCTTCCTCGCCGAGGCCACAGCCTCTAATGAATATGTCAACTGCACGGCAGCCTAGCGCCTAGCCCCTGAGCTAGCTGCTGCAGTGTCTTAAAGATCTATTAAGAGTTGTGCTCCCCTGAAAGTCCGGAGTCCTTTGTCATTTTACTTTCGGGGCAGGGGGACGTGACTTTATCTCTGCGGGACGCCAACCGCCGCATCATCTTAAGGCCCTTCCACCAAATCACACGGCAAAGGATTTCTACGGAATCTGTTTTTGCCCGGCAAATTGTAGGTTCCCGGTGGAAGACGGTTCTATTTTTGAATGTGAAAGCAGGGGGGGATGCAGAACTGACAAGGACAGCGCCCAAAATATAAATCATAAGAGGGGCTCTCGCGGGAAATTTATGAGAAAGGAAAGTAGAAGGTTTTTGGCTTTGTGGCCACACAAAAGCGCAACTTGTACGCTGATGAGGTAATTTCTTGAAATTGTACGTCTTTTCTGTAAAACCACACCGAACAAGGCGTCCCTGGAGATCCTTCATCCTGCTAAAATACAGGGAAAAAACAATCCTTTGTATATAAAACTGTGGTTAGAACAGCACCCCTTTTTCATTTTATGCTCCCAGTTTCGGTTATCAACGTCAACCCTTTGATATTTCACCTTCCCCGCCCCGAACTCCTGTGCCGTGTCATGTTTTCATGACATGCTCAACGGAAGACAAAATCGAGGGCAAGACAACTCATTTTTCCTATTAGGAGCATCAAAACAGGGGCAGAGACACTTTCAAATATTCAAATTTTCAATATTTACTCCCTCGAAACTGCAGTGATACATTCATCTTTCATAAATCCTTCCTGAAGGATTACCCGCCAAGGAAACGGATGGTGCGGAAAAAAATGACGGTTGACATACATCCGCATAAGGAGGCGACACTTTATAGCATTTCCACACAGTAGGCAAAAGTCTTTTGAGGACGACAGGAAAATTGATGACCTCATCATTATGAGATTGTAAAAAGGAGATAAGCACTATTTCATGCTACTGTCGAGGTATTTACAAAGGACTTTGTGTTTTCGACGGCCGACTCAGGGAGCGATTTATCATGTCCTCCTGTTTCTGCTCCGCGGTTTGGAATAGGTCTCATTCCGCCCTTGGGGGATTATTTTATTAATCTTAAATTTTTTCGCTCCTTAAGAATAATGATAAATAGAAGGACGTCTGGGAACAAGGAAACCACTTTAAAATTGTCAGGGTCGGACCAACCCTTGCTCTAACAGTCTAAGGGTAACGTTTTAGACTTTTATAGCAGTGATAAATAAAAGAAATTATTAATAAAGTTACCACACAATGAGAAGAATAATTTATAGCAATTGCTGGAGGCTTTTATCTCACTTAAATTTGTTTATTAAATTAAAATTGTGCGGGCCATTCTACGTTTAATTTACGACTGCAGATACTGAGCCCTATTTAGGTACCAGTAAGCTAGCCTATTTGTCTGCGAAATCAAGGAATGAACGTAGAAAATATTAGACTAATAATGTTATTCATTTTAACGATTCAGTAACAAAAGCATAAATTTATTAAGATAATAAAGTTATTATCTTCATTTTCAACCTGGCATTGAATGATTTCACGAATAACAAGAGGTTTGATGGTTAAACAAATACATAAATAATATTAAAACTGTGATTTAAAGGCATTTTTATATCTACTAAATTATTGATAGAAAATGTAGTGATAGACGATTAAAGAAGTCTTTTTCTTAAAAAATATAATACATATTTGAATAACTTTTCAAACTTTTTACTTACTAATTTATAAAACCAAAAACCACAAAAGAACATTAATTAAAACTTATATAAATCATTGGACTTAATTTTGGTATAGCGATATATTACCACAAAATCACAAATTCTCTTAGTTTCCGGTTTATGGTGCAAAATCAAATCCGATTTTTCTTTTCCTACCATTAATTGGTTTCTGAAGTTTGCAAAATTAACTTGAAAGTTTGAAAAATTCGATAACCTATTTTTTTAGTTGGAAATGAGCTGAAATAATGTAGGAAGAGGTTTACAAATAATTTTTATAATTAATGGTATAAAGTATGATGTGATATTTTATATACTTAATTTTAATACCTCAAAAAAGAGCTGGATCCTTAATAAAGCCCTACAAATGTCACAATACCACTCAATCTGGTGGGACTGGGCGAACTCTTCCGCAATTTTTTGGCACAAACCAGCGCACTTTGGGTGGAAAAGGGCACCGCACGGACCACAGCACGCGACGTAAGCCTCCGAATCACGAAAATCAATCCAGCACTTGCCGCAGAACATCTTCAACTTCCCCAGCCACCGGAGCGCGGATGACTCACGAAAGTGTTAAGAGGAACATTTTGCAAGAAATTACGAAAAAACTTTTTTCTGCCTTGTTGCCTGGCGCGTTAAACATCCCGAGCCCTAGATGAGTCCCCCCAGACCCATTCAGGGTAACAAGAGGTAGGCTCGGCTGAAAGTCGGCCCCGCACCCCAAACACATCCGAACCCTTTCGAGCCCTTTATTACAGCGAACAAGAGGGCGGGTGGAGCGCACTTGCAACCCCGGCGATGGCACTTCTTCCCGTAAATAATTAATAACCGCCCACCCCCGCGCCATTCACCGCCTTCCCGGGGAGGGTAAACATTGGGCTTTTACAATTTAGGGCTTGGGCCAAGGGGCGAGGCAGGGTGGGGGTGTATCATCATCGCCAAGGAAAGGGTCACATATAAAATTAATGAAAAACCATAAAACAAATCTGTCCTACGTCCTTAGGACATCCCGCTGCAGTTCGATGGGGAGCAGCGTGTTTGCGGGCCCCTGCATCGCCGGGAGCGGGTCATGATGGCAGGATGTTTCTGGATTTTTGCCCTTTTTCATTTTTTTTTTCCTGCTCCTTTGGCGGAGGGCTGCCGGGTTCGAGTGGGCAGGCAATGAGCCGTGTCTTTGGGGAAATTATTTTGGCCACTGCTGCACTGCTGGAAGTTGTCCTGTCCACCGAAAAGTGTCGTTTTGATAGCCAAACAACCGCCCGCGTCCCAGGACATCTCTCACGCGACGGAAAAAGGACGGGAGTCGGGAGTTGGTCCGGGTTTGTTTCAGTTTTACTGCCATTAAATGGGTTTGACGCTCTATAAAAACGAGCAAGGCAAAAGGGCAAAATTGATGGTGCAAGCGACGTAGTTCACGGCGTGGAGGAGCAAAAGTCAATCTACGTGAGGCTCCATTTAGAAGATTCTAGGTCAAAAGAACGACTCACAATGGAAAAAGTACTAATGGGTGTCGCACTTGAAGAGCATTCGTTTTTTGAAGTGCAACTCAATCCTATTAAAGTCCGTGCGGGAATTTATTTTGCTATTAAAAATAATTTTCGACACAGATTCTATTTGCTAGAATGACGCTATTCATACTTTTTAAAAGGATTACAGCAATTTCGCAGAGAGTTTACTTCCAAATGGCTTCATTTCATGGATGAAGCAAGAACTATTCCAAATGCACGATTTTACCCATTTCAATTATCCAAAACTTTAGATAAAAAATGTCGAACGTAAATACATGAATAGGTATATATATTTTTGAAACCAAAGAATTTGTACATTTTCATTTCATAGTTCCCATCTTCAAAATATATTTCAATATTACCAAGGATTAACGAAAAGTTTTTAAAATATCTATGTTTTAATGAAGTGGAATATTCATAATAACTGAGTTCTTTTCACATCAGTTCCAGTTCCAGTTCTATGTTTTGCCGTAATTTTTTGAAAATTTTAGCGTGAAAAGTACTGCAACATCACGCGCTCCGTCACCAATTTGTTTTAAATGTATAAATTGTTCAAATTGTATCGCTGCACATTTAAGCTTTGTATAGGAATTACGGATAATTGAGAATGTGTAAAACTTGTAGTTATTTACTGTCTAATTCGATGTTAGTTTAAATAAGTAAAATACTTTTATTTCTCGTAAAACGAAATTCATGAATTCAAAGTTTTCTTTTTCATTAAATTGAAGTTTTTTTTATGTCTAGCAAATATCAGTTCAAAACTTTCCTTAAGAATTATTTTAATTGCCTTTTTGAAATCCATTTCTTTATTGAGAGCTCGTTTTCAATTACGTAAATGATCTGACACTCGTCTAAAAAAAATAAACTCAGTAATAAAAAGGGTTACATCAAGCAAAACGTTGAAAATTACGAAATCCACTTCAGCACCTTATCGCCTATATTTTGAGAGAATTTTGATATTTTTATGCATCCAACCAAACCCATTCGAACCAGTACGAGGACATTTTTTTTTTGCGATGGGGTTTACGGACGGTAATAAAATTTATGTGGGTAATAAATGGTTTAAGTGCGCACCTAAGAGCGGATTCTGGCGAAGAGGAGAAAACGTATTTTTTCAATCCTAAACCACAGAAAAGTGTCTTACACTAAAGCATCTTGGGTACATTATGCGAATGTTACAGAAAACGAGGGTAGCGCGGGGAGGTGTAAGCTGGACTTGTTATCCTGGGAATAAATCTGTCGGAAACCTTCATCGCCAGGAAAACAAGCTGTGCTGCGAATCGTGAATATGCTAATCGCGAAAGTCAAATGATTCGCGACGAAATAATTTCACTACTTTGGCGAGTCCTGACGAGGAAGTGTAGCTATTGTGCGGGGGAAGAGCGCTCTTCCTGAGGGATACTGAAAACTTGGAATTTATGTTTTGTTCAGTAGTCTTTTTAGGAATTTCCGTTGCTTGGGCCAGGCTCATCCCGACTAAGTTAAGGAAGGAAAAGTTTTTAAAAAATTCCCCATTTCTCCATTTCCCCATTCCCCCCTGTTCACGGGAATCGATTTAAAAGTCCATGAAGTGGTGGCAAAATAGTCGATAGAAGCAATCATTTGAAAAGTTAGATAAATGCCCTTGAATGGAATGCTTGAAATCGAATTCCCGATCTTCGGTAATTGATAGGCGTCCAGTCAGCATAGAACTTAGGACTCGAAATTGTCGCCTCCCCCTCAGGAAAGAAAAATCATAAATCACGGGTAGTTTTTCGCTAGCTGTTCACGCCCAGTCGCTTCCTTGGAACCGCCCCTCCTCCTCTTCCTCCCCGATATAAGAAGAATGCACTTTTCCTTTCCTTTCAGCTCTGCAGCCACAAATCAATTTCAACAATTGTCGCAGAGAAGCTGTGTGTAGAGCTCTTGCGGGCGTCTTAAACTCAATTTGTCGCGACAATACCCTTTGCGATTTTCTTGCATGTTCAGTGGTTTCGGGGGCGGGAGCGACAAAATCCTTGAAATCAATGAGCCCTGATTCGGATAGCTCACGTATTGGCGAGGACTAATTGAATTGAGCGATTGCTTCGAACCGACGACGGGCACTTCCTGCTTCTTTCAAGTTGAAATTAGCAAGCGACATGCGAATAAGACGGAGTCCTCCCCCGAGACCGTCTTAAGTCTGAAGATTGAGACTGCGGGCTCCTTTTGCTACTTCCGTCGCTGATAAATGAGACAGACCTTCTTATTTTCGAGGCGAAAGGTGATTACTCTTGTCCGCCTTCGTCGCCTGCGACAGTCCCTTAATTCGATTATCATTTCGTGATTTATTAGTTCGCTTAAGGAGATGTTTTGGGCGAGGATTCCAGGCCTGATTGCGGCTGATGGATTAGAGTTAGACGCTGGGAAAATCGCTCAAAAGCTGAACGCGAGGTGCCTACGAGTAGCTCATTACGAATTCTGTCCAAACACAGGGGGATCTAATTAAAAGAGACAATTAAAATAACGTACAGTCCATTTCTGCTCTCTCCCCGCAGCATAGGGCTGCCTAAAGGCACAGACGCTACATTTTTTGTCCAGACGAAATTTCATTATGCCATGTAATGTAATTAAGGGAATTGTTCCGGTCATTTATTCTAATCGCCGTATCGCCTGAAAGTAAAAATCACGCTAAAGCGTTATGCGTGCTATTTTTAATTAAGGGACCCCCCTATGACTATTCCGCCTCCTGTTCGGAGAAAGCACAGCATCCGCTTTCCGGGCGAGTGCAAATATTCCTTGGGGCAATCTAAGGGACTAGAGATTGCCCTCAGGATGAATTAGAGGACAACGGAAAACACTTTAGACAGTCACGTAATCTGAAGATGGGAGGATGGTGGGTTGGATTTTAGACATGGTCCATCGATTCTTTGAAGATTTAATGATGAGTAGTTGCTAAAATACTTTTTTCGAAAAAAGTGACTTCGGTCAGATTGACTTAAACGATGTTCTATGTATACCTATTTAGTTCATGACCACAGAAAAAAAGTTTAATTACCAAAGGTGGCATAAAACATTGCGATATACATATAAAGAAAAAGTTCGTCAATTAGTTCTTGAATACCCCTTGGCTTCTGAAGCCTAATATTAATTTTAAGGTCCATTTTATTGCGAGAGTTTTCATTTTTTGACTGAAAGTAAGTAAGTGGGAAGGTATATGTTCATATTTATGTTTTCGAACTTAACATAAAAACTACTTTTTATTCTTGGTCTTCATGTGCCTAATTGTCATCAAAATTAGTATTTGCGGGTTTTCAAAAATCCTGATTACGAATCTATAGCGAACTCAATATGGCGACGAATAATTTTTTAGGTTTATCTAATTTCAGTGAAAATTAGTACAAAGGGTATTTTGAAGGCACTAGATTCGAATGACTATATCCAAATTTAGAAATTCAAAATAGCGAATCCAATATGGCGATCGTAAGTTTTCTAGTTGAAGGTAATTCAATGAAAATAATTAGAGGGTACCTATTTGAATATTTTACGACATTTTCGAAATTCAAAATGGCGAATCCAATATTCCAATTTCTCCATTTCCAATTGAAAGGATTTCGATGAAATTTAAATACGTATAAAGGGATTTCGTTTTTAGTATATAAATATTTTAAAAACAAAGTAAAGTATGCAATTCTATATCACATCACACAGATTTTGTAAAATAAAATACCAAACTTGAGTATTTGAGAAGTATTTAACTACATAAATATATCATAGTACTTATGATATGCCATAATACTCTAAAGATAAGCTCACGGTCAAGATTATATGATGCAAACATTCACTGCACTCTTATCATCACGTCTGGTTTCGCTTTCGTTCAAGGACATTCATATATATAAACAGCAATAATTTTATCGCCAGCAAAAAGCATTCCATCAAATACGATAAGAAATTTCTCTTTCATTTGTAAATCACATTTTTTCTGCAAGCCCTGGATATTTTATGCCATGAAAATCCAGCTCCTGGCTGTGTCCCCACATAATGGAAAAAGCATCAAAGTTTCGTTTAGGGCCGTCCCATTGTTCCCTTTATGAGTGATAATGACGATTTATCTCCTGCGTCGTTATCAGCCTATAGCACCAGATGCAGCTCCTGTGACGACGCGGGGGAGGATCAGGGCACATGTAGGCATTTTTCTGTCCAGATAGCCAACTGCTGGGTATTATGAGATTTTTTCGTGCTGAGGACATGTTACATTTCTGGGGAATTTTATGTTTATTCCACTCCATCCTGGCCAGAATGAATTCTGTGATTTGCGACCTTATAAGAGCAATATAAGATAAGTGGTCGTGTCATAATCGTAAAATAAACACTGCAATCGCACGAACTGCTGTGTGGCCTGCTGCGTGTGTTATTTTCATTTTATATGCATTTTTTTTTACCTACTATATTAAATCAACTTTCGTGAAATTTTGCGCTTATTTTTTCCCATTTTTTAAGTCCTGCGCTTGAAATTAAGAGTGCCACAGGACTCCGGTGTAGCACCACCACTCGTCCTTCCACAGCGCGTAAGTAAACAGCACTTTTATAAGTGGTACAGACGTCTTTATGGCGAGCAACTTTTCTTGTCCTTAAATTAAAATCAAGGCGACATTGCGACATTTAAGGGCCCCTTACCACCGAAGGAAAACGCAATTAAATTTGTAAGTAGCGACAAATTATTCACATTTGTTTTGGGGCCTCACGAAAAGTCCCTTGAAAGATTACCCCTGATTCGCCCGGGTAGTTTATCTTAAGGAACATGTAAAACAGTGGCGGCAAATGCTAAGCATGGCACAACATTTACTTAGAAAAACCTTTTCTCAGTCTACCGAGCCCCGAGAAACCTCGTTGGGATGGCACACGTGGATAAAACAGAATCTGGACATCTTCGGACAAAGTTGGAAAACTTTTAAAAGCTGAAGTAAATTGTATTTTCCGTAGGTACATAAATAACAAAGGCACCCCCGTGGGGGGTTCCCCCAGCTGGACATTACGGAGGGAGTTTGGAGACAAACATCTTTCGATAAAGCTTTTTGGCTTGTGTCTTGAATTCCCTTTAAATTCCACTCTGGACCGACGTCAGACGTAGTTCGGAAGGTTCGGAAGGTTCCTTTTTCCGGCCAGACAAACTTTGTTTAATGCACAAAGGTCACGGGAAGTATAGTCAACTCCTCCGCCATCGCAGGCCTGATGAGGGGGTGGGCTGGGCTCGCCGGGTCCTGCCCCGATCCGTCTATTAAACATTCCGACTTCGACCACTTAGGGAAATGACTGCGACGGTGGCGAGTCAGACGGCACTTATCCTCGTTTTTGGGCGAATTTTCGGAAGTTGTTGTTGACCACTTAATGGCAGTAATCCAGGTCAACAAAAATCGCCAAATGTTTGCTTAGGATCTCAATAATGCGGGGGTGGTACCCAGAAGTACCCCAGTTGTTAGCGCACCCCTCACAAACTGATATAATTTTTTCAGGCAAAAGGTGTCACGACGTTTGAAGTAGGCCGACAAAGTTCTAGATACTTTTGGGTAAAGGGTTTGATGGAGTTAAATAAGGGTACGAAAAATTTGAATATTATTAAATTTTAGGGGAAAAAAGTTTTGGACGTTGATTAAGCATCAAAAGTTCTTTGATGGTTATGCCCGTAAATAAAAATGGTTTATACGTTCATACGTACATATATTAAAGAAGATTGTGCATTTGAGCTACATCCAGTTTTAGGTTTTGATTCTTTTAATAGACTTCTAATTTTATATAGAATTGTTTAATAATATTCTGCATGTAATCGCGAGAGCTTTTTTGAAATTTCCAAAAATTATATAAATGACAGCAAATGGAAAACAAATATGTATGTGAAAAACTTAAATTCTGTTATCAATTTGCTAATGTTCGTATAAACATTTTTAATATTTTCTTTAAAATAGAAAATCGAATAAGAACTAATGCTAAAAATAAATACCTACAAGTGGGAATTCTGTATTGTACTCAGTACCTACTTATGCTATAAGAATAATTGAAAAACTAAAAATAAATATTCAAAATACTAAATAAATAACTCTACGAGTATATTCTGTTTGAACTCCAAAAATCTAAATATTTAGTTCCACGGACAACACAACCGTCATTTAATTTCCACGTATTTTTTAAATTTTTCATTTACTTTAAGCCTTAAATAAGCCTTTATATTTTCCAATACGAAAAGATACAAGTGAATGAGTGAAAGCAACACAATCAGAGGATTTTCTAAAAATCTTTTATTGGATTGCTGTTGCATGTTGAAGGGAAGCATACCACATCTACTCCCTAAAGAATTTCTTAATATCCCTTAAAATTTTAGCCATTCCGGAGTAACATGGGTCAATCTACCCTAACCTAAATTTTCAGACTTCCTGTGCCACTTGGGTATTTTTGGTACTTCTGGAGATGTATGATGCCCAGACTGCCCCAGACTCTTAAATTTTTTCTAGAAATAATTGAGCCAATAAGAAAGCATTTCGAGCGGAAAGCACCTGACATAAAGTTAAGAAGATCTGTCCCGAACGCCTCCTGCCCAGTTATGTCAAGTGCGTCCCGGGGGAGCATTTGCGCATCAGCCTAATTGAATATCTTCCAGTTTCCTTCCCGGCAGTAAGATCTGAATCGTTGTCGGCCTCATAAATGCCACTTTCATGGCAGCGGCCAAACATAGACAAAAAGAGGACGAAATGATTTGCAGTAGCCCCTTTCGTTTGCCTCGACAACTTTCAGGGCAATTTTCGTCTAATTAAATTATTCATGAAAAATTTCATTACCATCTTCCTGTTGTAGCTTGAAACGTCTTTGATCTCCCTGGACAGCTTCTGTTGTCCTTTTATTATTTTTATTTCGGCGCAGTTCTCCTTTTGTGGTTCGTTCCCTTCGCTCCACGTGACAAGAGTCTTACGGCTGTAAAATTCTTCTTTGTCTGCCCCTTGGGGGGCGGAGGCCGGAGGCTGTCGACTTGCAGGGCCAAATGGATTTAAACAATCCCCGATAAAATCAGAAGAGGAGGAAATTTATTTTTTAATGATATTGCCCGGGCAGGTTTTGGTCTGAATTTATTTTTAATTAACTTAAAGCAACCCTGGTCAGATTAAAGGGACAGATGTAGTCGTAAAGTCCTCCTGTCATAAGGAAATTGTTGTTTTTTAATAAAAGTTCTATTGAGAAGACTTTTTACATTTATAATCGGATCAAATTGAACTTTGTCAAATATTTAAGTGTCGTGGTAAAATTACGATTATCGCCTTTACCATTTTGTTTAAAAGCATTTTTTAAATAAATTTTATTTCTAAGTAATTTTGATGTATCTTCAAATTGCATCTGCCGGAAACTTAACATTATGCTAATTAACTTGAGTTTATTTACCTCAAAATTCAATAAAAGCTTTAAGTGATTTTCTTACTTCTTCAATTGTTTTAATACATATATTTCTATTTGAAACTATACTCTTTTGTATTAAATAAATAATCAACTTTCCAGGATTGGCCGTCATGTCATAGTTTAGATTAAAAGTTTTTGTGGAATTAGTATTCAAGATGACCAAAATCGTATAAATTTTAAATTGTACGGGTTATTGCATCGGTTTCGGTCTCGTAAAAAGTGGTCATTGAAATCAAACGACCACTCAAAGCATATCCGGCCGTAAATAGCCTCCAAACCGCAGGTATCATCAAAATATTTACTTTAACTTGTGAAACGTTGAGTCATCAGAAATGCACTAATTTGTAGGAAATTGTTCCAAAATCGCTTATACTGCATTTCGAATCATCACAACACAACCAACAGGAGTTGATGGGCATTAGCACCCTCGTCCCTCTCACCAGCTCAATGTAAATTTGACTGCGAACACGGCCTGAACTTTGTACCACCACCTCCCCCAGGCTCAAAGGGAGTTTACAATCAACATCCCCTATTTTGAGTGCCGAAATACAATTTGAGCTGTAATAACGACTCAACAAGGTTTTACTGCCCCTATCCAGCAGCTGATCCTTATCCCATAAAACCGGAGCAGTCCCGCCAATTCACCCTGGATTCTACCACCCACCGGCGGGCGTGCTTATGGTAAATATCACCGGAGTTTGTAATGGAATTAGAGTGCAGCGGAACGGCGAAAGCCCACCTGAGACTACCTTTAAGCAAGCGGAAATTCCACTAACAGGTTTACGATGACGATGGCTTTTGGGGGGGCGCAAAAAAATAAATTAGTTATAAACTGCCGCGGAAAAGAGCGGAACAAAATGCAACAGGGAAGCGACCCGGTGCGCTCGACTGAAGTGGTCGGGGCTGTCACTGAATAGGGCTTCATTTACTAGAATGAAAAAATTGCCTGAGATTAAATATAATTTTATCTCTTAATTTCGAAAATTGCATTTTCTAGAGCTTGGGTTAAGTGCTAGTTTATCGCTGATAGAGTTTAAATTGAATTCCCAATGCGCTACTAAATGCTGAAATGACCGCAATCAACCCTGAGGGGTATTAACTACTCTCCAAGTTGCGAGTGCCAATTAGGGACGATGAAGTGCTTGGCGCACCGTCGCCAACGTCAGCGTTTAGTTGAGACTTGATTACAAATTAAAAGGTCTTCTTTCAGTTAATTACTTGCTAACAAGATCCAAAATAAAATGATTTGATATCCATGGACTAAAGTTTCAAGATTAAGAATTTTTATATCTAATAAACCTAATTAGTAATTGTAGTAAGAGCAGTACTAAAGTGTAAAATTTTTGAAAAGGTTAGAGTCATCAATAAATTATAATAATACTATTGATTATACACGGGTCAACAGCAAATTTTTTTTTCAAAGAATTGGCATATTTCGATAGGATTTTTTTCCGTAAATTATACTAATTCGTAAATGAAAATGTTCAATCAGTTCCCAGTTTCAAGCAAAATAGGATTAAATACTACAAAATGCGATATTTTTATCGTTTATGATAGATCCAAAAGCTTATAATGTTCTGAAATGATAGCTTAAATAACCGTATGCCAATTCCTGTCAGAATAGAAAAACCGCATTAAAGTTCATTCATGATTTAAGTATAAGTTAAACATGTATAGTTATAATATTTACAGATTAAACGCGCCCAATCATTTAATTTGAGTAGGCGATAAAAAAATCGAAATCGAAGGAATTTTTCCATCATTCGAAATAAATTTATTTTCAACTTTAATCAGTCCGTAGACTCACCACTCTGCTAAAATATTTCCTCGTTGAAATTCGTTATCGCATTGCTTTACATAAAACTGGCCAGCCTGATCCCTTCCGCCTCCGTTCCACGGTCCAGAGATTAAACTTGGTCCCCAAAATGCAAATGAAATCACCGAAATCGCAATAATAGACAATTAAATGCAGGAAATTGACTTCAATAAATCTTGTAGCCAGCAGGAAAACAAAACTTGCATCCTCCCCCAGAAAGCTGGTACGTGAAAAGTTATTAAATGAAGGCAAACTGGATCGAGGGATGAATTTATTTAAACCGATTGAATATATCAGCGGGCCCTGAACTCATTGTGTCGCTAATTCCGCCTTGATTAACATTCATGCCCTTTCGAAGGGCGCAAAGAATTCCCCGACAAAGAAAAAAAATACACCTCTTCTGCCGGTGACAGGCCGAGGGCCCCATATTTATAGAATCTTTCGCAGTGGTGACAGCGAAGAATGATGAGCAATTTTTCAACATTATTGCCGCATTAGGCTGTCGATTACTGGCACCTTTCAGACGACATTCCCTGTGACTAATTTAGACGGCAGCTAGCCCTAATCGAAGTAATTTTTCATTCTCTTTGGTTGAGTCCGAACTGCTCGAGACGGAGCCTTTTCTTGGGCACTGCTGGAAGGGTCCGACTAATCAGAAAATATCCAGCAAAAATTAGAAGAACTGCAATTACTCCTCGACCTCAGCGTGATTGGATTATAAAATGAGTAATAAGATACTTACTATCGAAATGGGAATCAATTTTTTTCTGATTTCGAAAGTCGACCCAGAGAACTGTATGTATGATTTATTTGCTGTGTGAGAGGTGGGGTTGTCTTGAAGAAAATGTTCCTTCCATAACTTTAGGCGTATTATTCCCATGGCAAAACGTCTGAAAACGTTTTGATTAAATAAAGAAAGATAAGTTGGTATGGGTAAAAAGCCTCCATTGACATCATAAAGGCTCAAACAAATGTTGCGCCACAGCGCAAACAGAAGAACAGTGTTGCCAAGTTGTTCTCCTTTTAATTCCATCACTCGCCTCGTTTCACATCCTTTATGGGGGTCTCAGGATGAATTCGTTGAGCTCCACTTAATTTAATGCCTTTCAGTTTTCTCTCGAGAACTTTGTCAGAGGATTTCAACATTTTCAAAAAAATATAAATAAAAGAAAAAATTTATGTCATCGCAAATGCGAGCAGTTGAAAGCCGAAAACGGAGACAAGAAACGCCTCAAAAGTCTTCCGGATCCCTTTTTATACTTTGGGAATAGACTGAAGACGTAATTCGGTCGCTTTAGCAGCTTAAAAGTCCTTTTTGTTCCCAGCTTTTTTTCTACTCCTTATTAAATCCAGTCCGCAACCGAAATAACTCTTTCAAAATTGTGCAAATACACACATTGTGCCGGAAGAGCCGGACGGGACGAAAGAGCCATTCATTTCTGGAATTTTGCCAACTCGACACAATAAATCACGCGAAATGGGAGTGAATCGATTCGCATGGCATGTGGATAAGTGCGGATTACTTCACTATCCGGGGGCCCGAAAGGTTCCCTCATAATCCGAATCTGGGGCGCATTGGGGCTCCTCTTTCGCATCGGAGTCAGTCCGCTGCGGCCTGGCTTCAGACTCCAGTGGATTCGGTAGTTGCGCTTGGGTCGGAATCGATTGAAACAATTTCTCGAGGCATAAACCCCCATAACCCTGGACCCACCCCCGCAACCCTAAGTTTTGTACCAGTAAATAAACCTCACAACTCCATCGAATTGTTGGTTTGCCGCGACAAAGCATTTAACCACATTTTGTTGAATCGTAACATTTTTGAAATATCATTTTGCACGCGAGGAAAGGAGGGGAGGTTGATTGTTTCGGGCAAAAGCATTATGTTTTAATGAAAGTGCTTTTTATCGCCATTCGAATTGGATGCTCCCTAGGAACGAGCGGAAATTCTCGTGGATTTTTTATGTTTTTACTTCTTTTTTGTTTGATGAACTCTCGAAATTGAATGGCTCTCATAAAACTGCATGAAATGATTCGTTTGCACATTTTGGGGTATTTTTAACAACTACAAATTGCAGAAAAGTAACGATTATGGTACTTATCGCAGGCGGGATTTAGACAGTTTAATATTTATGACGTAACGTAACGATATGACTTTACTATAGATACTTTTCATTTTTCTCGCGTGCTTATTCAACTTTAAAGTTTCCAAAGCGATCATATTTAATGTGGAATATCAACAAAATTACTAAGTGGGTAATAGGTTTATTCGAGAAGCTAGTTTGTAATAGGGTCACTTAAAATTGTAGCAAGATCCTCTATGTCTTTAAGTTAATATTATTGTATTTTCTATCATTTTATAATCTAGCCTAATTTTTTAATAATACATATGTGGCGTAGTAAGCGTGTTACTTTTATATAAAGTGAGTGGTGAGAGCAATAACCGAAACAAAGCTTGTTTAATAATTCATCAAGCACTTGATCAATTTGGGCTCTTTACTTTAGCTTGAACAGGAAGTGCGAACGAACACTTCCACCAAAATGGTTTCCAATTTACCGCCTAGACGCCCCAATGTAACGTTTCATTACTCCCCATAATGCGAAATAAGCCGCCCCTCCCTCGCACTCCCCGCTACACACAGAGTGGTCGGCTTAAGGGAACATCGTTTTGAATCCGCCTCAAGAAAATTTCGAGATTTGCCCTGAAACAAATTACATTTGTGTTTGCCGAATATTTGATGGCATTTGAGTCGTACATTCGCCCGTTCGTTGGCCCACCCACGCTACGTACATACGTACGTCTGGGTTGCCGTCAACTGTACCAAAGACTGCCGAATTCCTTCGCATTCCCTTTTCTTCCTGGAAATCCCAAATTCCCTCATATTCGAGTGCAAGATTCGCATATTACCAGAACGACGACCCCTCCAGGCCTGCCCTGCCGGGATAAGTGCAAGATGCTGGAAACCTGAAAGTAGAAATCGAATATTTTTATTTCCGTGTTATTGTTATGCCCCCCGACGAAGACATCCATTTTTTAGGGGAGCCCAGGCCAAGGCGTTTAGAGGAAAGATGACAAATCTTTGAGTCGCGCACGAAAAGGCCTCAGGCCGCATTCAAGCCGCGCTGAAAACCGAAGTGAAAGTGGAGGCGGGCGCCAAGATCAATGCCGCCTAAATCGAACGCGTTCTAATGCGACCTTCTGCTCAAAGTATCCGTCGCAGCGGGCGTGCTGTGGGATTTATCCCGCAACCGGAAAAGTCACGAGCAAAAAGAAATATTAATAATCCCTCGCAGATTTGCCCATTTGTTGACGGTGACAAATTTTGTAGGGGAATAAGAAATTACTGGGGAACAAAAGAAAAGAAAAATCAACATTGTCTTCACTGAAATTGTTTCGATTTCAAACAGCATATACCTATAAAAGCTATTTTTAATAAATTATACCCAAAGAATTGTAAGAGGATGTATCTCAATTTAATAAAATCAAAACTTGAAAATCATATAGGTACGACTCCTACTTTTTACCTTGTAAATTAAGACAGGGTGTGGTGGTATATGTATGCAATGATAAAGAGTTCTTTAAAATGAGATTTGGGGCAATTTGAAACAAACCCTTTTTCGTGAAATGGGAGTAATTTTTTATGCAATTAAGATGATATATCTTTTATCATAATAGGTACAAACAAAGTTAATTTTACTAGATTTTTACAGAACGTCTACAACTATTTCATTAAAATTTAATAGTATCTGGAAAGAAATCATTAGTAATAAGTCTTAAACCATGAGCTTAAATTTCTCATATTACACCTGTCGGTTCTAAGGAAGTTATTCTCCAGAAAGCCTCGCCCCCGCAGCTCCAACTGATTCGATGGACTTTAATTAATCCTTCAAAAGCTAGTCGGCCCATTAATCCTCGGTTTCTTAATTATGCTGCTGCGTAAACAGAAACTAATCGCCCCTAAGCGCTGCTCAGGGCAATAAATCCAAGTGGAGCGTGTGGCGATCGCCGAGGGTGACATCGGCACACACCGCAAATATTGACCAATAACTTAATTTCTATTTAAATGGATCCCAAATAATTGAGCCGGCCCCGTCCATCTCGAGGAGGTCGTCGCCGTCGCCCGGATACTCGGGAAATCAATTACACTTGAGGACAAACAAATGGCCCTCGGGCCCCCGTCATCTGGTCCATGTGTTTTTCTTTCGTCAACTTTCGCAAATATTTTCTCTTCGCCAGACGTTTTGCGAGGAGACGGGGGGCGGGGGCGGTATTGACTGATGGGCTCGTTGCTACGAGCCACCCCCGCACCCCGCCTTCTTCGAAGACTTGTAATGAGAAAAAAATGCCATCCTTTTTGCCGGGGGCATGTGGCCCATATCCCGGCCTCATTTCGTAAATTTTTTATAATATTTTTTCCTCAGAAGCCTTGAAAACAGCAGCTGCAGTAGGGCAGAATTTAGAATTGCCCTCGCCGCCATAATCCCGAAAGTTCCACCTCAGCGCTCTATGAAAATTTCATCCCGAGGAATTATCACGCCATCCATAATTTGATCCAATTTTCCCGGGTGCTCCTCTTTTAATAGAGTGGCAAGCTGCATCGGGGCTGATTCCACAAGAATGGCGCTCTGATTTCCGGCCTCGCTCCGTCGCGCCTCCCCGAAGGAGTTTTCCGCGATTTCCGTTTTCAGCTCCTTCCCGCCTCACCGCCCTCAAATCTCCTTAAGTGAAAAACTCCATTTGAGCGGACTTTGTGGGGCTTAAGAGGAGCGAAAAAGGAGCTAAAGGAGTTCCTGCGATCGATAGCTTGAATTTTTGTTGTCCCAGTTCTCCACATTTGCAAAACTAAGAAAAAGCCGGGTGCTGCTGAGGGCTCATAACTTAAGCCAAGGTGAGCACAGGGTGACTCACTGTGCATTTACCTGTGAATGGCTTCGCGCTTTATTACTTATTCATTCAACGCCCCGCGCACCGCCCCGCCGAAGTGAATTAAAGTTTCAGTCGCCGTGGGAGCGGCATTGTGCCCACAATGGGGCTCCGCTGACGGTAATTTCACAGGGCGATTTTTCAAAGGCGCAACTCGCCTCTGAAACATGATGAGGTGCTGCCAGATGAAAGGAAACAGGTTACCGTGGCTTCAAAGAAGGGCCGAGCCTCCTGGAATAAATTTCCCGAAGAAAATCACCTGAATGCAACGTCCTTGGCTACTGCAGTTCTTTTCACTTTTTTTAAAATAAAAGATCCTTTCACCCTTCTCCCACTGCTCTTTGCAGGCTTCTTTTCATCCTGGAACTTACTTTTCATTTTACTTTTAATAATTAGGCATTCATCAAAAAAACAATCTCTCATCCAATTCTATAGCTAAATAAAATACTTAGTTGAAACGCTGTTTTAGACGTACTTTTGTTCTTGTAAGTATTTTGTTTTTTCGGATAACATTTTAAGGATTTTTATTATTACCGATGTCAATTTTTCATACAGCTTTTCAGAAGAAAACCACTCTTAAACTTCACAAAATATCGCATTTAAATTTTATTTGTTTCCTCTTTTTAGTGAAGAGTCGTAAAAAATGTAATAAATAATTGTAAAAATGATTCATTAAATCTTAGTTCTATAGAAAAAATAATATTACTTTTTATGTCTTTGAATTCAAAGTCGAAAATATTATTTATAAGAAGTTATAAAAGTAATTCGATCACTGGCGAGTTCATTCAGGTTATAAATTTAACGACTCTTCACCATATAGTTTAAAGGACTGTTAAAATCCATAAATCTCTGAAAACTATTGTCATTTTTAAAATAAAGGTGTTTTTACTATATGTAAATTATTTTCAATATTTTTTTTTGCAGTCTTATCAGCCCTTTTTATAAAGTAGATTATCGCGCCCAACATCGGGTACAGGTCAGCTGTAGACCTGTAGTTAAGAGGATAAAAACCATTTTTTGGAACCGATACAAATATTTATTTAAACAACGGCTTAACGATGAAATACCGCCACAATTTGCCGCAGTACAAAAAAGGGACACCACAATTTAATCCTAGCAAATCCTCGGACAAATCGTGCGCCTCGTAAAACAAGCACACATGTGAGCAAAAAATAAAAAGGAAAATTGGTACGTGCCCAAAAACCGAGAAATTTTTGGTCGATGAACGAATACTCCTGGCATCGCACCCATAGAAAATGGAATTGAATAAAAAATAGCCTAAACTTTGTATGCAACAGGAATTTTACCCCTGCCACGTTTCGCTGGTAGGTAGCCGCCGAAAGGAATTTTTCGTCTTCGGCCTTCTTCATATTTTAGAAAGGATTTCGCCCACGCACTGCGGACAAAAAAATCAAATAAAAAATAGGCCTTGGGTAGAAAACCCGCGCCTCAGGTGAGAGATACGAAGCACCTGGATAGGTGCTCGTCCTTATTTTTTTAATATGAGTATATCTCTACGGGCCAAATATTTTTGCATATTTTATGCCAAGTGGCGAAGTATTGCTCCGCATCCCAGACGAGCTTTACGCAAATGATTTTTTTCCTTTCATGGTACACTACGCGAACACGCGATGTGCTTACCTAGGGCCAGTGTAAACATGTTTCTGGAGATAATGGCGAACAACGTGTTGGCTTTGTTTAAATTAAAATTGTTTACCTCGGAATAATTAATGAGCTCGGATTAAACGATGCTCAAGCAGAAAGAGAAAATTATTCTTTAGTACGACCTATAGAAAGATAAATTAGATTTTAGCACTTGTATGTATACATAAAAAGACATAAAAATAAAAGTGGGTAAACAAAAAAATTAAGTTAGAAATTTTTTAAAACATTCAAATATGCTATTTTTTGCTTACAAAACTTTTTAACAACGCTTATGCTATTTAATTTTTCTTCTTAATTCAACAAAGCTTTAGTGAGAGAGTTACTTGTACAAATGATTTTGATAAGAGAAAACTTTTGTTTGTGTCGTTTTTCGTACACGCAGCACACGGAACGTATAAAAAGGTTTTATAAATCTATCTATCCACACAGAACCCTGAATTTGATTCCTTGAAAAAACCTTGGCATTTTATGGCCAATTTCGAAATGGTAGTCTGGTTTTACCACCGTTATCAAACAAAAAGATTCAATTTAGAAAATTCATTGCTATTGCAAGTGCCTGGATAGATTTTCTAATTAATCCTCAAAACATTTCGTCATCCTAAAATTGTTAAAATTTTCCAGACGGGTAGTCTTAATGAGATTTCTTCGAACATTTTCCCGAAAAAAAACTTTTCCTATTTTAGGTTGAATACAAATTTTTATAGTGCCACACAATTTTGCGGGGGAGGCATGGCATCATAACTGGTGTACTTAAAGTAGATTACCCATTCAATCTCATGAACAGCTCACGCTCTTGGAATGGAAAATTCCCTCCCCAGACTGCAGTTAAAGTCCAAATAAAAACAATGACAAAAGTAAGACGCTAGAACATAAGCGTAAGTTGGGGCCCTTCACTCTGTGGCACCGGGGTCCACTCGTCCTGCACTTGATAGAATGACGTCGTCGAGGAAGAGCGTGCCACGAAGACGTTCGGCGTGTCACCAGCGTTAGAGTGACGTCAAGTGTTGCGCCCTTCAGGAAATTATTGTCCCTGAGGAGGAGTTTAAGTGCCCTCTCGTGGTCAGGTGCAGGGGATGGGCTGACTGTCATCTGACGGGGTTTGTGTGCACGTCTTGCTTTTTTAAGGATTTTACGCCTAAGTCTAGAGCTCTTGACTGTCTTCAAGGTTTTCTTGGTTTTAAGCATTGCATATACATATATGATGGCCGGTGTGAATTTTTTTAGCTTAGGTACAACCGCCAAATTGCTCTCGTAAAATAAATGCCGCAAGAAGGAAGCTCTCGGGGAAGAAGTGTATCTCTTTGTCGAAGTTCAAGGTCAAAGTTTAGTATACCTACTATAAACATTTTTAGTTCTGCCAAGGAAGCTAATTCACTGAATTTAAATCACGGCATCAAGATTTTGACATCAGTTAATTAGTTGCCATTAATTCTCTTTTTACTATACAATTGTAAAATGACAATTATTCTTACCCTTTTCGGAGTCACAAATTACACAGTTTAAATTTTTATATTCTGATGTGTTTACATACCTGAAAATAAAATAAAAAAGATATTAGAATTATACCACATTTCATGAACAAAATTTGTAGTTTTTTAAAAAAGGCTTCTTACGTACTATATGAAAATTTTTTTCAATCGACGTATGTAATAATAGCGTCATGGTGTAAAAATTATACATATGTAGTATATAAACAATTCGAAATTGGATAGTCAAACAGGATTAAGTTTTCACAATTTTATTTGATAAAAATGTTTTGATATATCCGATAAAACATGTTGTCGCTCAAATAACTAAAATTAGTTTCATTTCATATTACATTCCTTTCTGGCTTTTTATATGACTCATTCTTCAAAATTCTGCCACGGAAATTTTAAAATTAAATCATCAAAATTAATCCCACAGGTCACAAACCAGCAAAAGCAGAAAATTCGCTAATCAAACATCTGAAAATTGTAAGAAGATTTAAAAAACGCCATAATCCCACCTCAGTAGCAATCCCAAAGTATCTACTTAGACGCCTTAGCATTTTCGATGAATAATTCGCGAAAGTCAACATGCGACCAAGGCTAATATGCAAATCTTTCTCAGTGACAAGTGCTTGAGTGAAAGTCAACTAAGAGCGCTTCCCCTAGATCCTGGGGGAATTCCTGTCTGCTCGGATCTGAAAAGAAATGTTTACTTTGCTGGAGGCTGATTATAATGGCACAGTCGAGGCGAACTTCTCTTCGTGGATAAATAAAAAAGAAACATAAGAAAAACGATATTTTGGGTACTTTCGTCATATTCGTTGTCATATCTTGTTATCCGGTAGAAAGATGCAAGATGTATTTCTTCGGGCCAAATTTAATGGGGGATTATTTTAAGCCATATTTTTTTTGGATAAAATTACATGCGGGAACTAAAAATAAGTGGACTGGTCAAAATGGTTAAAAATCGACCGTATTATATTTAATTTCTTTCGATATTAAATTTAAAGGACCACGTTATTAAGTTTGAAGTTAGATTAAGACCAAAATTTGATATTTTCGATTGAACATACTGAATTTTGAAATTTAAAAAATTTGTAATAGGAAAAAAAATTGTGTTCATTTGAATAGCTACAGTATTCAGAAAATTTTTATGTATTTAGATATTCATACATATATTCAAATTATTCGCTCTTTAAAAGATTGCAGGTTTTATAAACACATTTGCTGAAATTACTTGTTTCATTAATGAGCCAGCTGAGGCAACAGAAGACAAAACATTTACTACTCAAAGATTTTTACTGAAACATAATGGACCTATTAGAGTAATTAAGGCATTGTTTCTAAAACAATAGTTTCAATTCGAAAAGGGGCCTGACGGTTGCATTTGCCAATGTTGTTCTTGTCACTTTTCAGCGGCAGGTAATCTGCTTTGATAAAGGGATGGATGAATCACTTTACAGAAATACCTGCCCAGGAGTTGGAAAGCAAACAGAGATAGGACTTTTGATATTTATACATTGTCTAGCCAGTTTGTAATTGTACAGCTACGTGACGACATAATACGTAAGCATTTAATGTATTAAAGCAATCTCGAAGTGAATTCCAATAAAAAATTTTAAAACCAATTAAATACTATAAGATGACTATGTATTGTCATCGGTTTCAAAGTTTCTATAAATAAATTCTATTTCTGAAGACCGGTTTAGAGTTGTGAAGTAAAAACAGTCACACTTAAGATAACCTTACGCCCAAACGGCAGCTATCAACAATCGAAATGCATTATCGAATGTATACGTTTATATTTTTATTAGCGCTGAGTGGTGTCGACAATTTTCAAGTACGTAGGAAATTACTTCACTTTTCGTAGTAAAGTTTATATGTTTTGCAAAATGTGCTTCAAAAACTTAAAAATGATAAGATAAGGAATATTTATTTAACCGCGCGTGTAAATTGATATCCGGTTAAGTTTCACTTTTAAGATTCCAAAGTTTATATTTTTGTAGAATTCAATAATTTTTAAAACCTATATCTTTTATTTATTTATTTATTTTTTCATATAGCGATATATAATAAATTACATTTATATCCCTAAAGGCCGTTTGGACTACTAAACTTATCTTTGTAATTTCGCCCAAAGTCTCTATGATGAAAATAGAGAGGATAAACTGATAGTCAAGCCCGTAATTAATTGGTTAAGTTGGATTTAATTTATCAACATTAGATAAAATAGTAAATTCTGCACAAATGGTTTTTCCGATACCAAGCAAGTTACAAATTTAAAAAGTAAAGGAATAGCTTTAAAATTTAAAACCATTTGGATCAACAATTTATACTAAAAAATCACCTTAATCTTAAGTTAAAGGTCGAATTTAGTCTCATATAACCTTAAAGCGTTTAAACATGCATCACCCTATTCATTACCGCAAAAGTTTTCTTTGTACCGCCGACAAGTCATTGAACCAATATTGAACAGGATTCGCTCCAGGAAACCCATTGAAGCGAAAATGTGCTTAGAACGTAGTCGGAATTTCAATAGCAGGAGCCCCAAAACTCCATGCTCCCCATTTTCCATATAGGTATGTATGCATCAAGCTGGCAAACATCGAGGATCCAACCTAGGGTCTGTTCTTTATTTATATTAATCGAAAACACACGGCGGAAGAAATTCGACTCCAAGATACGATCTATCCACCAGGAAGGGGAGCACAAAGGTCGCATCCCGACCGCCCAACTAAAGGAGCACCAAAAAAAATATCGAATTTTCACCCGAAAGACAATAAATAAAATTTTTTGGCGGGACCGGGAGTCCTCGTTGTTGGTTCATGTTCGCATTTTTGAGAACAAATTCTTACACTTGTTCGGGTGTTTTTCGAGGACGCATATTGTGCGTTTCTGGAATAGGGAGAATGGAGGGCTTTTTGAAGTCCTGGTCGAGGTCCTTGGAGAGTTCGGGTGACGTGGCGTTAGCACCAGGACTGCTAACGTTCAAGGGGTGAAAATAGACCGGTCGAATTATATATTCACCCCTCGACGCAATATGTTGCGACACTTCCCCTCCCCTGGACCTCCTCCTCCCGCAACACCATGAAACGGTTGAGATAACGATTAAAACCGAAATGAAAATTTTAATATGGTTTGGATCGGATGGCACTTGAATATGTAAATTTAATCGCATGCGAAATTGTGGCGCTAAATCATAAGGGTTTCTTTCCACAAATTCTATAATACTCCTGCCCGGGGTCCGGTGGTGGGGCCCAATTAGCCTAATTCGATTATTTGATCTGATTGTGGACATTTAGCTTTCATTACCCTGTTCTCGGTCTTCCACATATTTGAAACGCGCACCATTGGGATTATCCGCAATAATTTTGGCGGCTACTAAAATTTATTTATCCAAGTCCACTACCGCATATTTCACAGATTAGGAAAATAATTGAAGTCCTAATTTGTAATAGGATTTGCCCTGGTTCCTGGTTTTAGCTAAAAACTACCAAAAATCAGTTGAGCTTATATCCGTCGTAACGAGAAACAAACACGCATCAAAATTTGAGGACAGACCGCAGAATTATTCGGGTGAAATATAAATCATCTGCAAAGTACACAGGGTGGACCATAAATATCAGAATGTGTGGGTGATTGCGGTCGCTTCTGGGGAGCTCCGTCAGAGTTGTTCACGGCTCCAGAAATCACCAGCAGTGGCCGAAAGTGGGACTTTATCGCCCCCGCATAACGAGCCTGGTTATGGCCTGGATGGCGAATAAATTTTCGTCGTAATGTCGAAAACTTCATCCCCAGAACGTAGCCACGTAGATCAACTCAAGTCAGCTGGCTCGCAGCACGTGAACGACACACGTCGCAGAAGAGTCGACTTTATCTCCTCCGTCGAAGTGTCGTTTCGTGAGAGGCAACATCGCGACCCGCCGAAGTGTCCTTCTGAAGTAATTTGCGTGTCACCAAATGGCGGAGTTTATCAATTTATCAGGAAGCAGGTTTCGATATGATAATGAGGTTGGTGTCACCAAATGGCTCCCTAATCAAATTTCATTGCGTTTGCAGGAGTCGATGGATACTCCCGGGGGCGGTGGACAAGGGCGACATGCGGCTGAGATCAGCAATTAGGCAAATTGGCTTTAAAAAGGGACCCAACACTTATTTCGAGTGGTCCTGATGGGGAATTGTATATAATTAATTTTCTTTATTTCCCTTTAAAGGGCAGGGAAATTATATTTAGGAATAGTACCTAAGAATTGAATAACTTTATCAAAGACGACACAAAGCTTGATAATAAAATTCTATTCTGTTCTTTATATTTACCTAATGAATAGTGAAAGTTTTTCTTTTAAGAACTACAATTTTATCTTATCAAAGGAAGTAGTGTGGGTATCTAACAATTTAATGTTCAACACACTTTTTTCTCTAAAAATAATAGGAAGATAAAGTAAAGCAGAAAACCTAGGTATCTAATTCAATTATTTACAAATATATTTCTTGAACGAAGTAGTTTCAATATATACCTACTATAATACCTTTGGTTAACTTATTTATAGTATAAGGAAATCCATTTATGAAAATTAGAGTGGAATACCCATATGGCAAAGTTTCTTTATTAAAATAGTTGATCTACTTCTTACAAAACTATTTTCTTAATTGATTTATATCAATGAATAAAAGTATGTTTCATGTCTTAAATCGTTAATGATACAAAATAAAATATAACTTGAGCAAAAGTAGCAAAAACGAAAAGATCTCGAAATAATCGTCTTAAGTAGTTCAAAAGATTGTAATCCGACATTCGGTATGTATTTGGATAGTTTTAAAGATTGCAATCCGAAACGCGTTCCTCTGCTGACCCACAAAACCCATTGCAGTTGGAGAAATTTGTAGGCAAAAAATTGCAAATGCAGTTTACGGGGTAAAAGGGCAAAAAACTTGCAAAAATTATATTTGGTGCCCTCTTCGGAGCCTCTTACAAAACTGATTAATGAGGTTCTCGTGGAGCCATACATCACATGCAGTTCGGCTGATTAATTACCGCTCGGTGAACACTTAATCAATGGACTCAGACTGAGTTGAGTCTAGTCGACGTTGCGTTGGTCAAATCGATCGAAAATGAGTGACCACCTGAAAGTGGTCCGGTCAGCGAAGGCAACTTTTTCCAATACCTCAACCGGAGAGGGCCAGGCACTTGGCTAGGTCGCTTTTAATTAAACGTCTTCGAAAATCAAAGGTCAATGGGCAAAGTCGTCGCGGTGGATGGTACCTTCAGGTGTTTTTGCCCCATTCCCGCGTAATTGGGGGCAAAAAGAGGAACGTGTACTTCACAAGTATTTCAAGCGACGGCCAGGTTAATCCGGAGATTAAGATCTTGCGCCGTCTACGGTTTTCGTTACGCCGCATTTAGGCATCGTTAGTGGGTAAACAGAAAATCATTGAACAATGTCCGATTCGATTTCATCAAATGCCAAGGCGAGCAATTGTTTTATGAAAGCGGCTAGCACTTTTTCGGCAATAGTCTCTCACAATTTCCACGGCAATTTTCTGCACGAGAGGCAAAAACCGGGGAACCGGACTTAAAAAAACCAACATCTGGACATGGTGATGACGGTTCCCGACGATGCCCCCGCGGGGGGATTCTCACCGCGCAATCTGGAGCAGGTAATAAAGCGATTTGCATGCAATCTCGTCACACTTAGCATAATTATTCCTTGCGCTGACCTCTGCGCCGGATCGACAACGCAACTATCGCAATTTTCGTCGCTAATTAAAATTTTGCACAATAGGCGCGCGCTTGCTCTGTGGCTGCAGAGTGGCGAGTTGAAAATGAGCCTTCTCAGAAAAATATAAAAAGAAAACCAGCATAAAGATGCTTGAGGAGAAATTATGTCGGAGTGAAACAAAGGTGCGGAATCGTTGCCTGCTCCAGTTATGTCATTAATGCGACTCGAAAGAACGCTGAAGCGGATCACGTTGAGGGCGTAATTGCTCCGAGATAATCTCTGCAGAAAATGGGAAAATAGCGGCTGGAGTAATCCTGGACTCTAAAGTCTACACCCCCGCCCTTCGGCAGTAATAAACCTTCAAATGAACTGGAGAGAAAATCCTCCACGTGCACAAGAACCTTGTGCCTTTCCTTTGAAGGGTTTGCCCTTTTCTGTTCTCGAAAATGAGGAGCCTGCAAAGGTTTTCCAAGAATATAAACTTACCTTTCTTCGAAATCTTAAAAGGTCGAATAATTTATGATGAAACGATAAAAAGAAAAATCAAATTTGTATTTTTCCTTTTTCCTCACAGCTTATTTTTCTAAATATCTTTTTTAGAAATGCTATATTTAATGGAAAGTCTAAAATGATAAGATATATCTCCTCTTTACGTGTTTTCTTAAATTGAATTGCATTACGAGCTAAAATCGTCATAATGTATATTAAGAAAATTCGTTGGCAATTCTTAAATATATCAAGAGAAAACTAACAATATTTTATAACATATCACAAAATAACGAGAAACTATTGATATTTTTAGCTACTACAAAAAATTAAAATTCCTTTTTTTTTAATAGTATTCGTAATGTAGCAAAATCGCCAAATAAATAAAATTAAGGACTATTTTGACAATAAATATTCGATATCTAATTTATGTGTTCGTTCATTGAAGCGATCGACCTTTTTAAATCAAATTTAAGCTTTTGATTGAAACATAAATAAAGATAAAAATTGGAAAATTATGCACGCATATCGTCTTCTAAAGTTGTGTTAAATAATTGTTTGTGTATTTCGTGTCGTAAACGTTTCCCTGTACCTATACCAAAAGAGTTAAATCTTCACCCTTTCATTTGATTTTTGAAATGGAAGTGAGAAAATCACTGCGGAAAGAAGGGGTTCGAAGACAGTCGCCATTTGTAACTAAAAATCTACCATGTGACTTTAAGACTGCAACTCTTTTAGAAATTCAAATTTAAAATCATATACAAAAGCTAGGCACTTAGCGCTATTTTTTCCTGTAGCAACTCAAGTTGAAACTATTAGTACCTACAACAATCGTAGTCCAGGAACTTTTGGGTAGTCCCTCATGTGTATTCAAAATAAGGAGTCTTTTGTTTTATTTTCTTATTGTTAAAACTTTGAAGCGTCTAAGTAATGCAAATGTAAAACAGTATATCTCTCGCTACAGATAGTAAATCACTCTTATTTAGCCAAAACACCTCGAAAACGGCACTGAAATAGTGCATACACCTAGAGCAATCTCTTTCCCTATTCTTATCCCTCGTCATCCCTTAAAAGCATTAAAAGCCCTTTTTGGAATCAAAGTTAAGTAAAAGTCGCTCGAAAACATCGCTAACTCCTTCAGGGCGGGGAATAAGGTGGCAGATTTTACAATAGTCGTAGTAGACAGTGTGTGTAAGTGCGCTTGGCACCCTTCGATATTTTATTAAAATTAAGAAGGGTGGTTAAGCTGCTGCCGGTGCAGCGCAGCACCTTTGTCTGGCCGGTGAAGGAGCATTTCAGTGAAATGAAATTGGCTAAGGGATGGGTCTTCGGGGGTGGCTTCCACTGCCGAGTGCAGGAATCCTGAATTAACATTTTGCAGCCCCTTAACAAAAACTACGGGTGGCAGGCTGGCAGTTGACGCAAAAAGTTACGCATTTACAGCCACCTTCACACTACCGCTGATACGGTGGGCTCAGCTTTAGCTGAGCTGAAAAAGGGCATAGTCTGCCGGCTGGTGCTGTTTTGATATTTTTTTGCCATTCCAGCCCCTAGCCATCAAGCCCCCAGCTCCACAGTTTTGTCTAGCAGCCCTAGCTGAGTGCGCTAGTATATACTAAACGAAAATTGCAGCCTGGAAAATTACTTTTCCCTTTGTTCCTGCAGTTGCAATGGCCCGAGAAAAGTCACCAGGCAGAGCAAGGGCTGAGCCCGGGTATCTTAGGGCTGGTTGCCGGGGTAATGCGGAAAATGGAGAGAGGGACGATGACGATTATGGCCGGGATTAAGCCCACTGTTGCGGCTGGGAGTCGACCCGCCCGATTGGGTTTACAGTGGTCCTACAGCGGCTATCAAATATTTATAAAGTCGGATGGTGCATTGGGCCAAATTTACCACCCTCATAAATGACTTATTACGTCGCTATAAATTTTCGCAGCGGTCCAAAGGGGGATGCGAACAATTCGCAAGATTTGCCATCACCGGGCTTTTGATGTAACGAGTGTCAGCCGTGGGGTTGGTTCATGTGTGATTCTGCCGTCGCTGCTTGCTATAAGGAGATTATCTGACTAGAAAAAAGCGTCCGTTCAGAGATCCGGTACGGCACTTCCACCCCCGGGGGAGGTCTTTTCTATTTTGTTCGAGTTCCACCAACCCTCAGATTGGTGATGATTGAATAAAGATGCAGACGTGTGCCAGTTGTTAAAGGCTCTTTAGCGTCGACGAGGGCTACTCGGGGGCTCGGATTAAAAATAGTCCCCTGAAGTCCACTTGTGCGCCAGGTTCTGCACTGATTGATTGTCGGATGTAATTAGAGAGACCCATAGAGAATCAGCGCACTCGACGGCTTTTAACCTTGGCGAAATGGAAAACACAATTTTTAATCCGCAGAGGTGAATTCGGAATTCAAGTGCTAAAGCAATTAACCCATGCTCCTGCTACGCTACGCCGTTTTGCCTCTGGCTGGGAGTCAATGAATTAATTCTCTACGTTTTTTCAACAGAGGTAGAGATGCAGGTTTACCTTCAGAGACACGTGTCCTTTTTTTGAATCGATGGTATCCTTGAGAGCCTCATTAAAAAGCAGCGCGTTTTGTTTCTATTGGCTGATGAGATGAAAATTTTATATCTACCCATTTGCATCCTGGAAGTATACACAGGTTGTAATATGTTTGAAAAAGAATCAAAGACTATTTCTTCTATGTAAATATATATGTTTTTGTATTATATTTGAATATACATAAATGTGTACTAAATATACCAAGTTTTATTTTCATTTAGCCATTTCGGTTTTCGAGCTTGCTAATTTCTTCTTATTTTCTTGCTTACCTAATTAGGGAGAAAGTAAATTTCTCAAAATATATGAATGCGTGAACATTCGATAAGAATAATTAATGACACTGCGATATTATGGCTACGTCTGATAACAGTCTTATTAATGTGATAGTTAGTCATAAATCAACAAAAGGTGATAGGAAAATCATCATTATACAGACGAGAATCGATATTTTTTGTGTAAAATATACAAAGATTGACTAAGGGGAAATTTTTCAAGAATCTTCTTGGACGAAATGCCACCCTCTTAATCTTTGAGACGAGATGTAAAAAGTCTCAACAAAGCAAATGGTCGTCTTTTTTAATTAGTATTCACTCCACGGTCTCGTTCCCTATCTTCTGCAGTATGTCATAGGCTGATTTAGACATAAAAATCCCACAAAGCTGAGTAAACTGAAATCACAGCACTAGTTACCCCGGAGGTCCCCCTTCAGTGAATTGTAAAAATTAATTGCATGAAGTTTGCTCAACATTAAAGGAACGCCATCTAGCGTAATCACTCACCTCCCAGCAACCCTTTTCCCCCATGAGCGCCACAGTGGGGCTCGGGCTCCTAATGAAATTCCTCGATGGATTGTTTAATCTCTGCGGGGCTTTAGACAGAAAGCAGATCCCACAATGTCACAAGGGTGGCGGCGGTGCGGGGCTGGTTACAAAAACCATCTGGCTGAGGATTACCCTTGAAACACAAGACAATGGTAAACAGGAATTGATTGGATTTTTTATGGCCGATAGTCTCTTAATATTTAATCGGCGACTTGTGTACGATTCAGGCCAATAAACTCATTCTCCGGCCGCCGCCACACCGCCGTGTGGGCCGGGGCGTTGTCGTGGGGGAGTTGCGGCAACAGTGGCCAGATACAGGATCCAGGAAGCTGGGATCGGGGACCGGGAATGATACGGGGAAAAAAAAAACACGGGAGGAAGTCGCAAATGTAACCAAAGATGGGATTTTAATTATTCGCAAATATGTGGAGAGGAGCTGGGT
The DNA here is from genome assembly GCA_933228815.1 of Machimus atricapillus. Lineage (NCBI taxonomy): Eukaryota > Metazoa > Arthropoda > Insecta > Diptera > Asilidae > Machimus > Machimus atricapillus. Next base: position 41,711,874 of record OW121787.1, on the reverse strand, counting down.
TCTGTGCAAATACACAGAAACAATGAGATTGAATGGTGCTGTGCTTTCTTCTGATTGTTGCCGGGTTTTGTTCCTGGGACCGGGACCGTGCAGTGAAAGCAACCAGCCATTCCGGGAATTTAAGGGAAAAAATGCTGGGAGGTTTAATTTGAAATACGAGAATAGTTTCATTTAAGTTTTGGGGAAATTTCAAACGATTTTGCGGTTTTGTTGGGATTCTACCTGCCTCCGGGCTTCAAGAAATACAAGGGCGTTTTCCTATAGCAAAAGGGATCTCAGTCCTTGATTTGTTTCCCTTTCTTTACAGAACCTGTTAACAAGATTCTTTTACAAAGACATTCAAAGTCAAAAAGAGTTCGATTTGTAGTATTAAGCAAGGGAAATGCCTTCGAGACAGACGGAGACCATCGATGTTATAAATAAATCTTGTGGGATGCGAAAGGTCCAAAGAAATCTAACATCTTACAAAACATCTTCAGATAATAGAAATAGGTTAAAAGTACATCAAACATATACGTAGGTATATGTAGATAAACACCCCACAGCAAAAACTTTTGCTTTTAATTAGTATAAACACGTAAATCTTTGAAACATAGATAGTAATTAAAATCTACGTAGCTCAATAATATGACCGTATTTTATTATAGTTATATGTACATATATAGAAACTATATAAAATTCGAATATACCTATGTAAAACGAAACGAAATCTTTCATTACATTATATATCCATTTTTAATAACATTTTATAAATTCCGTGTTTTGTTTACATATTCATAGTCTATGAAATCAACATTCTAAAAAAAATTATATTTCTTATTTTTGGTAGTAGATACTTAGATCTGATAGTTAGTTTCTAATAAGTGTATAATTTATCTGAATAGCACCGTGGATGTACAAGACCCTAAACACCTTAATTAGCTATGAAATACCTTTTCCAACATTGCAAAAACAGAATATAGTTCCAATAATGAATCCATAAATAACTTCATTAAACTTTCTGTCGTCATCCGATTTACAAAAGGCAAAAGAGCGTTTTAAATAGCAAAGTTGGTTCGTAAAAATTGGCAATTCGGAAATTGGCCATAATCGATAATCTCATAAATTTCAAATGAAATAATACAGCAGCCGCAGCACATTGCTGGCAGTGGTCTAACGACTATAATTTGAGGTAATTACATTATCAAGTCGTTACCTAGTTAACAAATCACAGCCAGGCACTTGCCGCTGCCAATGGGGGCGCACTGGAGCAGTGCCACAATTGAGCCCGCAAGAACTCCGCAGTTATCTTCGGATGAGCCAAGATCCGGCATAGGGAAAAATTTAAATCCGGGAGGATTACCTCATCCCAGGCTGTTTTTTCTGTCACACCTCAGAGTTATGATAAAAGAAAAAAGTTTTCGGGTAATAAATCGCTCCAAGTGGATTCTCGTGCGAATTCGGCGTTTCGCTTTTTTTAATAATACTTTTCCACGCCCACTCCATTCATGCGAGACCTGCACATCCTTCAGTTAGGACGCAGACGACAACGCAGGATCCCTCGGGACCCTGAAGTCAGTGTGTCGCTGAAGAAGCCATTAAATATTCAGGGGAGCCGCTTCCTTGCCGCTCGACGGGACGCTCAGGAGCAGCAGTCGCACCCTTCGCGAACTGTTTGCAGACAAAAGTTTTATCATTTTCCAACTCCCTTCAAGGGATTGGGTGCGAATATTTGAAAAACGAACGGCACGGCGGCAGGGGTGGGTGGTGAAGGGGCGCATTCACGTATTCATGGGAAAACTTGACTTTTCAGGAATTTTGAATCCAATAGACTGCAGGTGGATCAAATGGGCGCGCCGCGCGAACTCTCGCGTTTCGCTTGCCTTCGCCTTGCAAGGAGCCTCCGCCAGAGCGCCCCCGCGAGTCCCGAGGGAGGTGTGCTTCGATGTCATCGAGCGCTGATGATGAAAGGACCCAGGCACCGGAGATGGGGAATTACACGGGATGAACCTCCCCCGCATGCAACCAGGATGCAACCGTTTCGCTTTGGATGCACCGGCACATGATTCCTGCGTCAACGTCGGCTTTTGTGCTCACATTGTACTTTGTAGGTATAGGAGTTATTAATATTTGATGAAATTTGATATTTCTCGACTCCTCTAACCCCTCCCTCCGCCTAGAGGTGCATTAAGGTTTAGGGAGCACCGCAGCCCCACCTTCCTTTGGTCATGGCATCCGGCCAGGTAATGGGAATTGCGATGATGAAATTTGTTACATCGCCGCATTAAACCTAATGGGATCTGATGGAAATTTTATATCTCTTACCTGACGTCATCCAACCCTAAGGTACCTGTTTACGTAAGACTGCTTTAGGATCAGACGACAGGAGTTAAACCTTCGACCTGCTTAAAGTTTCCTTATTGAGCTGTTATGCAGATTTTTAGGGTTTTGAATATCTTTTCTTCTTTCATAGCAATCAAATTACCTAAAAAGTGCTGAACTCATATGCTCATAATTTCTATATTTGAAATAAAAGTTTTATACATACGTATACAAAAGTTAAACGATTTTTAAGGTCATTGCGAAGTGTTCACATTTTTTATTATTTTGCTTCTTATATAAGACTTTGTATAGTTTTATCTAAAAGTATGACTGTTATCAACAAAAGGGAAAAGGTTTTAGGCTCCAAGTAGCTACATGTTTTCTTGTTTGCTTTGTGATTTAATTTAATTCAAAGATCTAAATTTAGTCAGTATTCTTTTGGATCTGGAACTTCCAGATTGATGCTTCAAGATCGTTTCAACTTTAACCCCATAAACTTCCTCATACAACACCACATCAACCTAATGAGGTCCCTTGGAGGCGGCCATCTCATTAACTAACTCCCTGGAATTGATGTCTGAATAGAAATTAGTTTTAAACTAATCCTGCTCCTGGCTGCTCCCGTCTCGTCCTGAGCACGCCCGCCTCTTCGCAGGAGCTGAGGAGCTCGTAAATAGAACTCAGTCAGCGACCTGCTAAAGGTGTCACCGCAGCACTCGACTCCAGGAAATTTTGCTCTTCAATTATTAACAAAGGCGGCCGACGGAGCCCGGGGCGGAGCGCGAGGAGGTGCTGCAAGAACGACTCCCACACGTTCCTTTTTTTTCTAATCAGGAAAGAAGCAGCCTCCTGCTCCCAAGGCCGAACAGAGAGAGCTCAAATGCAGCGAAAAGTTCAAGAGTTCGTCTTGTTGTCCTTCGGGTGTGGGTGGGAATTACTTCTTCTTATTTTTTTCTATTGCCACGCCGCAAATTTCACCTGAGCGAACACCTCGTGCAGCACGTTCGCGACTCCATCGCATAGAGTAGTTGTAACAGGGCGCCGCAGGGCCAGCGAATGTCTTTCTATCTTCCACCTTACGTGGGAGTCGTGCGACGGTTCTTAAAAATAAGAAGAAATGCAAAAAATCACGCAGAAATCTTCCCGAACTGGGTCCAGAATCGGAGTTCACAGCCGCGTGAATAGTTGAAGAGGTTCATTATAATTTCAAGGCAACGCACGTGCCGCTTCGGGGCGTATCTGCGTTCGGTGGAGTGGGGCTCCGCCCTCCGTGCGATTGCAGCCCCACGTATGGAAGACTCGCCCATTCTGCGGAGCACTGTTTAATATTAAAACGCGTTTGAATAATTCAATTTGTTTATAATTTATGGATGTGCATGGACCAGGGATGCTGCTGGACATTGTACCACTTTTGGATCGATTTAACTAATTTCTGTTTGCGATGTGTTTTGAATAATTGTTCAGTTTAATTTCAGTTATAGTTGGAGAACTTCAAATCTAATGCCATTACGCACCGTGCTGAGATCGGTTGGTTTAATGAAACATTTGAATTACTCTGGGTTTCCGAAATTTCAAATTCAGTCACTGTATTCATGCTTAACTTAATCAAATTCTTCGACACTATCGAAAGCGAGTTTAAGCAGAACATTATACCAGTGGATGTAGAGTTGAGAGTATTAATTAAAATTGAAAATTACAAAGCAATGTTTTCGTTATAATTCTACTTCATCACCAAACTAAGCTCATAAACGATTAACCAAAATTAAAAGCCCATGATTAATTAGAATAGTCCGATTAAAAATTACATTTCCGACAATCCAAATAACTTAAATTTTGAAAAAAATGTTGAACAAACTTTTAGAATTAAAAAACTAACTTAACTAATGTTTACCTAAAGTTAAACTTTCAAAGGCTTTAAAACTGTGAACTGAAATATTTGAGCATCTAGAAAACTTTTAATATAATTTTCACGAGCAAAGGTGCATTCACATCAGGCTTGGAAGTAATGTGGAGCAATTCGAAAGGACCTTGAATGAAAATTCATGTGAAACTTCGAAAGTAATATGTTAATTGCAAAAGCGGGTTAATTAAATAACATGAATATCAAAAGATTCTTTTGATGAAATGCGAGCTCTGCGAAGAGGGCAACGTTGAGCAACATATGCCCTGCTGAGGATCTTCCTCCTCGGCAACGTCCCGGCGAAGGAGAGGCCTCCCAACATAAGAAAAACCTTTTCATCAGCTCCAGCGGCACGGTACCACACCATTTCCTGCATAATTGCCAATTAAAACTTGTTCAAGTTTTTAACTTTTCTCGGCAAACTCTTTTAGCCGGAGAGCGGAGGTCGCTTTTTTCTGCCGCAATCCATTGAAGAAAAGGCTCAAATTGAAAAGGGCACGACGAGATGCTATTAGAAAGTTATGTGCCCGCCAGTGGAGCCCTATCCCTTCCGCGTCGTATTTTGTTTACATTTTTCCTCTGCTACCCTTTGATTAACGGCGATCCTTTCAAGGAGGACCCTTGGCCGCAATCTTTCTGGAGAAGGACCCAAATCCCCAAAAAATTGGAAAGGGGTAGAATTAATTTAATATTTTTATGGACTTGGTGGTAGTGGTTGCTCCAATTCATCGACTGATTCAATTTTAAATTCTATGAAAGTTCAACAACGGAATATCGGATATAAAGTTAGGTTCTTAAGTAGGGTCGATAATACTTAAATCTAAACAAAATAAATTAAAAATATCAAATCTCTAAATAATCGTGAAGGATCTGCGAGCTTGTTTTGATAATAAATATTTGATTTTTTTATAATACGTATTTTTTCTTTACGAGTTACTCACATTATTAAATAATACATTTGTTAAGTTTAAACGCTTTAACAGAAAAGTAGAACTGACATAATTTGGAGTAATTTTTAATTGAATAAAATCATTAAATTTACTTATTTCATTTATAAAAAATTAATATTCAATATTAAGTTTAATTACTATTTAAAAGCACATTAAACTGGTAAAATATTGTAAAAGGATTCTAGAAGACAAAATTCATTTGTTATTACAGTTTTAAAAGTTAATTTTAAGTATAGTCGTTAGTTTGATTTGAATCATCCAAGAACAAAATATTCTCTGCATTGTAATCACTGATTTACAATTCAATAAGAAAAATCAATTATAAATAAAACTATTACTAGCTGATAATCCTATTTAATTGATGACCCGTGTACCGGAAAAAATTTTCCTTGCTTTAAGAATTCAATCTTGATGTTTGTTTAGTTTCTTGATTTCAATTTGAAGACATTGAAGTTGTTTTCAACAGTACACGTCAAAATAATTTGTATATTGTTGAATTCAACCCAAATTTTGTATAACTAACATGACTAGTTATGTTTTCAATGTGAATTATGGTATTTTTTAAATTTATTTTATTTGTATGCATATCTCTTATGTTTTTGGGAAGGAAAAACCAAATAAGATTTAGAAGAGCACCGTGAGCTTTAAAAGTAACTAAAACAATATTTAATATAATAAATAAATAAAAATACTGAATAATAACTAAGATAAGGCTGAAGAGGATACTGTTAACTTTGATTTTATAATTTTATACCCCCAATAAATTTAAACGTCTTTTAAAAGTCGGCGGTTGAAGGAATGGAAAAATCCGAATTCTGGATTCCGAGCGGATGCCGCTGCAGCCGGTGAGCTGAGGCCTGAGCCTGCCACGGTCTATTTCGGTTTGGACGCCTTAATCGGCTTGATTTATCGATTCAGCCGGCGGCGGTCGGTGGAAATCGCGAAAAAATCGCACGCACCAAGACAGCACCTGGGCGAGCAGTGGGTGCTGCAGTGGGCGGCGGGCGGCTAATTTACATAATAAACAAAACGTATGCACCGCACCGCGCGCAACCCGCCCCGGGCACCTCCAGCGGGGAGTCATAATCCGGATGAGTCATGAAGGTCATGACAACGGCAAATAGCTATACATAAAAAGGGGGTTCCCCGTCGCCTCTTACCCTTTTGCAGTGCGCTGGAGCGCCTCGATGGACTCACGGGAGGTTGCGAGCACGTTGCAGAGGTCGGCCACCACCTTGGCGATTCCGCGAGGCGTCTTCTCTCTCTTTGCAGTGCGGGGCCGCAGGTGTCGCCGAAGATAGCGGGACTGTCGCGGAATCCGCGAATTTTCACTGTAAAACGGCCACTGCGGCGATCTCTGACACCATCACACAGCGGAGCACCCCCCACGAGGACGGGATTGTCAAAAAGCTCACTAGAGTCTTGCGGAAACAGCGAAAAAAAAACTGACACTGCACCGGTGGAAGGAAAAACCTGGTCCAGAGCACTCGCGACCACCTCACGCGGAAAATCGAAGGAAACCTCGAGAAAACGAGAAAAACGAATTGCACCAGGGAAACTCACCGCGGCTGGGGTTTGTTTTGACACAGAGAACAGGCCTCCAACAGGAAACAGTCCCCCTCCCTCGGGCGCAAGGCAACACGGAAAGAAAGTTTCTTTTTCCCTATGTGAAACTCGCGAACTATCTGCGGCTAATCGGGGCTCAGGGATGGCTCCGGCGGGATGCGTTTCTTCTTCGATATGTGTCCAGCTCGGGCCGCCCGCTAGTCGAGGGGTCCCGGAAAAATCTGCGGCCAGCAGACGGGAGGTGAAGCAACTTGTCCTGGACCTGGACCTGGATGTCAAGCACCATTCCCAGGGAGTGCGTTTCTGCTCGGCTCGCGCCTACGGTTTAAATAGAACTGCGGAGTTTGGTCGAGCTCCAGGGGGTTCTTATGATGTCATCGGGCGCGCGGAGATCGGCGCGGGACGAGTTCTCTCCCTGTGGCAGGCTTGAACCCTTCGAAGCTTTCACGGCTCAAAACCTACGTCCCATGGACCGATAAGGGGTGGAAGTTTTCCTGGATTCGAGGCGACAGCCCTGCCAGATTCCAGAGAAATTTCAGTGTAGAGCTTTTGGAAAATTCGATTTTGTGAATATTTCCAGTGAAGACTCCAGTGTAACAAATATTGTTGCATTGTTGCATTTAAACCAGAAAGTTCTTTAATTTTTCAGTTTCATAATTTTTTGTTCCAAGATATTGTCTGAAAAACTTTAAATAGAACCAAAACTCGTTAAAATTCGTTTTCCATCAAAAGCAATTTTTATTCCCACGCTATTTTGCCCTGTTATCTTTTAATTCAAAGATAAGATTTATAACACATTAAATAAATGCAATACAAATATTTTTGTTTTCAATTTTCTAATTTTAATAATTTATTAATTTCGTTCCGGGGTTTATAAAATAAACTTTTGAAAACGTCCCCATATTTTTCCAAATTAAAACAAATAAAATCCATGTTTTAAAACATAAAACCACACTAGCGTTTTCCACCAATTTTCCCCCTGGCAACGTTGCAGGAAAACTTCGCAACAACAAACCCCCGCAAAGAAGACGAACGCCGCTTTTCCCGAAATTTATTCAGAGAAAAACGAAAAGTGCAGCCCCCGCTGGGGAAAATCACGGGCCAGGCAGGGAAGGGTGCACGAAGCGTTCAAGAAGAAGAGCCCGCGAACAAATCGCAACAAATCGGCAGCATTCGGCGGGGGTTGCTACGGCGGTTGAGGGGTTTTCCGCGGGTTTCCATGTGCGGACCGCGGCCCGATGACGCGATTTTCCACCACTCAGGGGCGAAACGTCAAAACAGGGAAAATGCGCAGTACAAAAAGCTCTGGACGAAGCAAACCCCGCGCCCCACCCTCCCAACCGACCACCTTGAAGAAAATCTTTGTGCGGAAAAGCCCTCGAATGAATGAAAAGCTCCCTCCGAAGACGTTCGCTTCCTCGATGGTTCGAGTGACGCGAGGCGATCGATGGGCGCGATAAGGCCGCATCGAGGACGACGGCTCCGTCGCGGAGGAAATTATGTGCCTTCACGAGCGGCCCTCGTTATCACGTCGACCCGCAAATTGACTGGCAGGCTAATTAAGAATTGAGGAAATTCGGAAAAATCAATTAACTCGCCGCAATCGAGCTAAAGAGCAAAAAAACCGAAAAAATAAATTCCACCCTGGCCTAGTTCCCAAAACTCTTTAAGAATGTTGACCGCATCGATCGCATCAGCAATCAGCGGAATTACTTACATAACTTTTGAGTTTGTCGCAATTCGAAGTCCGAAATTGCGGGGCTCTGTGTGTCCAGTGATCAGAAGATTTTTGCAAAACACATAATGTGTGGATTGTGTGCATGCCGCCAAAAATGATTCGAACCAATTGCCGGCAACCGTAAGGTCACGAGTCACGACAACAAAACGATCGATTTGAGCAAGTTTCACGCTCTGGCAGACCGCAAATTGGGCAGACAACGAACCACCGGTGAGGTGGCATTTAACGAAGACCACCTGAGCCCACCTGAGCCCACCTGACAGACAGACAACTGATCTCCAGCCGAAAAATTATAATGAGGCGCATTTGGCTATCACCGCGCTTGCGACACCCCTCTGCCTTTTCTTGCGCAAACGAGCGCCGCGGGGTCGAACATTTTTCAATCGATCGACGCACGCTGAAGAGACCCGAATGCGATGGGTCACTTCGGCGGCAATCTCGCTTCCAGGCACCTTCTGTGCCCGAATTACGAATTACGTGATCGCACGTGAAGCAATCGGCGAGGTGGCTCCGATCCCCAAGTTCAATGATTCCGAGAAATCGATCGATCCACGATCACACCGTCGCGGACGACTTTCGGTTTCGTCTTAAGACTTTAACTTTAAGCGTAAGGTGCGCACCCAGCCAAAGTTCAAGGCGCGTTACGCCACCGAAGGAAGAACGATCCGCAGAAGATTTCGACGATCGCAGCCTTGACGCGATGGAGCTGGGCACACGGATGGATTCTTTCTTATTTCTGATCGCCGCAATTAGACGACCAATTCCTTGAGACTTTAAGTCGGCGTCTTGACTCTTGACTAGCGACTTCAATCCGGATCTGCTCCGAAGTTAATCCGCGTGTCATTTATCACAAATGGCAAATTGCCAAATTGCCCTCGATGAGGAGCTCAGCTGCCGGAATAGGCTCAATTTGCCGCTTATGATTGATTCGCGTTTCTGTAATTGTCCGGTATTTGCTTTAAGTAGCGACGGAGCAATTTTACCGATTTTTTGGTTTATTTCAGCAATTTTGAGGACTGTAACAATTGCAATAAATATAATTGAGCAAAACTGCCCGAGGAAATAGCAGATTAAGCCGATTAGCAGACTTTGCGAAAACACATTTCATACTCAATTTAAAAATTTTGATACTTCCGCAGAACTTAATTCTAAGGCCCTGTCGAAAATTTCGACTGCGATACAAATTTTAAAGCAAATACATACGTTTAACTTGAATTTTTAAAGTAGAAAAATCACTTTATAATAAAATGTATGTCCCTGCAACATTTCGATACATAGATATTTATATTTTCTAAATACCTTCAAGTAATAACTTTTCAGAAAAAGGTAAGCTGGTAATTTGGGTACATGATAGTAATAATTTTAGTTAAATATACTTTCCAACATGAAATTGGTGTTTTTGTTCTTAAATGATTACAAATAAATTAATTCATCAGTAACGTATTTTTACATATTCATGGGTAGGTATGGTTGCATCAATTTAGTGTAGAACACAAAAATTACAATATTAATTGAATATCACAGTAAAAGCTTAAAACAAATGTAATTTCACACTATTTTGCTGAATTACCTACAACTAAACTACCTACTTTTGCGGCCGTGATAAATTGTTCCACAGAAAAAAATTTCAAATTGCAGTTCCAGCCCAGCGTGCAGAATTTTTCATTTCCCTGGTTAAACTCAGTTTGATTTTACGCTGAGTTTTTAGAGTGTATAAGGCATTTTTTTCAAAGAATTCTGTTTAACTTAATTCTTCAGTATAGTCAGATAAAATTGTAAATTGGGATTTGTTAATAATCATTTGGTGTAAATAAATCTTTGTATATCTACGAAAGAAAATTATATTAAAATTGAAAACTAAGAGTATTTGTTGATATAATTTCTTTATAGTATTACATGATTTTATTTTACAAACGACTGGTAACTTTCTATGTATTCAGGGCATGTAGCATTTAAAATCAGGAATGCGATGCAAATTTAAAATTGGCGCATTCTACCACTTAAATAAGTGTGAATGTTCAATGTGGAAGGTCACTGCGTCCTCCAAGAGAATTTCAGCGGGTGCCTGAGTTTTAAGAAGTACGTTCAATTTCGAATTGGCTGCAGGCGCCTGTGGGACGTACTTGAAAATTGGATACGCTTCTGATGTCCAATTATTTTAATGACATCAATGAGCAGTTCCAATACGAGACCCTTCAATCGTCCCTCGGAGGAGCGATGCCACATCTGGGCCCCAATTACCCCGAAGGTTCCACAGATCTTGACCCGGCCCCACATTTCCTACGTCGAGTTCACGCGTAATTGCGGCTGCGGTGGTTTGGCACAAAGTCATTTGAAGCCAAATTGCCGGGTTGGTGCAACTTCAAAGCACTTTCGCAGGTCCGCTCATTGCAGCGCGGTGCTGTGACAATTCTTCGGCGATGAAGACGCGTTGAGCCACAGTAATTGCGGCTCACTTGAGCATGATCCGATAATCACTAGGTGACTGTCTCATCTGCGAACGATTCAATCTAATCAAATGACTTGGGGATTGGAATGCGCCACCTTGATGGTGTTTTAATTAGGAATAGATTCCAATAGTGGTCCACTCGCAGACTCACGGACATCTTTTGTTTCCTAATGAGTAGGCCACGACGATCAGCGATCGCATCGCACGTCATTTCAAAACGATCAAGTGCGCCTATTGCACCAAGTGTCCAATTGCCCAATTTCTCTGTTGGCCAACTCGCCTAATGCACAAAATAGAAGCAGAAATTTCCTGCAATTACTCATTTCTTGGACGCTCCCACAGGTCACCGTGTCAAGAAGGAAGTGAAAAAACCAAAACCAGCCGCCGCCGCCGCCCGTCTCTAGCGGTTCGAAGTCGAACGATTGAAAAGTGAAGGTCACCGGCGTAATTAGTTAAAGTGCGCTTTATATCATTTGCATACATCGCGTCTTACGACTGTTATTAAATTCTTGGGCAATCGTCTTAAAAAATTTCTCCGCTTCTTTGCGGAGGCACAATAGCTCGATTCAGTGCCATCTGTAACAAAAGCAGTCGAAAGACAGCGAAAACGCCCAGGTCTTTAAATTTACACAAGTTGCGTATTGCAGGACATCTTCAATTGAACTTTTATTAAATAACATACTACTTCATCTTCTTTACTCTTACGCATCCAATTTAATCTTTACTTATCATCAAAAAACCCATCGTTATATGTAGTAATGAACACAGTTTTGTATTTTTATTATATTGTAATGGCTTGAAAAAGGCTGATTTACTTATTGATGAAACAAAAAAGACATAATCTAAAAATTGAGATTTCCTGCAATTTCTCACTTTTTGAACGCACTCATGGGTCACGGTGTCAAGAAGGAAGTGAAAAACCCGAAACTCGTCCCGCATGGATTTGAAGATGATCAATTGAAAAGTGAAGGTCACCGCTGAAATTATTTAAAGTGCGCTTAATACATTTGCATACATCGCGTCTTACGGCTTGTTATTAAATTCTTAAGCAACAGTCTTAACAAATTTCTCCGCTTCTGCCACACAATGGCCCGATACAGAGCCCTCGGAAAAACTGCATCCATCCGCGGAGCGGAATCGAGGTCATGCACCAGAGTGGAGGATATCGGCGCCGATCTCGGCGAACGCATTTTAATTCACTTTGGATGCCCATTTCCCATTACTCCATGTCGACGTTCATTTCGGCGTCTTCGCTGCCCCCATGTCTAAGAAAACACGACCGCCGCTGGCCCGAAGAGGTCCCCTTGGAACGCAGCGGTAGGCCGCCCCGCTGGCAGCCGGGTTGCCCAATTTTGGGGCTTTTTACGTGCCGCCCGAGATTTACAAATATTTCTTCTTATAAAAGCAAAACAAAGGGGCCCGGCCCAGCCGCGGTGGCCGCTGATAAATTTCCTCCCGGGAAGAAGCGGCGATGACGAAAAGCTGCGCGCGCAGACCGCAGAAAAAATCCCGGCACAATGAAGACGCGTCAGCGGCGTCTTCGGGCTCTGTCCGTCTTCCGCTGATGGATTGATGGCGGGCCAGCGCAACCAATTATTGTTTGAAACTGTTTTTTAACGGACGGGACCTGCGCTCGGACCGCCGCGCGTCGCGCTACCGCGGAGGCAGCTGCGCGGCCTGTCCATTGTCCGGCCCGCGGAGATTCCGCAGAAGTTGATTGGACAACCGACGGCAGTTAGTCGCGGCTGCGTGCCTCCGCGGGAGTTGAAACGACGCGATTTGTCACCTTTTATGTTTAAGTGACAACGCCGCTGATTTACGTGGTGCGATACCGCGGGCCTCCGCAAGGTCAAGGGCAAGAGCCTTGTCTTCGCGGATTTATGCTCTAAGTGATCCATGTAAAATTACTCCTCGGACAACGAGGAATGTGCCTAAGATGAAACACGTCCAGATCAGTTAAGATTTATATCATCTCCAATTTTTTCCTCTTAAGAAATGTTTCCAAAACGCAGGTGGGTGATCCGACCCATATAATTGTACAATTTTAATCACTACTTAATACCTCCGTCTTCGTAAGAAATTAAAAAGATTTAACGACGTTTTGTTTCTGGACACATAAAGCAATTTTGGGTCTGATGGAACGAGAATTTCGTAAAACTGCAATAACTTTGTAGTAATAAGAAATTACAAAAGATTCAAATTTTATGTCTATCCGGGAAATACTTGCAAAACTTTTCGCAAATTTATAATTTAAATTTGATTAACCTTTTATTTGACATAAAATATAGGGAGTGGGCTGACTATACAAAGTTTGCAGATTAGGTAACCAACATTGAAGAGCAGTCTTAAATGATTTCGGCAATTTAGTTCATTAAAAAATAATTAATAGCTAAAAGTATGTAGCGATCTTCAGAAGTCAAATTTCCGTTCATACAAAAAAAAATAAAGATCGGTGACTATGAATTTTAGTATTGGGTTTTAGCAAAATGCAAAAAATGTCATGAAAATTTTCAATTTGCGGCGATCTTAACATTGAAATGCCGAACTTATTTTTCTCATATTATTTTGTTGTTGAACAAAAATTATGTAAACCTTAAAAAGTCAGGATCCATAATCATGACTTCGTAATGGCTAATTCAGCAAATCACTACAAGAAGAAATCCTGGCACTAACTTAACAAAATTCGTTTGATGTGCAAATGTAAGTAACTTTTGTTTTCGAGCAAACGAAATCGAATGCAAATGTGTTAGAACACCCATTGAGTTTCGTCCAACCCCCAAATTAGGGTTCGAGTTGGAATAGTTCAATGGGGCCGATCCCCGCCTGAAAAATGGGGCTCTTCTCGAATTCGCCGCTCGGCAGCAAGTAGACGAATCGGAATTTGAATTTGTATCTTTGCCGAAAGTAGGACATGTGTGCAGAGCGCTCTGCAATCGTCGATTTAGCTGCAGGCCCCGCTGCGCCCGGAGTGTCTCCGAGGAATTAAAGATGCAAATGGAAAATGAAATTCGAAGCGGCCACAACCCACCTAATCTTAAATCTGCCACAGCGGCTTTACGGTGACTTGGAAGCGTGCCAACGCGAATGAATGCAAAATGCAAACCTTTGCAGACTGCAAAAGCATGCATGCGATGCACTGCACCCTCGGACCCCCCGTGGCGCTTCTCCCAGTCTTTAAGGCTTAGGAGGTAATTTAGCGCCCAATTAAAACATTTCGTCTTTTGTTTACACACCGCTCCTTGTGAGGATTTTCGTGGTGTTTTTGAGAAATTTCTCCTTGCCAAAAAGTTCGCGGCAGTTCGTCGCATTGTTTTCCAAAGTTAATGGTCTTCCAAATGGACAACTTTTGGAAACCTCTCAAGAGTTTCGAGGGTCGAGACCCAGTTTCGTCCTTCACCCTGAGTGGTCCCGGAGCCCCCCAGCATTCGTCTGACTGTGAGAATTTTTAGTTTTTTGGTGCATCGCAAGCAGCTGCTTGTGAAACCACCTTGCACCCACCTCAGCCATTATGCGGACATGTTTGACTCTAACCCAATAAAAAATTGATTTATTTCGAGAATGGGCGAGTTCACCTCGCCGCTCGGGGACCAGCAGCAGTTCATTTTGGGGCAACCGCCAATTAGAAGCCCTGGCGAGCGCCGATTTCAATGCGAAATCGCGAACTCCGCGATCTTATCTGTCTCAGAAAATTGCAGGTCGTGTCGATTACGCCCGCAATATTTGCGAAATGTTTTTTTAGGGCCTTGCGGCCTTTCTGGCGGCTACCCTATGATTTTATTTGCCCATCGGAGCGAACCGATCGACCCACTCCTTGTTAGCAATTATTGATGCGATTTTGCGTCGATTACGCCCGCCCCCAGTCGCTAGATTTATCTAAAGTGCCCATTTGGGCATCACCCATTAGCGCACCGGCCCAGGTGAAATTCGCTTGATTGATGAGCCCCCCAGAGAAGCTCCGGTGGCATAAATTGATTTTGGGTCGTCGCTTGCGCGATACCCGCGAATTTTCACCGCCCCGGTTCATGAAGTTCAAGAGCAGGAATTATCTAAGCCGCCGCGTCGTCGCCGTCACGATCAGCAACCAGGGCAATTACCTAACCGGCGAACCGCCAAAACACAGCTGTTTGCGGTACCACCGCGGAAAAAATAAGTGAAAACCTGAAAAAAAGTGAAGATCCGCATCTCGGTAAGCTTAATGGACCCATACTCGAATTCCCGCCAAGAGAATTATCGACTTTGAGGTCATTGAGGTGCGCGCGCAGCTCTTTTTCAATTGAATTTCGCGCATTACGCGGGTACTTGAGGGGTCCGCCAAAAAGGCACAATTTGGGCAAATTTGCTAATTCAATTTTAATTGTTCGTCGGTTTGTTTTGAAATGAAGATATTATGCACAATTGGCGCAGAACAAAACGCGAACCGGCGCATAAGTGGCCGCACGGATTACGCGATTATGGCATTTGGTTGCGCTCTGTGATGTAACAGGTGATTGGGGCAGGAATTTCAATTTATCGAAAATTCGGCTGATTGATTAATTGAGGCGGTGGTGATTAGAGGACGCATGCTGGCTAATTCAGGTGGGAGGCCTATTTTGTTTGCAACATTTCAAAATTATAGGCGGGTGTTGTGGGAATTTTTGAATTGATTTCGGTTATTCATGAAGCTGTAGCTTAGGAGCCAGCGGGTTTCTTAATCATTTTGGGGAATAAATTGCCAATTGAGACACCTAATTGAAAATCAAGGCAGTTAACACCTAGCAATAATAAATCGAATTAAATACCATAACTTATAGTTCTCTTGGGTATACTTAAAAAGATGTAACAAACCAACTACTTAGTTCCAATATTTACGCAACAGATTTTGTGAATAAAAATGATGAATTACATTTCAAGAAAAAAGGGCAATTATAGACACAAGAATTGCTTAGAAATTTTCTAAATAATAAACCCGAATCTTAACTTTTATAGAGCTTATTTGTAGAATTTAAAAAATTCAAAAATTGTACATAGTAAGTTGGTTAGTTAAATTAAGAGAAACAATTAATTTAAATTATAGATAAACTAGCCAACTTTAAGCAACATCTAAAAATTGATTTGTATTTGCAATACGATTTAAAAAGAAAGGTAAAAATTACGAAACTAATGTCATCATTTTTCTATGATGACTAAGGTGGGTATTTTGTACTTTCTGTAAATGACGACATTCAATAGATATAATTACTTTTATTCCGTCACTTCACCTCAATTATAATCTATAAAAAATGCAAATCCAGTCAAGTCTGATCTAACTCACAATCATTCAGCGATCTGAGGTGACCTAATCTAGTGTAAGTATAGTTCATTTTCAGATCAGATCATGCAGATCAGATCAGTGAGGCGTTCTTTTAGAAGATCATGATACATATATTTGAGGTAGATACGTACAATTATCGTACCTACGTATGTCTAAAGAACTATATAAAAAAATTTGCTTAGATGGTTCCTAAAGGCTGACAAAGTACGTACCAACTATCAAAAAAACCAACAGAAACTTCCATCTGCATAAACTCCATTAGTGAAAATGCATAAAAATTCTGCAGACTGTCGAATATCAAGAAAAATGGGATTGCTTGGCACGAGTTCCTCTTACTTCCCCGTGTCCTTATCTAGTGATCTTGCGCTCCGAAACAATTTGCGAGGCAATAAATTTACGCGAAATTGACCTTTTAAACGAATTTAAACAACTGCTGTGACGAATTGCAACAAGAACCCTGAACCAATTGGCGTATAGTATATTACTGTCAACTAAACAAAAAAAAAGTCATTTGCGAGTAATTGTAATTGATGATTGCGCGCGTAGACACTAGGAAGGCGGTTGATTTTCCCTCGTCAAATTTATGGCATTTTTTGTGGACATTTAAAATAAAATTGTTTCTCTAATAACATGACTTGCAAATGAGCAGGAATTAAGCGACCTCCCCTCAAAGAAGGAACAACGATGCAGTCAAGAAAAAGCGTCTGGTCGAACTTGGCAGGTGTTTTGCAACCTTTTTGATGGTTTTATGCAAATTTTAAGAAGATTTTCACGATCGCCTTACGACCGAATTAGCTGGATTAATTTATGTTGGGAACAACAGCGTAAATTGCGCAAAACATCTCAGATACACCCTTGGTCTGGTGCCTTTTTTGTACCTTTTCCACTGTCTGGAGCACCTGAAAACGTCGTCGTAAAATTTCAAATGCTCTGTCGACGGATGACGGGGAGATGAAGTCCGAGACGACTCTAAAAAACATAAATCGCGGACGGGAAAGTGAGCGAGTTGGAAACTTTATGAAATTTACCTCGCGGAACAAAGTTTCTTGGGTGCCTAAGTGCACTTCTTGGGCACGGTGCTTGTCCTAATTGGCGTGATTATGCCGCGAGATATGCGAATAGATGCTGCATTACGAGCATGCACCTATTCACCAGAAATTAGTTATGTCAGCACTCTGCGGTGAATGGCTAATGATTCTGTCTTCGCCCTTGACCATTTCTTTTGCGCCAATGATTCACAAGCTTTTGCTGGCAGTTCACGACCCATTTCAGATTTTCTTATTGTAGGGATTTTTTGCTCTTAGACTAGATGCTTTCACTCAGTCAAGTCGGAATTAAATTATGACAAAGAAAATTAAGTTTCCATAGAGGTTTTAAAAAATCAAATATAAGTATACTAAGTTTTTATTACTAGAGAAATTACTAACTAGAAATTGGTGTGCTAAAAAAAACCAACGTTGCACCAGAACTCAAAATTAATAGTGCTCAAATTCATGTTTGGTTTTGTATGTTTGCAAATTTCTGATTTAAAATAACCTTGAAAGGCCTCGTCAAGGTTAACTTGATTGTTTAAATGTATATCGATGTTCTTTTATTGAAGATGTTATTTTTGTTGAAAAAACGAGCATCTTTTTGACGAATTTTGATTTTTTAATATAGTACTTAACAAACCAAATGAAAAATTTCAGATAGTAACCAATAAACCTATTATTTTAGAAAATTATTTGAGCAATTTTAATTTTTCGCTTATTCTTATGTATGTATACATAAGTTATGTTATGAATAAGAACTAAATAACTAACTTTATTTAAAATGAAAGCTATTGAAAAAGGAGCTCAATACACAAATGTATAAAAAGTGTAATTTTCATCCAACCAAACTTACAAATGCTTCGCTTATTGTGCAATTTCTCGCCACCCAGAGAAGTTTATCGTGACGACATTAAGATTGAAGTATCCGCTGCACAAAGGAAGTTGCCCAAGTGGCCGAAATAAAGAAAATCAATAAGATGCGCCCTTCCCTTCCCGAGTAGTCCGAATTCCCTTCGAAAGTGCCCAAGGCAAGGGCACGTTCAGATTCTTGGAACTTTTATGTGTCGAAATCCAGCTGGCCGTGTCCACCGCTTAAGATGGGCCCGCCGATAAGAAAGTGCATTGTCTGGAATTCTTTCACCTTTTCCAAAAGATAAACCACCGCACACAGGTGCACGGGGTCGGAGCCCGGCAATGCACCCAATCTCGGTACCATAAACTTCCGAAATGACATCCGCTCGTCTGCTGCAGTTGAAAGCCCGTCGCCGGCGTCAGAATGCGCTTGGCCTGGGGCCTCTCCAGTTTCCACTTTTCCACCAGATGAAAGATGCTTGCTCCTCGCAATCACCTGCATCATGCATGGATGCAAGTTGCCTTGGTAGTCGGCGGCGGCAGATGCATCACCTATTTTAGGTGACACTAAATGCATCACGTATGTGACTATGCATCACGCAAGCGACACAATGCATCACGTATGCAGCGGAACGGGCCCCATGTGCCTCATTGGGTGAGTGGCGATTGTGACAAATTGTTGCCGGCGCTCGGCGATTGCCAGCCAATTGAGTCGGCGACACCTCGGGCGCAACGCACTGCTCGAGTTCAACAGTCGCCTTCAACGGATGGGATCGCAGAGAAGGGACTCCTCTGAAAAGGCCGGAACACACCCAAAATCTGCATACGACGGGATTCGGGGTATGTGGAGCACGCATACGTCACCCGCCGACGAAGATATTCGCGGTGACACTAATGACCCTTGCACCGCATCCCTCGGCCACATTATGGCAAACCAAAATGCAAATAGTGTTGCTGCTCTCGTTTGTGCCGTCATTTGCTCACGACACGACGCAATTTGCATTCTTCCAGTGACATTAACCAATTGCGACTGTTGCATAATGCAAAACGCATGCACTATGGTTTGGCGATGGAATGCACTTAATTGTCCATCCGCTCAGAGAATTATTAATTCGGAAAAAAACATTTATTAAAATGGATATTTAGGGTAGATGGGGATGAAGAAATTCTTAAATGCTTTAAGACCACAAAAATAATTCTTTAGAGGATGCTTACAAACTGACAGCCTCAATTTTTAAAAAGAAAAACCAAGATCGAAATCAATTTGAATGATGATTTATAAAAACGGGTTTTTTTCTTAGTTCACACAATTTTGAACTAATATTTTTTATTTATGCATCTCAAAAAATAATTTTAAACTCATGACTGACTATAAGTCGAGTTTATAATTGCAACTCGAGCTTAGGACTAGCTTCTAATCAAAACAAAATAAAGAACAGTTGTAGTTATAAAAAAAAAAGCAGACTGATCAATGACATGATATATAAAGGACAAATTTTATCTACACTAAATGCTTCATGGAAGTAAAATTTAAAACGTCCTCTCTTTGTATTCAATACATTTTTTCACAGAAAGGCTTAGATGATTACAAAAATGCAATGATTTGTTACTTTCAATTTTCACTTCATTTAACGGTTCCATCAACTTAACATTAAGAATAGTCGCGTAAACTCTAGAGAAAATTTGCTAGCAAAATACAGACAAAACATAAAAAGAATAAAAAAAAATTAAAGGACAAAAAGAAGACGCAGAATAAGAAGAAGTAATCAAATCAAAACAATTTCGAGTTCTACAGACTGTCAATGAGAAACTTTTAATTCACGTAATCCGGTCGCCAGGCTGGGACATCTGAACAATAGGATTTGCTAGAAATATCTAGAAATATGTAGGTATAGTTCTGATAATAGACCCCCGGTCGTCCTCCGGACAGAGGGCGAAGAAAGCAAAACAAATCGCAATCGATAGAGAGACACACAGCCTTCGATGAGGGGGCGGGGGGTTGAGGCGGCGCAACCCTGAGACGAGCACAATAGCTGCAAATCCATCGAGCGCTCAAGGAGACATCTCATCAGCAGGATTCTCCCTGCAGTCGATGTGCGTCCTTTTATAATATCCTTAATCCGTTGAAATCTGTAAAAAAGTCAGGGGATGACGAGGGTGCAGCACTCCTGCTCGGAATTCAATCCAAGTTCGAGCCACCCGATCTACACCCGCGTCTCCCGGCTTTGTCCCTGCTTCCGTGTGGGTGTCGGGTGCTCCCGAGGGTGCAGGGGCGCCTCCATTAAGCCATCCAAGATTTATCTACGCACAAAAATGGAACAAAACGGGTGCCGCATGGAGGCTATGATTAAGCAATAATTAAAATGGGGTGAGCCGGGACCCACCCTCACTATCGCCGACTCGTGCATCGGCCGGTGCTCTCGTGGCGAATCTCCTCCACGTGCAGGTAATTGATAAGGATCACGTGAGCAGTTTTTAGCTCCTCCTCGCAATCGAATCTGTCTGATGATTTATGGCCGTTGCCCGTGATTTATAGCGCTCCCCAGAGTAATTAGACGCCTATGATTGAGTTGTTTTCACGGGCGATAATTCCTGCGAGGCAGACAGCCCCATAGGGGGGATTATCCACCGGAAGCAGCGCGTTTTGCTCATCCTTCGGAAGGCTTTTGAATCTTTGAGCAAATTTACCGCGGTGTTTTGACGTGGTATCTTTGACAAGGGAAAAATTAATTACTTACTTCAAGAGACAGACAAGCCTAAAGTTGCCTGCGGGAACATTCCAAATTAAGATTTTGTAAAATTAATTTTTGGAGGTAGGTAATAGCCCTACATAACAATTTTTATGTATACATAATATATACAATTTTTGTATCCATCCCTCTCATCAAAGAATTCTAGTATTAGTGATTAACCTTTTACTTGAACTGCATTTCTTAGGAAATCAATTTTTTGGAACAAAAGTTTTACCGCCAAACAGTAAACAATAAAGACAGTATTTTATTTTATAGTATTTTGCGTTTTAAAATTTAAATATAAGATGATTAAGTCAAGGTCAGAAAGCTCCCCCGCAAATCGATCGATTCATTGAATTTTTATGCTTTCCAGTATAGCGAATTTAATTTACTTTTATAAAACATTTGAGCAGTAGGTAGACAACTTTATTTTTACATATTATTTCATTCATTACTTTTTATGTGTATAGACTGTTGCAATTTAAACTACAACTCTTTGTATGAAAGACACCCCAAAAATTTACAATTCAAATGTTTGAGTTACTTGCAAGTTTGGCTATCATCACTTCACCTTTGGGCGTTATTTCTCAACCTCTTCTCACGGTGGACGGTGAGAAACCCCTAAACCTCTCATTCACATTGTATTACCCACTTGTGAGCCCGAAGAGTCCCAATATCCACCGATCCACAAATACCCTTTTCACGACTTAAATCGTGTAATACGCCTCTAATCCCGCTCTTTGTCACGAAACAAAGACCCCTTCGTCAGAAGTGGACAGCTACAAGCCGCCGGAGAGTGCGTGGGTGATCTTGTCTTAATGAAAGTGATGAAAAGCGAATTAAGTGATCTGTCGCCGTCGCCGCCACCGCAGCCATTCGGAACGGTTCATTGAAAGATGGTCACGGTCAAGAGGACCATTTATCGTCGGCGCCGATAAGATCTTGACCTTACCCCCTTATGGACGCGATCGGAACACATCCGCCGAATTTTCAATTTGAACTGATCTAACAATATCACGATTTAGCGGGCACCGCGGCGAACAGTTGTTCTCCGGCATCCCCTTCCCTCTTCACTTGCAATTGTTCATAAAAATTTTCCAATTTTATATTTGGTATGCATTGAGCGTCCCATTCGGGTCAATCGGAGCTCTGTGAAGCGATCTCAAGGATGCGAACAGAAAGAAGATGGCTGAGGCATGTGGCCTCAGGTGTCAGCAAAGGTTTTTTGATGGCTTGCGAGCTGCTTGCTAATCAAACCGATGAATGTGACTTAATGCGCCCGATTGAGTCGATTGGAAATTAATTTTCGCCTGGTGATGATGGCGATTTGTACATGAGTAATTTTTACGAGCTCTATCGATGACGGCGGCTGTGAGCCAAACCTGTGGGTGATGATTGATAACTTCTGGGAAATCGCGGTGAGTTCTTCCAGTGTCTTTAAAAAGTTCGAGGATTTAGAGGAGTGTTTGAAGGATTTAGTAAAGTTTTGTAGAACATTTGTTCGAACTCTTTGTGTTATTGATCAAAAATATTCAAGGTAAATTGAATTAACGAAAAAAATTCAGATAGGTGCAGTCATGTTCATAGCTAAGATAAGATCTTTAATGTATACTAATCTTTCACCCCTAAAGAAATTACCGCGAAAAAATATACATAAAATATACTAGAATATACTAAAATTTCCTTCCAAAAATACTAACTACTTAATCATACTAAACGTGCAAAATCTAACCAGCCTTCTTCGTCATACCGTTATTAAAAAGACAGCTGATTTCACTGAAAACAGAAATGTATAACAACTCGCGTTATTTTTTGAATCAATAATTACACTAACAGATTGTAATGTAACATGACATAATGGCACATGCCTATTTATTGGTGTCAGCGCTTCTTATATCTGTGAAAAGGTATATACATACATAATGTATTTACATATATTAGATAAAGTTTACTAGCAATCTCTGAAGAGCTGGGATCCTATGAAGACCAGACCAATAATACCAAATATTCAATAATTATTTATTTGTACAATTGCAAGCTTCTCAGCTTTGCATAAATACAAGCACGCATTTTTACTCCAGATTAACGTTTCAAAATTATTTGTAAACCTATTTAATCAAATTCTATATATTAAATCAAATATCTTTCCCATCTTTCAGATTAATAAGTGTGCGGAAACACGTAAAACCGAAATCGAATGCAATCAGTGCATGGATAACTTAATTGAAATAGACAATGAATTAAATAAATTCTTTTAGACAAAAACTCATTTTTGGTGCTACTTATATTCACTATTTACTTACCACCTTTTCTTTAATTTTTCTCTCAAAGCTTCTGTTTTGTAACACTACATTGCTACGAAACAATGCCAAGTGTTCAATATTTTATTATTTAACTCTAAGTCGAAGCAACAGTTATCTCTAAGAGCGTCAAAACATTTTCCACAACAATTGCGTACATATTTGCACTTTGCTACCATACATTCGTCAACAAAAGACAAAGTAAAGTCTAAACATTAGCAATTGGTATAAATTCAGTGCAATCGAGAGTCAAAGTATCAGTCAAAATGAATTTTATTAAACTGTTGTTCGCAATTGTGGCTATTGCTGTTGCCAGCGTGAGCGCTGGATATGATCGCAAAAAGGTACGTGTTACATATCTATTAAATCATATTGGAAAGTTTTTCTGTAATTTGTAAATTTACATCTATACCTTCGTGGCGTAGGAAAGAATGAGATGTTTAGACGCACTAACTTCTCCAAAATCATTTTTTAAATTACTTAACAGATCCTATATTTTTTACCTACTATTTCTTTTCGTTATCAACTTTCAGGCTAAGGAGTGCGAGAAACTTCCTCCAACACAGTTTGACGGTTGCATGGCTAACTAATTTTCTTTAATGGCCAATAAATAAACGCTTTTAAGCAAACCTATGTGTTTTTTTTTTATATCAGCAAAAAAATTTTGACATATGTAGGTAGGTACCCCCCACATTTTTCTAAAAAGAATATGTATGTTTAACATTTTCACACAGCAACGCAATTTTAGCGTATAAGCTACCCATCTTCAACAATTCTGGTTTTAGTCATTTTAGTGCTAATCAAAAATTTATTAGTGTAAAACTAAAATATAGGAACATGTAAAATTGACCTGCGAAATTGAAAGTTACTTTCAAAAAGCAAAAATTGATCAGAATTTTACCATATATGTACAAAATAAAATAAAATAATTTAAATAAAATCAAATATATTAACGCAAGCAAGATTTTTACTATATCAGTCCCTACTTTACCTACATACATACATTTTCGTTCAATAATAATTTAAAAAAAAAAAATTTCAAAATTTGTGATCTCTCCTCTTAATGCCGACATTCTCTTGTTGTGCTTAGTCGCAAGTTATGTAAAATGAGAAAAAATTAAAATTCGGTGATTGAAACAACAAAACAAGAGATATATAGGTAATACTATGCGTTAGGGCTCTTAAGAAAAATGCGTAACATGAAAGCACAATCAATTCAAAAATCCAATTTGTAAACAAACAAACTGTCGAATGAAAGCCTCGAAAACAAACTTTTCCCAAGGTAAATTAAACCTTCCGAGCCTACGGTCCAGACACCGTGAAAGAAACAAAGAGACGTTTCGTAGCACGCACTAGACGGAGAATTTTCATAAAGCAGCGCCCGACAGTCTGATGGAACAATGAGAATTGATCAAGAAGATACAAAAAAATAACTTGTAAACATCCCGCAGCATCTTGTTAGCATTTTTCTTAATTTTCCGCCAATATTAAATCGTTTTCCACTCAACTGGAAAAATAAAAGAACAAACTCTTTTCCCTCACGCATGTTCCGCACACGAGGGCGACGCAATGCGATCTGAAGATGTTAACAAGGGACAAAAACCGATCGGCGAAACCTCCTCAGGTGTTTAAGAAGGTTCGTAAGATCTCCCTCGATCAGATACGGGTCTTACATCACCCAAAGACCTTTTGTTGAACCACCGCCGCGGCGGACGGCGTTTCTGAAATGACTGTAACTCGGCGGCATGCGCCTTGGAGCCCGGGGGCTTCGCTGCGTCTAATCGCGGCATATCTTCGCATTTTCAGGGAAGTACAGAAGCAGCGCCGAATCGATCTAGTTCACACTCATTGCGACCGATGACGCTAAAAGTGAGAGGATCATTTTTCTTGGAGTTCTCTGCTCCATCTTAGCTCATTTCTTGACCTAGAAATTACAAGGCGTCACTGACCGATTCATCTCGGGATCTTAAGACGCTGAGAGTACCTTGCCTTGCTTTGCCGTGCCGTGCCGTGCCGTGCCTCCTCGTCTGGTGCCCTGCCTCGTGCCGTTTCGATGCGGCGGCGCGCACCGCACAAAAGTCTAAGGAGGAGCTCCATCTTTTGCCTTCTAATTCGAGCGGCTAATTCTTCGCCGGACTTGAAGCCAGACTTTTGTCGAACTGAAACGAGATGAAAACGAAAGCCCGCGAGCGCGCTCACGAATAACGGCTATTACGCGAAAATCATAAGCTAAACAGTGCGACGCTATTTAGATTTTATGCGCCGCCACAAGAGAGAGGAGAGGAGAGCGGTATAGGGACTGTGGGGCTTTTCTGACATGCCCCTTCTTCTGGGGCAGAGCCCCAGGTACTTTGTTTGTTTGCCCAGGTAACTCAGGTATACGCAAAAATTCTCGACTTCCATCGAGTTATATAAAACGGGCGATCTTCACTAGACCAGCATCAGTTCACATCTTGCAATTCGGCAAGTTCATTTCAAATATCGTCTATTTTTCATTTCGATTCTAACGAAAGTTTTCGCGGATCCTTTAAAGGAACTATCGGTGAAATGAAGCTGGTGAGGCTCCAGAACGACCAAAGGGATATATAAAAATCGAGCTGATAGAGGACTTTTTGGATATTTTCAGTTGCTGATTACTTTTTTTGTGGGATTCGCCGCAGCTGCGAAGCTGACTGGCACCTACTTACCCCCTAGCAGGGCAGCGACATCTGGCGGACATGGAGGTTTCCTTCAAGGACCTCATGCCTCTGGAGTTACAGCCTTCGGTCATTCAGCGTTCGGAGGCGGAGCCGGTCGAGGAATTGGAGGTGGAGCTTTTGGGGCTGCTCACGGTGCCGGAGCCTTTGGTAGTCATACAACAGGCGCTTTTGGGGCCCACGGAGCGTTAGGAGGTGCTGGAGCTCATTCTGGAGCCTATATTCCACCTGCTGCTCATGGTGGGCAGTACCAACAAAGACCCCAATCGGGTCCTCCAATCCCAATCCTTAAATACGACAACGTGAACAACGGAGACGGCACTTATCACTTCGAGTAAATACGCCTGGATAAATCTAGAAAGGATTACGATCTCATACTTGTCCTTTTAGGTACCAAACAGCTAATGGGATAAGTCAACAGGAGCAGGGACACTTGGTTAACGCAGGACAGGAGTACGAACAGGTCGTCCAGGGAACCTACTCCTACACCGGAGACGATGGTCGCACCTACACCGTCCACTACAAGGCTGATGGGAACGGATTCCAGGCTGTCGGTGACCATCTTCCCACTCCACCACCAATCCCAGAAGCTATCCAGAAGTAAGTAAAAAAACATTTGCTATATACTATACTAAATATAATAGAGGCTTTTCTGATATTCATTATTTATTTTTCTATTAAAACAGATCTCTCGCTTATAACGCCGCCCATGCAGGACCTTCTGATTCTGGAGCCTACTCCGGGGCATACACCCCCTCAAGACCGCAGCAAGCGTACCTCCCGCCCTCGCACACTGGAGTTGGAGGTACTGCCGGGTACCACTACTAGATAAAATGGCAAAAACCCTGTTTTACTTTCTTCAACCAAACTGGACTGATTCAATGCTTGCCCAACTCTGATTGTGACGATTCGATTTATGAATTGTGATGTTACCACGGTGTTTCAATATTTATTGTTCTTAAGCGTTTTTACTTATACCTTGAACATAAAAGTTATTAAAAACTTAAATAAACTTGTTTTAATTAGAGTGGGTGGAACTTGATAGTATATATGTATGTATGTATATGGACTAGAAAGTTGACGTGCAGTTTAATTTTATTTTAACCGCAATTGGAAGTTAGTGCATCAGCTTAAATTTTTAAACTATTCGTTCATATGAAAGCTAACAAATTTTTAACATTTGACATTAGCAACGAATTACTTCATTCTTTTCTGCAAGTTAACCTCCGTAACAGTGTTTAAGTACGGCAATTTTAAAGGTCTGATAAATCATGAATCGTATAAATCAAAATATTCTTAAAAATGCTCTGTCAATCTGAAACGGAAGAAAGAAGGAACATAGTAGTAGTAGTAGGAGCATATAAAATCTAACAAAAAATTACATCACATTATATTATACACAAAATAGACAATAATTGAAGAATTTAGATAAAGTAGAAACAAATTGGCTAAATTTAAACAAAGAGACGTTTAAAAAATATCTGTAATCAAGGCAGGGTACCTAAAAATTATAAGGAATGTAAAACAATTTTTAAATAATTATTAATTATCCAATGAAACGCTTCAAGGTTTTTTATGCATCATAAACTTTTGCAGATAGCATTGTAATACTTTTTTCTTTTAGTTTCCATTTATTTAAGATTGTCTATTTTGTTTGTGTATAACGTTATCTTGCTACACTGCTTTAAAATAAATAAGAAAAACTCTTAACAAAATTACTCTGAAATTTTTATAATAAAACTTCCAGAGCTATTTTATTGAATATTCAATTAATTACGATTCGTGACTTTAAAAAGGGTACCTGTATAAAATGGTAGAATTTTTAATCCAATTAAAGTAACATGTTTGGTAAGGTGTTTCAAAAAGAATGTCTATTTCTAATAAACCAACATCGACAATTCAAATTATTATGTGCCCTTTCAAAACAGTGGAATTTTCATGTCAATCAAAACACCCATATTGTACTGGGATAATAATAACTAAAGACGTTTTCTTACAAACTATTATATGTATAATCCATTGTTAAATATAATACAAAAGAACACAATCGGGAAATCCTGTTTAATAAAACGATTTTTTATTTCATCAGGCTTTCCAAGACACTTAGATAAAAGTCTCGATTTCCTACCTCGATCTTAAAATTCCACGCCCCCTTTAACAGCTCATGATTACGAAGAACCATTGAACAAGGTTAACGTAAATAGCTAAAAAAGCGCTAGTACCTACACGCAATTGACGGTTAAATTGACTTTTTTCTTTTTTTTTAATTAATAAGTATTTCTACTGGAACATCTCAATTTCACATCTTTTAGTTTGATAGACATCGAGACTCCTTTCATACCACCTTCTAGTTATGCATGACCACAAGGTCAATATTCTATTAACAATATGATAACTACAAAGTCGTGATAGGTATTTTTAGATTTTTTTCTTTCCTCGACTTCGGAAAAAAAAAACGATTTAAATGTTAGCTACCCTGATTTAAAAATAAAAAATAATTGAATCATCAATTCCTATCAATCTTCTTTGATACTTGAGTTTGATTTCAACAGAAATGATAAATTTGTTTAAGTGCAAAATGCATTCTAGAAAAACCTTCAATACTTTCGCTTCAGGCATTGCACTGCAGTTGAATAGGTTAATAATTTTGAGAGTGTTATTTACAAAAATCTTGAAACCCATAAAAAATTGTAATTGTAAAGAATCAACATCTTGGCATTAAAATAAATATTTATTTTACTATAGACATTTTAAGTGTCTTCCGTTTTTTACTAAGCCCAACGATATTTTTTTTATTTTAAGCAAAAACCTCCAATTTTCCAGCATTTAACTCTGAAGGTAACGCTCATGAATATTTGTCCAGCCCACAAAAAAGGCTCCCTCAAAATAAATAGAGCCGTGAAACGAGGAAATGCCATCAACGTCTTGTAGAAGTTAAACTCTTTTCTTTAAGATACGAACTATGGAAGCCTCGAAATTTCGAAGAAGGCCTGCAACGCCTATGCTTATAGTCTAATGAGTTCAGCGCAATTACTAATTTGTCTCACAGGCCGGGCAAAATTCTTCGGGGCAACCGAAGTGGCGTCTTTGTGCCTCAATTTCATGCCTGTCAAGGTTTAGAAAAAAAGTCAAGGCGCCTCTGTCCATTTTTGAGTAAAAGCGTCTTCATCAAGAGCCCCTCGCGCAAAGTGCAAATTGCTTGTTTGAACAAATCTGTCGACAGGACTACTCCCTCCTCGCGCAACGCATTTTGACCTTTCTTTCAGCCGCGGGAGCGCGGCAATTTATATATGTATTTTTCATTTTTCGCATTATTGGTCTAATAGCTACGAGCGGTCAAATATGCATTCAGCAGTTAAAATCAAATTAATACTGTAGAAAATTTCCTCGAAGCGAAGCATACCTTTTTTGACGCTTACACGAAGCCAAACCGCAGAATTTGTGAACAGTCATTCCGACTACAATAAACGATTGCTCCATGTCCATCTGAACGTCTATTGCTTGTGTAATTAATTTTTCACCTGATGATAACTGGGCCCCTGAAATATGAGAGAGAGATTTTCGCACGAGATCAGCCGCGATCGATCATCAGGTGGAATTTGCAACTATACTAAAAATACCACGATCTGCCTCAGCATTTTGGGGGATAGCCATGAATTCAGGCGAAATGAAGAACTTTGCGCCGGCTGGCGGAGTTGCGGAGTTATATAAAAACCAGCATTCACCACTAGAAGGCATCAGTTCATCTTTAGCCACTCGAGAAGACAATTTCAATTATACCTTTCGGACTAAGTGAGCACCTGGGCTTCTTCACCTTCACCCACAATGAAACTGGTGAGACCCCAAAAACACCTGAGGAGCTGTCGAGCAGACTTTGAGGATTTCTTTGGATTACTTTTTAGTTTTTGGTCACTCTTCTCATCGGAGCCGCCGCTGCAGCTCAGCTCTCAGGGAGATACCTTCCGCCTGGAAGTGCTTCCACCTCCGGAGGACACGGGGGCTTCCTTCAAGGACCATCGGGCAGTGGAGGAGCCGCTTTCGGAGGGGGCCATGGAGCAGGAGCCGGAGCCCTAAGTGGCGGTGCCTACTCCCATGGTGGAGCTGGCGGTGGGGCTTACGGCGGACACTCAGGAGGAGCCCACATCCCCATCTTGGAGTACGAAAACGTTAACAACGGCGATGGCAGCTACCACTTCAAGTAAAAATGGATTTCTCAAGAGTATCAAGACTTTTCTGGACAAGCCCTTTTCTGCAGGTACTCCACTGGAAACGGAATCTCCCAGCACGAGCAAGGGCACGTGAACAATCCCGGAACCGACCACTCGGAGCAGGTTGTTGAAGGATCCTACTCCTACACCGGGGACGACGGTCACACCTACACCGTCCACTACAAGGCCGACAGCAACGGGTTCCAACCCGTGGGAGACCACCTCCCCACACCACCCCCAATCCCAGATGCCATCCTAAAGTATGACCTCAAAACCCCTATTTAAACTTTTACTAAAATCAAAATTTTTCTACAGATCCTTGGCCTACAACGCTGCTCACGGGGGTTCTGATGATTCTGGAGCCTACAAGGGTTCAGGAGCTTACAGTGGGGCTGGTTCCTACAGCGGCGCCGGAGGACACAGTCAATCATCCTATAACCAAGGATCCGGAGGATATCATTATTAAACCGACACAATTTTTGCCATCGCAACTGGACTGATCGATGTTTTTCCCTCGAACGAATTAATTTTGTACAAAATGTGATGTTACCATGAGTATTTTTTATATTTATTGTTTGCGCTTTGATCATCAATAAAAAGTTATTGAAAATTAAATAAGTTTGTTTACTTGCATTCAACTTAACTGCAGAAATAGTTCACCCCATTTTTTAAATTTCTCATAACTCTTTGAAAACCAAACAAATAAGATATAGAGGTAGGTGTTCGTTTCAAAATATTTGAAACATCATCAAACAAAGTTACTTGGGAGAAAGTGGAGTAATACCTACTCTTTAAAAAATTTTTTTGAATAAATGAAGGCAACTAATTACCTATTTACAATTATTACTATCGTACATATCTACGGGCAAATAAAGACCTGCTTTCGCAGAAAAATTTCCTTTTTGTTATGTTATATTACCGTCAGAATCTTTTTAGATATTGCATTTGAAATAATGGTTCTGTTAATATGTACAGTGCTGTCTAAAATTATAGGACCAAGCTTTAATTTTGCATATATGGTGTATTCCCAAGCCCATAACTTGTTGGTAAGGAGAAGAGAGATGGTGACAACTGGTATATATGAAATCGTTGTGTGTCCTTAATTATTTCATAAATTTTTTTTAAAATTCATGTACTAATTTTAACAAAAATCGTAAAAAACTCAATACAATAGTGTTTAAAATTATAGGACCACTTAATATGATGTCTTTGGCCTTTATATACAGGGTGTTTTGCTAAGGTCTGAACAGGGGTATGCCAATCGATTCTAAATGGTCTCCTGATCAACGTTTCTTCGGACACCCCACCCCTTTAAAATCGGTCCTTCCCCCCCAAAATCGCGATTGAAAATTTGGAGGGGGTCAACCTAGAAAATGCTTCATAAGTTCTTTCAAAGATATCCTAGAATACTGGTTGATAATGCATTAGAAAGCTGAGCCTTCAAGCTTTCCAACGATACCACCCGCGACCCAATCAGTACACAAACAAGCGGGGGAGACCCCGTCAAATTTCGAAAATGGCAATTTCAAAGCCCAAAATTTGACCTTGACCCTTCATTCTGTCGATTATTTATATGGGAAGATCGAAACTTTTCCTGAGAAAAAGCTTCCCTGTCATATGGCCTTTCTCGAGAAAAAAACCGTACTGGAATCCGACGTCGCGTTCCGAAGTTATTCGTGTTACAATAATTGATAGAACAACAAAACCCACTATCCGCAATGAAGTCCAATTGGAAAGTGTCACATCGAGCATCTGCTCCGTAGGGCTGAACCATCGAACACGAATAACTTTGGAACGCGCTGTCGGATTCCAGTGCGGTTTTTTTCTTGAGAAAGGCCATATGACAGGGAAGCTTTTTCTCAAGAAAAGTTTCGATCTTCCCATATAAATAATCGACAGAATGAAGGGTCAAGGTCAAATTTTGGGCTTTGAAATTGCCATTTTCGAAATTTGACGGGGTCTCCCCCGCTTGTTTGTGTACTGATTGGGTCGCGGGTGGTATCGTTGGAAAGCTTGAAGGCTCAGCTTTCTAATGCATTATCAACCAGTATTCTAGGATATCTTTGAAAGAACTTATGAAGCATTTTCTAGGTTGACCCCCTCCAAATTTTCAATCGCGATTTTGGGGGGGAAGGACCGATTTTAAAGGGGTGGGGTGTCCGAAGAAACGTTGATCAGGAGACCATTTAGAATCGATTGGCATACCCCTGTTCAGACCTTAGCAAAACACCCTGTATATAAAGGCCAAAGACATCATATTAAGTGGTCCTATAATTTTAAACACTATTGTATTGAGTTTTTTACGATTTTTGTTAAAATTAGTACATGAATTTTAAAAAAAAATTTATGAAATAATAAAGGATACACAACGATTTCATATATACCAGTTGTCACCATCCCTCTTCTCCTTACCAACAAGTTATGGGCTTGGCAATAGACCATATATGCAAAATTAAAGCTTGGTCCTATAATTTTAGACAGCACTGTACATAAAATAACACAGTACTTTTTTTGTATATCGTAAAAATAAACATCTTCATTGAATATTTTTATGAATTTAAATTGATTTTAATCCGATTTGATATAAAATGTCCACGGTAATATGCATTTTATACAATTTACATTACTAAATGTTTATAGCTGCCGCGTTGTCCGTTTAACAATTTTTATCATTTTATTATAATATGATATCTTTTTTCTTTTCGATTTCGAATGATACTCGTAATTTATCATTCCCATTAATTTTCAGACGGATAAAATAAATTACTTATGGCTTGAAATATACTGAAAAAAAGGTTTTTTTATTAACAAAGAATCCATGAATGAATATCTACACTCTACATTTATGATTTACTTGCGTTAATTGATGAAGTTCATGAAAAAATTTAACAATCAAAAGCCAACTAGACTTACAATTCACAAAAATGTTAACCATCTATTAATATGGGTATGCGGCTGATTATTTCTACTTGCATTTTTACCTTTATTCTTCTCATTAATAAAAATTTAAAATCGACTCCACGTAAGTATCTAAGCGACTGATTTACCTCTGCTTGAAGCACACAAATGAAAAAAGAATCAGCTCAATTTACCAAATCATAGTGCAAACAAGGTTATTACCTCAATTTCACAGAGTATTGCTTTCCCATTAAAGCCCAGGTCGCATGGCAGAAGCAATACCAGCCGCAAATGCGAAGAAGATCATTCCTAAAAGATTCACACGCAATTGCCATCCAACGACCGAAAATAAAAAAAATCCACTCTTAAAAATTCTGCAAATTAGACGCGCGTAAAACAAAACCAAAAAAAAATCAGTTTTAACACAATTTCTCAACAAGTGCATTATCCCGCACACACCGCCCCGCGCCCCAATCCTCGTAATTAACATTTCACCAGACCATCGCCAGACGAGCGCCAGACCTAGGCCCAGTGATTGAAGATGCCCGAAAATGAAAGATTCGCACACGATCAATCAAAATGATGACCGCGCGTCTTCGAAAAGTGCGCAATGGACCGCGATGAGCCACAATTACATTCGAAAATGCACCGCAGCGGAAGGGTGGGGGGTGGACGGACCTCATTTACCCTCGCGGGCTAGCCATGAATTACGCGAATCGAGGAATTCTTCAGGCCAGCGCCGAATTATATAAAACCCGGCGATCACCCAGAGGAGCCATCAGTTCATCTCGGGCAATTCGGCGAGACAATTTCAAATACCTTTCGGACTAAGTGAGCACCTGGGCTTCTTCACCTTCACCTACAATGAAACTGGTGAGACCCCAAAAACACCTGAGGAGCTGTCGAGCAGACTTTGAGGATTTCTTTGGATTACTTTTTAGTTTTTGGTCACTCTTCTCATCGGAGCCGCCGCTGCAGCTCAGCTCTCAGGGAGATACCTTCCGCCTGGAAGTGCTTCCACCTCCGGAGGACACGGGGGCTTCCTTCAAGGACCATCGGGCAGTGGAGGAGCCGCTTTCGGAGGGGGCCATGGAGCAGGAGCCGGAGCCCTAAGTGGCGGTGCCTACTCCCATGGTGGAGCTGGCGGTGGGGCTTACGGCGGACACTCAGGAGGAGCCCACATCCCCATCTTGGAGTACGAAAACGTTAACAACGGCGATGGCAGCTACCACTTCAAGTAAAAATGGATTTCTCAAGAGTATCAAGACTTTTCTGGACAATCCCTTTTCTGCAGGTACTCCACTGGAAACGGAATCTCCCAGCACGAGCAAGGGCACGTGAACAATCCCGGAACCGACCACTCGGAGCAGGTTGTCGAAGGATCCTACTCCTACACCGGGGACGACGGTCACACCTACACCGTCCACTATAAGGCCGACAGCAACGGGTTCCAACCCGTGGGAGACCACCTCCCCACACCACCCCCAATCCCAGATGCCATTCTCAAGTATGCCCTGAAAAACCCTATTTAAAATTTTACTAAAATCAAAATTTGTGTACAGATCCTTAGCCTACAACGCTGCTCACGGAGGCTCTGACGACTCAGGAGCTTACGATTCAGGAGCTTACAGTGGAGCTGGAGCTGGAGGCTACGGAGGTCATGGAGGTCACTCAGGCTTCGGTCAAGGATCAGGAGCAGGGTCAGGATCGGCTGGAGGCTACCATTACTAGAACAGCCCCTTTTCACCTTTACTCTCACTGGACTTGCCCATCTCGATCATGCCGTCGTTGTACAAAATGTGATGTTACCATGAATTTTTAGTATTTATATTGTTTTAGAAGTTTTCCAATAAAGTTATTTAAACAAATTGAAAATTA
Source organism: Machimus atricapillus (assembly GCA_933228815.1). Taxonomy (NCBI): domain Eukaryota; kingdom Metazoa; phylum Arthropoda; class Insecta; order Diptera; family Asilidae; genus Machimus; species Machimus atricapillus. The sequence goes on along the minus strand of OW121787.1, from coordinate 41,677,085 downwards.
TTGTTTCTGTATTTTTTATAAATTTGTACCTTGTGCCTCTTTCCCTATAAAATGTTTAAATATTCCATATTCTATTCATGTTTTGAAATTTTTTTTGATTACTTAATTTTCATGTTTTTCTTTCTACCGAAATCTGATGTAACCACAAATTTCATATTATTTATATTGTTTTGAGAAGTTTTCCAATAAAGTTATTTAAGCAAATAGAAAAGGACTGTCTCTGTTTGTTCAAGCGGAAACCCGAACTGAGGTCGAATGCCGCCCTCCACCCCCGCAGCCTCAACTTTGGTAAACACAAACTTCACCCGGGTCTGTCTTAATCAGTGTTTAGTCTGTTAAGTTTTTGCACTTTCGCCTTCAACTGCTGCTCGAGACGAGCCCGGGACGAGGACCCACACATGATTAAGTTTAACAATGAAATTTGGTCCCTATGGAGGTGCAGGATGAGCCCAGCGGGAGCAAAAAAGATAAGTCAACAAACGGGAGCTGTACTAAAAATAAAATGGCAAAAACAACAAGTCCTGAAAGCAAAATCGTCCCTCTTAAGCCGTTCGCAGCAAATTGATTGTGCCAACAGTTTCGAGTAAAAGTGAAACAAGCAGTTCATTCTCCTTGAGAACTTTCTTGGGGCGACGCGAGGGGGCGGGGGTTCCTTGAGGTCAAAAGGAGAGCGCTGCGATGAATCCTTATCAGGACAAATTTTTGCCGGCGTAAGCTATCCATGCCCAAAGGTTCGATACATTTTGGTAAATTAAATTAAAGGTGCTCTCTGGTGGAAGGAAAGCGAAAGATGGGAGATCGCAATTTTTCCAGCTGAAGTGTTATAGAAAAGTTTCAGAAATATTAAACAGCATATCTTAGATATAATTTTGCCAATTTTAAAACCTACAAGAAAAATATTTATATTAAACTAAAATTAAATTGCTGCCCCCGAGTTTAATAAATAAAATTAAAGAAATGATTTAAAAATGTCAGTAGTATAGATGGATGCCAAATATCAAGTCGTGCGTTTTGAACTTGTAGAATTTCTTTGGGATCAATAATAAACTAATTTCTAAAATTCTTACTAACGAATACCGTCCACTTAAGGATTCACTACTTTTATTTTCTGATACTAAATTAACAGTAGCAAAAATACGAATTTTTCTAGCGGTTTCAATATGAGAAAACGATACTCAATCATAATAAACAATCCTCGTTCGTTTATTTCATTGTTAAAATATTTAAAATTAATTTTTAACACAACACTAGCCATCATTGAGCTAGGACCCTAATTCCGACCACCATCTCGCACTGATCCTAATATCGACCACTTGTGCCCCCTAATACCGACCGGACAAATTTTACTGAAATAAAATATGAAAAGATACGTTTTGTTATCTTATTACAATAAATATTTAATAACATTTAATAACATTTATTAAAATACAGTGCTGCCGGAAATTTTAGGACCAAACGTTGATTTTGAGCATATATTCTATTCCCAAGCCCATCACTTTTTGACAAGGAGAAGAGGGATGGTGACAACGGGAGCATATATAATCTTTGTCTGCCCTTAAATATGTATTTCATAAATTTTTTTTAAATTCATGTACTATTTTTAATACAAATGACCAAAATGGTATGCAACTGTGTTGAAAATTATTTGACCAATTTTCTTTTATCTTTCTTTAAATTAGAAATAGTAGGTATAGTTTTTCTCACGATAAAAATTAGAATTTTTTTGTAGAATAGTTTACAGTTCAAGTGTTTGTGATGAAAAATTGTCGCTTATGATTCTGAAGTTCAGAATATGTTTATACACTCCGCGACACATGATTATAGGCAGTCGCAAATACTCAAGTATTTTAAGTAATGACAAATTCTAAGAAATTGCATATCCCTCATTACATAAAACAAATAACTGCTAATTACTTTGTGGGATTTTCCCGTGCATCCGATGCATTATTGTTTTTTATGATTTTTTACCTCAAAATTGCTATAAAAACCGGCGACACTTGAAATCCGTCGGGTCGGAATTAGGAGCATATTATATTGTCCGCATACCTCAATACCGACCGGCGGGCGGTCGACATTAAGATACACTCTAAATTTTGTTGCTCCTAATTCCGACCACAATATTTTTCAATTTTTCTAACGGAAAATAACTACAAAAACAGTAATTTTACTTAAAAATATATAAATTGGAAGTAATTATTAATATCATAATAAATGAGCTCGACTATTAATAAAACTCCCATTTTGAAAATGTCGATTTTTAGAATTTCGTCGATCCACTCAAGCAAGTCTAGCTTCCGACTAGATTAATAATTTTTTCTACAAAATAATGAATAAATTAACTAATTTTCTTTTTTTACTAACGACAAGTCTAGTAATTTATTTATATATTTTACCTGGAAAAAATGCATTTTTATTTAATTTCAACATGGATATTCGCCAAATAGCCAAGTGGTCGGAATTAGGAGCATATTATATTGTCCGCATACCTCAATACCGACCGGCGGTCGATATTAGGATACTCTATAAATTTTGTTGCTCCTAATTCCGACCACAATATATTTCTATTTTTCTAACTGAAAATAACTATAAGAACACTAATTTTTTATTTAATCATATTACTTAAGAATATATAAAATGGAAGTAATTATTAATATCCTAGTAAATGAGCACGATTATTAATACAACTCATATTTTGAAAATGTCGATTTTTAGAATTTCGTCGATCCACTCAAGCAAAATCTAGCTTCCGACTACATTAATAATTTTTTCTACAAAATAATGAATAAATTAAATATTTTTTTTTTTACTAACTACTCGTATAGTAATGTATTTATATGTTTTACTTGGAAAAAATTCATTTTTATTTAATTTCCACATGGATATTCGCCAAATAGCCAAGTGGTCGGAATTAGGAGGGCGGTCGATAATAGGTGCCGTTACGTTAGCAGAGCAAGATTTACAATTTTTACTGTTATTTTTGCTTCGACGGAATAAAATTTTAAATATTTCAAAAATGAAGATGAAAATTGTTGTACTCAAATTAGAAATGAACGAAAAACCCAACCCAAAAAATTACAGTTGTGCGCAATAAAGCGTAAGAAGCAAAAACCGTTTAAAGATCAGAAAGCAGATGAAGTAAACAATTCAATTTATTTTTATTTCGACCGGTGTTCTTAGAAGTGCCCACTATTTGCATATCGTGATTATGATAACAATCAAAAGTAAAACTAACTACATATACATAAAAAAAACGGTCGCACTCAATCTTAAAGAAAAAAACTCTTAAATAATAACTACAGCAGCAAATGAAGTAAAAAACGCGGAACTCAATCTGAACAGCGCTTTAATTATGAATTACGTATCGATTGTCCTCAAGTACTCAAAAATTGTCACAAAAAAGCAATTTGACCACTAAATGGATGGCGGCATATTCATAATTAATGCGACGCAGTCCGGCTAACTAGCCGCGGCCGTGAGATGCTTACGGCCCATCCCATCGCGCTTGCCACGACGCACTCGGCCGCTAATTGCCCAATTAAAAGTACAGAAATCACTTAATCACTGCTAAGCGGCAATAACCACGAAAACTATGAACTAATTGAAATGAAATTTCCAAGTGAATCAAGTCTCCAGCGCAGGTGACCAATTCGCATGTAGGAAGTGTCGCGACGCGACGCGATGTTATGCAATCTCGCGAATAATCATCACACCGCGAAAAAGCTGACTGTGTGGTTGGTTGGCAATCTCCGGCATCTTTGACACATTTAGCATCTTAAGATACCACTAAAACTTCTTGAAGACCACGCCATCAAATAAAATGAATGAATGAATCACACGAGCCGTCTTCGACTGAGTCTTTTCCTTGACTCTGTCCTTCAGGTTTCTGGTAGATTTTTATGTTTTTGCAGAGCATTATACCACTTTTTTTCTTTTTGGGGAAAAGTCCGCAAAAATCCCACAAAAATTGTCTCTTACGGTTGCTAACTAATTTGGGATTTGTTGCCGTGATTGATATCTTTATGACTTGTGCGTTTCCATCTGAGAAGACACATCGCAGCGACGAAGACATTGGCAAAGTCTTTAAATAATCACTCTGAAGTGCACTGTATCTAAACATGGAGCGGTGACTAAATGAATTCTGCCCAAATTGGTTTATATAAAAATCGAAGAAGTTTTTGTTTTCGTTACCAGTCGACTGTTTGCATTCGAACGATAGGCTTTTTGGCAGGTCTGTTGTTTAGTTTGGACTATCAGTGTTAGAAGTGTTACGAAATGAAATCGGTACCTACATATAATTAGTGGACTATTAAAAAATTTTGTTATTGATATATTTTTCCTGTTTTTTTCGTACTAAAGGTGCTAGTGCTACTGTTTGTGGGAATTGTCGTTGGGGACAAGTTGCCAAACACTTACGTTCCAGCACCGGCTAACGCCGTGTCTGCAGCAGGAGGATTTTATGTCCAGGCACCATCCACCACGCCAACGCCGCCCTACGTCCATCCAACTCAGGTCTTCGAGTACAACAACCAGGGTCATCCCGCAACTGTTCACATTGGCTACAATCGTCCTGCTAATCAATACTACCAACAGCAGCAGTACCAACAACCGATTTACCAGAGACCAACTCAGCCGCAATACCAACCTCAACCGAACTACAACAGCGGATATTACGGCCATGGTTCGTCGCATCAAAACGAAAATCCTTTCGTTCGATACGAGAATGTGAACAACGGGGACGGAAACTATCGCTTCGAGTAAGGACCTTAACCCTAAACCCTAAGGCATAGACTAAGATAGCCAAGTGCTCTAATGAAAATTTCTTTCCTGCAGTTTTGTGACAGTAGATGGAATTTCGCACAACCAGGAAGGACACATCAACAACCCGGGCACCAACCAGGAGGAGAATGTCGTCAAAGGTTCATATTCATACACTGGCCCTGACGGAAAGGTTTACACCGTGAACTACTGGGCGGATGCGACTGGGTACCATGCAACCGGAGACCACCTGCCCACCCCGCCCCCAATCCCTGAAGCTATTGCAAAGTATGAAAATGCGGGAAATTCGTAAATTTTGTCCGAAATTTTTGATGAAAACTTTTTTATAGGTCGCTAGCTTCACGTGGCCAGCTGCCGTCATACAGCCAAAATCAGTACCAGCAGCAGCCCCAACAGTACGGCGGCGGAGGTTACTACCAGGGGCAGCAGCACCCCCAACCCCCGCAGTATGTGCCCCCCAGGACGCATAGTGGATACTATTAAGAATTTTTTTTTTCTGAAAAATTAATTAAAACCTATGAAAATCTAGTTCAGCGGCAGTTTTTTCAGCTGTTGTGTGCTTTTAGTTTTGTTGAAAGCAATTTTCCAAGAGGGAAAACTGTATAAAATAGATTTAATTTATTTACAAAAAAATATCCTCTTTTACTTTTATATTATTTACCTCGGTTATTTTAATTTGAACCATTAGCCCTTTTCATCAAAGCTGTCTTACAGTCTAAGATATATCCACGATGACGCAAACATTTCTAAATCCTATTATACCCTCAAAAAAATCTAAAGATTGTATAAAATATCTCAAATTCCTCAATTTCATTAATCAACGGTAAAATACTCATAAATATTGATTCACTCCATAATTTTCTAATTTCAAGTGAAAATTGATGCACCCACATAATTCTTCGGAGACGGTTAATAAATTAAAAAAATGTTTAAGGCCAAGGTCGTGTTTCGCCTAACTATTTTCTTTGATTGCATGCTTACCAAAATCGGTAACATGTTTATACCATAAAAACTGCGTTAACTGCATGCTTGATAGACGCTTGCAAACATTTGCAAGGTGCTAACCACCCAAGTAATCTTAATCATTTTGAATTTGCATTTCTATTCGCCTACCGAAATTGTTCCGCAGTTAGGTGTTAGCATTATTATTGGTCGTAATAATCATTATTTAATTACATTAAGTAGGCAAGAATATGGCATTATTGCCAATAAATTTAACACCGGAATGGATGCTATTTGAACATTAAAAATTTAAATTAATAACTCGTGAAGAATTCAAATAACATGATATGAAAAAATAAAGATAAATGTACATATATATGTATCTAATAGTCTTACATTTCTTGTACATCTTTTAACTATTAATCAATAACTTTTTTTTATACAAAAATATTTTTAGAACTAAATTCTTGAAACAGTAATGCTACTTTGAATCTTTGATATATGTATTTCTCCTTTTTTATATTGATAATCAAATTTAATTTGATTTCATAACAATCAATATTCGAAAATCTCGAAAAATTAACTTTTCTGTTAAAACATTTACTATCCCACTGATGGTATTTCAATAAATATTTATTAACCCGCACAAAAAGTTCATGAAAATTAATCATAAGTTTTACAAATTATGTGAACATAGCCCCTTAACTTGCTTTATCTCTCTCTGTCCAATTATCCATGAAATGAAATGTATTTTTAATAATTTTAATAAATAATCCATAAAGTTCTATTCTGAACTGTCTCAGTTAAGTTCTTAACTATGTGTCCAAATTTTCATCTCTACAAATTGCAAATGCGCCGAGAACAAACAAAACAATTAGTCAAATAGCCCAAATAAAGGGGAATACCCTTCCTCGTCCGCAACAATGCGATAAAAATTAATTTATCACGAGCCATGACGCGTGCATATGAACATTAATTTCACTCAGAGACCCCGAAAGACACAAACAACAGCATTCAGCAAGACGAAAAAATCAAGTCCACCCGAAAGGATGTTCCCAATTTAATCAGCAGAAAATCTTGTAGTTGTTCGCATGGAAACACAATGGCTCGGGGCTCCCCCGGGGCTCGGAAGGGTTATCTCTCCCCTCGGGGCCCCAGCATGTTCGGATCCCCAGACGGGAAAGCGTTTATGTGACGATTCCACCCCCGCACAGTGCCAAGATGCTGCAAGGACCCTTGTAACTGCAAAGCAAAGGACTTTATCTTAAACTTGAAACTTGGAAATGTTCACCCTCAGCCTGTGCATCGTCTCGTATATGTTTTATAAATGATGATCAGGATTTTAATTATTTAAATTTGCTCCTTAGCCCGCAGATGAACGAACAGCAGGCGGAGAGGGGAAGGGATTAGAACGTGTGAATGCTTAAATGGATTTTTCCTGTCCCCGGAGCTGCCTGGGGCTGTTCAGCCCCCGCGCAATAGTGAGCAATAATTACTTGTTGTCTCGCAAGGTTAAGCCTCCTAATGTCGGGCTCCGAAGAGCCAAAAATTGCAGCTTTTAAGAAAATTAAAAAATTTCGTATTCCTGTCAGTTGCCGTGATAAGGAGGCAAAACGACGCTATCCCCTCTGACTGTCTAATGTCGCTAACCTCCGGAGTCTCTAGACGAAAACGGAGAAACTTCCTGCACCCGCCCAGGAATGAAAATGAGGACAGGAATAAAATCAAGGTGCAGAGACAGGCGCTCCAGCATCCGTGGATCAGATACCATCAAATGCGGATCTCTACGCCAACCTTAACACTTCCAGGACACCTCCTGGTGCCCTAAGGCTCTTAATATCAACGCGACAGTTTTATCGGAAAATCCACTGAGATTTAGACTCAATTTCTTGCCGGCTTTGTGCGGGCGGCGCAACAAATTTGAACCTTTTCCAAAATAAAAGCCGCACCAACTTCCTCATATGCCTATAAATCTCGCAGGGTTGTCCCGGCCCTTCCAGAACTCACCCGCAGCACCTTTCCGGGAGCTGCTTAGGTGAAATTGTGTGGTGCCACCAAAATTGCCAGAGGGGGACTAAATCGCCTACGGAAATTTACATGGCGATCCAAAATGAAAGGTACCCTTTTTGTAGGAGGACGGTGGATGAGCCCCAAAACAGACCATTTTTTATCACGCCTTATAAAGTCACAAAGTGTACCCGGCGCGGACGGACCCAAACCCTAAAACCCACTGCGTTGCTCTGCGTTGCGGGGGTGAGGTGATGAAAAAAGTGACCAACAAAGGGATCAGGGAGCACATTTGCCTAAGTGAATGGCATAACTCAAAATGGTTCATGGACTTGGTGCCGGACCCTCGCGGAGACAGATGGGGGTGAATCTTTTGCAAAAGGATTTCAGAATGACAAGGAAATATTTTGCACTTAAGGTGATTCAATTTGGGCAATTTTTCGATAATAACACCGTAGAGAGGGAGTCCGAGATTTTTTAGGGAGAAAACTTGTGACTGATGAACTCCTCGGATAGTGGAAAAAACGTTGGTCATCCACCAGAAAAATCAGTCCAGAGGGGAAAGTACAGACAATTTCCGATTGCTTACATAACATCAACAATCTCTAAAAAATTTAAAAAGATCTACTTTAACAGTTTGTTTATAGATTATAAGTGTGGTATTTTCAATTATTCCTCCATAATAATATAATTAATTAAAATAACTGCGTTCAATACCTTTTATATAACTTCGATTTTCAAAAGAACCGAATTTTTTCTGGGTTCATTGGTCATATAATTTAAGCCCACATGACTCTAAGAAATTCTTAAGTGGGTAAGAGTGATTTGAATTGAACCCTATTCAATTATTCACCCAAAAAGATGCGTACGGGTGGACAAAGTGTGATGACTGCCTGAACTACACCTAAATGCTAAAATTGATTCCCAGCCATCAGTCACACACTCAGAGGCCAATTTTTTATCCCAAACTATTTCCTAAAAAGAAAACAAAAGGTTTCGTATTCGTCGGCCAAAGATTTTTATATTGTTCCCACCTTTTGATAGAAACTAAAACCGCTGCGCGGCTTGGTAAATTTTGATTTGTTGCAAAGGCGGAGCATCGGCCGGGTCACGAGAAGACCTCGCTCCACAAAATCGCTTAGCACCTCTCCTCCAGGTGGGGCGCGGAGTTGAGGAGATGCACTTTTTCTCAAGATGATGTCCAAAACTCGGCTGCAATCTCAGTTCGCGGTTTGATTAATTGCCTCGTTTATGACTCACCTGAAAGGTAGATGGTTGCGATGAGATCGCGGCAAAACTACCTGGTCATACTCAGGGCCGCCGAATTTGTTTCCCACTCATTGAAGAAGTGGCGTAAATATTTGGACAAATCGAATCTTGTCATTGACTTCAACCTCGCGAACTTTGACCGTTTCGTTCTGGGATGAAGGCGGCTCTCACTCGCGTGCATCTTCGTCCTTAGGATGCTGCGGTGGCTGGACCGCATCGAATTGCAGCATGAACATTCCTCGTTTTGCGCGCCGATTTTGCATGCAGTTCGCCCGGCGCGGCACCCCAAACACCGCCGCAGATCCCGTGCTCTGGAGCGTTTTTCCACACGCCCAAGATTAATTGGGAATTCGATGCAATGGACCAAATCACGGCACCTCCGTTTATGCTGAGTCGGTGGCAATTATGCCGCGGAAAGGTCACCTCCGGCCGGCCGTAAATCGGCTCGTTATTGCGAATGCGGCTCATGCGGGTGACTGGGCACAGGTCACATGTGGGACTCCGGTCTGCGGTTAGCAAATCTCTTAATGTGTTTCGTGCTAATCGGAAATTTTGCGGTTTAGATTCGTGCTCCGGTTCCGGTCACCTTGAGGAGAAGTCCAGCAGCAGGCGATTACCTGGCTCTAGTTTATGTTTTATGCTCCGCTTGCGGATGTGAGCAGGGGCGGATGCTGCTGGACCAACACAACTGGCAACGCATCCGGGAGTATTTGCTCGGGACTCATCATAAAAAGCATCGATTTATGCAGTAAGTCGCTTTGCAGACTCTTCTGCCAGGAGCGGAAATTTAAGTGCAGATTAAGTCTGCAATGGGAAGGCGGGGGAGTCAGCACAGACGGGATTATCCCAACTAATGGAGCTCCTCGTCAGATCAAAACCGGTGGCACTTAGCATGCATGAAATATTCCTCCATCCCCGGCGAATATTTCATGAGTTTTTGGAGTCTAATCGAGCTCAACACATTTCCCTGCAATTTTTCGCTTGAGTAAAAAATATACCAAAGGTTGTCTGTCCATACCACTACGACAGCTCTTAAAGTCATAAATTTCACAATTCTCTCGAAATGTGGCGGAAATTGGACACTAGCCAATTTCCTAAAGTGTAAATTTTTGCTGTTCTAATGAAATCGCCGCCCCCAAAATGACTCCTCGACAATTTTGCACATTTCGGAAAGTCACTAGAAGAAATTGAGAGGAGCTAATTGCTTCCAAGATTTCGCCCGAATTAAAATAGTCCACCCTCGTAGGCATTTTTTTTTTCTTGAAGACATTTTGCAAAGTATGGATTTTTCTGCAAACTCTGCCAAATGAGCGGAAAGGTCTTATAAGACTATAAAAAGGCGGCAATGATTGGGCCATTCTCATTTTTCTTAAACGAAAAGTGTCCGGGTTAACTTTACTAATTTTAGGGGAACAGCAAAGTGGAACGTTTTAAAATCTGCACCCATCACAGCTGAGCTCAAAATTTAGAAGTTTCTAACTTTTTGCCGGGTTGCTTCTTAATTTTCGCCTTTTGATTATATTTTGCGATTCCTAAATGATTTGCAGAATTGTGTGCAATGAAGAGTAGGTAATAGTAAAATCGTAGTTGCGGCTCGTCATACGTTTTAATGGCCATAATTAACCTTAATATTGATCAGCATGATTCCGCAGTATTCTTTGAAATGAATTAAAAAAGAAGGTGGCGGATATCGAAAACGTAATGCAGACTTATTTTACTCTGATAGATTTTTATAATGACTATTAATTAAGATGAAATTCAATTCAATGTCTGAAACTGTTTTTCCTAAAATTAGCAATAAGTTGCTAAGAATTGACATTGAATTGATTTTAATTTAAATACCTTCAGATTTTACCTAGAATAATTTCCCTCTATAGAATTGATTTAATATATAAATTTTCATATTTTACACAATATAATATTATAAATACAGCAAGGCTCCTACTTTTATTTAAAATCCAAAAGCCTTCCGGGTTATTTACTCGCTAAAATTGAAAATCTCCTTTTCCTTTTGTTCCCAAAAGTACCAAAAGTGGCGGTTGAAAACCTGTAAATCGCCGTATATCGCTCATAAAATTCCCAATCCATCTTCTCTTACACCTGTTACCACCTGCAAAAACCCACTTTTCTCCTCTTCATCCAGAAGATAAAAAATCCCCTTTTAGCTCAGATCTGCACTCCGCCACCTTGCCAGGGAATCTTCTGAATCAATTTGAATCGCGATGCGGTTAGCAAAATCTTATGACAACATGCTTAAGGAGGCCTCCAGTCGTCAGCCGGGGGCCTCATCCATTTGTTGGCACCGCAAACACTTGAGTATTGAATTTATCGCGTAATCCCATCATTTATTTGCAAAATAAAGGGATGAAGTGAAAAAGCGGCTCCCGGAAAGCAGCACCACATCACGTCCTGCGGGAACGCATGGAGCCGCCTGAGAATGCAACTCCCCTGTCCCGTGGACGAAATATTCAGCCACTGGCGGCTTGTTTTTGTAGTAAATTCCCAGCCCACCCGCACGTCGCGATGCCGACGACACTACCGTCGTCGTCCCGAAAGGCTGATTCCGGGACGCTCTCGACGTTGACAAGGGCGATGGGGTTGCGGCGCGATGAAAGACGTCCCTGGCAGCCCTTTCGTATCAAAGGATTTCCTCTGATGGTTCCATAAAATATTTATAAGCTGCCACTGCTGCCGGGCGCGCGGGAGTGTCTTTGTTGCCATTTTACTGGCAAAATAGGGGCGTGAATGCACCCCCCGCGGGCACCAAATCTCGTGGTTATGTCGCTTACACAATACAGAAAAAAAATGTATTTTTTCCCATTTTTCCATCCGTGCATGCGGTAGTCAAAGATGGTCCTATTTCCACCACCCGCACATCACTCGTCCTGAGCCACTTTATTGGGCTCCTTTCACTCTTTTTGATGCAAATATTACGAATATTTCTGATTTTGTTTTTTTTTGTGAACCTTTCCGATTTGGCCCTGCACATTTTGTCCCTTAAAGGGATGGAAAAAAATGCGGCTCATTCTGCAACCGAATTCACGTCTGTGAAACAGGAGCAAAACGGAGAAGAAATGAAAATGAAATTTATTCGGAGCCCTTTTCAATTCACCAATGCCACTTTAGTGGAACGAATACCCTTTTAGGATGGAATGAATCTCATGAATAGACCCAGAGGACGTGGATTGTTTTAGCCAGTCGCTGTCAGCGAAAGATTTTTATTTTATTTTTTCAATGGCACGCAGTGGCTTCTTGCTTTTTCCATTCGCGATTTGCTCCAGACGACCAAGTAAAGGTATGCACAGATCCTCCTTTATTCTAATTGTAAATAATCCAAAACATCCAATATAATTTCATTCGAGTCCCTTTAAACATTCGAAGAAGAAAGGTGCGCTTTTCCTATAAGCAAGCTAGACTTTACTTAGTAAAGACACTCCAAAAGTTATGCAAAGCTATTCTTTAGAGAACCAAATTCTTTATTTAACGTAAAATTAATAATAAAAAAGCGTCATCGTCAGACACTATATAGTATTTTATGCCTAGAATATGGTATGTATGAAAATTTCATTTAAATCCGTCGATTGGTTTTTAAAATAAACTAACACTGTCTGAAATTATGAAACCATGAGGAAAACTACTAAATCAATCTAAATGAAAGAGTTGAAGTACGAAACTAAATAAAAAATTTCTTCTATAAAGTTTGGAGCATATCAGTTTCCCCCGACAGGTTTTTTTTTAAAACCTACACCAAACCCAAACCATCACAAACTTTTCGAATTCCAATTTGAATCTAACCTCACCCCTCGGGCCCTGAAAATAGCGAAAATTTCCCTTGGTCATGACAATATCAATTGTACCTCGTTAGAGTTATTTAACTGGCTCCGCTGCAGTCCCCGGTATTCATTTGGACCCGGACGTTGACGGCACATGCAAATGACAGAGTCCCTTGTAGGGGACCCCATTGAAAATTATCCCGCCGGGCTGTCCGGGTCCAAGCCAGAAATTGGTCTCGGATGGTCAGTTGGTCACCACCACCCCGCCAACACCACCGTCACCACCATGGAGCAGGGCAGTTCTGCTGCTGTTGCTGCTTCTGCTAGTGGTCCACAGAAGAAAAAACGAATGAAAATTTATATAAAGCGCCATGCCCCCGCCCTTACATGGCACGTTTTCGTGTAGACTGACCACCGGTCTGAGCATATGCCGTCATATTGGCGAACACTAAAAATTATTGGGGATCTCACCTCCCCTTCCGAATTTTATCTTTTTACAGTCCCACACAGCCGATAAATTCAAATTGGTCCAGTGAAGCGGAGAGGACAAACTTTGGTCCTGGATCTTGGCACAAATTGGACGCAGGATGTGGGCCACAGGACACAAAATAGGTGCTATCAGGCGACCTCCGAGAAACTTAGTCCGGAGCTCGTTTAATTTTATTGTTGTCCTTGTTGCTGGTGTTCTTGTCCTTGTGCGGCACCAGCAACGTTTATTGTTATTAAACTGATGCCAGACCCTGTTTTCTCTAGTTTTGCAAATTTTGAGGAAACAATGAAACAATAGAAATATGTAGATCAAGCAAATGTATGGGTGGCCAACTATCGATGCAGGCTTACTGGGGCTCGTCCCTAACTTTGCCAATTATTTAGCAGAATGTCGAGAAGTTTTACTCTTGAACTGGATTTTCGGTACAAGTCCCTCATCGAAGTTGAAATTCCCGGATGAGGACTGTTTCAAGTATTTGGGAAACAATTAAGGTGTCTCCTTGAGGATCTCGACAAATAGCGAAACGAATTCCCTTTTAAAAGTTCAAACAGTGGGTTGGTGCTACTTGGTTCCATAACTCAGAACAAAAACCCCTCCCCCGCCGACTTCAAAAGAGCATCCGCCCCAGTTCGTCTCATTCAATTGTGAGGACCCACAAAGCCTTCAAGAGCCAAAAAAGAGGAAATTCATCCACTTGAGGAGAGATAAGTTTGCGTTTATCAAAATTTATGGTGCAAATTTGTCCCTTGTTGGACGCGTCTGGTATTTATGTTGTCTGGTGTCGTCCACTCGGGCCTGATGGCCTCCATCGTGGTGTCCTTGGTGGTGTGTGGGGCCCATGCGCGACATGTTGGCTTTTGTATGAGATGTCCGAAACCCGGAGGATGAGTGGATGCTCTTTTCTTTTTCATGACCAACTACTTACTCGGGTGTCCCTCTAAATCTTATCGTCCACCACCAGACGCAATTGATAAGGATTTTCTCCACAGCATCCCAAGTTATGGAGGAAAAGTTTCGGTTTTGCTTCCTTTTTACAAGTTGGAGACACCAATAAATTTCTTAAATTGGCAAATGTTTGGTAGAAGGAAGGCAGTAAGTTATTCCAGTGGATGAGAAGGAAAAGACTTTCTGATGATTACATTCTGCTCGGTTTGGAGCGAAATAGATGATGTTACCAAAAAGTATAGGAAAACTTGTATGATATAGAGCATTTTTTAAACTTATTCCGGAAGATATGTTCCATATAAAATTTTCATTTTGAATTTAAACAACTCCAACTTTCAACTCTTGGTTCCTATTATTGAGATACTAAAAATATATCCTTTTAATTTCTTAAACTCTGCTTTTCTTACTCCCATCTCTAGATTTGTAAGGTGATTATTAAGTATTAATAACTTTTACACTGTTAAGTCGTATTATATCTTTACTTCTTGAAAAAGCAATATTTACTTAAAAACCTTATAAATCCCGCATAATATCATAATTATTCGGAACCCGTGCAGTGAAAAGAATCATGTTTTTATAAGTTTAAATGTAGACAAGCCTAATCTGATTACGTTAAAGAATTTATCTATTGCCTTATATTACTTAAAACATTCAAACTTTGCGTTTTCCTCCCTTAAATGAATTTAAATAATGAATTAAACTTAAAATACAGAATATTTCGGTATACCTACTCATTACCTATACATTAGATAGACAACATACACGACTTTGCCCCTTCCAAAAAATCTAGATTCCCATCCTTCCTAATTATCTCGACATTTCCCTAATCCGGGACAAAAGCCCCCAGAAACTAGGCATTTTCCCCGAAAACATTTTGTTTACGTCGCTACAGTTCATCACCTCCAATTTGGGTGGTTCGACCGTGGTGCCATTAGTTCGCCAGTGCCATGTAGTTGCTGTGACGGGTCCATAAAACTAATTATGCAAGAACCATTAGATCAATGATGCCATGCGCCGCCCCCGCACCCGGGAAGCCGTCAGGTGCTCTGGATCCCATTCGGAGGGGCCAGTTAAGCGCTGTCACCCCCTCCACCTGCGGGCGTTGTTAGGGCGCAGCGAAGAACACGAGAAACATCTTCAAAAGTGAAAGTTTCCTTGGGAAACTCCCCTGCTTCTCTTCTGGGAGCATCTTGTAGCATGCCAAGATTCTTCCCAGCCTCCGCCACCTTGTACTTTTCTAACCTTCGGTGCAGTTGCGAGCCTCACGACCGTTTGGTTTTCCTCAGCTGGAAAGAATTATTGCGATAAAAAAAAAGGTGCGGGGTGGTCGGAAAGGCCTTCTCTCGTTTAGAGGCTCTAAGCGCTCCAGATACGCGTGGATAATCCACTAAAAGATAAAACAAGGCGGTCTGAGATAAATACGCTCCTCGAGGGGAAGATAGGGGGCAGAATGACGGTGCTCATAAAAAATTATTGTATATGATGAAGATCTGAAGAGTGGTACACGGATGCTGCAGGGGATGCCCAGGTGAGCCCCCGATGCTTCCGCGCGTCGCATTCAATTTTACAGAAATAATGTCGGCGCAGACCTATTGAGAATCCCTGACAAATAAATTTTCTTGGGGCTGAGTGCGATACGCGTATAAAAAGAGTTGGATGTCAAAGAGATAGCCCCCCTCCGGCAGCTCCACTGCCACAGCCGACGCTACATAAATAAATTACACCCACTTGGAGATTATATGTGGCATGAAATGGTGAAAATAAATTCAGCTTTGCAAAAATCCTGACGGGAAATTTGTCAAAAAGTATTGCGTCCCCCCCGTCCTAGGGGCTATTCCCCGTCGCCGCCACTGGTGGAGCACCGGATAAAATTATCATTCAGGACAGGTGCTGCAGAAACCTGGTGGGAGTGTGTAGCGAGGCGTAAGTCGGTTCAGGTTTTCTAGAGCTGTGAGCCCATTGGACACGTCGCAATTTGTTTTACACTTGGCCTCCCTTCATGGCTCGTGATTATCTAAATACGCGACGTCAATAAGGTAGGCGCATCGCCTAAAAATGGATAGCATAGCCAGATTATCCTTGCTCTTTAGATAGATGCCCTTCGGAGCGGAAAGTTCATGCACTAGGGCACCATAGTGACTTGTTGCAATCTCTGAAATTTTTCTAAAGGACCTTTCCAGGACCCCAATCCTTAGTAGTATCTTGTATTACTTGTGTAATTACTCGACTTCTATCCTTTTTTAGTTTCTTTGTTTTCTACTTGTCTAATTGTATATAATTGTCTACTTATTACAACTAATCCATTAGTCACTTTTCTATTTTTAATTGTATAGTGAGTGCACTCGACTATCTTCTTTACCTTCTATACATATAAATATACATACATATTTAAAATAATTAAAAAGTGAGAACATTTCACTTGTTCTGCTATAAAATCATTCCCTAATCGCGTTTCTCACGAAAGTAACTATACAACAATTTATTGAAACCTTGCAGAACATCCTTTTTCCTGTAATTTAGCATTTGTTTAACAGCATCCCTGGAGATTTTCTCAAGTGAGATATTCGCGTGCCTCGACGATATCAATTACACCCTGAGGTCGCTGAGGTATTTACAGCATCCTCCTCCTCCTCCGTCCCACATATAAAATTTATTACCCGGCTTGAAGACTTGAAAGATTTTCCCAAAAATTCCAGCTCATTAAAGCGTCCTATTCCGCGCAGCCAGAGGGAAATGGGCAATTAAACAAAAAACTCACGTCCAGACAGAAATTCCGCTCTTCCTGCTGCTCCAGACCTCTTTTGTTTTTTAAGCGCCCGCCGTGAAAATACTTAAACACTTTCAAGAGCGGCAGAATAATGCTAATTGAAACGGACCTTTCGCGGAATTTAAAAAAGGCAAAAAGTAACTTTTTAAAAGCAACGCTATCGGGGGAATTTTTTTGAATTTTTTTCTTTCTAAGTTTAATGAGCAGAAGACAATCGTCTTCGTGAAATTGTCTAGAGACCACCATTCCACTTTGTGCGGGTTCGGCAAAATTTTAAGATTTTACACATTTTCTCTGAATCCTCCGTGAGGAACTGTCTGCCAATTTAGTTAATTTTTGAAATTTTATCTGCATTCAATTTCCTGGAAGTACGTGACGCAAATGCCAACTCATTTCGGATTGGACGCACCACCCACCGAGCATCATAATCTCGGTGCGGACCGCATCTGATTTGAATGTTTGCAAACAGAACAGATCCTGCGAGGATGGCGATGAAAAGGGTTCGAAGGACGCCGCTGAGTGTGCCTACCACACTTGAAAGGGTTTTGTATATTTTAGGGTTCTGCCATACTGCTGCGGTGGGCGGGGAAATGGTCTTTTAGCTGCTGTAGTCGCATTTTAGATTGCTTACTATAGTTCGCCTATCGCAGTACATTTGCATGAGATATGCTTGATTCAACGTACATTTGGATGAGATTTGCTTCAGCTTTGGGCACTTTGCTCCATCGATTCGAAGTTTATGGTCCTGTGCTGGGCCCTTGGGTAACTTATGGCACTCTACTTTGATGATTTGGAATGGGATTTCATAAACATATATAGTTTAAAGGATGTCTACCTACATTTGTACATGTCAGACGTAATATCACCACTGTCTCCTTTTTTCTGTGCAATGTCCTTCATCTTACACGAATTCTATTTGAGAATTGAGATTAAAAATTTCAAATAACGACTAAACAACGCTAAAGTTAAAACATATTCTTAGAAAGTTATATTCTCCTCGAAATGCCTGATATAATAATATGAAAAATAACAAGCAATTTAAAATCGAAAAACTTCAATATTTTCCCCCATAAGTAAACATTTCTGAATATTTATCTGGGGAGAGCATTAAAATCGACCTAAAGCCCCATCCACCAGCCGCTTCATCCAGAGGTCGATCTTTTATTCAATTTCAATTACAATTTTCGGAGGCAACTCGTGTCTAAGGCAGAAAAAGTACAACAGATGGGAATCCATCAGCGAGTCCGGCTAATTTATGTGCATCCATTAATCCCATTCCTGATTCTATCTTTTATAGGAGCCTTATCCTAGGTGAGCTGGCTAATCTCATTTTTCACATCCACCCCTTGCAGCTCCGCAGTGGGATGGGGGGCTACCTGCAGATTCAAATAAAATTTGCCAAGTCCTCGCTATCGTTCGCTGAAGGGCACTTCTTCTACGTGGTTCTATCTTTGACTCTATGGTGCACCATAGTCAACTCTTCACGGCTCTATAGATTCTACAGAATTTTCTGTCGTTCGATTAAATCTTAGCAGGATTAGTGAAACGGGCAAGTGGCTCAGGTAATACTGCGATGACTTGGCGCGTGTAAGTGCCGTAGAAGAATTATTTTGCAGAAATTGACTATTGATGGGAACTGGGGTCTCTAACAAGATTGGAAACTGCACGAATTAAGTGCAAAGTCACAAAAGGGTTCGCTCAAAGGGAAAAACCTCTTTTTTCCCACAATTAGCAGCAACAGGGCCATTATAGGCTCTAAGTGAAGGGGCGCGGGGGAACAAGTCAATCAGCTAGATGAACTGCTGCATCATATTTTCGTAATTTTTCTTAAAGTGCCCCGACTTTTATATGGGCGCCTCAAATAACACAGCCAGCGACTGAAGTGTCTACCGGCATTTTACTCTATTTCGGGAGGAAAACAAGTGGCAGCCAATCATTTATCATTACGGTAGGGAAAGGAGCCCAGAATTGGCTCACGGGGCTGCTGGGGGCCCATGCGGGGGAGTATATTCTATTTCTTCTGCCAGAACTTTCGAAGCAACTTCCTCGAAAAAAATTTGTTTTGACGCGGAGAAATGGCCGGGAGGAGGTTAACTTCCGAGAACAAATGGCCAACTCATTTTCAATTATCTTCTGGAGTCTGACAGGTGTTTCTGGGGAGAGCCCTTCTAGGGTGCCTCGCCGGAATGCGATTTCCGTGCGTCCTATTAATAATTGACAGTGGCAGTCTAGACGACTTACCTGGATGCATGTGCTCCCCGGGACAGGTAACCCTAACTCAGGCTGACGTCCCGATTAGCCCCCAAAAGCGCGCCATAACTTTAAAGCTTCATCTGAAAGAGATTAGGCCCCAAAACGCCCTTCTGAGGGACACTGCCGTACGAAACAAATTTCTCGGGAGTGCGTTAAATGTTACTCGCCAGAAGCATATTTCAATATTATTTCGAGGCGATAAAAGCGGACTCGAAAAGTCCCCAACTGTCGTAATTTCTGACCGGGATTTTGGGTACGTTAATGCAGCGAAAGCGGTCCTCTGAGGGGTGAATATTTAAGGCACTTCCCAAAAATTTTCTCTTCCCGGGCAAATTTAATAATTCAGACCGCAGTGCTCCTGGTGGTCGAAGCATTTGTTGAAAATTGTAACAACGCGTTTTATTGCGTGCATTTTTCATGGGGCCCGAATTGCGGAAAGTTTGGAGAACCTTTAAATTTCGTTAAGCCGAAAATGATTTCCATAAGCGCCCTAAGTGCCCAGGATCCCCGACTAAATCAAGGTGGCTCACGAATGTTTTTGAAGGATTAAAATTTGTTTGAGACTATTCAGCCTCAATTTTAATAATTCATGGCCCTCGAATGGGGGTCGAAAGTTAGCCAAACCGCTGGAGGGAGATTTTTCACACCGACTAAGTGTAAAAGTTGCGAGACAAGAAATTCCATACCTATATTTTTTGAAAATTTTAATTTTCCTTTCAAAAGGAAGAAAGAGTTGGAAATTCTAAAGTCAAAGTTATTTTGGGTATTGTTTAAAAGGAAAAGTTTTCTGCAAGGGAGATTAGGTGGAAAGTAGGTCAATTAGTATAGCTTAATTGCTAGGGGTTATCACACCATTACAAACTGATTTATGAAAGAGACGTCTGCATATCAAAATTTTAATTATTTTAGGTCAGTTCAATACCTACTCTTTCCCCACAGAGAACAAAACTAACTTGAAGAAACTCGTGTCACTCCAAATATATGTACATACCTTTGTACATATGTATCTTATAATCTGTTAATTTTGCATTTTTTAACAGTTTAATAGTTTAGCTATTTTTCCCTCATTAACGACTAAAATTCGCTGTAAACATGTTTTTTATCTCCATTTTAAAGACGTAAATTTCTCGGTACCCTTACTTACTTTTCTTAATTTGAACAATCTTGAGTTAGAGTCAAATTTTCAAAATAACCGATGCAATATACATATTTTAAGACTTTATAAGTAGAAACAACTCTGTATCTTCTGGAGAATTGTTTCTTCTGAAACTTAGAGATAAAATGGAATTTAAAATGTTGCGCCAAGAAAACAAAACATAAAAGACCTCTCGAGCAAAAACTCCTCCATCTATCAAAATAACGTTCGCAACTGGGCCGGTGTGCGCCTCCACTAAGAAAATGTTTTCGCTCTAACTGTTATACGAGCCGCCACAAGTGTTATACAGGAGCTTTCGACCCGAGCGACGTGCAAGTGCGACGATTCGCCTCGCTCTTGTCGGCACCTCGCCCTCGCTCCTGCCCTTGTGGAAACCCGCCTATAATTAATTCGCCCTGACGGCGCGGCGGGGCCTTAATTAAGGCCCTTAATCGGGGGTTTTGCGACCGGCGGCGGCCCACTTGGGGGCCTAAAAGCTCTCGCCAGTGAACGCAATAAGCCCCGAGGCGTTGCGTTTATCTTAAGGCTACAGAGGGGGGTTCACACGGGTGCAGCCACTTACCTTCTTCTGAAGAGTATCGGCCCCGACTTCACTGCCCTCCTTCCGCTCGAAGCGCTCGAACTTGAAACTATTCGAGCGGTAGAGTTCGTTGTCCTCCCTCCGCCGGTTCCTGCACAGCCGTCTCGTCAGGATGTTGCCACTTGACCGTGGTCTGCTCGCCCGCGCCCCCGTCAATTATTCATGGAACGAGAAGAAGAAAAGGGAAAAGTACATTCGAGTGAACGGCACTCATCCGGCCTTAGGTTCCGGCCGAACGAACGACGTGGCGGCGGCCAAGTGAACGCTCCCCGGGCAGCGCCTCCGTTTAAAATTTAAAGTATAAAAGGCACTCGGCCAAAATCGAGAAAGGACAGAAGGGTGAAGCGGAGTGGGGATACACTCCGGGGGTTTGATAGATTTGCAAGTGGAAGCGGGTTAAAGGGGGAGGGGCTGGACGTGGATATCTGCCAAGAAACGGAGGAGATTCAATGTTCTACTCAGGTGGGGGGAGGGGGAAGGAAATGATTTCGCTACTTGGCACTTGCTGCCGGCACCGCCCTTCACGGATTCCAATTAATACCCTCCCCCCATTCCCCCACTCTGTGCACGGCCTCAACCCAACTGTTGCACAGACCCACTGGCCCCGACAATTTACTACGGCTAAAATATCGAAAAAAAAATCCTTCAAAAGGAATTAAGTTAAGGACAGTAAAAATTTGGAGAAAGTTAATTTTTAGTGGGTAATAATAATAATAATAATAACAGAGCAAAAGAATCATACTTTAATCTGCATAAATTGGCTTAAAATTAAACCGTAGTTAATCTAAACTTTTTAACTTACGTTGGGGTTGACCTAAATTTGGTTAAATCGCCCAAACCCGATTTCTGTAACTTTAATTTCTATGTAGTAGGTATATGTAGGTACCTACCTACTTAAGTTAGAGCAAAATTTTCTATCCGGGGGTAATTCAGAACCTATATACTTCACCGGCGTTTACAAAAAATGAAATATTTCCTAATATAATTATGAAAATGGAGCTCAGCGAAAATTGCCATTATATATATTTTAAGAAATTAGAGACACTTACAATAGATATGTAGATATGTAGTAGAAAAACTAAGGTTTATTTAATTATTAAGTAAGTATGTATCCATATTTAGTGTAAAACCTCCTGTCCCCAAATTTTCATTTAGGTACCTTCTGTTTTCCTTTCAGAATATATTTATGTAGACCGTAGGTGCTGCATCATCATCACTTTAATTGATTGCGAAAACATTGTTAATTGAGCGGTCAAATCACCAAAGCTCCCAAATTTCACGTCCCTAACCATTCCCTCGCCCCATCGCGAGTGAAACTCAATTTCCCGATAAAGTGCACTCAAACAAATGATCGATTGCTCCCCGGACTGATCTCTGGCAATTTCCTAATTTCGTATAAATCACCATTGCAACTAAGGCCCCTTTCCATGAGCCTGATTTTTCAGAAAATGTTCGCGGAAACGCTGGGCGGATGGGTGGCCACCCACCTGTCGGGTGGGTGCCCCCGGGAGGCGCCGCCGCTCAACCGCTTTTCGAACAGGTCCACTTGTGGCAATGGGCGCATTTGCCGAACTATCGAACTGCCGAAAGCCATTTGCGCCCTGATTTATTGCATTTGCATTATTGAGAAAAGGGCGGAGGTGGCCCTTCGGTGCACGTGGCCGCACTTCTACCCGGCCGCATTTTGTCTGAATCCGGGAGTCGCCCGCTTCTGGGGCAACGTAAATTCGATTGAGCACCCGCACCGAATTCAAAAGGGCCGCGGTGCGATTCATGCGTTTCTCTAGCACTTGAGGGCAATGAAATTGTCCTGATTTATTGCGGGTATCCCGGTGATCCAGACGCGATAATGCGGGAGCACCTCATTCTCAATCAAGGTAAAATGAAATATGTAATGGAAATTACCAAAGGAATTACTTTAAATGAAATTTTAATTGCATTGCAGTTAATACTTTAATGTTAACTATGCAGGCAAGAATTGAAATACGATATAAAGACCAAACTTAGGTACGCTTAATGTCGAATAACAATTTAAAAATTCTAGAAAGCCTAATAGTCTAAATAGGAAAATTTTTGTAATAAATGAATTTTTGTAATGAAATGAATGCCCCTCGTGATTAATATTCATTACAAAGCCCACAATTCTGGATTCTAGGAACATTAATAAAAGTAAGGTAACAGAGCAAAAGGTAAAATCGTAATTCAAGGCTGAATTACTTCACGCACCTCTACACAAAATCCCAGAATATAACTTTTATGAAACGGCGACAGCGCAATTTTCAATTTCATTTCCTTTTGAAATTTTTAAGCCATTTCCCTTGAATTAAATTAAAGAAGAAAAAGCATCAGACACTTTTGCCCATTTCACTTCTTTCAACGCGCAATTCGTCGGTGTCCCGCACCATTTCAAAAGAAACGACTGTTAACAACTCTTCGGAGCAAAGTGCTCCGAGTCCCATTCAGAGTGAGCCGATCCCCGGCATTCCCATTTCATTTTTATTACAACGGTCACTTCCCGCCTCAACGAACTGCCGGGACTCAGGACAGGACAGGGTTCGTCGAGGACCGTTGTTGGAAACTTAGTTGTCGCTTTCGTACCTGGATCATGGGAGGGCTCGCTAACCTACCACAAGATGGAATCCTGGCATCCTCCCCACTCCCGTCTAATCCCAGGGACGTAAATATTCCACCCACCCGACTAAAGAATGACAACAGAACCTATAAAGAGGCTGAAGCCATGTTTCTCATCGAGTTTACTACCTTCTTTAGCTACCTAGCCAACTTTGGAAATGTCGCATGGTATGGAGCCCTGGTTTTCTGGATGGGATAAATTTTTAAAACCTTTCTCAGGTTTCTATTAATCCTTGAAACGTAAGCCCCGTGAGAGCGATAAACACCACCGGCATAAATTGGTCCACAAATGCCCAATCAATTCCAGCCCCATCCCCAGTTCTGGTACCAGCACCACAGATCACGGCTTCCAGGTCGAAGGGACTCAAATTTCCCTTTTGAGTTTCTCCGGAACCAAAACCCGGGCACGTTCCCTCACCGCTCAATTGATCCAACAACAGAGCTTGCCGTGCTGCGGTGCGGTACAATGCGGTGGAATACGGCGGTTGAGGGACATCCGGGCATAGAAAACCACTCAAATTCCATCAACTTTAAGCGTCAAAAACTGGTGAAAGTAAATAAATAACGGTAAATCCGTGGGCGCTTAGTATCCCACTGGAAATTTATACGCGAATAACGCGCGCTTCTTCTTCATTCGAGCACGAAGCCGAATAATAAAATTGTCCCATCCTGCACGCTTGAGTGAGCGCCGCACTGGGGGTAAAAAGAGAGTCGACTGAAAGGTGGGGAGGGGGAGAAGGAAGGTAAACCCGAGCTTTCACCCAAATCCCTAAATGGCCCACACATGCCTGGTCGCCCACGCCCCCATCAACCCCCGCGTGCGCCTCCTGTGTGTGCCCTAATCTGCTAACTCAGATATTAAAATGTGGGCGCGCATCCTTAGCCGCTCCCGCCCCCATTTTGCATAAATCGAATTTTGCCACTTTTCCTGGAAAACCTCAGCGCCGCGCTCCTTTTCGCATTAAACACACTGTGCACTGTGCAGTGGCCCCATTGCTCCCAGGAATAACCCCGCCGGGATGGCCGGGATCCTGCACACCTCTAGCATACCTCCTGGCGCACCTCTCCCATCGCTTCTGTAGAAGGGGTCATAAGCCCTATGCACCCAGCACAATTCCCGACAGTTCCAATTTGCCCTATGAAAAGGTTTTTCCTTTTTTTTTGCTGCATGAAAATGAGGAGCTAACAAGACGGCAATGATTCAATGGGAGTGGAGGGAAGAAGGGGTAGAGAAGATCCCCAAGGATCAGGGACTTACCCGCACGGCTTGCACTGAGTCATGTGAAGGTCCCAGTTCAGATGAAAGTTGAACATTCGCAACTTGGCGACTGCTCGCTGCCTGAGAGACGGGTCTGGGACCGCTGACGCCGACGTCGCCGTCGTCGTCGTCGCCGCCGCCACCGCCGTCGTCGTCATTGTTGTCCCCGCCGCAGATCCTGTTGCCGCCACAGACGTCGTTGTCGTCCCGGAAAGTGGGGGCTGGTTACCCGTCAAACCGGGTCCTGGATCACATGACTCATTCCGAGGACCACCGCTGAACAGTCTGCTGCAATTGTAACAGAAAAGAAAAATCCATTAACTTTCGCTTCATAAAATTTTTTTATAAAAGTATATGTATAAAAAATTTTTCTGTTAGAAACCTTTTGAAAAGCGTTTAAAAGGGCCGACCGCCTAAGAGCGCCAAGCTGTTGAGCCGCGTCGCACCGCCGACGCCGCTGCCACTGGTACCACACGAGACTCCTCTTTTCCCGAAAGGATACGTGTGGAGCACCGGTGGCGACACGACGTCGACAACGACGAGGATGAGGACGGCGAGCAACAGATTCTTCACTTCGATAGGGCGCGATTTCACACACAAAAGGGAACACGGGAAGGCTTTTAGGTCCCGAGGGTGAGATAAAATAGTCGCTTCTTACTATCAACTCCTCGGGCCTCCTTATCAAGCCTCAGCCCCCGGATAAGAGGCTCGCTAAGGTGAATATCCTCTGCACAGAGCTCGGTGTCAAATTTTTGCATAATTAATTACCCCCCTACGAGCTTCCTTAAAACCTCTCAAGCAATTTGGGCTTTCGTAATTCCAATTAAGGACACCTCTCCTCACGCTTCGAGGAGCCTCCTCACTTTTCGAGAAGAGGCCCTTTGGCCCCCTCCCCTTCCTCACAGGTGTGTCGAATCCCCGAAATCCATACACCTGAACAAAAGGAACCCCCTTTTCCTGGCTATTAAAAATTCATCCCACCTTGAGATTGAGGTTCCACTCCAGACCGCCTAATGGCACTGTGTGACACTGCCGCTCCCGAAGCCTCGGTGCCTCCCGTTCGGAGGGAAATGTTCTAGAGTCCATTTAACCGTGTAAATAGTTTTGGCAGTTTGCAGCTTTTGTCGAGTAATTTTTGCCAAGATGCAAGAATGGAGAGGTGGTTAACCTTAGCCCTACTCTTCCCATGCTTTTGTCCTTTAAAGATGGCTAAACTTATCTCATCGAAAATTTCCGAAAGTTTCCTATAAGTGGGATCCGGGGGAGGGTGGGTCCTGGAAGGTATACGACCAGACCCGGAGCTTATGCCATGCAAGGATACGTCAGCAAGTCTATATCGGGCGTTGAAAAATTCATTTCGCCAGAACGTCCAGGACAACCATAGGACAAGAGCCCAAAGTGCTGCAGATCTTCATACAGAAGAGATACCTACGAAAGCATGAATAAATAGTGGCGGGATAGGTTCGTATATTTCATGGAAATTTTTAGTGATGCTCTCAAAAACTTTTATTCCCATGAAAATTGCTCACTATTGACGTTGATCCTTTGCTGCCGTCACATATCTGAGCACATAAGGTGCGAGCATTTGGCAATATCTAGCTTTATTTAACTTTTTACCCTTATCGTATAAAATTGTAATTTTAAAGACAAAGACTACATACTTCGGCATTTGGAATGGAAGAACTTATAATAATCTGTTGAATTGTACTATTGAGAAAAAGCAATAATTCTTGCACAATTTCAAACGGAAATTTGAAATTAAAGTAAAAGCACTGATGGTGAAAAATTTTAGTTTTCTCTATAAACTTACAAATATTTTTTTTATAATTCAAATTTAATTGACATGAGAAAATAAAGAAAAAGCATAGAGGAGAAGGCCATTGTAATGAGGATTTAATTAAAATTTAACTTGTAAAACGTAATCATCTCTTACAAATTTTATTGAAGTCAAATAATAAGTTATAGTAATTAATCACTAATTCGCGACTTACCTCAAAACCTAGGTATCATCAGAAGCACACAGCACACCAGAGATTCATGATTCTTCTTTAAATTTAATTAAAGAATAGAAATGAAAACTTATACCGAGTTCCTGAGAGTGCTGAGCTTTATGTGTATGTATTATCTAGACAAGATACATAATGTATGTACATATGTACATTGTACATATATAAAAGTTCCAGAAGTCATCAAGCCCGACTTGTTAGGCTTTGTAGGCAGATTCTGTGCCAACGAGCCCCAAGGAGAGTAAACCCAAATGAGGTATGTCAAGTTGGTCATCACGCATAATCCTAGAAACATGCTCCCCGGGATCTGTCTCAAAGCCCTTCCGTCTTCACGGAGAACCCATCGACTCAAAAATTTTACTCCGACATAAAATCGTGCGCCACTAAGGCGATTTCACGTAAATCTCGTGCAGCAGCAACAAAATGTGGCTTAACCGCAGAGCTCGAGGCATGTCAACAATTTTCAGACGAAACCGAATCGAGGGCTCCTCGCAAACTGAGCCTACTACATCTTGGGGTAGCCGTCAGCTCCACTCGATAATGAATTCTTGGAGGAGTCTTAAGGAGTCTTCCCGTTCGGCTGACTGGGAACCTATCACCCGGAGCGGGGATTACCCTGGCCCGAACCAACGAATCCGCAGGGGTCGAGGACACGCTTCCAGGCACTGATCGAAATAAGTGCCCAACTTTCCTGTGTGTCATCATTTAGAGTTTAGACGGGAGGCTGACTTCGGGTCTTAGGAAAATCAGACTTAATGGAATCGCCAAAAAAATATATTCATTCCCCCCTGATCCCGGGCTACGGTGCTGTCATAATAAGCGACAATATATCCACCGAACCCTTGGGGAAGACGATATATCAGAGTAAAGGTTATTTTTACATGAACTCCGCCGCCGCCGATCCCCCGCACCGGAAAAAATGAATACCCAAATCCCAAGGGAGGCAAAACCTCAGGAGCAGACACGACCATCGGAAGAGCCTTGATACTTCAATCTCAGCGTGTCACTGCTCCTCCCGATTCCTTCAAGGAGTCTTTCTCATTTTGTCCCGGATCCCTGACCTTATGGCCCGGCCACCCACTGCTTCGGGGGCGCGGTGAGGCGGACTGAGCCCAAGATGAGACTAATAAGAGCGGAATATCCCCTGGAATAAGAATCGTAAAAATTCCGTCCTGCCCCGAATAACTTAATCGAATCTTTCTTGGAATTAGTTCAAATGAAAGCGATTACCCGACAGCCCGTGAGTCGTAAACAAGAGAAAACTTGCTAACGAGTGCCAAAAGTTGCCTGGGTCACAGGACAGAGAAAACGGGGGTTCTGGAAGAAAAAAGAGCGATTCTGGTTTTGGGTCCCGGAAAAGTTATGGGACAACCAGAGCACGGGGATCCAGAGATTGGCACGCCACGGTACGCCCGTGATGACCCTACTACCGGTGGGACAACGGGGCGGCCGGGGATGATAACAGCAACGAACTTTTGATCCAGGCGAGTCGTAAAAGTCCAACTCAAACTTGCCGCACCGCAAAAGGACAGGAAAGGATCGAACGGCGGCGAAGACCTGGCCAAACAGGAGAAGGAGTGACAACAAGAGCGAGGCTCCTTCGCCGATGGGGCTGCACCAAATTACTGAAGACTAAAATTTTAAATTTATAAAAACACTATCCCATTATCGAATTTTAAATTGAAAACTTGTCGGGGAAAAATAAACACATTTTAGATAGATTGTATAAAATCAGTTTAATCAATCTGAATGATTTCTGTTTCTAAATATTATGAATTCGTCAGCGAAAATGATAAATTAGCCCTCGATTCTGAGTAAAACAAAGAGTGTGTACCTACTTTTTTTCGCCAACTTATGAAAAAATTTAAAAACAATTACGAAATAATTTTCATAAGAGTAGCAGCTTCGCTCAAAAGCTTGAGTCTTAAAAAAACAAAAACCCACACTTTTAGCAATTTCTTAATTTATGATATTTTGGACTGAAGTTTTCCATTACTCACACGATGGGGGTTTTCTTTTATCCTTTTATGAAATTTGAAATTAAATTGCTATTAATAATTTAAGAGGGGGCTGACGGCGCGGACCACTAATTATGCAAGCAAATCTTGTGTTTGAACGATTTTTATATCAAAAACATAAAAGTAGAGTTTTTATTGAGTCTAACGCCTCTTGTCTTAAAGATTCAAGAAAATGCGAATAAAAAAATGTTTTTGATTTTGTTATCTAAGCAAACCTTAGATTTAAAATTACTTTTGTACCCACCTGTCACCGTTCCTCCGCGGTCGGCTTTTCCGTCGCCGCTTTCGACGCCGCTCGGACGAGGCCGTGCTGATCACGTGGTGGCTGAAGGAATTCGCCTGCGAGGATGGGGCCGCTCCGGGCGTGAGGCCGCTGGTCGCCAGCCTGCGTCCAGTGGCGGTGCTCGTCCCCAGGGCGACTCCCGAAGACACAGTCCCAGCTGGGGCCCCCGTCCCCATGGAGCCCACGGTTCCCGCGACCGCGACGACCATCTGGGGGTCCCCGAATCCAGCGGAGCTCGCGGTGTCCGTTGATTGGATCGCGGCCGTGGCCTTCGACGTGCGGCCGGAGAGGCCCTGGTTCACTTTCCGCCACATCCGCTCCATTCTCATCAGATTTTTTTTTTTTTTGGTTTTGCAATTTCCCACCCCGCCCGAGGGATTCAGGTGCTAATTACCGCTAGGCTGCAGGTAGCTCCTTGTTCGCTCGAAATTCGGTGATGCAATTCAATTGACGGGGCATCCGAGCAGGTGATAACGGCACTTTCGCGAAGATCCAGTGTATCGCCCACGTCTCGCGGGGGTCGTGTAGAGCGAAAAAGAAGACATCAACGGTATCGATTATCCCGCTAATCCAGTGGTTGGATTTTCCGCGGCTCGTCACTTCCGGTTGAGGAACCGCACAAAAGCTGCCCTCCCCCCTCCGGGCAATTTGTCTAATCGCGTCACGTTAGGAATGGCCCCCGAAGCGCTAGCTCCGCGCTTCGTCCCGCGCGCCCCAAATCACACACTTTGAGCACTCCACCCCACTTAGATGTGAATCAGCGTGCGGCCGGGGGTGTCAAGACCCCGTTTCTTTTTTTATTATTATTATTTCGTTCTTTTTTTCTATTTTATTTTTTCAGGTTAATTATTCAAATTAGTTCAGCAGGACAAGTGAGTGGGCGGAGGGCGCCCGCTGGGTTTCCCGTAAGCGAATCGACCTCGAGGAGATTCATTCACACATTCCCCGGCACGTTGCACGGCGTAACGGACGACCGGAGGTTGGCACCGCGGAGCAACGCGGTGTGGCGGCGGGACGCGGGGGGCGTCGCGATTTATACTATGACTGCACACGCACAGACAGACAGACACACACTGGGAGATAACTGCACAAATTGCACGAGTAAACAACAACAACGGTTCTGCCGGGATGGTGGGGGAGGAGAGGGCCAATTTACCGTTCTATCGCAGGACCGGGGAACCGAAAAGACACCAACACCGAGGCAACCCCCCGTAAATAGAAACACACTGTCACTCGCGAGCGGTGAACTCTTCTTTTAAAGACCTTCCCGTTCGCGGCGCGATGATGACCACCGATTTTCGGGACGATTAGGGCCCTGTTCCGGGGCTCCTTGGGGGCACTTGGGCTGAACGGACCGGGCGCCGTTCAGTTCGCCCTTTTGCACAATCGAATTATCTCAAAATTGGGAAAAAATCCACTCCGAAATGAAGACGACGATTTTCCTCCTGCAGAATGTACAGAAAAAAGCTCTCCACCGCCTGAAAGAATCCTCCGAGTGACATTTGCTCCCCCCGTGGTCGTGGAGGCGCAGATCCACATGATGGCTACAGTGGCCTCCGGATGAAGCCCAAGTTCACCGAGCTTCCGAAGCTCCAGCCAAGAGTTTAGCCGGGCTTCACCGCCACCATGCAAATGCGGAGCTTTTCCAGGAAAACTTCAGTTTCTTGGCGAAAGATTCTTAGCCCGAATCCCTCTAATCGGAGTTCTTTGTATCCCGACCCCTTCCCCATTTGTAACAGGCATTGGATTAAAAAAAAAAATCACTGATTCCAGAAAAGTCTCTTCTACCCTAAAAAATTTCAAAGCCCTAGCTCATTTCGTAAGAGGACTTGTTGCAAGCTAAACATTTTTTGGTAAATAGAACTGCTCTAGTATTTTTCTAAATATTTTTTTTCATTAAAATGTCTCTTAAAGAGACACATTATCAGACATTTTTGGGCCATCCACCGTATGAGTAATCGATGAAGTATAATTGACGTATCTCATTGGGACAATTTCTGGGAAATGAGACCGTCGAGTAGAGCTCCTATTACTACTCGAGTACTCTTACTTTTAAGCAGTATTACTTGAGTACTAGAGTTCAAAGATCCGTGTTTAAATAAAAAAGTTTTGAGGACAGACTATTTGAGTACTCAATTAAAAAGTTTCTAATATATATGTATATGTAATTAAATAGGAGATATTTAGTGGAATACAATACGGAATGTGCTCGGAGCTATTCTGAGTTTATAAATCTTCCACAAAGCCCTGAAATTAGGAATAAGCAATTTATGATGTAAGACTCAAATACTCAAGTATGTACTTGAATAATCCCAAACTCTAAAACTCTATTACTTCTTTACTCAAACTCGGTCGAAGCCTCTACGAGTAGCTGCTTGAGTACTTCCACTTGAAGTACTCAAATGCTCAATTGCCCGATTTATTCTTAGAGCCTTACCTCAAAGCCTCTTTTTACCGATTCCAAGTACCGAAATTAGTACAAGAGTATAAATAATAACAAAATTTAAATTAAAGTCTCGAATATGTCTGGTGTGGTGGTTTAAAAAATTGTATAAATGATCGATGCCCCACATATTTACGCAAGCACGTAATTTCTCTTATGCCCAAGTGAACAGGTCCCCTTACTCCCCTTCTAATGCCGGCCCACAAATCACACTTTAGTATCTGCTTCTTTTTCGTTTATGGCATATCAACTTTTAGAATTATGATTTTACCTACATTAGTCAGAAATGATTTGATTTAAATTTTTTCTTTCTCATCTCTCTAAAATTAACTTTGTTTTTTCTGTTTATTTTTCCTTATTGTTCATTTTTAAATTTCAGTTGTAAATGAATACAGCTATGGTAAAATTATTATCACTTCTACGAATTCTTACTAAAATTGTGTGAAAACATAATTTTATGACTCCAAAGAGAAAGTTTTTTTATAAAGGCATTTATTAATAGGTTAGTGCATTCCATTAATAACATTTTTAGCTTTCGTGGCCAACACGTTAAATATCTTCGGTTAGGTACTAATCCTTAAATACTTTATACTACACAATAACCATAAAATTAAAGATATTTGTAATTGAACCCAATTAGTAATGCAATAAACCCTCTAAATTAATATTTTCTCGAAAAGGTCATTAAGATAAAAATTGCTCCAGGAAAGGGATGCTTCCAAGAATATGAGATTTTTGTTGTTTTTTTTCTTGACATTTCAGTTAGCCTTCGCAAACGACATGTCAATTTAGAAAAAGAATGCAAAGGTAATGTTGTAAACTATATTGATGGTTTTTTAAGAGGTGATAATATAATTTGGCCACATCTTTATATGTGTACAAAAAATTACTAGCTCTCTAAATTACAGACAAAATCAAACAAGTTATTTTCAAATAACCCCCATTTGAAATTTCACATCTAATTTATTATTATTATACTATAAGGTTCAATTGCCTAGAAAACATACGTAGAACTTAGAACGAAAAATGTTCGCGTATAACCTAGGGTTTACATATTCTGTCGCTGTTCGTTCACTGGCCCCATGTGCAGCGAAATTCGCCAGTATAAAAGACAACAAAATTAGCCCCAACCCCCGGCCCACGGGACCATTTCATTAACCATTTGCCACTACGAACGGGTTAACGCATAAAGAAATTGCTCCTTTGTTGCAGCAGGGAGGTCCGCTTTACTTTGACATCTCCTACTGAAGGGCTCCGCAAATAGGGTCGCCGCCCCCGACCCCGCCCGCCTGTTGATGCTTGTCCCCAGAGCCTTTTTCTTGTCACGGCACGACTCCGTCGCAGGCTCAACCTCCCCGGCCCCAAAGAAGAGCGAGTCCTCGCAGCCTGGAGGAAGCGCAAACAAAACCCTTTGGTAATTTTCGAATGCCTGCTTGGGGGGTGGACTTGCTGTGCCCTGCAAACCCACCCACCCTCTCCTGCTTTCACCAAAACACTTCCATCCCTCGGGAATTGTTCCTGTTTTCCTTCGTCAAGTTTCCCAGTCGCCTGTTGCGCAGTCACTTAGCTGAGACACAAACGAATTTTCACTTTTGTGCGCTGTGTTCGGAACGGGGGCGAGTGGGGCTCAATTGGGGCTGAATTGGGGCTTTGTCTGCCGGAGGACAAGAGCCTTGTGGCCAGTGTTAGCAGCAGCTGATTACAGTTTTATAGAAATCGAATTCGCATTCAACGCTTTTAAAGATTATGAGGTTTAAATGGTCTGAATGGAAATGCTGACGCACAGTATCAATAAATTTGAAAATTGCACCCTTTATCTGGTGACTGCAGGTGAAGCTAAACAATGGCTTTAAGTGCTAATCGGTTTACACTTCATGCGTGCACATTTATGAGAGATTGCGACAAGCGGGAAGCCCTAGGTTCAAATAAATCCTATTAAAATAACTTTCCCCTGCAGATACTCTGCAGTTAGAATGTCTGAAGACTCTATGCAGAAAAGGTAAATAAAGGAGAAATTACCACGGTAACATCAAAAATGTAAATAAACATTTTTCAGTTCAAATAAAGTGAGTGCAGAGAGCAAAGTTAAATAGTTTTATGAACCGTAACAGTAAGTATAAATATCTTTTATATGTACATAATTGTGAAGTCTTAGGTATTGAATTTGAATTTGATGTAATTTAAAATATAGAATTGGCAATCCCTTTAAATTTGAAATTGTCGGTAACTTTATAACATTCTAACCATTTTGAATTTCTAAATGTTGATAGTGGATACATCCGAAATGAAAAACCCCAAAAGCCCCAAGTCTTCAGCCTCATTCTAAAAACAAATTGAATGATTTTATTTTAATTCTTTACTCTGAAATTCATGGTGCGCATTTTCTGGCTGAATAAGCTTCCACTGAAGCTACCTGGTGAAACAAAGCTCATATTTAATCAGATGCATATGTGTTTACTTTTTAGGCATACACATGCGAACACAAACATGACACCAAGAAAATGCGGTTGGCTCTGCGATAAGATTAAGACATTTTACAAGTTCCCGCCTTTGGGAATGATCAGTGACTTTCTGAACGATCTTCCAAGAGGTTCAGCTCGTCGATCGCGCCGCTTTTCCTTCATACAATCGAGCGCTATCAGCTCGCTATTTGGGTAATTGTCATATTTGAATAAACATTAATTTTGTAAACTTTGGTGAAAGTGGAAATTAACATTTGCATATAAAATTGGAGTTGTCATAGGAGTAATTTAGTTAAAGGTAGTTTTTAACAAAGAAAGTGCGTTGACTGAGGTAAATTCCTAGCACGACGACTATCAGCAGTGGTTTTGTGTTCTAAAAATAATTTCCAAACTTTCTGTTCGAATGAAGTGAATTTCTGCTGATCATGTCTTATCAAATTTTTATGTTATGTGAATTATTTACTGAATATTTTCTCAGTAACAATGTCTATTAGGCCAAAATAGATAAACTAAAGTAGAGTATCATTAGCAAACATCAGTGCTAAAACCTTTATAAATAATACAAAGCCTCTAACCAAGTCATTGTCTCGCCATATGACTTCTTGCGAGCTGATTAAAAAGTTATCTTATTTGTTTTTTAAAAGAAATTAATGTACTATGGTAAAACGTGCTGATCAATTTCTGGAAAGATGCCAATAGATGCAATCTTAGTTTTTAAATAATAAGACTTTTTCTTTTACAACGTTTACTTTTACAAGAGTCTACTTTTCTGTAGGAGGAATATTTTAAAAACCAGTATACAACACTTTCAGAATTTATTAATGCTCCACGAGAGATACTGTATAATTTAAGCTGCTCTTTTTCACTTTTGAAATTGCTGATTCTGGGCGTCATAAGGTCATTCATTGTCGAAATTTATGAATTTTTATTTCAGATAGTAACACATAAGTCTTTTAAAAAACCTTCAAGAACTATGAAACAGGTTCAGTTTGGGGCCCTTAATCGTTGATTTTCTGATTGTCTTTGAATTTTTAAAATCTTAAGATATTTTTTTGTTAGCGAATTATTTAAGCTTTTATAAAAGGAATCCTAGAGCCCATTTATGACTAAATAAAATCATAGGCAACTTAAAACACGGACATTTGAAGGATTTCTGAAACTTAATTTATTCCCAATTTTGAAACATTTTCATGTTCTAAGTTCCCAAATGCAAAACAAACAATCTTAGTAATAAACATGAAAAACATTCGTTTTCTTGCAGAGGCTTTTGCACCTAAAAAGGCGATGAGAGGGTTGTTTGTCATCGCAACCCTTTTATACCTAACCGAAATGGAACCACTGCCCAAGTCCAACCAGTGTGAGAGTCGAGAGGAGCAATGTGGGAGTAATAGCGCCAGGTACGACAACTACCGCATGTACTACGTGGATATCGACACCGAGGATCATGTGAAGATCTTTCAAGAAATTGAGGAGCGTAGCGACAGCTTCACATTTTACGGACATGCCCGTCACCCTGGACAGAAATTGACCATCATGGTTGCAGCAGGAAAAGTAGCCGAAATGACCGATATTTTGAGCACCTACGGGGTTAATTACAAGATCTTGGTAAGAGAGGCAAAAAAAAAAACATGGTGAATTGCCCATTTTAAACGGGATTTTTGTCCTTTTTAGACCTACAATTTTCAAGAAAAAATAGACAGACAATGGAACGACGTCATGCCGGTGGACACTTCCCCAGAAGATTTTGACTGGGACCACTACTTCCATTTGAAGACAATCAACGCTTGGCTCGAGAAACTAGCCGCTGAATACGACTTCCTGGAAATAATCGAAATGGGGGAGAGTGTCGAAGGGATCCCCATCAAGGGCGTAAAACTAGCCAAAAATCCAGAGAACACCGCAATTTTTGTTGAGAGTGGAATCCATGCCAGAGAATGGATAGCACCAGCCACAGCGACGTACATCCTGAACGAGCTGCTCACCTCGAAAGACCCCGCAGTCCAGAAAATAGCCTCTGACTTCAACTGGATCATCTTCCCCGTGGTCAATCCCGACGGGTACAAATACACCTTCGAGGCGGACAGGATGTGGCGGAAAAATCGCGGGCTCTTTGGCACCTGCCGCGGGGTTGACCTAAACAGGAACTTCCCCCACCACTGGAACGAAAGTGGGGCCAGCTCAGAACCCTGTCGCTACGATTTCGCAGGACCTTCCGAAGCCAGCGAGGCTGAGACCAAGGCCATCATCAAGTACATCAACGAGAACGCAGAGGACCTCAAGATCCGGACTTACCTGTCGCTGCATTCGTTCTCCCAGCTCGTCATGTTCCCGTACGGGACCGAAGAAAAGGCCTATAATTTTGACGATTTGACTGAAATTGGACTGAAAGCCGTGGAGGCGATTAAAGAGACAACTGGGAAAATCTACAAGAGTGGAAGCCTCCGGGACACGATTTATCCGTCGTCGGGAGGAAGCAAAGACTGGGCTCACGGGCACGCAAAGATTCCAATCACTTTTACGTTTGAGCTCCGAGGCGCTCCCGATAGTCAGGACCTCTTCATTTTGCCGGCTGATCAAATCCGCGACACGGGAAGGGAAACACTCGCTGCATTTATTGCTATTTTAGAAGGTGCTTCAGAATTAGGGTACTATAAAATTTAAATTTATTTTATATTAATAAATATATTTGCATCTAATTTTCAATTGCAATTTATTCCTACGACCCGCAAATCTTTCGTAAAAAAGAAGTATCAGGGCAATATTTCATTTTTGTTAGAAGTCAGCTTGAAATCACAAACCGTAAAAATAACTGGTTTAATGAAGTAAAAAACATAAAAATGTTATTTTGATTTCTTCCCTCCGTTCTTGTAAAAATCTTCAAATTTTAGGTTTCTTAAAAATAAATAGTGAACTTGCCTTTTTTAAATGTACTTTTTTCCTAAATATTAGGGCTTGATGCAACAAATTCAGACTAATAGAATTTTCAGATAAACAAGTCATTTAAAAAAAAATAAATTAAATTTTAAGACTTACCAAGCAATTCACGCATCTTGTTGCTTAAAGTATGGGAACACAAAATGGACACACACTACACACACACACATCACTGGGCTTTATTATGAAAATGAGAACAAAGAATTTTCCTACTTATAAAAGAATTAAATCATCTAATTCACTTAAATTGCACTCGCGTTGCCGCCTAGCCTGCGATTTTCGATTAAACGCGATTTAATTCCACGAATTTTCCACCTGAGCACCGAATTAATCACTGGACCGGCCGGCGCGGCGACCATCTTAGCGGCACCCAACACCTTCGCGTGGAATTTCCAGAACTTTCCTTATTTTACCACCCTTAGAGGTGGCGAAATCACATTTTAATGATTGCAGTGCCATTTTCAATAATTTGGAAGCA
This sequence comes from Machimus atricapillus, assembly GCA_933228815.1. Classification (NCBI taxonomy): domain Eukaryota; kingdom Metazoa; phylum Arthropoda; class Insecta; order Diptera; family Asilidae; genus Machimus; species Machimus atricapillus. The sequence goes on along the minus strand of OW121787.1, from coordinate 41,639,614 downwards.
AAAAACATGCTCAGAAACTTATTTTTTTAATATCTCGAGTATTTCCCCTCCAAAACTGCTTTTACTCGTGTCCCGCGTTAAACTGGGCGGCAGGCGCGTCAAAACGTTGACACTTTCAACCCGGCGGCGGCGCTCTTTTTGATATTCTTCACGATCGGTCACCGCTGGTCCACACTGCACTAAATTGAACAACTGCGTGGTGACTGACGCCGCCAGACGAAAGCAATGCCTATGGAGTATGGACCACCGGTGGTACACGACACGTACACGACGGATTGAACTTATCACGTGCTACTCCAAATGTTCTTCTCCGCTAGTCCCTGAAAAGTCGAGCTCTATTCCGATCGTAGTCAAAATTGGAAAAAATATTCTTTATTATAGTCCGCAACTTATGATTGAATGGAAAGTTTCTCAATTAGAATTTTGAAATAATTTGTTGTAATTTACGAAATAATCGACCAATATCATTATTTTTCCATTCGGTATTGATCCAGAAAAAAGTCCTTGCCTTTTAGGGCTACGAAGACGAGTGGAATGGAATAGAACTCTTCATATTAACCACTAATAACTCTTTTACTTTAATGTGTGTTCCCCGTGACAAACAGCTGTTCCGGAACTTTTAGTTCACACGATGGACAATTTTGCAGCGAATGTGATTCGCATGGAATAAATATTTAATTAATTCAATTAAAAATGCCTTAGTTACAGTCTTGCAACTTTCTAACCTCCCACGACAGCTGCATTGCATCTCACAAAAATGAAACAAGCTTTTAAGTGAATTATTTTAAAGTATATTTACATCGATTAACCAATAAAATAAGTAACGCCATTTCACGTTACTTCTTAAATAAAGAATAAAACGAACGAAGAACATTTAACTAGACAAAAAAAAACGAGAATCCATAAAACGGATATTAAGATTTGCACACAAAAAAAAAAAAATTTTTGTTTCTTGTGAGAATTTTTGTTTTTTTCATTTTTGGTAACTTTAATAGAAAAGTGAACAAAAACAGGAAAATACATTACTGGAAAAACAACAGAAACACTCCCAAAGCCCATGCCAGAAAGTGTTCGAAAATTGTTCTAGCAGTCGCCTCCTCTCTTCAGTTTTTCCTATATTTTTTTTTCTATTTACATTACATATGCACTAGCTTAACTTAGGTCCTGCAGTAAAATTTAAAGGAACATGCTTTATTTGTTTTTCATCATTTATTCGAGAATTAAAAAAAACAGTTGAATTCATAAACGCATTAAAAGTTCTTTGATGCCTAATTTAAATCAATTTAGTTCTTAAGATATTACGGTGAATTAAATTTTATTTGAGTTTCTGAATAATGAACGCATTAATATAAATTTTAATGCGTTTATGAATTTTACAAAATATTGCAGCAATGCATTTTATATTCTCTCAATTTTCCTTCTAACAATTTCGTCTATCTGAAAACAACCACGTTTTTTGTTTTGTTTTTGTGAACTGCTGAGTACTTTTTCTTCATTTTTTCTCTAAAATTCTTTCTTTAATTCTATGAGAGGAGGGCGTAGCATATCGGAACCCATCGAGCCCTGTCTGGTGTGGTATTGGAAAAATCAATTCCACGATGCTGATACTATCGTAAGTACAGTATCGCACATTTTTAATATTTATTTCTCAGTTCTCTTACTGGTTGTGTGACCTATTTACATTTAGAGTACGTTTCTATTTGGTGTTGTAGCCCTTTGAGGATCTACCGAATCTTCTTCACGCGTCAACATGTTTTCAATTTTTTTTTTCTTTTTTGTTTTTTTTTTCTTGTTATTACTATTATATTTTTTTAACACCGAAGCGTACTTTACATTTAGTCTCTGGAAAAATTCACCTAATACTTTTCGTTTTAAAAGTTATCTCCGCGTCGCGATCGGCTAAACAGAGAGAGAGGAAAGTGTGTGTTTTCTATTTACAACGAGAGAATAAATAATAGAAAAAATAAACAATATCAGTCCATTTCATTACTCTTACAGTGTTCTTATTTTCTTCTTATAAGCTAACAGTTATTTGCTATAGTAAAATCGGCAAATTACTTTTGATTCACCTCCTTGCACGACTTCTCAGCGAGTTCTTTTCGATAAGTAAAGAATATTATTTTTTTTTAAAAAAAATCCTTAATTAGCCTAAAACGTGTCACCTGCGTACCACGGATGAATCCAAGGCGCCGACGGTGGCGGTGTTGGAGGATAAATAGTCGGCGATGGGAGACCGTGTCCTTGCTGGAAGTTGTACGGTGCCCCGCCCACAGCAGCCGCTGCGACAGCTGCAGCTGGATTCGAAAAGTGCGGATTGTACAGCTGATTTCCAGCGGCTACAGCCGCGGCTGCAGCGGCAGCATTCACCAACGATTGGTGATGTTGCCCGGATGATGTTGTTGAGTGCGTAATCTGCTGGAGCGCCGCTGGGGAATCAGCGAAGCCATGTGACCGCCCCAAGACTGTTTCTGCCCCTAGTCCGTTGAACATGGACATGAAATCCGGCGTTGTCTGGCCGGGGGTTGGTTGCTGGTAACGACACGACGAAAGACCCTTCTTTTCGCTCCCCGAGGAGCTCTGCTGCAACGGGGTTCGCTTATCACATGCCGGCGAAGGGTTTTTCGGTGGGGACAGCCACTCGAAGGTCCCTCCCAGTTGCATTGCGTTGAAAGGGTTGCCCGAGAGTGGCGGGCTCAACATTGACGAGCCGCTTAGCAGCGGGCTCGGCCCACCGTAGCAGGAACTTTGTTGCTGGTGTTGTTGAAGCTGTTGCGACAACTGTTGCTGGCTTTGTTGTTGTTGTTGTTGCTGCTGCTGGTGTTGTTGCTGCTGGTGTAGTTGTTGTTGGTGCTGCTGCTGATGTTGATGCTGCTGCTGATTGAAGCCAGCAATCATACTGCTGCTGGCATTGTTGATATTATTATCATTTAATGTTGGTGTCGTTGATGTGGCAGAAACAGCTTGGCTTTGGGAGCACATTGTCTGTGCTCCCCACCCCGTTTCCTAGCTTATTCGTGTTCTTTTGTTTGGGGGTTGCTCTTGACTTCGCATCATATAACGCAATTGTGGCATGTATTTTATGACATCTCGTACTCGTACTAGTGGAATGTTTTCGGAATGAGGTTTGCCGCTTTCTATTAGAGTTTGTGTTTGTCGCCTGAAAAATTAGAAAAATAAACATTAGTAATAAAAGAAACCGGCTAAAATAACCGCATAAGTGTTCCGTACTTTAAGAACTTATATATGTCCATCTAATCAGTTTTCATTTCATATCCTAAATATTAAAATATAGTGTTCTTTATGTTAGTTACTATTTTTCAGAAGTTGGTTTTTACTATCATAGATAGACATTTAATAAGACAATATTCGTAACACCCAAGAACAGTTAAGCTAAAAATACTAAAGAGTTGTAACCAACCTGTTTCCCTTGTACATTTCAACACCGAGTGCGTCTATGAGTCTCTTGCAGTGGTCCAGAGGGATATTCGGGAAGAAGAACTCTCTGAAGTCCGTCAGGGTCATCAATTGATCTGTATCGTTGTAGGCCCTCATGTTAATACAAGGAAGCATTGTGTTCTCTAAAACAAAAACCTTCTGTACTTTGTACGGTGGTATGTGAGCACTTCCGGTGGTTATCTCTGGAATGACGCACAATCTCTGACCGTCCAGTGCCTGTTGCGTTACTGCGCCCGCATTCCGTTGCATTTGCATAATCGCTGTTGCTGCCGCCGCCGCTGAATTAGCTGAATTGCTTCCTTGGTTGCTTCGGCCGTTTTGCATTGAATTTGTTGCCGCTGACATAATTTGTTGCTGTTGCTGTTGCTGTTGCTGCTGTTGTTGCTGGTGCAGGGCTGCATTCGCTGCCGCCACTGTCGACCTTCGGGGGGAAGACAAATCGATTACTTCCATTGTTGTTGGTGGAGTGGGCGTTGTTGGTGCTCTAGTGGCATGGTTTATTTTGGGTGGAAGAGTACTAGTAGAACAAATTACGCTCGTTTGCCTCATTATTGGGGATGTGGGAGTCGGAAAGGTCACATTCTGAGGAACTTGGGATTGGCATTGCTTTGGCGAAAGAGCTGACGTTACGTAAGCAGATAAAGCAGGATTTGCTAAAACTTTGCGCACGACCGCCTGGATCTGATCATCAAACTTTCCCCTGCCCCGAGCCTCACCAATCGCGCGGCCATTAATATCTAAAAAACTACTGACACCAGTACCTCTACTAATTGAAATATTATTTTTGCATGCAGGCATGGGGATTAGCGAAGGCAGGCCGGGCTTTCTTAGGGGTTGTTGATTTTGAAATGAACCAGCGGGATCATACCCAGCCGGGTGTTGGTTAAATTGATATAAAGGCGGCGATGCCAAATTGTTATTTTTGCAGAAGCCGTCGTTATTATTAAGGGCACTTGTCAGGATTTGGTTAAGTTTTTGTGTATTGGGGGAGGGATGCTGAGACTGTGCGGGAATTTGGTTAATGGATAGGGCGGGATCACAGCTGTTGGAGCGTTGAACATTTGGCAGGCTACTAGCACAATTCAACCTAGAAACATTATAACGCATCGATTGAGAAATTTTACATTTGTCGAGGTAATAATTTTGTGTTTAGCGTAGTTTTTGTTATGGCTTAAGCTATTTTAAGCTAGACCCGCTGAGTGTTTTGCCGTTTTCTGTTTTGCTTTTAGATACATTCTCTCTAAATATTGCATATGGATGGTTTTTGCTGATAGTGTTGTTTTTTTTTTGCGTTCTTATATTGTTATTTATGTACACATAATTGTACACGCATAATGTATCTAGGGGAACCCACTGAGGAACATTGTACGGCACTGCGATGTGCTATGTTAAGGCGGTTAGTACTTGAGGTTACATTTAAGCAAGCTAGATGAAGGGATAGCTACAAAGCATAGAAAATAATGTTAGAGGAAAAAATGAGAAATATTTTAGAATGATTCATGGACACTTAGTATTTTTTATTTTTCAATTTTTCTTTGTTTATTACAAAGACTAAATGCAATTTCTGTGCAAAACAGCAAAGATTTTTTCAGGGCCGACAAAAAATCTATCAAGTAATCGTGAACCCATGATCAGTTTTATTCCTTACATGGGCATGGTTGTGCCCTATTAAACTCATTCATTTATTAAAAAAAAAAATATTTTGTATTGGTTTTTGATCGCTAAAGACAGTTCAGCTTGAAACAACAATCAATTCCCCTAACACACGCAAGAGGTACCCAAATGATAAAAATCGTGCATGCTCCTCATAATTATCTTATTTACTAAATTGTCCACAAAGTGGTTTGGTTACCAAAAGGCTTGATCTAAAGCAAAGTCTTGATAATACGCTGGGTAATTACCGCAATTACCCAAACCCAAACTGAATAATGCAAATGTATTGAGGTACGTGGATAGGAGGAATGTTTACTTTGCAAATAAGAAAAATGGAAGATCAAAGAAACCTGAGAAAAATATATGAGGGAAAAAAAATCGCAATCCGCAAATTAGCAAAATATCTAAAATTAATGGCCCTATTTATATATTTACATATATATATCCCCTATTCCAAGAACTAAGATGCGTAAATATTTTTGTGCACGTATCACACAAGCTACATATAATCAACAAATTATATTGCAGTGACGTATTTTCTAAATATAGAAATTCTTTATAATTCAAAAAAAGGGTATTAAACAATTCAGTGAAAATAAACCACTAAAGAATAGCGACCCAGACTCATAAAAAGTTTCGCCTTCCAGAATTACACCCTAGATCAAAATTTTATTTATCTGTAGACTTCAGAGAAATTGTACATTTCATTTTAATTAAATTTTTCAACAGATTTCCTTTGTATCCACTACTTCCAGCCAGGTTTTTAAAAGGATTTATTGGGAACATTTTTCATTGTACCTTTCCTTCATGTTATGTATCACAACTATGTAGATAGAAATTAGCTCCCCTAAATTGCACTTGCACCTAACGCTGCATACTATTTTAAATTTTTGCTTGTTAATTTATAAACTTTTTTTTCTATATTCCTACACTGTTTAAAAAAATTCTCGCGTCAGAGTCACTCTTGCAATCCCAAAAAGTTGCCTCATTAATAAAAGATAAGTTCGCTATTCATATCCTTTCATAAAATAAGCATAAAAAAATTGTACAAAAAAATCGCATGTTTTTCAAGAACAAAATTTGCAATTCAAAGTAGCTGGCTGATTTAGCATAAATACATCAAAAAAATATATTTTTTTTTCCGCCATACCACACATGCTTATAACAACAAAAAAACTAAACTTCCCCGGGGAAAGCATTTTAAATGATCATACATATAAGTTCTACTAAATGGCCATGAATCACTCTAAAAATTGGTCAAAAATTGATGAATATTAAGCCCAAAGTAAGCACTTTAATAATTATACACCAACCGCAAGTCTTTATTTATCTTGCACTTAATATAAAAGAAAGCAAAATAACCAAATAAAACCAAACGACAATATATTACAAAAAGAAGAAATTTGAATACGTCCTACGGCTACAAAAAGTCTTTGATTACTTACATGTGGGATTGATTTTGCGACGCCGACCTCACTAAGGGCGGAGGCTGCTGGGGCTGCGTGCAGTTCATCGATGACATCGTCATTCCACCGTTGTTGTAGTTGTACTGTTGCCGACCTGTTGCAATCATGTTCGGCATCTGACCTCTATTAACATACGACCGGTTGTTTTGCTGATTTAACGCCTGTAATTTTAACAAAAAATATTCGTTAATTTAATTTAGTCATTTCGCAAATTGGTTTCAATTATATTAGTTTGCATCGAGGAACAAAAATTGCAGGATAGTTATATAACATAAAAGGAGATGCTGAATAGCTGAATTGCTTAAATTCCTAAAATTTCCCTATAGCAGAATTTTAAGCAATTACAGGACTTCTCAAAGCTAGCTGAATTAGTTCAACAATATGATGCTTGGAATTTAGAATTCAGAAAACCATAATTCCGTCGATTTAAAATAATGGGGTTTCCAAAATGTTTATAAACACAATTCAGATTCAAAGAACAATACGCTGAATTAGGTGTTTTAAAGTAGGTTCAAAAATTTTCCCATGAGTAACCAAAAAACAAATTCTCTTTTATGAACTAGGAAAGAAATCCATAAAAAAATAACAATTTCACATCTGTTCCATCAGTAAACAGATTATTTGCAAAAGGTAGCAATGACTCCGTTAAAAATGTAACTTAAAACGAAATAAAATATCGGAATAAAATTACGTCGTTGTCTGGCAATTATTTTATCTGAGAAGTGTTTAATTCAATACATGTGCGGGTTCGGACAATTGGGTAATTTTTCGACTTGGACACGAGCGTGTTGTGGTCTGGCGGCACCGAACAGTGTGAGTCTGTCTGCAAGGAAAAATCCTTATTTTTTGAGCTCCACCGTATCAAATTTCTACTTCTCCAGAGAGGCAAGAAGAATTGAGATTGATTTATTATTATTGACAGTTTTTTGTTTCTAATTTTTTAGAGAGGAATAAGAGACGAAATAAGTACGGTAATTTGAGAAATTCCGCCCAACAGTGTTTGCGTACGTGACAATGGCATAGCATTTATTATTTGTTTGGAACAATGTGTGTGCAATTAAGATAAACAATAGAATAAGCTCCTTGCTAAATCAGAACACGATATTTGAGCCTAATATTTTTTGAAACTTTAACGAAATAAATTCATAGTACCCAACCAGCCGAATTTGTAAAAAAATTAAAATCCTGAAAACTAGATAATACTAGACTAGAAAAAAACATTAATACTAAAGAAACGTATTCATCTTGTTCCTCAAGGAAAAAGCATCAGTCACACCAATAATTATAAACTGAAATAAAATATACCCAGAACACAACAATTCGATTTTTAACTACTGTATAATTAAAACTTGTCGTATTTCAGTTCGGATTTTCTTCAAGGCTTGAATATTATGTAAAACAAGAATCTATATGTCTTTTCATTAATTTAATCTTGTTTCGAATAGAACTAATCAAAACTTGCCCTCATTGTGGGCGTCTTTCGTTCGGATTGCGTGGGTGTATCGCCTTCTGATACATTTACACTCTCACTCTGGGGCATGTTCGGAACTGAAACAAATCAATAAATACGAAATGCCCCATTCGAAGAAAACTTCTTTTTTTTCGCGCTGTTATAGGTTTAATAGCTTCTAGATATATAATGCATTTCCAATATCTTAATACATACAGATAAGATCTACTCTCAATTTAAGGATAAAAATGCAGAGACTATTCTGTTTTTTGAAAAAAATATATCTATTAAATCGTCTACTGCCACTCCTTTAATTATTTTAAAATGTTCACTGCCTTTTTATTCGTTTTTCGTTTTTATGGTACCAAACCCCACGCAGGTGCTAAACAGCGAGAAACTGATATTTTTATTGCGAACGAATTTATTTCCGAACATTAACTACTTACTTATTGAGACATCTACACTACAGCGAATTGCATTTTCAAGAAACGTTTGTCTGATGTGTTACAAGATTTTGCACTGAATAGGATTAAATAAATTAACAATCTTGGCTTTCATTTTAACATCATAGCGAAGTTTTCCTCGTATATTAGTTACATACAAAATATGATTGATTACAATGATTTATACCTCGGACAAGCGTTCAGGATACAATTTTACGATTAATATTCATAATACATATTTATGATCATAAAAGACAATCATTTGAACTGTTGCTAATGCGTCATTTTAAAATCGATCATCCCATCCCTTATTCGTTCGCCACCAGGAATTTCCTGATACAAAAAAGCTAAATAAAGAGATAACTCCTCTTAAAATTAACAAAAGATGAATCACAAAATTACTCTTGGTTTATTAGTTCATCATTTTCCTAGTAAAATTTCGACAATATTGAGTCATAATTTTCTTTCAACTTTAATCATGATGTTGTCATTAAACAAAAGTTCAAGAAGTCTTTCACCTGTGCAAAATCGTGCTCAGTTCGTGATATCAACCAAATGTTGATTCATCACAAAACGCATCTGTATAATATTTGGGAAAACCTTAAGACACTTGACTAAAAAAAATTACTTAGAAACAGATAAAAAATTCGACAATACAATCAGGTCAAGGCGAAAATGCACAATGTGTAAAAACAGTAACACAATAAACACACGAAAGCTGGTTCATTTTTAACTGCTATCAAGGCCTTGCAAGAAAAAATACACACATACATTCAAGTTTAACAAATTTAAGCCAATTAGACTTGCCTAATTTTATACATACTATTAAGCATGGCGTAGCAGGATGGAAAAAGGACATCATTGTGACATAAATCCCCTACTCGTTGAAAATTTATCATAGTTTTTAGCTGTGTTCGCTCACAGTAACCATACATCCTAACATTCTGAGAAACAAATGAATTATTTTCTTTTGTTGACTTCACATTGGAACCAACAAAAGCTCTAATCTCTCTTTAGCGAGCAGCTACGGTAACTAAAAAATTCTCCCAGCTTTTTCATGGATATTTGAAAGAGAACTCGACCAAAATTACTGAAATTCTAAATCTGTAGACACAGCCGCACAGTTCAGCTTTTAAAATCTTTATCTGATTGTGAGTTACAAAAACAAGCGTCTACTTCTTCTTAAGCGTCTCTAAAAAATTTAGTGACATGCATATAAGTAAAGATTTTCTATGTCCCCCTCGACTAAAGGGGTTCTAAAATTTTACTGGAATATCTGACAAGCAAACTTACAAGATAATGATCTTATTTTGATAGTAAATCAGTAAATAATAATTAATCAATAAGGCATTCAATTGTTTATTGTCATAAGTGAATGTCAGCTATTATCTTATGCAATCTCATGTCCACACTCCGCGCCCCCTCATTAAATCTCTATAAAACCAATAAAGTGTAAATTTTCCACACTTACATATCTTAGACCACAAGAGCTTCGCTGACTTACGTCAGAGCTGCTTGCGAGTGTGAATATTTCATCTGATGTACATACATACGTCACATTTTCGTCTAATCAACATTTCTATCAAATCTTATTTTAGAAAGGAAATGAAAAAAGAGGGGGATTATCTCGTGAAATCTCCATTTTGTCTATATAATTTTCAATCAGCATTTTTATGAAGACCATATAAAATGTTATATAAATATTTATTTTTTTAATATCCTTTTAATTTTAAGGTATAAATAGAACGCCGAGTTTTTTTTACATCATCTAAGCTCCAAATTTAATGCCATCATAAATCATTACCTTAAGTGAGAGGCACACATCTTTATTTACTGCAAAAGACTGCTAGATATGCAGCTGGCTAATGAGTGGATAAACCGACAGAAGAGGTATTATAATGTAAGCCGAACAGTAAACCGGAATTTCCTGTTAAAAAATTAATTTCTTTAATCTAATTGATCTCTCTTCTAAATTTAGAAAAATCTCTCTTTTATCCTATCCAAAAAAGTGCAACTGAACTGAATAGAATATTTTTAGTTTTCATTTTTCAATCTTTATTCCAATAACATTTAAATAAAAATTATAATTTCTGGCAACTATGTACCATCTAATCGAAGCTATTCAGCAATTCAGCTATTATTACTATTGACCTGAATAATTTTAATTCCTGGTGCGATCATTGGGCCAATTCTGCTCTTGGCTTCGCTAAACGTTGGTCTAATGAATTTTCTAACCCTTCATAGAATATCCCTCAACACTAACCCCCGCAAAGTTAGGTCTTTCCCCACTTTTCGTCTCGATACCCACCGCACTAACTATGACCACTTCGAACCCTTTACCAGAATGCTATAGAAAGTTATTAGCTCTGTCCCCTCCGACCTCCATCTCGTCAAAATCTCCCTTAAGCATGCTCTTTACTCCCCCAGCCCACCCCTCCTCACCTAGTCTTAATGTTTATTAAGTTTTTATTGTAGCTTGTATTAAGCGAAATAAATAAATTAACTTAATTTCAAAAGTAGTTCAACTTCATAAAAACAGTGGCTAGTACACTTTTAAATTTAGATTTTAATTTTAATTTAAATTCAACTAACCTGCGCCGCCGCCCGAAAAATCTGCTCGCTTTGTGGATGACCCAAAATAGGTGGAGGTGCTTGCGTTTGTAAGGACCAACTATTTGTCAAGGCCTGAAAAGAAGTTATCTCAAATTAGAAACATTTCTAAAATTGCATACCCTCAGCATACCTGAATAATTCCACTCTGCGATGCAGCGACAACAGGATTCGAATGCATTCTTGGTCCATTGTTTGGATTCTGAACTCCAGTCGGATACGAAGGTTTTCTAACTTGTTGCTGTCCCTGCTTTGGGGCATTCTGCGTCGAATTGAAAACCTTTGGCGGCGGAGCACTAGGCTGCCGCGTCCAATGCGCTGAATTCCCCGGATGCTTAGTCGCGATCAATAGATTCGAATCCACCACTTTGCTCGGCCAATAGTCTTCAAATTCAGTCCCAGTCGGGAAGTAACTTTTAATGTCAGTCAGACTTATAACAGCCACAGATTCGCTGGAGAACAGCTCATTTCTAATCCCCTGTACCTTACAGCAAAATTTAAGGTAGGCAAGATCCCATCCGGACAGGTAGTCAGCCTTTTGCCTAAGATTCTCGGTTTCCCCCTCAAAGTAGAAGAGGGGCACCACTTGCTCACCATTTCGCACCGTGTAAGGTACAACCGACTCCTTGTTGATGCGAATGAAGCCGCACTTATCCGAGGGACTTTTGCTACCGGTGAGCAATTTCCTATAGCATATATCAAGAAATTGGAAAAATTTTGTGGCGTCACTTAACCTAACGACTAAATCTTTAGTTGTAAATAATTCTCGCCCGAATTGGGCATCACAGTGTTTGTGGTTAATCTCATTTAATAGCCGGATTTCAGCCTCGGTTATATAGTAACTTCTGACGCAGGTACAACTGCTGTAAATGTCCGGATGCAGGTAGCTCAGATATTTATTGAGGAGCTTCATCTCGACCATTCGGACAGCACAGTATTTTTCAGATTGACGAGCTATGTACGGGATGTAGATCTTCCCGAATGTCGCCCAGCCAAAGTGTCCTTTCTGAGATTCCTCGTCGCATGTCTTTTTGTCCCCGACTATGTCCGGGCTGTTCGGCGTCTTGCCATTCGTGTTCGACTGGACCTGACCATTTGTTGCAGCTGTACCTCCGGCCGTCGTTGAGCCTGCTCCTCCTCCTGGTCCGGATGATCCTGCTGCTCCCCCAGCTCCCGTCGGGTTGGTCGGCTTCAGCTGTCGCGTTAAATAATTCAAAATGTTCGCCTGGCCACCCACACCCGGCGGAATATTCTGACCGTGGGCTGATTGTTTATTTATCATCTGTTGCTGCTGTTGTGCCTATAGTAGAAAAAGGTTTCAGATCTTTTAGTCGGGTACGATTTTGGGGACAATTTTTAGATGCCTAATAATGAGCATCATATGAAAAATTTTATCGATTTAACCCCTCCTGTGGAGGTTAAAATAGAAAGGGAGTATGATATCAAAGAAAGACGTGCTCACTTGGAAGGCTCTTAAAGCCCTCGCAAAATTTAATGTTTTTATCTTCAGATATAAAAATGGAGCGATAACCGAATGGATATCGATGTCTACTTTTACTCTGGAGCCATTACTGCTGCAAAAGAATGTTACAGACGTATAAAAACTTGTACTTTTAGCCCCTAATCAATTCGACCCCAGATATTATTATTTTCTTCTTTTGCGGGGATCGATTTGGATGACTCTTATTTAGGATATCAACCATGGGACCCTTGTAACTTTTTCTGTCGTTTGTTAAAGCAGTTTCTAGAGTTTTTAGAATGTGCATGAGACTGAGGCCTTTATTTTACATTTTTGTTAGATTAAAAAAAATATATCGCCGCCATTTTAAATGCGCCTTTTTGAATTTTTAAATGCGGCTGTAGATTTCAGATCAGTAACAGCAAAAATACGCTTGTTCCTGTTTTTTTTATCTGAGGTACATTTATGCGAAATTTCTGAATAAGTAACCTAAATTATATCCAACAAAATGTTCTTTCTTACAGCGAAAGTCCCATCGAAATTGGTTTAGCCGTTCCCAAGATTTACACGTACAAACAAAAAGAGAGGCAGACAAAAACATAAACAATTTTATGGGTTTTTCTATCATACAATATGAAGTTCTTTTTACGCTTGCACTTTACCGTTTCATCTTTACGATTATGTTTATTTTTGCACTAAGTACTAAAAGCCAACAATAGAAGTGAAGCTAACTTTATGAAAAATATATTTAAGAAAATATTAAAGCCTCTTCCATTTTCATAGAATGGCTAAAGGTCCAAAGCTTTATTTAAGCATCGTTTTATATGTGAGCGAAAACGATACACAAATAAAAGCTCTCTCTTACCAAAATGCATTTTTACGTGTAGTCTCCCACGAAAGCTTTCTTGAAAATTCTGGCAAGGAACGTGTTAAAAAAATTAAATTTGCCATATCTAAGAAAATTCTCTCTTCGCCTAGGCAGAAAAAAATTTTTTTTTATCTAATCTACAAGCTGTAGGAAAGCAATCGAATAAAAAGTTAACTAAGCTATTTCGTGATATTTTTATAGCTCTTTCAAAATTGTGACATGAGTTTGCAAGGAATTTGATGCAAGCATGTTTTTGTGTAAGAATAGTGCACAAATTTTCAAAAATTATCTCAAAAACGAATGCATAAAAGTGAAAACTTTATTATGAATTGAAAACATTTATAATTTTTATTTAATTCATTCAGCTCTAGTGCCCTCGTTTGTGGCAAAAGAAGAACTGCATACTTTCTAAAATTCCAAGTCACTCAAAAAAAAATGCAAATTGCAAAGCTTCTTCCAAGATCCCCTTTGTTTATTTACTAAGCACTTAAGTGATATTAAATTATAATAATTATTATGCGTGGAAGCGAAAAGTTTAAAAAATTGTTATTTTCTCAATTCATCATATGTATTTTGTTTTGAGATTAAACATCTTTTCAAATTAATTTAAATCTTTAGAGGCCTTATTCTATCAAACGCATTCTAATACTAATAAACAAATATAAGTATGTTTAGCAGGTCATTTAGCTTTACTTAAGTCCTGGCTAGGCTAAGTATTGTATTTTATTGCGCGTTCGGAAAATTTTTAGAACGAAGTCTTTGTATGTACTTACAAACTAAAAAATATCTGGGAACAATTAGAATAGCTGACTTCTGCTTACCTCCCATTAGGAAGGAGGGAAATTCGGGGAAATAAGAAATTGCCATAAGTCTTGCATACCTACTTGGAAATGTTTAATGACTTCAACCCTTGGGCTGCAATCGTCCCATTATGTGAACCGATGCCTCTCAAGGTCTCAACAGAATTTCATTAACTCAACATCCCTGACACCCCAAAACCTCGTTTGCTGGCTATCTTAATAAAAAAAACCGAACAAGTTTAGTAAAGCTTCTCTTTAATTTTGAATTCTACGAGTATTCCTATTTTTTTTTAAATAATTTTTATTTATATACTAGCTGACCCGACAGACGTTGTCCTGTCTTAGCTATGAATATTCAATTCGAACTGGAATAAATAATAAATATAAAAAAAAATGAAAAAAGTGATTCTGTCCGAGCAGGATTTGAACCCTGGACCGTTGGATTAAAAGATCAACGCTCTACCGAATCAGCTTAGCTCGTTAAAAGTTTTCTGAAATTTTCCAATTTTCTGCGCAATTTTCTTAACTTTTCTTTGATGAATGAAATCGGTAAAGTCATTCTCAAGTTATGGCGTGACCAAGGGAAATAGGGATTCATTTTTATAATATAGATTTTAAAAATTATTTTAAAAAATATATAAATACATTTCTACATTTCCAAATTGTATAATGACCGTAGTAGTTAGCTAGTAGTAGTAGGTAGCTATTTTCACGATGTTAATAATAAATAAGTGTAAATTAGTGATAATTAGTGTTGACCTAACGTTTTAATGGAATTAAGCGAAATTTGTAAGAAAATTTGACATAGGAAAAAATTTTTACAAAATTTCAAAGTTAATTTGTTCCGAAACTAAAGATCGCCGATCATTTTTTTTTGCACATTGCTTGCTTTTGAGCACTGAAAGGAATGTTTCTACCAAATTACATTAAATTCTGGGAAGGTTCACTAAACTTAACTTAAGCCAAACAGATTTTAAATCCAATTTAATGAATTCAATGTAGCTAGGATAATATTATTGTAGCTTGATGGATGCGAGGGAGCATAGTTCACAAACTTTTCGTTTACACGAATGGAAGTCGGAGTTGTTTTGGATCGATAACAAACGCAACTCAACCGACTGATCGCAAAACGATAATTGGCTACTCGGTCTTGGACTGCACGTTGAAGGGAATCTTACGAGCTAAGCAGCTGGATTTGCGTCATTTGTTTCAGTGGCGATTGCCATCTGCCTTGTAAAACATATTCAAAGCCAGATAAGCTTCGCGGTAATCCCAAAAGGCGGGAAAAATTATATCGGGCTTAGGCCTCTATCGAGTCTCGATTCTGATAAAACTTGACCAATGCGATAAGAAGTTGCGGGAAGATGGGTTATCATCCCCTCCACCGTCAATTCGTAGAAGATTTATCGTTTTCACCCCTGACCTCCTAGAAGAGGGATGGTGGAATCTTCGTGATTCCTAGCCCCCACACCTCCTCGGGGGAGCACTTTAAATTTTTCTTATCTTTTACCTGCTTGGCCATCGCTGCCTTCTGGGCTTCGAGCATTTTAGCGGCGAGTTCCTGGATCTCAGCCTCGTCATGGCGCTCCTGCTTGACAGTGACCGTGGACAGTGTTGTGCCCGCAGGAAGGGACGTGACGTGACTAGTCGAGGGGGCCGATGTCACCGAAGTGATGGTTAGAGATGGTGCCGCCGCCACAGAAGATGACATCTCTGAAACGTTATCAGATTACGACACCAGCTTTATTCCTTTTCGGTGGAGACACACTTTTTATTTATTTTAATAAAAATGCTCTTCGAGGGGAGCTTTTTTTTCTTTTATGTTAATTGACACACTCAAAGGACGAGGACCACTGTATCCATGCTCAGTGAAATCCTCGGGCACTGTTTTTTTTATTATTATTTTTTATTTGGGTTTTTCAAGTGATAATCTTATTATTTGTTATTCTTAAATTGAGATACACATTAATTTTTTTCTCTAAACAACACTGGGAATCATCCTCGTCAGTGGTCCCTCTTTAAAATTTTCACTTTATTCACTTTAAGGGGGCCACAACGGGGCCAGGGCATCGTACCATTTAAGAAATTTTCACTATAACCGTGGCTTCCCTGCCCTCTCACTGGTCAAATTTTAATCCAATTTTTATATAGAGGGTGCTGAGGGTAGAAGAGGGTTCCTCTTCCTGTTTTTAGTTGAAAAATTATCCTCTAAAATTGGGTCTGTGCCCGGAAGGGCGAGTTTTTTGTGCACATCATCCACTGTTCCGTGGGTTGCATTAAACCGTCGGTTTCGGACCGTTCGAGTACCGTTACTCGGTTGATTTCTACAAGCCAGCTCGGACATCAATTAACATAGTCTGGCATTTAATTATTAATTAATTAATTGTGAAATCAACTTGTTAAGCGTTATTTTCAATTTTTAAGCTCCAGCGCCAGATTTTCTTTTAATTATTATTCTTTTGTTATGTTAACAGTTTTATTTTTTTATTATTATTATTATTTTTGGGCTCAAACGTTACAACTGTCCGCTTTCGTCCCGCACAGTGTTGCCGCCGCGCACGTAAGTGTGATCGTCACTGATGCCGTTGCTCGTCGGTGTAAGGAAAAGCCCCAAACGGGCGACTTTGTTGTTGGCTGTGGCTCTCGAGTCTCTACACCGACGTGTGCGTATTTTTTTCTTTTTTTTCTCTTAACACAACATTTTTTCCTTGGGCAGTATATAGGCGGCAGTCTCCAGCGAGGCCCCGGTAAATTCATCCTCATTTTCCTTCACCTGTGAGTCATGCAACACTCCTAACACTCCCAAAGACAGGCCGTGTGCGTACACGGGGCGTACACTTTCACGACTCCGATGGCACTTTATATACCAGGGTCCGCCTTTTGTGTGTTGCCTTCTAATCGAAAAAGCGCTCTCTGGGGGTTATTTACTCAACCCACTGTATGCGGGCAATCGCTTCATACATATATACATACACTATTTTATATATATAGCAAAAGTGTTGCCAGTGTGCGCCTTATATACTCGCCCTCATTGCAACAGAAAATATATAAAACGTGTGAGCTGCTGCGGGATGGTGGTGCGTCTGTGTGCTGCTTTTTGGAACGGTGCGGGGCCCCGAAGAATTTATAATTACGCGCCAGGGGCCTTCCGGGAAATGTGTGTTTTGAATGGAAATCCTAATTTTTTTATTTTGTTGTTGCTGCGTGCGTGTCAGCGCGCGTGGGGCAACAAACAACTGCTGAATGGTAACGCCGACGAAACAGCAGCACCCTCTGTGCAGCAGGATTAAGATTAGGATTAACTGCGGCGATGAGGTCCATCGCGACGGCAACGGCACATAATCAGATTTTAATAACTGACTAAAAAGCGATCTCGCATCTGCTGAAAGCTTCCCGCGTGACATTTTCATTTTTCAAATGTGCGCCCATGCGGCCGTTGGCGTGCCCGCGAGGCCTCGCTTCAGCCGTGAGGGAAAGCTCTCACCTCGCCGGGGTGCTGGGGCTAGGGGATGAGAATGTAATGGACATCCCTAGACCAACTCTGCCCTCCTGGGGGGCGGGGAGGTACACCGAACTTTTTCGGGCTATTTCCTCGCTCGTTTCGTTCGTTTACATTTCATTTTTTTTCTGATGCTTTTTAATCAGTTGTCGATTTTAATCGTGCTTCTTCTTCCAGGAAGGCGGTTGAGGCTCTTATAACGATTTTTATTTTGTTGCCGTCTGTTAAAAGTCACTGCGAAACAACGGGAGGCTGCGATATGTGATAGGGCCAGGGGGCACCTTGAAAGAGGGTGACCTTTTCACTTGTTTTATGGCATGTACCTTATATAAATTATGGACTATATCTCGAAAACGATTTAATATTTATACAACACTTATGTACCCTCCCTTAATTATGTTGCCACTTTGGAATCCACCCTATATAAAATTAGCTACAAAAAGTAGGTAACTGCTTCATTTAGTAAAATATTTTCGACGCCCCTAAGCACCGGAATTTGCAGAAAAACCATTAATTACAATTTCTTTGCACGTCTGTTATATCCGAGCTTTTTCTGTTTGAGAACGGTTCATTTTCAAAACGTTAAATTGATAATTGCATATTTTTCGTAATTGCCTACATGCGTATTGCACAGTCAATTTTAAGTCGCAACATGCGCTAAAAATTACTGCAAAGGTGCATGTTGCTGTGAATATATGCTTTTGAAATTTCAAAAGCCGGAGAACATTAATTTCGGTATTTATTTTAAGTACGATGTTAGAATTGAATCACGTTAAACGCGTACTCAATAATATCATCCCATCCCTTTTCGTTTGCTCTTTTTAGCCCTAATCCCAGTTCTTTTAATTCTCAATGTTTGTGCACCAATACTGTTAAATTAAAAAAAGCATTATTACACTAACACTATTAAAATAAAGGTCCGACTACTTTACATAATAGAACCCGCGTCAGGACATAAATATGCTTAGGAGCATGGACATAAATATGCTTAGACAACACCCATTTTTTCATAAGCTTAGTTTAGAATTTTCCGAAATTGGTGAGAATTTCTCAATATAATGTAATAAAATTACTTAGAAAATTAATTTGAGCAAGTAGGTATACAGTACTTACCTTTAGCGATATATTCGCAACACTTTTACATTCTGGATATGAACGCTTTAATCCACACATTTTTTCTTATCCTTTGAAAGTGCATAAGCTTCGACAAACCGTGTGCAAATACTAGAGAAGAGCTTCTTTAGGGCGATAAACTTATACCCCAAGCGAACGGAACCTATATTTCCCCCCCCATTTTTAACCCTTGTCAGCATAAAATACATATACATACATATATAAGTACTATGTAGTTGTGTGCAGAAGTCATAAATCCTTATTTACTCCAAATATTGCCACGATCCACAGATAGCCGTGACTCATAGTTCTCTTATCAGCAATATAAACATCCGGTCGTAATTATAAGATTTTACATTATTTTGACCTCTACCAATCAATCTCAAAGTCAAACACGTTTTAAATATTTGTTTTTATATTAATTAAAAATAATTAAAATTTTCTTATTTTTCTTTCTCATTTTAAAGTTCAACATTCTTCCGGTACTGTTGTTTTCTGCATAGGGCATTTACTTCAGGTCGGATATCATATATTAAAAAATTGTTTTAGTTCATTGACAATTAAATGTAAACAAAAGTTTCTTTTAGAACAAAATTCCCCGGAAAATCATTGTCCCTGATAATACGAATCGTTCCCAAGAAGCAATCTTATCTTTATATACATAATTTATTCATCTTATCTTTTATGAAAATAACCAATATGTATTAATAAGACTTTTTGCAAAGGTTCATATACATGGGAAACTCTCCTATCACCAATTGTAGACTTAAATAATAGTTTCGCGTCTACTTTTCAGTAAGCAGTTGAAATTAAAAATTCTGTTAGCAAATCCTCCTTACTCATAATCAATTTTGACCGGACCATCTGTAGCAATTCCTAGGTTTTACACATAATTTCAGTGAATTTAGAAGCTTGAAATTTGAGATACAGGTAGAATTTCGGTAGAGGTAGGAGGTAGGATTTCGGTAAGGTACAGAAGAAGTAAAAACTAAATAACAAAGCATTTGTCCGAAAATATAAGTATACCTTACAGACGTTTTTACGGAAACCTTTAGATCTAGGTAGCAAAATTCTTTTGCTTATTGTAAAAGAAAAACTTATTGAAACCGAAAATTAAACGGATTTTTAATGCTTCTTTAACTTACACGTCATGTATATTTTTTTTCAATTTCTTTACATGTGGCTTTGTTTCTCTATGTAGTAAAATTGAAGTACATATATTTAAAACGTTATTTTACAATTTATCATAAATTTATTGCAATTATCGTTTTAATTACCTTCCAACCCGATCCGGGAAGTTCTTCTCACGTGTCATGGGATGAAGGCGCGTTATCGGACAGAAATTTTGCGAGTTCCGAATCCCCTGGGAAATTGTGCAGCCCACCCAAATCCGACAAAAATCAAGCCAGCTTATCTACCCCCATTTTCCATGGGCCACTTATCAGTTTTTAGAAAACCTCTAGCTTCTTTATTCCGCCCAGAGATCCTAGTCAAATGGATGACTTGAAACTGGGAATTGTTGGACTATTCAATGTCTTTAAAGCGACAGGTCGACCTTTGAAACTACTTGGCAATACTCAATCACCTCATCACCTTGAGATATTCTAAATTTGAAAAGCGAAAAACGAAAACAACCTGTGACCGGTAAAAAGGCGATAAATCCACCACTCACGGAAATTCCCCCATAATCGCAGCAATGAAAATGAGTCACCTGTGCCCCGGGTCGGCCATATTTGTTCTAGCGGAATGTGACTGTTGACAAGCGAATTGCCGTTATATAATGGCGGCAAAATGAAAAGAAATAAATAATATCTTGAGCAGCCCCCCAACCCTCCCTTAACAAAATTTATTTTCTTGAAAAATCAAGGACAAAAGCAGAACTTAACAGCAGGCCCTAGAGACACGTCAGCATCACATCTAATTACAAGGGCTTCGATTTCGGTGTTGCAACCCCTGGCCCGTTGCGGGGCGCGATGGAAGTAACAACGCAGGGCAACGTGTGTTTCGTCTTACAGAAAAAGAGAGGAGGAGGGAAAACGGAAAAATAAACAAGTAAACGAAACAGAAAAACATTAAATTAAAAACAAGCGAAGGTTCGGGGCGCTCCGAGGCCCGTCGTTCTTCTGTTGTTTTTCAATTTTGCTATGCTTGTGCCTTTGTCAAGCAGAATCGCATCTTGCCGCACCGCGCCCGCTCGACTCGAGTATCGTCGTCAGCGGCGTGAAAGGCTCTTGAAAAATAGTTAAAAGCGGGAAAAATGTTGGTGGGAGGGGCAGAGCGCCGAGGGGATAAGGCCCGAAAAAAAGGCAAAAACAGAAAAAAAATGAAAAAAAAAAAATAAAACAGAAAAATAGAAGCGAAAAGTAAATAAGTTCGGTGCGCTATCATAAAACATGACACATAAAGAGCCTTGGTATGCTCCGATGCGAGAACCCGTCGCTGAAACAGAACCGGGGCCTGTCGCGAGACTGCTGCCATAATACAGCGCAGTTATCTCGGCCCTGTGGCGCGCTCTTGTGTGTGGCGCTGGTGTTGCTGCTGCGCTGCGCCGTTGCAGCCGCCACTGCTTATTCATCTTGTTCTTCTTCTTCTCCATCTTCCCTGTACCCCTACCCGGTGCGCCCCTGGCGGAGAAAACCTAAGTACTTACCCCTTACCCTCCGCAATGGCTGAGCCACTGGGTTTTAGGGTGACCCTGCCAGGGGAGAGGAGGGGGAGTAACGAAAAGAATAACGGAAGTGATCTGGGCCAGCGGAGACTCGTGGGGCCACGATACTTTTTTTAAACCTGCACGTTCCGCCAACCGAACAGCGAGAAAGTCGTCGCTCGAAAAATGTACATGCATATTTATTTTATTTATTTATTTTTGCCCCAGCAATTTCCACGGCCGAATAACAATGCCAAAGTTCAACAACAACAACAACGAAAATGCAAATGGCGGTCGGCCAATTTCAAAATGGTATTTTAAAATGTAACTTTGTAAAATTACTTACTTCAACGATGATATAAAGAGCCATAAAACCGTAATATTCCTCCTCTAACAACTACAATGGAAAGTACTGGAAATAACTGATAATTGCAACGGACATAATAACTGAAAAAACCCCGAAAACCAGTTCCAACCGGTTTTTTTTAGGTTTATAATTTTTCTTCTTTTGTTTAATTTGTTCACTTCAACTTTATGTGATTTATTTTTGGCAGTACAGAATTAATCGGGGCCTGCCTCGTGACGTTGTCCCCGGAGCCTGCTTATCTCATTTCAATAGCGTCGTGCAGTATGCTTATGGATCGGGTGACGGTGCGGTGCGGGCAGGGGGCGCCACCGCGCACCACAGCGAGACTCGCCGCCAGAGTGCCTGGGTGTGGAGGAAGCATACAAAGCAAAAAAGAAAAAAAAGAAACATAACCCAAATAGCTTAAGAATTTTCCGGGGCCTGGCGCGAGACTGTCACGAACTTTAGAGATCTCGCTGCTCGCCGTTATTACATTATAACTGTGGTTGGTATACACACACATGCTCCGTTGCACACATACGGCACCAGAAGCACGCCGTTGTATGGTGTGGCGTAGTGCGGCGGGCGCGGGGTCTCAGCTTTATTCAATCGCATAATCGAACTCGCCGGGGGAGCTTTTGTGCATCCTTCTCGGGCGATTCGCCTGTCCATCGAGGCAAGGACGAGCGGGGTGAGTTTAACAGGGTCACCCCCACCCCCGCGTGAGACCCGTTATACTGGGTACACCTGTCTACACAGAGCCCCCCTGCCACTTCCCCCCTAATCAAGCTAATTACCAACTCCGCTAAAAGCTTGCAATTTTCTTCAAACTGCGAGCAGCTTGCCTGAATATGAGCGTGAGAGCGCGCGAGGGGTGTGCGCTTTCGATGAATTATTTATGGTTATTTATGCGCTGCATAATCCTCCGCTTCCCGTCGTGTCGTCGGCTGTTGCTGGCTCGCACACCCGACTCCGGTCCCGCAGCATAATCCACACAGCCGGCGTGTGTGGGTAAACATAGCACCCGACACCGCGCCATATGGCGGCACATAGCGCGGTAAATGGAATTTTTACTCCATAACATAAATTAATAATAACGGTATATAACCTTTATTATACACAATAGTTTGGGTGGGTATTGGTAACCAAGATGGCCACCAGATTTTTATTTTTATTTCACCGACTATCGGTAATTGGAAAGTGACACAATTTGCCTTTATAATTATAATTTTTCTTTTCTTTACGTTTCACCGAGAAAATGTTGGGCGCTTTTTTTTTTGTACAAATATTTGGCAATTTTTTTCTTTTTTGTAATTACAAAGTATTCACGCTTTTTTCAGCTTTCATTTTTCTCACTGGCGTGGCTTTGGTTTATTAGCGCGTAGCGTTTTGTTTTTGTTTTTCATTTTGTGCTGGCGAAAGATTTCTGGAAATTTTGCAATTAAAGCAGGGGATTTCCAGTTTTAAAAAACATTTTTATCGATGCAATGCACTTAATTAATCTTCTACTAAAGGAGAAAACACTACATTCTTTTTAATTTTTGTTATTAGAAAACAATTTAGGGATGCGGAATGCCTCGTGAGACTGATAGTTTTTCAGAATACTATACATATATGTACTATACATATGTATGTACATATGTATATGAAATTAAGTAAGTGGCAGAAAATTGTCCACTAACATCTACATATGTCAACAATCCTTCTCACAAACCCTTCATTTTTCAAAAACGACCACACTAAGCAACAACCATTATAAATTGTAGCCCACCCAAAAATAGGAGTTCTAACTCATTCTCAGAATTGTCTTTCATTTGTTTTCTCCTTTTTTTTCCAAAGTGCTTATCTTTAGAATGTGAGATTTATGTGTAAAAAAAAGAAAAAACGAGCAAAAAACTTCTCTAGCGATGTACTCCACAGCGCCAAGTAGGAACTGGGAACAAATGTGCCGCGCAACCATAAAATGCCTATATGCTACGCGATTGCGCAGGTTTGCACGGAATTTCTTTAGGCAACTCATGTGACGGTATCCACTTAAGAACTTGAGTGGATTATTCTTTATTCATGTAACCCCTTCAAATCACAATGGACTATTTTAACTGACAAATGTTTTTCGACAAAATAGGTATTATTATTAAATAATCAATGATAGTGCTGCGTCGCACCGCAATTAATATCGCTAACCAGAAAGCACTACATCATAAATCAGATTTGTGAGAACATAGCAACCAAAATTCTCAATTTGTGGCACGAGTTTGCAGTTTCGAACCAATTTATACTTTTGGATTATAAACAGTATCCAAAATGCTCGACTATGTTAAGCGAAACTAAAGGATTCTGATGAAATTTTTTTAAAATCGGAGGGCCACGAATTTATCATAAATTAGCTATAAAAGTCAATTAATTTCACAATATGTTCGTTATCTAAGCTCTTTGTTTATATAAAGGAAAGAAAACCGTTCACCCGCTGCGATAAGGAATATGTTGTGAAATTCATCAGTAGTACTCATAAAGAGATCTTTATCTGGACATATAAAGCATATACCCACATCTAAAGAATTTAGAATAAAAATAATAATTCGAGTTTTATATTAAGAGGAGGCATCTCCCAGTGAAGATCAAAGGACCGATCATCTACATAGCAGATGCGATTACTCAGTCCGCCCCACGTGACAATCCCCTTACATCATGATCACATATCGGGCATGACTGTATATATGAAATATGAACATATATATGTACATAAGATAGTGACTTCATGCTGCGTGTCATTATGTACAACCGCGGATTAAATAGCCCCAGCAGCTAAATATAGCCGCGCCCACCCATACAGATCCGCGGTCTGCCCCCCCAATGCGGGTAAAAAATTTAAAAAATATAAAAAATTTCGCGAACAAGTCGTAGTTTTAAGCCCAACGATCTTTTCTAGCCTAAAGTCAGTTAGAGTGGCTTGACTAGAGGTCAACAGTGCAAATCTAGCCCAAGGTCACACATAATCTTGCGAATGAGCAGTGGAGTAAAAAAAACACGACTCGCAGCTCATTTCATTTCCAATTATGGCAGAAAGAAAAAAAAAGCTCGGTTCTTAAAAGAAAGCGCAGCTGGTGCACACCTGTGTGAAGGTGAAGTGTGCCTTGGTGGTAGCGGAGCGCCTCCTCCTTCTCCTCCTCCTCCTTGGCCAAATTTAGATTTTTCTCACCAGGCACATGCTTGTTGTGCTTGGGACCTCTGAAGAAGGTTCCGGCAGCCCCCGCATGAAGCCAAAGGCTTGGGCATCCGGGTGCTGCCGTGTCGTGGGCTTTTGCTGCAGATGAGGCGCACCCGGGGAGCTCCGACCTCAGCCCACACCCCCTCCCTTCTAACAAAAAGGGGGCGCCTGGTGCAGCTATAGGAACTCTATCAAGAATTTTGTTAAAAACTTATTTACTAAATTTTATCGATCGTAGAGCTCTCTATGTACCGTCTTTTATGTTTTATGTTGTACAGGCGAGCATAGCTAGCACATAGCGCCCGGCTGCGATTGTGTGGTCGACGGGCACATAGCCGAGTCATCAATAAATAACGAGTTTTGAGCTCTGAGCTCTGGAGCCGGAGCTCCGGCTCGGGGTCGAACGAGCTCCGTGCGGGGGAGGAGGAGCGAATTTCGGTTTGAAATTTTGTTACGGCTATGACGGAAATGTGCGTAGGTGCAAGTGTGCATGGAACGTACTATAGCTACATTATGCGGCTCTAAAACTGAACTCTGCCAGCATGTCATGCCCAAAGGGGTCCAGAGGAGGAAAAACCTTCTTGTAATCCCTCCGGGAGCATGGCGTAAAACCCCAAAGTGCCTGGAAAATCACCCAAACGCAACCGGTGTACATACACCCAAAGAATTTGTATATTTGTTTGGAAGGTTTGTTTTTTAAAGGTTTTTATGCTTATTTTTTAAGCAGTTTTTGCCCTTATGCATGTACCTGTCTAATGCTAAGTCGACCGGCTCAACAAAACCTTTCATTATGTTGCCCGCGTATATAAACAGGTATTATGTACATATGTATCTACGTCTGAAAAAGGCTGCGCTCTGGTAAATGGTAAATAAACTGTCCAAATATTGGGAAATAACACTTTTTGTCGACTCACCCTACTCCGAGTCCGACCCTGGTCATGTAAAACAAACAAAACAGGCAACCGAGCCTGGAATGTAGCAACATTTCTTAGGAACGGTGAGGAGGAGGCACCCCCCTCAGCACGTTAACAAATCACAGGAAAAGTCTCGTTTGATCCCAGTTCCATTGCCTATAGCAACTGCTAAAATCCCAAATTATTTTATTCTTTGCATAAAACCGCGATAACAAACGGGACGTTGTCGCTAGGCAATTTGTAGAGCAAGACAGCGAAATATTTGGGTCAGGAAAAACTCAATTTTTTTTTCTTGTGTAATACAAGTATCTGGCCTTTAAAGATCCTCTTGCATTGAAAGGAATACTTTCTGAAGACAGTAAGATGAGAAAGGGCTCACCTGGGTAAGTATTATTAGGTACAAGGAATGAGTTGTTTTATATACATAAATGCGATTTCGGTGAATTTCACATGCAAATATGTAGGTTTCCAAAGCAACCGGCTCGATTTTTATGATAACGAGACGTGGAACCCTTTCTCCTCAAAGGGATTGGAAACCAAGTGAATGACCCAAGTAAATAAGCTTATTTAGCGAAAGACTGGCGTCGGCTGCTCCACCGGGGTAAGTCACATAGAGGTCACAAAAGTATCATAGAAGGTATATTGGCACGATGCACGGAATATGGTCTTCTCTCTAGACTCTAGAGTCTAGAGCTTCATTAATCCGGTTCTCGGGGTCTTTCTTTGATCGTGCCGGAAGTAGTAAACCCATTTTTTTTTCTGGTTATAATGAGTAGAAATTAAAAAATTTATAGATAAATTCCCATTAAAGTTTCGCTAGTTGCCCGAGGCCATGTTATCATTTCATTTTCTATGTACTAGAACTACATTCCCATGGTCGTGCGCCAGCCTATTTAATTTCCTTTTTTTTTCGAGTGTTTTCTTGGCACGTTTTTCGCTTTATGCTCTTTTCACTCCCCTTGCTCTACTTACAAGAAATTTCTTCAGAATTACTTAACGGGTGCTTCTTATTGAAATCGAACCCTTGAGTTTTGAGTATTAAAAGCAGACTTCGTTCAGGGGTTAGGTGTTACGGTTTTTGTGCATTTTATGATTGACTATGGATATACAAACATGAACCGATTTGCACGAATTTATACGTATGTAAAGTAAGACTGTCAGGTAAAAATATAGGTACTTCTATCAAACACATTTACTAACTACTGCAAAATTTCCTGTGAATTTAGCATTAATATTTTCCACAGTGTGAAATAAAAATTCTCTTACTTGCAATCCAAGTACTTATGTAACTAGAAGATCCAAATGAATGAATGAATGAATTTAAATATTAGTAAGTCTAGAAAGGTATAGAAAGTAAAATAACTTATCTTAATCTCTACGTTAAGATTTTCTAAATGATACCACAATTGCTTGGATAGAAATAAAAATACGATAGCTTGAACCATGAGACTCATATTAACGTTCCTAGCTAAATTAATTTCGGTGATAAACTGTAGCGACAGAATGACTCACTTTTGCAGCGATCTAAATAATTGATAACTTCATTAAACGATAATTTCAAAACAAAGAGAATTACCAATTACCTACTTTAGGTTAAACTGATAGCTTAAATAAATCCAGGTATATAAGACGGATTAAAAAGGCACAAAAGCATTGTTAGAAAAACAGCAACTAAATTTCGTTTTGCTCAAGAATTACATCCTTTAGCAAATAAAATAAAATGAACAAAAGCTCTCATTTCTGTCGAGGATTCATTTAAAATGTAATGTATGTAATTACTTTTTGATAAAACTGCTAATCTCAGCGTTCTTTGGGGATAATCAAATGAAAAGCAATTGAAATTTCTACCGTGCTGGTGGTCTGCTGTTGAGTGTTTTGTAACACCACAGCCATAAATTTTCCCCTACAACGAAAAATTCTGATAAAATCTCCGAAAAAATGAAATTTATTTTAGAGAATGCGAATCTTGTTCCAAGATAAGCAAAAGTCACTCAATACATTCACACAAAAACCGGCAAAGATAAAAGAAAAAAAAAGTTATTAAAAAATAAAAAATGGCAACTAGAAAAAACCCTGCGACAGTGTTTCGCAACGAAACATTCCCAAGGCATGCGAGTGTGGGAGCTTAGCTGTATCTAGCGTGGGAGGTAGCGAAGAAGTGGAGTAAAACTATCTTTCGAGCATAGACGATGAAAACATAATCCCCTCGGTCGGCAGACACCCCCGCACCTTAGGTACCCATAATGAAATTTTCCTCCCGAGTTGCACTGTACGCCGAGTGAACCGCAAAAACAAAAAAACAATATTCTGGAAAAAAATGTACACGATGGGAAAATGCACACTGTCGACATACATACCATCAATATCTGCATTTCTATTTTTATGATTTTCTAATATTTCGTGGGAGTTTTACGCTTGATTGAACCTCTCTTAAGGATACTCGTTTCTTTTTTTTCCTAATCATCTAGGCAACAAATTGGCGACTTATTTGCATGTTATAATCAGCATATATTGAACCATTTAAAATAACTCAGAAATTCGATGAAATTCAATTGTGATTGGGGTTTTCCATGGCAAGGGAGTTTCGGGTCTGGTGAAATAATAAACCCAAGGCACGAGTCATTCTCTGTCGAGGTAGATGTTTTAAAAAGAAATGGGGAAATCCCCCCAACTCACCTAACCACCCAACAAACATGTCAAGAAAGTTGCGTCTTATTTTTAGTCATCTCTTCTTATTTACTGAAACTTATATACGAAGTTACTGAATGTCGCCGAAGCACAAGGTTGATGGTCTCAACTTACAGTATTATATGTTTTTATTTCTTTATAATAATCCAATTTAGAAATTAAGAATTATGGCGTAAAGTCAATGAGTATTATTTGCATTAAGTTTAGAGATAACCATTGAATGTCTTTTAAGAATCAAAAAGAGAACTTGATAGTTTTTAGACGTTTAGGAAAAAAATATTAAGTACCAGTATCCTTAATTAAAAGCAGAATTTTATTGAAGTCTTTAAAACTAAATAGGTATGTATTTCCAAAATACTGGAAGTAAAATTCTTTAAAGGTGAATTATTTATTGAAGATGCTTTTATGACGGTTATTATATTACACAAAAATGGAAATTGAATTGACAATAAAATTAGTATAAATATTGAAACGAAGCTTTGAATTGGTAGAAATTTACCCATACCTGAATAATCATAATCGTATTCATCTTAAATTTAGAATTTAACTAAAGTACACCCTGTCTACTGACGCTTTCACATGCGTGACGACTGTAACCCAAATGTCGTAAGAACATATATTCATTACGCCTTTATTTTTTATAATGCGCAATATTCTTCTAGTATGACGATTAATCTTTACGTAAGTCGTAAATAAAGAGTAAATCCAAATAAACAAATTTTTTAAACTCACGTAAGATTTCTTTATTATTTTCTGACTGACGTGGGTCAAGTCAAGAGCATTATTTTACACTACGGAAAAAAAACTAAACTAACTATAATTTACGACGATTTTTTTGATTGAAAGCGGTTGCTTTTTTAAGAAAAGTTGCAATTTATTGATGTAAACCAATTTTAGATACGTGGACGCTTTGAGACTATATATTTGACTCTTTCATTCCCAAACAACACGTGAGCTGCTAGAAACAGTTGTGCAAAGACGCGTAATCAACTGGTATTTATTACTTCAAGGAACAATAGATTGTTTCTTTCTGCGCTTTTCTAAGCTTACTTACTTACTTACTTTCTGGTTGTTTTTTTAGTTTTTTTTTTTTATTGACTAATTCGGTGGTGCATAACTTTTCAGTTAATGTTTTAGGCTAAATAGGTTACAAAGGCAACGACTTTAATTTTATATACCTGCTTCTTTTGCTGTAAAACCACTGTGCTTCATCAATTTTCGTTTTTTTTTAAGAATCTTACCGAAACAATGCATTTTAACGTTATTTTTGTAATTGTTTCTTAAATTTTAATGGTAACAGCTAATCGTGAATAGTTCTAATAACATTGGCAAGTCGTATCTTCTTAATCCTTGACATCCAAAAAGCAAAAAAAATCGTGTTCTGTTTAATTTAAATTACATCCATTCGCTCCTAATTAACATAGTAAGTGCTTTTTAAATTAAATTTCAGACTGCTGCGTAGAATGAAGCTCATGTCGCAGCGCATAAGCATCCAGTTTTTCAGTCTGAATTTCCTCCACTTGATTTCTTGTCCCTGTATAATGTTTTGATACGCAAATGAAGCTTAACATCTATAAATACATGAAAACTTTTCGACAACATATTAGATCCACAATCTTAAAATTTTCATGATATTAAATCGGTGGCCTTAAAAACTAGCAGGCACATATTTTTATGGAAATGGGTAGAGAATTTAGGGGGCGATCGCCCGGGGCGAAAAATCTGTGCGCCTCCTCTACTTTTCACATGTACTTTTGCACAATATCAACATGAAGCTCCAGAAAATGTTTAAAAATTAAATTCTTCAATAAATTTAATTAATGTCGATGGAAACATGACTATTCTACAACATACATATGTATGTATGTATGCAGATTCTTTTGCAGCTTCTAAACAATTCCCCACCCCATAATAAATTAACTTATGTCGTTCTGTTGTTTCTAAGGGAAACTGACTGTTGATTACGGGCTTCCGATTGAATAATGTAATGACTAATTAACTTATATTAAAACTTACTACTCAACGTCTCCAAATACTCATGTATGCACCTTACATATGAGAGAGAACTCGAGGTAAATTGAATAATTTTTTTTCGTAATTATGTGATAAATTTAAACGTATTTTAAGAGCCTTGTCGTGTTTCTGTTAAAATGCAAACAATTTTAAAATAACATAGAAAGAAAAATGTTTATCCATGTAATTTTAGTATGAGATTTTTGAGATTTATGAGTAACAGAGAACCTGATGCAGTAGACAAGAAAAAAAGATTGGATTTTATTTTGTTACCAACAGCTAAGTATTTAATAATTGTATAATAATATGTTTGTAATTTAATTACTGATTGAGGTTATGTAACCGTAAAATAAACTAAAAAGTTGCAAAGTTCCACAAAAAAACTGGTTGAGATCAAGGCCTTTAAAGCAATTATGTGACCTTTTTGAAGAATTTTAAAATGAAAACTACTAGCAAGTATGTGTAGGGTCCAATGTGTGTGTTTTTGTGTTTGCGTGGACAGGGTCGATTAAATTGACCTTTGCAGAGCTAATTAAAGACAACACGAATTAGAAATGAAAATATAAATTTCAATAATGAAGAAACCCTCCCTACTTTACCCTCACTTGGCCGGCTCCATCCCTCGACCCTCATCCCGTCCTTTCGTTAACGATGTCTTCATCTTTTTTATTTATGAGAAATTTCTTGTCTTGAATTACAAAGAAGGCAGTCTCGCGACGGGCCCCGATTAAATTGGACGGAACACCAGGCCACGTCGTGTACATAGAAAAGTTTCTCTGGCACTCAACTCTACGAAAAGAATTTGCCCCATTCACAAAAACACACCAACACACAGACAGGCGGCATGTGCTTCCGCCGGATAGTGCGGCGGAGGGGGCAACTTCCAGGCAAAACTCTACGAAGAAATAACCTTATATACTTCACACACACACACACATGCGACGCTCCAAACCGCTTCGTGCGGCCGCCTGTGCACACACTCTGCTATATACATATACATATATTTACTTAAATAGTTTGTACATAGGCAGCTCATGCCGCGGCTCAAAGCTGCCGCTGGGAAGGCTGCCGAAAGCGGCGAGGAGGCAGCGCGAAGCAGCGGGAAAAGCCACCAAAGATCGCGACTTAAGCCCCCCACCCCCGCTCCGACGGGCCCCCTCCGGGACGACCCGCTGAGCTTGCTGAAACCAAAAGCGTGTTTTTGCTTTTCTTTTTTTCGCCAAATCAGCGCGAAACGAGCGAGCGGAAAAAGAAAAGGTCTCGTGGGAATCGAATCGTGTGCAGGAAAAAGCTCGTCCCGGCGGTGCGCTTTACATAAGACGCTGCAAGTTATGTACACCGCAAGTCTCGCAGCTGTGCGCAGCCCGCTGCCGAGGCTGCATGCAGCTGGCAGGGAGAGCTTTTCGCAGAGCTTTGGGTTTAATTGACGGTTTCCTTGGAGTTCGAGAAAAAGCGCCCGCGTTTAAGGGAAGCCAAAGCCAACCCTCTTTTGAGCCCCGGAGAAAGCCCACGAGGAAGGCTATTTTTAGAAAATGAATTTCCGGTGAATTGGAGCTATGCGGCTTATTTTGCATGTAGAACGCCATCTGTGCGAGAGATATTTCACGATTCTGGAATGAATATGACAAATATGGCAGCCCTAAAGCGTCATTCACCGTTTTATTTTTTTTATATCGGATTCGATGCGAGGTTTGGCAGAAAATTTAGCACTGAATTGAAATTATGAATAGTAGTAGATATCAAAATATTTTTACTTCGCGAAAATAAAATCAAGTTGCCTTGGTCAAAAAATATTAGAATAGCATTTCGAAAAACTTAATACCAAACAAATCGCTAAATGTGCTTTACATTTGGACGTTTAGTAACGATAATGGAAATAGTGAAAATTAAGATTAAATGTTTTAATAATTTCTATTCCAACATTTTTGTCATAAAAAAAAGGCAAGATTTTAGTGCGATCTTGAACATTTGATATTATGCCTGAGCAAATTCTGTTATAACATTTGATTTACCACCATGTCGGTAATAAGTAAACATCGCTTTCCTCGACTCACAATAGCTTTAAGATAAACATACATAGCGTATTCATCGTATTTAACTGGAATTTTGAAAAATAAAAGGAATTTTGCGGTGGATGGGACCACTTTCCATTTTGTCAAAATTAAAAGTAAAATATTTCGAAAACTGAAGCCGACAGCCAAGAAATTTCTTCAGATCTTTTCGTTTTAGGCTCCTGCAAAATTTCATTGTAATCCCTGAGAGCCCCTTATTTCAAACTTAAATTAGCATTTTAAATACTTACATTTGGAACGCTTCTCAACCTTGAAAACTTAACTCTTGGCATTTTTTAAAATGTGAATTTTAAGCTTAAAACTATAGCACTATAATTTGTTTGCACACTTAAAGTAACACGTTTATACACTTATTCAATTTTAAACTTAATTTTTAAGATTAATTAAGCGGGGCGAGCATCGACACTTGTTGCAAAAATCGCGACTGGAAATCGAGTCTCCCTTGAAAAAACGGCGACAAGCCGTCTGTCACCTGTGGCATTTTCACGGCTTTTTTAAAGTCGCACATCAAGTGAAATCCTTCAAACAGCCCCCACAGACCAAGCAGCCGAAATTCTCGTTCACAAAATTTTATCCTCATTTATTCGGTATCGCAACAAAAGCCATCCAAAGAAGTGAAAACGGGAGGTAAGTTGGTGCACTTTAAAAAAAAAAACTAAACCGATACCAAATGAGCCCATCTTCACGCGTGTTCAGCACTTATTCATCACCCAAAAAGCGCTCAAGTCACGTCCGTCACTTTGGGTGCAATTGTGTGCCGTGCGAGCACCCCTCACTGACGCCCCACAAACGAACGAAGCTTGTCACTCTGCAGCCCGAGAGTGTGCGCCTGAATTATCATTTTTTTGGCCGTGTGTTGTAAAGGAAAAATTTTTCATCGTCCGAGGGAAAATTCCGTGTGATTAAAAAAATTCAGTGAGCAGGTGGAAGCAATATTTCGGGGACGCGTAAATGATCGCGTCAATAGCTGCCGTTGAAGAGGTGCTCCACAAAGAGCTGGGCACATTTTTGGGGGCCTTCTCTCGCCATTATTAAAAAAAAAAGAACTCAAAGAGGAACGGGTGAAGATTTTCCTGGTCGTGCGGGGGGAAATTTTTTTTTTTATTTTCAAGTGCAAAGTTTTCCTCAGATCGCGCCCATATGTGTGTGTGCGTGACTCGAGGTGCAATGGATGACGTTTTCCCGTGACTGACATTTGTTTACGAGAGTGTGTTGATGGGATTATTTGGTACGGAGATATTTTTTTTTATTCTGTGCTGCATTTTGCTTGACTCAGCTCAGGCACAGGCCAGCAGAGCCTCAGTGAAGTTTTAATTCAATAGTGACGAAACAGTGCGAAACGTCCAAAAAAGAACTCACAGCTAAGGGGGGAAGGAGGAAATAAAAGGAAAACGGGCAAGTGCCAACTATTTCTCGCCCGCACAGGTTTAGCCCAGGTACACAAGAACTTAACGCACGGAGCAGCGCAATGGAATCCGACGAGGACACCTTCGACAATGACAACGTCGACTCGGGGAACGTTTCGAGCGGGGACGACGATTTCGCGATGGAGGTCGACATCACCAGCTCGAAGGACCGCCAGACGGAGCCCGAGGAGTACCAGTACGAGGTACTCACCACCGACCAGATCGTCCAGCACATGGTGGACTGCATCAACGACGTCAACAGCGTGGTCAATGTAAAGTATCATAGTCATAGCATTAGTACACCACCACCCACAGTTCACTCATCCACCCCCGCAGAGCACCCTGTCAATGTCGCCCCCTCCGGAACAGCTGACCCAAACTCTGCTGCTTTTGTCTCCTCTGCTCTGGTCCTCGTCGTCGTTGTTTATCAGCTTTTGTCAGAGTGCCAGCAAAAATTGAGCAGTGCGTTAAGGTTATTTTTATGTTACGGTGAATGCCTTTCCTTGGCAGTGCCGGGGGCTGCAGGAGCCCGGCCCCCACTCCTGCCGCAGTCATTTATTCCGAGGCAATTAGAATTTCCACAAAGTACACCTAGAAGAAAAGAGTGCGGTCACAACCCCAATGAGGTTCCAAGAACCAATTGCTCGGTAGGAGAGCCTCGAGTAAAACTGTCTCACTCACAAATATGTAAACAATTGGGGCTACCGCGAACGGGTTAAATGGGAAGGCTTGCCCAAACTAACTAACTACCCAAGTTAGAACATTTCCAACGCCAGTTTTTATGAATTCATGTGATTCATCGGCTTCGCGGTCGTTACTCGAGGAATTGTTTACATTCAGGAGCGGCTTTAATTCAATTTCACAATTGAAACATTTCTGACCCAAGAAATTAGTCACTGACTTTGATCCTATACACATTTTAGTATCTTATTTTTTTCAATTTTATCACTTTCCACTTCGGAATGTGATTTTAAAAATTGTTTTAGTGGATTTTGTCTATTGTAATTGTGGGCATTCAGGAACTTTAAAATTCCACTTAAGGTCACGGCTATTTTTAAGTACTGCGTAATTAGCAGGGCGACCCCGAACAGCCTCTAATCTGTTTGAAGATTAATTTACGATACCATCAACACTCTAGAGTCATTTAGCTTTTAATCGATTTGGGAAATCTAAGCAGACTCGTTTATTGGGATAGTTTAGCGGACTGATAGATTCAATTAATTACAACAGCTTTCCTAAGACCGAATTCAATTCGAAATAAATTCCATCCTACAAAGTTATCTACATAAACAATCAGTTTGGTTTTCGCGCTTAATTCAAATCTTTCAAAGTAGTCTTGTATGTAGCAAACGGTCCTCTGATTTTTTTTGCAAATATCAAATATGAAATCACTAATCAGAATCGATTTTGAAATCGGAGACTCTAAAAACTTCCACAAAATAGAGATAAGAGTTAGGCAGCTTGTTGTTTATATTTCAAGTGAAAATATGCATATGGCTAAAAAAATTGATTATGCACAAATAAACAAAATCCACCCAACAGAAAAATAAATTCAATACTTTAGATTTATTGGTTAAAACTAAACGTACAAAAATGAAGTCATCTAAATCTAATTGCGGTTATCAAAACAAATAGAAAACACGCTGGGTGCTTACTGATTAATATACAATTTGGTCTCCAAACTTCTGTTTGAATCAGCCTTGATAAGATTGGCTCAGCGGTGGAGAAGTAACTTCCAATTTTGTGAACTCGGAAAGTTAAAGAAATTATCTCGCCCGTCCGAAGTTCGAAGAAAATTTGTTTTTTATTTGTGTCATGCATTTTCTTACCTCATTTCTGATTTCTGATATGCACTTTAACCCTTTCAGTACCGTAAGATAAAAAGTGGCAAGCAAATATTATCTTTTAATAAATAAGTAAATTTTATATCTCAAAGAACGGCTCTGAAAATGGATACTTGGGAGTGTTTGGAGTCGGTGATTTCAAACCTACCCTTAAATTATAAAGAATCGAATATTTCGGAAATAAATCAAACTTAGTACACAGTCCTAATTCTAGTTTTCGCATCAATGCAGAAACAGCAAGCTAAAAAATCTCTGAAAGCTTTTTAATTGAATAATACTTATAATAAAATTTACATTACACTTCAGAGCTCGACTCGACAGTGCTTTGAAGTGTAATTCTATCTTCGATTTTCTATACTCATTTTGCACACTGAAGCCAAATTGAAATGCCTTTAAAAAGAACATTAAAATGCAATTCAGCTATTGAGAGCCCTTGGCCCTGTTGCGATTCCGCCGCAGAAATGCCCCTGGGTATTTTATTTTCTAATTTTAATTAAAATCCACCTTTGCAGAGTGTGGTGGCATCCTGCGGGCCACACGTCCACTTATGAGTGAGTCACGGCCGAGTTATTGATTCGATGCTATTTCGATGCACCTCGCCGGCAATCGCGGCCTCTCGCAGATAACCGCCTCCCGCGCCCCCGCGCGCGATGTATCAATTAAACGATTCCCCGCGCAAGGAGTCCAACATACTTTCCTCATTTTTATGCTTATTTCGCTTCGACACCGAGCATACAAGGGCCGTGTTGATAAATGGCCCCCGCGGATCGCAACTCAGAAATTACTCCACTTGGACTTTGCTATTTGTAAGAAGTAAGCATAAATTGCAGCGCTCATTTGATAAATTTCTGTAGGGCTCATTTGACGAGGGAAACTGTTTGCTCTGCTCATTGGCTCTAAAAGGTTTTAAGATTGTATTGATTTGGTTTGCTTATGGCAAGCTCTTGTAATTTTTTAGTTTATGTGGGTGTTTGAAAAAGTATTCTTTCTCGTTGAAACTGATACGTTTCTTACATAAATATTTTTTTAAGGGGCTTCGAGAACATTAGCTAAATGAAGCTCATTCAAAAATTACTGGGGCTTTTATAGCTGAATTGCATGTAATTTTTCTTATGTCAATTTTTACATGCAATTCAGCTGTAAACAGTCAAACGCTTTGTTTCATTTTGAAATAAATTACGAAGACTCTTGACTTGATACCTCCAAGGACCGTAAATTAAGTGAAAGTTATGTTTAACTTACCTCTTTTTTCACTCTTGTAAAACTATCCCAAAAGAAGTGCTCCACTCAAAACAGTCTAAAAATTAAAGAAAAAGAATTAGTTATCACAAGAATATCCTCTGTTTATTTATGAATTGCATAAAATTCAGCTAGTTAGTTTTTCATTTTTCTAAATTACATTTATATTCATTCCCACAAATTCATTACTTAAATTTATCAACAAAAGGAAGAACACTTCTTTTAATTAAAATCCTTTAGCTCCCCAGAACGACGACACGGATCCTTCTAAACCATTTTAAATGGGACAAGGAGAAGCTCATGGAACGATATTTTGATGGTAATGAGGAGAAATTCTTTCGCGAGGCGCACGTCATAAATCCGTTCAATAAGCCAACATTAATAAATGTACCAAAGGTAGTCTACAATAACATTTGAACTAAATAAAATTCATTAATTCGCATTTTGCATTTAAACAGGTATCTAGGTCAGGAACAGAAGAATGCGAAATTTGCTTCTGTTCATTTCCACCAAGTGTAAGTAAATTTTATAATTCAATTTAATGTTTGTTATAGCTGAATCTGTTATAATTATTTTTTACTATAATTACTTCTGCAACCTAATTGTTGATGTCATTTAAAGAATTAGAAGTCTTAATTTATTTGTACTCAAAAATCTCTTTGACATTGCACCAAATTCAGCGATTCAGCTAAAATAACTAATGTGAATATTAATTTAAATAAAAATTTGATTTTATAGATGATGACAGGACTAGAGTGTGGCCACAGGTTTTGTACACTATGCTGGGGGGAATATCTCACAACGAAAATAATGGAGGAAGGTCTTGGGCAAACAATTGCGTGCGCAGCACACGGCTGTGATATTTTAGTTGATGATGTGACTGTCACTAAACTTGTTCCAGACTCAAGGGTGAAAGTGAAGTACCAACACTTGATCACCAACAGTTTTGTAGAGGTAAGTATTTTATCGCCTCAACACCCTTTAAAAGTATGCAAAATTCGAAAAGCTGCCAGCGCAATTCAGCTTAACGAAACAAATTGCTGAATAACACATTCTCATTCTGCGAAAATGAATTTTTAAAGCCATATTAATGTTAAGGTATTTTTTATTCCTGTGATTTGTAGTGCAATCGACTGCTACGCTGGTGTCCGTCAGTGGACTGCACATATGCCATTAAGGTATCATACGTTGACGCCCGTCCAGTTCGATGCAAGTGTGGTCACACGTTTTGCTTTGATTGTGGTGAAAATTGGCATGATCCAGTGCAATGTCGGCTGCTTAAGAAATGGATTAAAAAATGCGATGACGATTCAGAGACATCAAATTGGATTGCGGCCAATACTAAAGAATGTCCAAAATGTAATGTAACAATTGAAAAGGACGGCGGCTGCAATCATATGGTCTGTAAGAATCAAAACTGCAAACATGACTTCTGTTGGGTGTGTCTGGGCTCCTGGGAACCTCACGGCTCCTCATGGTACAACTGCAACAGGTATGACGAGGATGAGGCCAGGGCTGCACGGGATGCACAAGAAAAATTACGATCTTCTTTAGCAAGGTAAGAATGATTATTTTTAATAATAAGTAAAACGGATTGTTATTTTTTTTTCCTTCGACAGGTACCTTCACTACTATAATCGATATATGAACCACATGCAGTCATTAAAATTTGAAAATAAATTATACGCCTCGGTTAAACATAAAATGGAAGAGATGCAGCAGCATAACATGTCTTGGATTGAAGTAAGTCATTAGTTTTGAGTTTTTTTTAGCTTGCAGGTTTCTTATACAAATTTAAACTATTCAGCTTAGAGAATTTTTAGTTAATATTTATTTGTTGTTTCTTTTAGGTTCAATTCCTTAAAAAGGCTGTAGATATTCTCTGCCAGTGTCGTCAGACTCTCATGTGCACGTATGTGTTCGCCTACTATTTAAAGAAAAACAATCAGTCACTGATATTTGAAGATAACCAAAAGGATTTGGAAACTGCAACGGAGAAATTATCGGAGTATTTGGAGCGCGACATAACATCGGAGAATTTAGCTGATATTAAACAAAAAGTTCAGGATAAATATAGGTGAGACACGATGCAATTATTTTAAAATTTTCCTTACTAAAAATTTGATTTAGTAAGAATTGTTTCATAAATTTCGTGGCTGGCTTAATAAATAAGTGGACAGAGTTTTGTCATTGCTCTTGATATTCAGAACTCTAAGATCAATCTAAATAAGCACTTGAAATATTCAAATACAATTTAAAATTATATATTTTTTCAGATATTGTGAAAAAAGGCGTAAAGTTTTGCTTGACCACGTGCATGAGGGCTACGAAAAGGACTGGTGGGACTACACGGAATGATAAACCGAAGAATGCGATGCAGTAGCGATTAAAAATATTCAAAAACCAACAGGAAAAAAAAAACAATTTAAAAAATCTTCAAAGGGAGGAAATACCGTTATTGCATAAATCAAAAGAAAGTGGCGAGCATTTTCTTCTTTGTTATGTTTAAATTTAAATTTAAATAGAACTTATAATCGAAATTTGTTTTATGAAGAGAAAGAGAGACACAGAGAGCAAGAGCGAGAGCGTGAGAACGACTATATCTC
Source organism: Machimus atricapillus (assembly GCA_933228815.1). Classification (NCBI taxonomy): domain Eukaryota; kingdom Metazoa; phylum Arthropoda; class Insecta; order Diptera; family Asilidae; genus Machimus; species Machimus atricapillus. The sequence continues at coordinate 41,599,814 of OW121787.1, read as the reverse complement.
AAAGCTGAAATGCTGAAAAATAAATTTGTGTTAATAGAGAGCGTGCGTCTCAAGCGCGCTATAAAATTATAAGAAAATGAAAAAAAAACAAATTCCTCTGTAAAAAAGCAAGACAAACACAAGAAATAGTGTAATGCTCTTGATCTTATCATTAATTAGTTCTAATACCCACTTGTTTGTTAATTTTTAACAGATTGTGTGAAGAGATCGTAGGCAGACAGATCAGTAAATAAGCACTTAAATTCTCAACAATAATAAACACATGAAAAGTAAATCCAACAAGTTTAAATGGAGAAGAAATCTAGGCAGACACAAAAAAGAAAAATTTTTGAATTTTTTTAATTATGGAGAAGTTATTTTCTTAAGATCTGATGAAAGTAAGTCAAGACAAAAAGATATATTTAAAAACTAATAAAAATTTACTTTAAAACAAGTCGACGTGTCGTTTCTGTTATGTGGTCCAGCTCACGTGTGCTCCGCTCCAAGCCTGTCACTCCTAATTCATCGTGAAGCAGACGTGTCCCGGGGCCCGGCGAGAGACCGGAGAATGGTTTCGTTTTCCTGAAAGGGGCTGACTAGTCGACCGGGGGCACTTGAATAAATTAATGCAATTACTTTAACGCAATAAGGGTAAACTAATTCAATCATAATGATGGACTTGTCGCGCTCAAACCATGCTATGGGAGAGAGATGGTCGCGAAATATTTATTACCTGGAAGTTAATGCTCTGGATTGGGTCGGGGAAAATTCAGCAAAGTTCAAATACAAACGGATTGGTGGAGAACATATGCTTTTTAATAAATTTTGGTCTTTCATAAATTAATAAAAACAATTCAAGACAGTTTTGAGAATTTTACTCAAACTTATACGTTTTTATTTCAATATCTCCAAAATATTTCACGTAAAATATCACCAACATCGATAACAATGGAATACAAAAATCAACAAACTGAAATATGAATTTTGCCAATACCACACAATTGAAAAAAATATTTGCTTCGTTTTAGTCGTACAATAAAACAAATTTGACGACTCTTCGCTTTTATAAAAAATTCTAAGTTTTAATAAAAGCACCTGATCTTCTGGTCGATTTAAGTAAACATTCTTTTGGGGCAATTTTAAATGCAATTCCATTTCAGATCCATATAATCTACATATTAAAAATGCGACTAAATGCGATTATATACTTGGATAAATAGCCTCATTTCGGACAGAACTTTAAGGATTCCATTTTGCAACCTTGGATTTCAAGTGGATGACAATGAGGAAAACCACAAATGGCAATATTTTTCTTGCTCTATATTTTTAACCCAATTGGTCGGAAATCAGACAAATTTCTAACATCGAATTTTAACTATAACGTCAAATTTTAAGTTTTATTACGATTAAAATGAGAAAGAGTTTTTTTATGAAATGGAATGAAATTAGAATTAAGGCTTATTGTTAAATCTGTTAAATTATGATTAGGACAGTTATTCAGCTATTAATTAGTCGTAGTTGAATAACCGTTATTAACATTAACGTGGTAAGTATAGTTTAATTCAGATGATCAAATGATAAGCTTGTAAAACAGTTTTCAAAAGATAACCCAGTTTGAAATAGCTGAATTAAATTTTGAAAAATAACTGAGGAACTTATGTACACATTTAGTTTGAGGGAGCTTCAGCTACTTACTCCTAGTCTAAATAAGTCCAACCGGAAGACGTTACACGCGATCCTAATTTGAGCGGTGATCTGAAACAGGCGCGCATGTCGCGATTAGCGCGCTATCAAAGACAAACATTTTTGAATTAATAAGTTTCGATTCCATTGTTTGTCGAATGATTTTGGTCCACGCATAATTTCCATGATCTGTCCAACTAAATAAAATGATAGCGTTCTCGATTGTCGAAATATGCGTGAATGTGGTGATCTTTAGCCGCGATTATCTGACCTGAAACGCACCGCGTAGAATCAAGCTAGCGGGGGTCTCGCGCACAATGGCGGGTGGGATGGATAAATAAAAAAATTAAAAACACCAACAAAAGGTCAAATTGGTGGGATGTAAACAAAAACGATGAAAAAACCCCAACAACGATCGTCGAAAATTGGCTGCAACCGCTGGGGCAGTGTGCCAGAGTGGCGGACAATGCCGGTGGTGACCGCTAAATGTTGACTTTTTGAAGGATCCATTATTCGATTTGCGTCCAATTCCAGTTGATTCGCTAATCGTCCCCCCAAATCGAATTACGTTGAATCCCAGCCACAAGTCCGGCGGAGGTGGTGGTAGTGGTGGTGGTGGTCAGGTCACCAGCAATTGGACGAGCCATCCCCTGGCCGAACATCTTGCAGTTCTTGGTCGAAATCCGAACGTGCAGCTCTCTCTGTCCTCGCGCTCTCTTCCCAGCCTCCATCGCGATAGTACCGTTATATTACTTCCGGGCATCAAGCGCATCTAGATCTAGATCGGTTACGATCAATTCCGCGAGCTTTTTTTCCGCTAATATACATATATTTTGTTTTATTTTTATTTTGGTCAGAAAGGTAACTACCGCCTTTTTTTCCGCGGTCAGCAATTGTTTGCTGGGTGAAGTAAAGCTCATTTATCGCGTGCCGGGGTCCATCGCTAATTGCCATACCTGGGGCAAACGATTTCGGTTAGCACGTCTCACCTGCGATCGCGAAATCTCGAAACCCTGACGCGTGCGCGAACAGTTCTGAAGCATCCTCCCGATCGATTGTAGTGCAATTCGAGTTTAAGTGGCCTTTTTTTTCCCATCTAACTAAAAGTGTTTTTTGTGGCGCTGTTTCATAGTGCAACTAATTTAACGATCCTTTCGCGGCGCAATTAATTGCTCTAAAATTTAAAATATCCCCCCAGCTCCTCGGTTAGGGCCTTGTGGCGGCCGGTGATAAATATTGTCTTCGACAGGTCTTTGAAACTATTGTTAAACACCTGCAGCTTTTGAATGGAAAAGCCCTGGCTTCAATTTTATTCAATACGGTGAGTATCAAATCAATCAATACGAAAATCGATGGCACCTCGGGCTGTGGTGTGGTGCTCCCCGGAACGGAGCCAGGCTGCCACTGATCGAAAGCGTAAAGTTTGTCAGGTGGTGCCTGGAAACCTTCGGTTCGATTTATTTTCGTTTTGTGGAGCAGTTAACACCTTGAGACATTTTTTGAAAAGGTTAAAACGCTTTCTGTACTACTTATTATGCGATAAAAAAAGCGCGAATTGGTCAAGCGCAAGGTTGATTTTTTTTCATTGTCTCCTTTTACTTTAAATATTACTACTACTTTAAGTACTACGTCCAAAAGTTCGTTAAAGGTTATAGTTGACGTCCTATAAATTCGAATACTATAGAAATTCCTTCGTTTCATAATGGCCTTACAATTAATTATATTGTGGATCAACTTAAGATTATTTGTAACGTATTTTATAATTATTATGACCTCTAAATTACACATGTTTCAATTTAAAAAAAAACGCAATTTTGGAAAAGATAGCTCTTTTGTGTTCCCCCTAAATTTGAATTTTTAATGTACGCACCTCAGCTAGAACATAATAGAACAATAGAATCACAGCTTGCACTGCAATTAACAATGATTTGTGGATTTAATAATGCCATAAAATTAGCCTGCGACAAATTTGACTATTATTTTACTTCCATCATTCAAGTACTTGTTATCGGAAGCATCCATCCATGCCAATTGTTGCAAATTTTTCGGGATTTTCCAGAATATTTAAGCGCAATTGTGCTTATTTTAAAATTTACGTGCTTTATAATATATGTACATTACAAAATATTGCACCTTCTGCTTATACTATTATTCATTTTTCAAACTCTTTAAAATGATATAACATATTCTGTAACTTCAAACTCTCTTTAGATGCACAAATTTTTATTTTACGTACGTGCATACATTAAATACAAAATAACAAACACGTTACAATTGTTTTATGTATGTTTACGAAAAAAAAACTAAGAAAGGTCATACTTTGTCAATTGTTAAAAAGCCTTTGAGAAACTATCAGAACGTAATAGGAGCCTTCTACGTTGCTAAATAAAAGATTGGACATTCAACCATTACATAAAAGAACGAAAAGCTTAAAAACTCCTACGACGATTCGTTTAAATAAACAATTTTCATAAACAAAATTATTTAATACAACAAATAATGAATGAATGGAATATCTTTGAGCTTCTAAAATTAATGTTATATTCGTTCATTCAATAATTTCAGTCTGAGCAGAACACATGAGGAGTGTAAGTTTAGGCTTAGGCGGAATTATTTAATTGCAGTGTTTTAATTGGCAATTTTAAGCCTCCCACGGATGGGGTGTGAATTTATTGATTGATTACTCAATTCCTTGAGCAATAAAAGAAATTATTTCTAAAATATTTGCAACGTCTTCAAATAATAATTTCTTTCGGAAAAACAAAGGTGAGCAAAAGTTTTGCAGTTCTTTATTCTGCTTTAATAACTCTTAAAATTCTTAATTTGAAAGTTGGAAAATTTAAATCATTGAAAACTGTATAAACCGATCGGCCGTCGTATTAGCATTAATTTTTTGAAAAATATTTTCTTTTATTTTACTTTGCCTGAGCAACGTTGAGTGATGGTTGTTTAAATTTTTATAAAATAGATTATCAGTATTATTATCAGTTATAATACTAAAATAATGAGGCCGAACATCGCTAAGTCGCGGAAGTGTTACTACTTATTTTCCATGTTGTATTTTAATTCATGATTGAATTGAATTGCGTGCACCTTCTAATAATTAAGAAAGAAAGAAAGATAAGAGAACAAACAGTTTACACAAAAATTCACGCACGCATGGCCTTAATTAAATTTAAATTAACACCTTTTTAGGTATGCAAATATAAAATTTGAATTCTATTACTCCCTGGACAAGAAATTATGCTTATAGAAACAACAACAAGTGCTGAATTGAGAAGTCGACTGCAAAAACTGAATTTTTAAACAGGGAAGGTTTTTTCGCGGAAAAGAAATAATTCTTCACACTAAATTACGACGAGTATTCAATACGGAAATTTTAGAATTGTTAGAATTATTAACAAAAAAAATAAATAAAAAATCAAATGCAAATCTAAGGGTTAAATGAGCCTTAAAGAGCTTCGTAACATCTTTTTCAGATGTGATTATTAACCAGCGGATTCAACCCGGAAGAGTCTTGTTTTTCTTCAGAAGTTTCAATGAAGCGTTAAAGTTTTGAATAGATGGATTCAACCGCCCGGCTAATTAATTCAATAGAAATTTCTGTGACTGGTACTGCGCCAGTGGAAATATCATCTTTCGTTTTTGATAAAAAAGTCTGTGTTTTTGCACAATGTCTGCAGTACGGCGTAGTTGGGCAGGTACAAAATTTTCAGGTGATTATCAATTCCATTGTTTACCAAATGCCGACACGTGACTGCAGCAAGCGGAGGCCCAGATACCATTTAATAGTAGCTCAACTTTACATAATAATTTCAGCGCGGTAATCCAACGTTAAATTTGCATACGAAATACTCCGGTAAATAGTCAAACAAACCGAGTGAATCAGATGCGAGAGTTGCCACTGGTTGCGCCGGATTAAGAGCCAATGACATCGGAGCAATGTCCAGGCTGAGGTGCGATTTGCTTAATGTTTTAATTTTAGTACGTCAATCGTAATCAGATCACTAGCGGCTAGAGCTAGAGGCTGATTTTATTGTCCCATTGTTTGTCGCCCTTATCTTGGCCGCTGCAGGCGGATTACCGCCGCGGCGGCACCGAAGAAACCGCGAAAAATGCTGCGGTTCACGAGCCTATTTATTGGACCAGAAGCACGGTGGCCGTGATAAAGCCGCGCTTTTAAATTTATCTGGACAATTTACGTCGTTATTATTTATAGGGCTGTTTGCGACACGTCAGCGCATCCTTGCCAGCTGCTTGTATCTTGGATTGCACGTGAGACGCTCGGGTTCTGGCAGGGCCAAGCGGAAATTTATTGATGCTGGTCCTCGTCGGCTCGGAGGAGGAAACGCACAGCTTTTCTGCGTGCGGAATGCTTAATTTGGTCGGAAGAAACTGCAGCTAAATATTTGCTATGTGATAGGGCTCCAGCGAATTGAGGTGGTTTCTGGTGTTTTGGAGCTTATCGGGGTTTTTCCAGCTCCAGGAGGGAGAAGATTTGTTTTTAACGGAAAATTATTTCTACTACAATGAGATTTATTTTGCTACGCATCGTAAAATTTTTCTAGAAGTGCGATATCGTTTTAATATATGACCTGAAATATACACAAAAAAACAATTTAGATACATATTTTTAAACATAACAATTTTTTTTATTTGAACATGTAAGACAATATTTTCGAAAAGTTTGAGGTACGATACTATCGAAAAATTTGTATGATTGTAAATTCTTCACTCTTTTATTTACAGTATTTGTTTATCTGTCACAAAAAGATTGTTTTCTCCACGATGAGAAAACAATTTCAAAATAGAAACTAATTTAAGCCTAGGCCCTAAAGTTCGAAACAATTAAATATTCGTTGGTTTCAAAAGATTTTAACATATTTTATTTCTTAATTGATTTAAGACATTTGTTTATGTTCGTCCAATAATTGAATAACTGAACATAAATATTTAGATGAGTTCTAGATTACCCTAGCTCACACTTCTCTTATCAATTTAATGAGTCCTGTTAATAATAAGCACCGATTATTTTTCCCCCCAAGGACTTAGTAGGTGTTGCGTTTTCAGCCTGTATAGGAAACGTTAACAACATATATTTTTTATTTGCAGTAAATATGAAAAAGTTTTAAATTTAAAATTTGAAAAGGGTAGTCAAAATGGTAATATGCATTGCAGTGCTTGGTGTAAGTGCGGGATGGGCACTTTCGAAAATCGACAAAAACAAATTTCGGTGGATAACTGCGGTTTTTGCAACTTTCCTAGTTCATGCATTAGTTGCAATTATGACTTGTTGCGGCGCGTTCGGCAGTTTACGGCTTTACCTCCACACGGCTTTCATTGCGGAAGTGATCCACATCCCTTTTCTAAACATAGAGCTTTATAAGCAGATGGGGATGAAAAATTTTGCTCTTGGACACGCCGCCAGCTGCATCGTTCCCTTCATCTCCATGTACATCCTCTGGGATCAAAAGCCAGGTCTCACCGACTTCTTCGACATCGCAAACACAGCATCTTTGATCTACATAGCTGTGAGGAATAACAACGAGTGGTGCGGATTCATCGTCCTCAACCATATCGTCTTCAGGATGTACGGGTACTACAATGCGATAAGGCTGTCGTTGCTTACTCTAGGCTTCAGCATTTTCAATATTTTGGCTGTCCACTGTCTCATGGAGCCTCTCGAGCAGGCGATTCAAAATTAAAAAATTGTTAATTGTTCGGATCTATATAAAATAAAATTTACTGTTTTAGTAGATACACTTATTTTTATATTTTTGGGCAATTTAAGTCAAGCTGAAATTGATTGTCTTAATAAACCAGCTTTAAACCAAACTTTTACTTTAAGGCTGCATTAACAAGACTATCTCACATCCTATTTTTGTTCAAATAGACATCCAATAAGAGAGTTTCATCCAGTCACAGTATCCTAAAGATTAAAATACACGCTCCTTTCGATTTGATTCGAACGGTTTCAATGATAGGGCCTATTATCCTATTTCTAGACTGGAATATTTTGTATCTCGATGTTAATTTCTGTTGATATCAACAAATTCGCTTTAGTAACACGAGATTGAAAAATCACTCGATCACATTTATCGTGAAGAGAAGATGAAGCCAAAATGTAAGTGAACAACATATTCGATAAGTCGAGTCGAGATATGTACCAAATATGACCCCTAAATAAATTTTACTTTTACAATCTTGAAGTCAAAAACTGTCCAGAAACTTGTTTTTAAATTCATCGCAACCCAAGCAAGCTTTTTCATTACAATCACAATTTGAATTTGGATTTTCAAGTCGATTTACATTACAAAAGTTTTCGTAGAAATGGTAATTAGAAGTATTTTCCTCTGCATAACCTCAGGATGGGCGTTCATAAACACTCCAATGAAATTCAAAATTATGAGGGGCGCCTTCGTATTCTTCTTCGCCCACGGGTTCGCTTCGATTGTAAGTTCTGAAGAGTCCCGTCTGCCGTACCGAACCGCCTTCATCGCGGACAAAATCCACCTGTCGCTGCTGAACGCCACTCTCTACAGCATGATCGGGGAGCACGAGATATCCTACTTTCATTTCCTCCTGGCGGGGCTTCCGCTCCTCTGCTACTTCACGCCGGTTAGATGCACCGAGACCCTGATGGAGGCTGTGGACCTGGTCAACATGATCTCGCACGTCTACCTTTTCTTCCTTTCCGAAAACATCACGCACCTGTTCATCGTCATAAATGAGATATTTTTCAAATATCAAATCGGCCGTCGCGAAGAGCTGGCTTTAGGACTGAGCATTTTTAATATACTCGCTGTAAACCTTTTGCATACTTTTAGAACTGTTATAAAAGAAATAATATAAATTTGTTTTTATTCTGGTACCCTATACCTACAGTCGCATTCGCAAGATGTTAGTCCATGAAAATTAGCACTTAGATTTTAACTAAGATTTTTAATTAGTTCTTCAATAAAATGTAAATAATTTATACTTTAAAACAAATATCCTACTTTTCTTAGGACACCACCAATTTAAAATTCGATGGTATTATAGTTTTAGAATGAAATAAAGCTATTAAAAGACGTTATTTTCACCCTTTTCTGGCTCTGTTCTTTTACGTCTTAAAAAAAAACCACGATATAATTCACCTTACAAAAATTTCTCGGAGTTACCAAGAAATAAAAAATTTGTTTTTATCTGTTTACCCACAAACACCCGAAAAAATGTACGTATTTTAAAATCTCAAGAAAACTCGGGAGAAAAAAGAAGCGTGTGCATCAACCCTGCGAAAAATATAATTTATAATTTGTGTCATCAATAAATTCATGTTCACAATGTACCCGTTTATATTTACAGAAGTATTAAAATGTGAATGCAAACAATAGACCCACAACGTCTTATCAGTCGACGTCAAAACCGATCTTTAGGTGTATAAAAGCGCGCCCTGAGTCTTGAGATCTTCTTAAACGGTTTTGAGCTATTCGCTCGTAACCTCCGAAAAACGCTCGAGTTTTAAATAACAAAAGTTTTTAATAAAATTTTTTTTTCCTATATAAATTTACTTTCGTTGGTTCGTTCCGGTTCCAGTGGTTAAGTGAAGTTAACGTTAATTAGGTTTGTGAGTTTTTTGAGTATTTATCAAATAAAGTTTAAGCATTTTTGGTTAAGTAAAGACCTGACTATCTAACTTGGATTGCGGATATATCCGACCAGAAAACAAATTTTGGATAAATATCATCCAGCGAGAGCAATTCAACGACGTTAATTTATATAATATTTTTTTTTTATACAGACGCGATCATTAAAAAAAGCTGTTGAAATTGAAAAAGCGTGATCTTTATAAAAATTAAAACAGTTAATATTACTATTAAAGGATTCACTTTATAAAAACAAAAAATTTAAAATAGTGATATCAATAGATTTAATAAATAATTATATTTACTTACAACTCACTAATGAATCAAGTGATATTTACATATACAAAGTGCAAACATTCAGATAAAATCAATTGGAATATGATGCAATTATTACATTCTATGACATTGCATTAGTGCTACTGTAAAAATTCTTTACATGAATGATCGATCACTTATGAAATATTAAGATCATTAAACCATTTTTATGATTTATCATTCCTAACACGAGTCGAGTCACCTTCTCACTTAACCTGCAGTAAAATGTTCATGAATCTGTTTGGATATATTCTGAAAAAAAATCTTTAGTGTGACGAGCGATCAAATAACGTTGTAGATAATTACTATGTCGTAATTAAATAATTTAAATTATTCTAATTACTTGTTATTCGTACAGAAAGTGCTCGTATTACTGCGCAGTACACTAAAATTCCTGTTCAGAATCATTGCTATTCAGTTGTGGGTTATGAACATGTTCTGTAAACTGGCGGCAGCTGTTAATACATATATTAAAATTTTATGACAAGTTTTGTGAGGTGAAAATAATTACATACTATAACTTGTTTATAGCCTCACTGTACTTTTCACTATGGTCTACATATTTGATTTCCTTTTCACTATTATAAAAGATATTAAGATTCATTAGTAAACTCTTAAAATTTTACTATTTGTTACTTTTTTTCAATAGAAAGAAAGATTGTTACTTGTTTTGCTAACTCCCAGAAATTTCAAACTCTACATATATGGAGAATACTTTTAACATTTTGTGTAAAAGATTTCTTTAAGTCCTAAAAACATTTTCAATGGAGCATTTTTCAAAGATTTCATATTTTTTTAAATGTTAAATCTATTTTGAATTCTGTGTGAAAGGATTTTGAAAAGTTATCAAAAATCGGTTTCAACCCTCATTACCAACCATTTATTAAAGTGTCTTCACCCTTAGCAACATAATACCAATTATTATAAATGTTATGCAAAATATCTTCATAACTTGAAAGGCAATCTTCATCATCTTCGGTTTGGCTGTTTAGAGACTTGTGAAATAGAATAAAGTGATGATATCACGGCAGCTGTTCAAAGTCAGTTAGATCGGCAACAACATTATCAATTTTCTTTCGAAAGATATGGCTTTGGAAAAGGTGACCAGAACATTGGCACAAGTGGTTTATTAAACAGCAGGCAACGGAGCGGGGGCGCCTTAAAATTTTAATTGAAGAGAGTTTGTGCGAAATTCATCTGCAACGTTTTGTTTCGAGAATATTGAATTTAAGTCTGTTAGATTGGAAAATCTCGCTTGTATTTGAACGGACCATCTGATTTGGGAGTGATTGTTGAGGTATAAAAACATTTTATTGACGTTGTTGACGTGGTTCTTATGGTTTTTAAGATAGTAACAGTGGATATACTCCCATAATTAATTCATCTTCTATAGTTAATGCATCTTCTAAAGTTCAATAAATTATGATAAGAAAAGAATATAGTATACAAAATATTTTGTGACTACACTGGAAGTCGATGGATTGTTGTTGAAAAATAAACTAAAATCCTACACAAAAATTAATGCGTAGTTAGCCCTCGTAAGCAAAGACGTCTGCTCTGAAGTGTGACGGATTTAAAAATATTTTAGCTAGTATAGTAGGGTAGGGTATGGAAATTTTTTCGGAAATATCTAAAAATTACAATGAAGAAAACAATGGAGAATTTGAATTGTGGTTTTTGGTGAGCTTTACCTACCAGAATTGGTTTAAATTAAAAATATATAAGGGTTTAACATTTTCATTTGATTTATTAGATTTCAAGTAATCATACCCACATGTTTTTATAATCATTTTTAACCTAACGCTAAAGGAGACTTTTTATTTAACGAATTCTTATTTGAAAACTTTAGTAAGTGTCAAAATTAAATTATAAAATGGATTGAGGCTTCAAGAGTCTATCCTTCAATTTTAAATTATGCTGTTCTAAAAGCAATAACAAATATTACTAACCTTATTAAAAAGTACAGGTATAGACACAAAATCTTGTACGTTAGAATTCCATTCTTTTCAATCCTTCTTCCCAGAGTTAAAATACATAAAATATTTCTTAAGCAAAATTTGCTTGTAATTTATCCACGAGATACGGAAGCAACGGTTCTGCACCGCATTCGTACGCATTACCTACATTTTATTTATTTTTTTATTATTATTGTATCATGTTTTGACGCAGATTGTGTAAATAAATATTTAAAAAAATATGTCTCAATTATAAGGCAAACAACAACTTTCGCAAAAGATACTACTCTATTAATTCACTTAATATCTTACTACGCGGTCATCGACTGATTGAAAATATGTTCATGAGCAAGTCCGGAAAATATTCACTGATTTTTAAACACATATCAATGTATAAAATAATAATTAATTGCTGCATTAATTCGGAATCAATAAATATTTTAATTGGACAGGAAAACTAGAAATTATGCAAAAATTCACTTTGCATTGCATGTTTAAAATACAGTAATATTTAATATGATTTGTTTATTCAATTAGAATACATGAAATATCTCTATTTTTTATATATAAACCGTCGATTATGAAAGTGTATAAGTCCAATTTTTTAACATATCATATCAACAATTTCTCTAGTTAAATCTGCACGTGTAGATAGCTCTCATGTGAAATTTTCAAAAAGTGGACATATACCACTTCCAAAAATAAGGATTCATTTGTAATTATAAAACTTGAACAGATTATGGTAAATCAAATCTAGTGTTTGAATCAATAACAAAAATGCTACTTGTATATTCAACATAAATCTTAACAATGAAAACCAATACTTCATTCGAAACGAAAAAAAGTTTGTTTGGTAAACAAAATTCTCATTCAAAAAAATGACTCGTTATCTAAAAATCTCGTTAGATTTTTATGAATGCACGCATGCCACTCATTTCCAATGCAAATCTGCCACAAAAAAAGCAGATAATGAGCCTACTGCTCAAAACAGGTTCGTTCGGGGCAAATGAATGTGATCAAAGAGTTTTGTTGAGGCAGTTTTCTCGTCACATGACACGCGCTTGCGACTTGTAAGAAGAGGAAATAAGTCTCCATTAGGTGGAACTAAATATTCAAATTTTCGCGTATTTTTTTAACTGTCTTGATTTTGTTTTTATCGCGTGGGTCATTCGCTTTTGCAGCCTTGCGATCGCCCAAAAAGTCCCGAAAATGTTGTTGGCCAAAAAAAGTCACATGAGTCGATGATTACCTCGTCAAATAGGTTGATAGGTTTATATTTTAAAGTAATGTACAAAATGATGATTATTAGAGGCAATATTAAAATTAAGAGATTTTAGCATACAATATGCTCGTCATGGCCCGCACTCCATAATTGCATGTTTTGGAAGGTAAAATCCATTTTCAGATATATCACCTCTATCCGAGTTCTTTATTTGCTGTAATTACTTTGATATTAGTTATGCAAAATTGACCTGCTGTAATTGAACACACATTATTGACTGCTTTTTAGTTTTTTTCCCATTTGAGGAGCGGCAGTTTTATTCCACTGTCGAAATTTAATGCAGAAAAAATTGCAAAGTATAATTGTATTAAAAGAGAAAGAAAACAAATTTTAATTAACATAAGTTGTGTAAGACTATTTTTCTTGTCTGTCAAAAGATATTTGAATAAATTCATTTTGAAGTCATACTTTTTGTACGATGACTTATTTTCCCACATATTTTACGAGATTTTATTTTAATAACAAACAATGCTAGTTGCTCAATTACTCATTGCTATTTTTTGAGTTGCAATTTTATAAAGTTTATGATATAACAGTCCTCCATAGAGCTGCGTAATTTATTTAAAATCAGTGTTTGAAATCCAAAAACCTAAGAATAATTTTCCAACCTTGAAATAACTCCTTAAATATTTAGAAATGGTTTAGAAGCTCATAAAACTACTACCTGACTAACAAAGATATTAGAAATAAAATTTAATCGCCAAAAAATGCATCTAAATAAACAAAATATTTAGACGAATAGTTAGAGAAGTAACTTCATAACTTTTCAAATCACGTAAGAATAATTTCATAGTGACATAAGACGTTCAGTGCCTACGTGGCTTCTTGTAGTGTCGTTAATTAGCATTTAGAAGTAATATGATATGATAGTAGTAATAGAATCATAAAAATGGGATTTTTAACTTTCTGAAAAACTTATTGTTTATTTAGGTATTTACCGAAAACTGTGAAAAGTATTGAAAGATAAATTGTTGCAAATTTCAGTTCTACATCAAATTGAAAGTGAAACATTATACAATTCAACAAATGCCTATTGTTTGGACATTGTTAAAACAACTGTTTAAATAAGCTTTTATGTTGCAGATGTTTGATAGGTGCTCAAGGACGTTTGATCTAACACAACTTTTTTTGTTGGCAATATCATTAAAATTTGAACTATTATACGTTAAGTAATATACAAAATATTATTTATTATTGAATATAATTTAAGTAGTAAATTGTCAACAACCCTGATTCCAACTTTTTACCTTTTATCACATGACTGACTAACTCTAACTCGTAATTATTTTATTCATGCGGAAGTTCGAAATAAATAAAATTTCCAATAGCCAAAAACATGTTTACCATCGCTACTATCTTAAAGAACTTTCTTCATTCAAGCATCACGTGCATAAAAAGCAATAAAACTTAAGTGACTTATTATAATAAATTAGTGACGCACACGTTGGTTGATCATTCCAAGAAAAGCCACAATTTCATAATTTAGTTCAATATCCAGTTTCAGTTGCAATATCCTTCAAAGTCCCTACATTCGATTAAATTTTATTTTATTCTACCGGTGTAAGGAGTAAGGAGTCTCAGCATCGAAATGCCGCATGAGGGATTACTTAAAGAGTTGTTACATAAAAAGATACCGTTTTACTTCTTCGCCAATTAGCGACCGATCAACTTTAATAAGCGTCTTCCGAGAAGCAGCTGTATTCGGATTAATCACGCAAGGTCATGCAGCAAGATGACGAAAGCGGCTTTGCGGACTGATAAAAATAATTTAGAGCCGTTGTATCCATCCACCTAAAAACCGATTGCAGATGATACTGCAGCCGCATAAGTGGCTAAGATACTTGAGAGTGGGAAAATTCTACAAAAGATAACACCCGAAACGAAAGGAATGCATCCCTTGTCGCATTATCGCGAATGTCTAGCTGCTGCTACTCGCTGCTTCTTGCGTACCCCCGAGAGTTGAAGCAATCAGTGCAAATTCTGGACTAAACCAGAATCTCGATCAGATGTCCAAAGTCTTAAAGAGTTCGCAGACACCACCGAAACCCAGTTATTTGCGAGCTTTCAAATCGATTGGATCGCAGTAAGTGATCTAGAGATCTAGAGACCTGGTACAGTGTGTCTACTGCTTTAATACAGTAGACGACGATCCTTTGCCGGCCTGCTGCGCTCAAATATAAGTTCGACAGTTTTCAAGTGAAAAAGTTTACTATTTTATTAAATAAATAAATGTTGGAAGTCCTAGCTTAAAGATCGGCGATCATCTTTTATATTGATCGTGCCAAAAGAAAGGACAAAATCACTTAAACCCAACCTCGGTGTGCATGAGCATCGTTTAATGATTTCGTTTAACGGAAGTGAAATTTATTTCGATTCGAAAAAGGCGGCTAAAGGTGGTGTAACTCGGACTAGAAGGTGTTCAGTGTTATCGTGCTCACAATCAATTTTCCTCCAAGTTTTATTTCAGTTGGTTTTCATACCAGAAGTAAGTAACAAAAAACAATAAATAAGATAATTTTATTTCGAAACGTTTTAATTCATGCACACGTCTTGGACTCAACGCATAAAGAGCCAGCAAAATCTCACGAAGCAGCGAATCTTGACGACCTTTAGAAGGAACGTGCCAATTCTATCGTTCGAGTTACGCACCTTGAAGAAAGCTTACTGCAAATTGATTCTTTTTCTGAATTTATGTTTATGCTGCAGCGGAACCCGCGAGGTGGGTACCCTGCCCAGGTACCTCCGAGTTCGATTCAAGTGCGTGAGGTGCCCACCAGATGCAGAAAATTGCTGCTGTTTTCAATTTCTTCCAACCGTTTTTCTTTTCTTTTTTTTTTAACCCGGCGACATTGCATAATTTTTTTTTTTGTTACACCTTTGTCCATTGAGATTAATTAACTTGGCCAATTAGCATCTCTGAGGACTGTGTGTCACGTTCCGACTGGCTAACAAGGATTAGCCGTACGATCCAATTCCGGACGGAGGTAGTTCGTGACGGTCTCTATTAACCTTTTCTGGACCAGGCTCATTTTTCCGACGATTTAATTCAAAGCTACGACTTGAAGCGTGTCATTCGAATTAATTCTGTCGTACAAATGAGGAAAAGTTTCTAATTTGCTAAGAATTGAAAGAAAACCAGAAATTGCAACAAGTCAGCAGTTTTATTAACTCAATCGAGACTTAGGAATATATTAAACAACGGAAATAGCGTGCGTAAGACCATGTTAAATTCTGTTTACCTGACACATTTCTTGTTATTGAGAAAGTGCGAAAATTTCGCGCAAATAACACGAATTTTTAAAGAATTTTAAAAAAAACATGTGCAAATTTTTTAATCAAACATCGGTATACATTTTTATCTGGGACGACACATTTTGTGTACAAAAATAAAAAAACGGATGGGTAGATTTAAGATTGGTGGAAAGAAATTAGTATGTAGCTCATAACGCATCATGTTTGGGTTTTGATATATGTAATTAACATTATGTTTATCACAATCAGAGATTCATTTAGCTTCTCTTAGTACGTTAAAGTGCGTATAAAATGCGTTTTATTTAAAAATACACACCTAGTAATATTTCAAGATCAACATAAAATACTATGTTTACTTTTGGATACGACGGGTGATAAATGATTTTTTATACATATGTATATTTTACATAAAGATAGGTATCTAATTTTCTTTAAAAAACTTCTACGCTCTAAAATTTTACATATTAAAAATGGTAAAAATTGATATCACTTGAAAATCCCCAGCTGGCGCAAGTGTTACTTTGGAGTTCCGTTCATTTTTGCAACATTAGAAAATTAATCATTAAAGAAATTATAGAATGTTGCTCTGAGATTTAGAAAACAGTTGATAGTGATGAAGTGTAAATAGATATAGTACTTAAAACTCATTGGACCGAAGGTTACAATAAAACTCCAAATTGTATTATATAGTGCTTGAGCGGATTTAATTTTTTAAGGAACAGATTCACTTGGATCTCGTTCAATTCACAAGTGTCCTAGTTATGTATATTTTAATAATTAATTTATTTGTTTGCTTGGTTTTGTTTGTGTAAGCAGAATTAAGCTCTCAACAATTTAAATGTTTGATAGTGGCCATAAAAAATGTATAATAAAAAAAAAAACAAAATACTCATTGCATCACTGCACCATGCAAACATAACTCACCAAAGACCTAATAAAGTTAAAAGCAAAATAAAAAATGATTCACCCCCTCGTTGTGAATAGATCAGCAAAGAGGCTGCCTTTTGTTGAATTTTGCACTGACAATGAGTCTCTTTTTGATTGAATTAGGAAGTTTCGTGTCGGTGTGTAAAGCCGCTCAAGATTTTTCGATAGAATGCTCATGATAACCGACGACCGCGCCGCACGGTACCCAGAGGTGAATGGGAAAAATTAATAAATCTGTTGAACCTGATCGCGTTGGAAACAGTTCTCAAGCTCCCCAGCTTTATTAAAAAAGGGGCGCAATTGTTGCTTTAATTAAGTGCAAATTGGAATAATTTCAAATTGAACAACGCATTTTCACCTCATTTCAATATTATGCCATTTTTATTTTGCATATTCTGAAGACACAATTAAATGTGTATTAATTTGTGTTTTGTATATTTTCTTCATAACAATAATGGCTGGTAACCTTCAAGTTCGGTTTCTATTATTTAATATCTATTTCTGTTTTATTACCCTGTTTACCTTTCCCCTACCTCTTTACTGCACTTTTTTATGTATTTCTGAGGTCATTCATCACGACTGAAATTGCATAGTAAAATAATTTGTAGTATCGACGCCAGGTGACTAAATAGAGTCATTATAGTCATTATAGTTTTTCATATACGACTAATACAAATCTGACTTAATTACATTTCTTGTTTTAATAACAAATATGTATTAATAAATTTTAGGCATTGTTTTATTTCTTTAATAATAAACTGTTTTATAGCTCGTAATTTCCTTTTGTCTTTAAATCCGAAATATGCACCAATCGAATCAACAATTTTAAATAATAAGTTTCGATACCGCCACTTAAACACGACTTTTCGTGTTCAAATTCGGCTAGAAAAAAGTGTTCGATTAACTTAATACAAATTGAGTATCCTTCGTTAAAATTATTGTCTAAAAAACTTTATATCATGGCGTTAAAAACCGATCATATGCCTAGATCAAACAGGAAAAAACTGAACTTCATTTGAATTAATAAAAAGTAATAAAGGCTTGACCGCCATGAAATAAACCCGTGTTCGATTCATCACTTCTGCCTTCTTCGTGTGATCTTATCGTCCACTTTCAATGAGTCCGACTCCTTGATCTTCAGTTCAGCGCCATACAGCACCAAGAGCTTTAGGTTCATTGAAAGGCAATTGAAAGTGTGTTCCAATATTTGTTGCCTTGAATTTCTGAAAATTGGTTGAAATTGCTAACTGAAACAAAGCATCTTTTCTTTTGTCTTCAAAGTCGGTTCCATCCAGTCCCAGCCGGACGAAACGCGTCTTGTGAGAAATTAGGACTGGCTTAGACTGGATGAGACCAGCTGTTTTGAGTTTGGTCACAGGTTCGAACCAGTCGATGCCAGTCCTTAACTTAGTTCAATTTATATGTTGCAATTTGTAGCGAATGAGAAACTATTAAAAAATTTAGTGCAATATCTATTTTAAGAAATCGATACAAAAGGCTGTTTACCGATTCGATTGGTTAAATTATGAGAAAGGTTTAAATTTAATTATAAAATAATTTATAAAAATAAATTTCATCCTAAAATATATTCGACTTATTCCATGGTTTTTATCTTCTCTTGTAGACTTCTCAACAAGTTCTTATAAATTTACTAATTTACTAAGATCATCTCTTTCTTCTACTTTCAGGTCAATAAGATTAACGTTGTTATATAGCAGGAAAACTCGACCCCTGACCGACTAACAATTTAATTATATTTTTTCGTCTCCACGAAGGGAAAAACAACCACCAGCCGTCGTCTACATAGGATGGTAGAAAGTGACTCCAGCCATAAAAATCTAGATAGTAAGTGATCCTTACTAATCTCCAGTAAAATGAAATATTAATGATAAATCCTTTTTTCTAAACAGATTGTAATGTAAAGGACGATAGACAACCAAACGGCATTGGAGCCAAAGAGGTTGATACAAGAAATTCTCAACTCAATTCCATACTAACGCCGTCGTCGCTAGTGCCAAGTGAGAAGGACTCAAAAGCACTACAAATCGTCAATTCATCGCTACAGGGAACAAATCCACCCCCATCAGATCTACCACCAAAGTATGACGTAGAGAAGGGTGCCAAAGTCAGAGCTGATTTTGAAGATGCCATCGAACTAACTGGTTACGGACGTTTCCACTACATCCTCCTCGCAATATGCGGTCTAGTCAGCACCAGCGAGGAGATGGACGTCATTTCGATGTCGTTCATCCTCCCATCAGCCCAATGCGATCTCGAGCTGAACACCCACACAAAGGGTTGGCTGAATTCGATCATCTTCATCGGGATGATGGTTGGCGCCTACTTCTGGGGGAGCATAGCTGACTCGATGGGTCGCAAAAAAGTTTTAATTGTGATATCCTTCATGAATGCTCTATGTATAGTCGCTTCCTCGTTTTCGCAAAACTACGAGTGGTTTATGCTCTTCCGATTCCTCAATGGAGCTGCGTAAGTATCTCATAAAATTAATTTAATTTTCGTAAATTTAAGTTGAAGATTAGTATCGAAGAAACGATCTAGTGGCTGATTAGCACCCCGGCACGGTGTCACTAATTTGTGAGTCAACAAATTACCGCTGGTAAAGTGCGAACAATTTTGGGGTCGTTATCATGTTGATTTCATACAAAGACTGAGCAAAGACAATTTGCATTAAGATCCCAATCTTGGCGAGTGTAAACAAGAAGAACGCCTGGAATGTTTGCTGTACTTGCTCGACTTTGATTTATAAACACTTTGTTTATGCTGTTCATATCGCAGCTGAGCTGATTCAGACATGTCTGCCAAATAAATTTATGCCGCCATCCGGCTTTCACTGACTTTCACGGCAATTTAAAAATTGAATAGTCAGAGGAAATTTTTAAGATCATTAAATTTACTTTGGGAGACAAATTAGTCTTATTCTGAAAATTTTCAGCGTCATAATTAGTAGTCATCAGGGCAGTTTAAATGCATTTCGAAAATCGCCATTGGATTCTTATAGCTCAATTAAGTGTTGAACTAATTTAAAGAACAAATAGAACGAATTATTTTGATATTTTTCAACTACACAAATTATGATTTACGCAGTAAGTATGTAATAAATTTTATTCTTTTCAGGCTTGGCGGTAGTGGTCCAGTCATCTGGTCATACTTTGCTGAATTTCAGCCGAAGTCGAAACGTGGCTCTATGTTAAGTTTTATGGCAGCATTCTGGACTTTTGGTAACTTGTTCGTCGCTGGATTGGCATGGCTTATAATTCCAACAAATGTTGGTTTCATAACCCCATATTTCATCTACAACTCATGGCGTGTATTTTTGATGGTCTGCTCCCTTCCATCATTCTTAGTAGGAGCCCTTCTCTTCTATCTACCGGAATCACCCAAATTCCTTTTGGCTCAAGGTAAACAGGAGAAAGCTCTGGCAATCTTCCGTGGTATCTACGTAACAAACACTGGAAAGCCATGTGAAGAGTACCCAGTCAAAGAGCTCATCATTGATGAAAAACTTCGCCAGGAATTGGAGGAAAACACCAAACCCCTAAAGGGTAAATTCTCGCGAATGATGTCCGGAATTGCGGACAACAGTAAACAGCTATTCCAAAAGCCGATACTTAAGTTCACCATTATTTCCATCACCATAAACTTTACCTTCCACATCGGCTACTATGGCCTTATGATGTGGTTCCCAGAGTTGTTTAACCGATTTGATGAATACAGCCGCAATCATCCAGGAGTTGAGGCTGGAGTTTGCGAAGTAACCGATTACGTCGTCAGCATGGGTGCCAAACATACAGAGGAAGGTACATGCAACTCAACAATACCAAGCGCCGTTTTCATGGAATCGTTGATTTCACTGGCTGCTGCTCTACCCGCCAACGTAATCGCTGTCCTGGGTATGGACAAATTGGGCAGAAAATTCTTCCTTATCTTCAGTACAATGTCTGCTGGACTTTGCTCAGCCGCAATGTACTTTGTGTTCAACAAATTTCACAATTTGATCGTATCAGCCATTTTCAGTGGAGTGATATCGTGCGGTAATGCTGCGTTGGATTGCCTGATCACTGAAGTCTTCCCCACCAATTTGAGGTATATTTCCCTATCCCCTCGCTTTACAAATATTTTACTAAAAATTTACTTTTTAATTTCAGAGCAACTGGTGTAGCTATTTCTATGGTAGCGGCACGTCTGGGCGGTATCATCGGCAACGTTGTAATTGCCACACTTTTGGATACCTTCTGCCCAGCCCCAACATTTATTGTAGCAGCCTTACTTATCGGCGGTGGTCTTATGTGCCTTGCCCTGCCGAACACAACACGTACCGCACTTAGCTAGTAGCAGCCTTGTAGAGGAACAGTCTTAAAGATTTCAGACCTTATTTTTTAAATATATATTCGATAGTGTGCGAATCGCACGTGATTTTAAAGTTGGAAGAGCCCCACTCAGATTTTTTTTGTAATTTATTGTATAAATTTCGTATCCAAATGAAAATTCTGTTGAATTTAATGCTGTACAAATAAGTAGATTGTTGTTCTAGATAAAAGCTATGTATGAGATCTTAAACGTAATAAACATAATGCATTGAAACCGAGTCTATTCATTTAAATTAGATTTTTATCATCCTTTCGAAGAAATTCGATGGAATAAGTGAATTTTATGTGAGAGATACAGTAAAACATGTTTACTTTTCTGAAGTGTATAGAGTGACTTTTCCACTACGGAATGAAGAATATTAAGTTTGCGCCAATAATTCTGTCTTATGTATATGTGAAATAAAATAAGAAAAGAAATGCTGGTTAAATGAGTTTGAAGAAAGAGAAAAAGAAATAGAAAAAGTAGTGAGTTTTGATTGGGTGTATCGTAAGATATAAGAAAACCAGCGATATACAGCTTCACATTTATTGACTAGGCTTCGTACAGAATCACTTCGTTTTTATATATTAAAATCTTAAAAAGATGTTCTCTCAGTCTACATTTAGAAAATAAAAACAAAAAAAATTACCAACAAGAGAAAAACGGACGAAAAAACGAACAAACAAAAATGTTGTTACTTCCTCTAAACTACAATTAACGAATAAATAAATAAATTCTAAAAAAAAAGCGAACAAAAGAACCAAAAATTCTCTCATACTATGTTAGGAACCACATTTGTACATCTAAACATGACCTCCACTCTGCTCCACATCTACAGACGAAGTCGGCAGACTATTTAGTGACTAGCTTTGATTGACCCCGTTCATCCGGGGCATGTGGCAGTGGCAGTGACTGCTTGTGCTTTCGAGCTTTTTTGTGAGCGCCTTCCAGTATTCGATTTGTGCGTTTAGAAGGTCGATCTTCCTCTTCCGTTCCTCAATGGCCAAAGTGAAGAGAGAATCACACTCTCCAGATTTTAGATTCCTGCCAAGATTTATCTTATCATCGAGGTACTCGTCATCCTCCTCCTCTAGACAGACCTCTGGGATATCTTTGTTGCTTAACGTATCATCCATATCGTTTCGAATTGATTGCTCATTATCGCTCAGATCCTCGGATTTAATGACGACAACATCGTTGTCTATATTGTCGCTGGAAAATGAGCTTGTTCCCTATAGTAACAGGGTAGAATTAATGCAAAGCAATTTCTTTAACCCCAACTAATTTTTTTAAGTGATAATCACTATTCAGCAATTCGTTAATTTCTCAATGATTGTAACTGGTTAACAATTACACCGAGTTGCATAGACCCACTTACCTTTTGATCCTCATCGAACTCAGTTTTGTAGCTCTGTCTGTAGGGGATGGAGGGATAGAACGCCACTTGCTGGGACAGAGCGTTGAGGATATCCATGAAGTTTTTTGACCTTCCATCGACGGAAAGGTCCTTCTTCAGGAGGAGTTTCATATTCTTGTAAAGTTGCCTGAGCTGTTTCGATGTTCTTTGATGATAGACACGTGCATTGAACTCTTTGGCTATGGTCCGCCAAACCTCGTCTTTTCTTCTATTTGATTCGGCATCCGTTCTTTTGTTTTCAATAACGTCTTTGTACTGTGCCGCAAATCCTAGGACCATATTTCGCTCACGTTGTGTGTAGCGTGGAGTTTTCTCCATTTTGTGCTGAAAAAATTAGATGAAAAATTATTTTTTAGTTTTTTCAAGCAGAGCCTAAAGATCTTTTTATTTTATTTGAAAAACGCTTTCTATCCAAGACTCGACTTATTACAACTTTGTGCACGTATACACTTTTCTATAAGATTTTTACCTTTTATGACTGAATTCCGTTTGACAACTTTTATAAAAACTACTATGGTTTATTCAGCTCTATAACTAGTGTTGGTTAACAATTAATCAAATCAGAATTTTATGTTGATTCAGCCTCAGAATTTAGCCACTCGAAATTGAGGAAAAATTAGATCTCTTACGGCTGAATTACATATGAAAATCGGTGTTCGTAATTCAGCCATAAAGGAACAAACAGCTAAATTTCACCTCGTAACTTCTTTTAACTGCTAAATTTATCCAAGGATTTATACTTCAAGTCACATGACCTCCTTTAAAATTCCATTGCAAATACTTTGGAGCTCTCATGGAGCTCGAAGCTCTAAAAATAGAGGGAAAACTGATACAGGGCACAGAAAGGGTGGAATCATGCAAATATTTTTCCGGCTGTGGGTAGGCGGGCAGCCGCACGCACCCGCTAGGTATTAAGCCCTGAAGCCCACCTAAAAACGCTGGCCTGAACGACTGCCAAAAGATTGCCATTCCCCGGCTCAAAATAAACCGCCGTCGCCAGCGAAAACTTCCGGTTGCAGTGCACTTTCAAACGTTCAAAACAAAACCTAACAGCCGCATGCACCTCGAACCGATCGAGGCTCCCCGGGGGAGGAGGAGGGGCACGCGAACGGAGACTCCGACGGGCTAAGCTAAATTCCCCCCAAAATTTCAGGCCGCGGAAAAAGAAAAACCACAGCACCAGTGCTCGTCTTGGACTCGTGCTCAACAGATAAAATTTGGTCGACGATAAAAATAGACTTTTCTTGAAACAAATCAATAAATTCAACCCCGCTAGGTAAAGCTTAAGGGGGGGGATCACTCGGAGCTGCTCTGCTGCTGCCCTGACTCCTGAGATTTTTTTCTCGCTCCCCCCGTTTCGTGTTGAAGCCAGAGATTTGTTTACACATGAAATTCTGTACCTGTTGCAGATTGTTTAACATCCACCCGGCCGTTTTGGTGATTTATCTAATTTTAACAAACATTTGCACACCGAAATTACGCGAAAAAATGCACTAAATCCACGCCTAAAAGATATCCAGCTCAAGTTCGCTCAAGCACTTAATCCTCGGATCAATTCCGTTTGACAAGTAAGAAAGACTTTTCACTGTTCTACAACGAGCTTCTAGATGGCGCACCAGACGATTTTTAGTTTCCAAAATAAATTCCACTGAACCTAATCATCAGAAAGACGGCTGTCAAAGTTCTTTTCCGGTTTAATTCGTTGACGAAAGGTACGGAATTTTGTAAGTGGGCAAGTAATTTTGATGTCATCACAGCAGGATTTGCCCCAATTAATTTGTTTTGCTGTACATAATGTCGACTGTTCTGTTGTGCTTGGAGGAGTGCTCTTATTTTGGGCATTTCCTCACAATGTCGACGAGAAATCCGGTGAAAAGTTATAACCTAACCTATGTCTTCTTTGTTTGTGTTGTTTTAGAAATTAAACAGCAATGGGACGGTACGCTCGTGAACCAGACAATGCCACCAAGTCCTGCAAGGCTCGTGGACCCAATTTGCGAGTACATTTCAAGGTAAGTTTGAAGATTATTCGATTTCTTCCCTATGTTTACCACCGAGTGAAGTGCTAGCTGTCAAACTGGGAGGAAGCATGAGTCTGACGTTTTATTCCCTAAATCTAAATTCCCTCGTTTAGCTCCATAAATAAAATAAGTCTACAACTCAAGTGGTTTTGTTTAAGCTCCAAATCTACCACAAAAGTGCAAGCTGACCACAATATTTGCTATATAAGATTCACCTAGCAACTGCTTTGCACTAAAATCAATGTTTGAAATATTTCGTTTTCTAAACATTTTTGCAATAGTGCTAGAGAAATAATCACCAGAACAGCGAAGCATCAGCAGAAGGGAAAGTTTCATGTTTCCTTATCTTCTAGAACTTTGCTACAAATATAAAATAAAACAGTTAATCCTAATAACCGTAAACCAGTTCTGTAATAAGCTCCTTCAGTTTTTTCTTATATACGCAGTCTCTGCACTACGAATCAATGTTTGAAATATTCCATTTTCTTAACATTTTTGCAATAGTGCTATACAAATTTTTACCAGAACGGCAAAGCATCAGCAGGAAGGAAAATTTAATGTTTCCTTATCTTCTAGAACTTTGCTACAAATTTGCATTAATATAATTCTCCATTAAAGTAAGTGCCTTAAATTGCTTTGAATTCCACCGAAAATGGAATGTTTTACTTGCACTAACAATCGGTGTGCTCGGAAAACAACCAATGTGCCACACCACGCTTTAGTGCTATAATAATATTTTACAAAAGTGAAATAATTAAGTGGAAGATGTAAGCAGTCTTCTTCTCTCCAGATTTTTGATACAAATATTATTTTTCTTTACCAACACGTAAAAAGGTAATAAAGAAGAATATAACTAAATCGTTTTCTCTATTTTCCAGAACACACACGAAAGTGCCCAGGCCATCAAACACATGCCTCTGCGCCGCGCTCAACGGTTCCTGAAGGCAGTCATTGAAAAGAAGGAATGCGTCCCATTCCGAAGATTCAACGGTGGAGTTGGTCGGTGTGCCCAAGCGAAACAGTGGGGCACAACACAAGGCCGCTGGCCCAAGAAATCAGCTGAATTCTTACTCCAGTTGCTTCGCAACGCTGAAGCTAATGCTGACTACAAGGGTCTTGATGTTGATAGGCTAGTAATCGATCACATCCAAGTGAATCGTGCCCAATGCCTTAGGAGACGTACATACCGTGCCCACGGTAGAATAAACCCTTACATGTCGTCCCCATGCCACGTTGAAGTAATTCTCACCGAGAAGGAAGAGGTTGTCGCAAAGGCCCCTGAGGACGAGCCCGCAAAGAAGAAGCTCTCCAAAAAGAAGCTGCAAAGGCAGAAGGAGAAAATGATGAGAAGCGAATAGATGAGAGGGGATTTTTTAATGTAATAAAGACTTCTAAGTTTCAATAAAGTAATTTTATTGAGCGGGACATTTGACTTGCATTATTCAAGAATTTATTTTTATTTCAGCCGAAGTAATATTAGGGAATTAAGACAACTCAATTTAGGTGCATTCTTCGTGCCCTTTCGATTTCTTGGCACCCTTTTTGGAAAGTGGAGAACGTTTGTGACGATGCTTTGTCGATTCTTTCTTTTTATAGTGCCGCTTCTCCTTGCTTTTACTGCGCGATCTGTGACGATTGCGTCTCTGCTCCCCGAGAGGATCTTCGTTATTTTTTCCTAATTCTTCTCTAGATGGTCCGGGCGTGTTCCTGTCGGGCAGATCTTCTTCTACATATTTTTCTGGATGCAGGTACTGATTTAACGCCTGCATTTGAACCTCAATTAAATTCCTAACTTCCTCTGTGTATGAAAGGGGAGGTTCCTTTGTTGTGCGATGTCTCATCCGGCGCCTTTTAAGATCCCTTTTCAAAGCAATAATCTCCGCGAGTGTCATTTGCTTTTTGGAATCCTCCTCCTGATTGAACCTGTTGAATTAAATTGTTCTGTAAGTCTATCTTCTAAAATGAATAAATACAGCTCGAACTTACGTGACGGACAACTCGGGCTCTAGGAGTTTTCCAGTTCTTTTGATTACGTACTCATAGAGGAGGAGTCTCTCCTCCCTGTTTAAATCAACCTGAGAGTCTGAGAATTTATTTGGCACATCCTTTGGCTTATTGGACTTAATTACATCATTTAAAGTGCTTTTATCTGAAAAGACCGTTTTATGCAACGTACCCTAGTATCTTCAGAAAAGTGCTTACCCAAATGAACCGAATGTTGCCATGGATAAGCGGGCGGGTACAGCGGGTCATCGACAGGGCGTTTTTCACGTGCTGATACAAGATTTGCGTTATCCCTTTTATCACAGTCATCCTAAAATAACCAGAATTAATTGCTATCGATCCAGAAAATGTAATGGAAGGAACAACTTTATAAAATCTTACTTTTACTGTGTCAGCAGCGGTCCATTCCAATTCCTGCAGAATTCTCTCAATTTCTGACTGACTATCCGAAATAAATTCCATAACATCATTCATTTGACTCTCCCTCGAAAGCATTTTTAAATCGAACAAATTGATAAAATCTCCAAATATAAACTTTTGTTTACACAAACATAACCCCAACTAAATGACAATTGTTAAGCTAAAATTGCTTCTTCTTGCTTTAATTTGCAAGCTCCAAGGATGCTACTTAGTAAATTTCTTCTGATAAATTAGAAAATTGCAAAAGTTTTCAGAGGTTGATTCGAATTTTGAATTTTCAAATTAGGTCATTCGGCATCAATGTTTTATTTTAATACAGAGTATTTCTACTTATTTTAAAAAAATAAATAAAAATTGCTTAATTGGGCCGTCCAAGCCATATATAAAACGGGCATGCGAGTCGGACTCCGCAAAAAATAATTCATACCAATCTTCTATACCCACAGAAAATAGTTGTTATTTTCGAATCACCGATTTTTATTAGCTACGAGTTTAAATTTAAAATCATATAACAGCTTTGTTTTATAATACATACATTTTTATGGAAAAACTAATAAATGGGAAAAAGCTCCAGCCCCGATTTATTTTTTCACCATACGCATGATAATGTAAAATAAAAAAATATGGGAAATAAAAAGGTAATAAAACGCTTGAAATGAGTAAATGAGGATGAATGTACAAAGTCTTTATTTTAAAATATTCCCCTAAATAAATCTAAGAATCGCTAATTTTCGTAAACATAAATGAATTAGTGTCTTACAGTAAAATAAGGAACACATATCCTAAAGAGGTCAATCATTTATACAAATAGAAACTGGGGCACTATTAAAAAGCTACAAATGTAACGAAGATAATTTTATCTCGTTATCAGGAATTCCTCCAGAGTTTTATCAATAGAGTCCCAATTTCTAAATATTTTTCTATATTCACAATCGAAGAGTAGCTACTTGGTGGTCGAAATGTTCCAAGGAGCTGAAAGAAGCAAGAAATGATCTCTGTCTTTGATGTGTTATTAATAATTTTTATTTAATTATATTTATATATTCACAGTCTGATTAAAACATTTATCCACATAAATTAAGAGCTCCAGAAGACAAACAAAAAATGAGAGACTTAAATGTGGAACCGAACTCTAAAAGTACTCCTAGTACGATAAAAACGATTTTCTGCTTTTTCCTCATTTTTCTTCTTTCCTTTTTTTTTTTGTATTTTGGTATCTGCTGCCGCTGCTTGGGTGACGCCTTTGCTCTTGAAAAATTTTATTGATTATATTCTTTTAGCGTTTATTCAGCGTACAGTAGTTGAATAAATTTGCGTACTTATAATCGCTCTGTTCAAAAACTATGTAATCCTTCGTAAATGAGTGTATTTCTGCTTAGCTCAATCGTTACCGCCGCTTTCATTCTTCATTGCGCACTCGTGAGTCAACTCCGAGTTCTTTATTTTGTTTTCGTTTTATGTGGCGATCGATATTAGAAATAAACTTAATACTTAAATATATTTACGAATGTTTTTTTGTGTTTTTTTTTCATCTTTTGTTTTTTAATATGTCTGTTTAATATGGCGATAAATCCTAGCCGTCTTCCTTGGGGGGAGTGAACCAACCTTTGTTCGAAACAATTTAAGATTAATTATTTATCTCATTTTTTCAGTTACACTTACCATTTTTCTCATGAATCTGTACAAGCGATTTGAAGCTCTGTTGTGCTCGTGCGAGGCTATACTGACCCTAGAAAATAGCATTAAGATATTTGGAATTATATAACGCATTACTAATGAACTTCAGTTTTAGTATATAGAATATATAACTTTTAATTTCTTAAAAAAACGGCTATTCGACTTTGACTTGTTAGAAGTAAAAATTTTTAAGTTAAAGATGGAACTGATAAATTAACCCATTTATTGTAAAATTAATTTTATAGTCTCAGGAAATACAAGTGACCTACAAACATTACCTCAAATGATCGTTCCTACAAATATTCAACAAAATCCATCAGACCCCAAACACAATTGTAGTCGAGAATTTTAAGATAAATTAAAAATTTTATATTTATTAGTTTAATTCTAAGTTATAAAGTAACTTACCTTTGTTGCTCCAAATTGTATACGCGCCTTGCCCTTGACTAGTGTCGCTGCTATTTGCATAATAACTGCTTCAACTGTGTAAGCCGAGCTCCAACCTTGTTTCGTTAAAAGTTCCATGCATATTGCTCCTCCAACTAGGACGTAGCCTCCTTGATAAATACCAAAATTCCATTAGATAACAGCCAAACATATTCGGGTATAATATAGAACAACAACTCACCCGAAATGATGGGATGAACAACTCTTACGAATGGCGGTTCAAACGGATACGTCTCTTTGAACATAATATTTAATAGTATGCTGTCCTTTCCTTCCTTTTCTTTGAGCAATACTAAATCGTTGTGTAGAGGACTATCAGGATCCACTGATTTTAAGCGTATGTTCCATTCGTATATTGAGTCATTAACGAGTTCTATTGAATACATATTACTTTTGAACGATTCTGAACGATAGATATCGCGTAGTTCTTTCATAAGCCTATCAGTAGCTTGTACGGAACCAGAAACTGATCCCTGTGGAGCATACATAAAGGTTATATACAACATATTCTTGATTTTATAAGGCACAATGACTACTTACCTTTAAATAGTCTTGTCTTTGCGACTGACGCAGTCTTTCCAAGGTAGCAAGGTGTTCAACCTCCATTTCATCTTTCTGTAACCAAATGCAAAAATAAATTCTATCTGCCAATGTAACGTTATTGTCTAAAATTGTTGAACTCAATAACCTTGAAAATTCCTATGCCCTCATTTTTATAAAATTCCAATAGGAATAGATTTCAATAATAGGTGAATTAATTCGTATTCTTTTTTTTTCCCTAAAACTTTAAAGACAATTTCGTTTTTCAAAAAATATAAATGCAATATATCTGTAAGTTTTATAGGTATTCATTCCGTTTATGATCTAAAAAGCTCTGGACTAACAGAAGGACAGACAGAGCCCCTTAAAAGTCTAACTATTAAAAATCTGGACACCCAAGAAGTACTAAGCGGAAAATGCATGATTCATTAAATTTAACAAGGAGGTCTGACGAATTTATCGGGTATTGAATTTCCAAAGGGAACTAAAATCCCCAAAATAAACATTATCGAACAAGAGGTATGCTGTATGCATATGTGCAATTTGCCATCCACCTTCCTTACCTTATTCGTATTTCTTCCGTCATCCATCTCCAGTGGCAAGTCCTCATCAGCTTCGCTTTCTTGCTCACTGTCACCGACTGGATCTTCAATTTCATCAGCATCGGATTCGATTTCTTCGATCTGATGATTTTGTGGTCGTACAGGCGATGCGTTTGGTGGCGGCAATTGAAATGGTATTGTTAAATTATCTAAATCAGGCGGCAGAGGAACATTGTGTAAGCGGCACAGCTCTCGCAATAATATTCCGACCTTTTAGTTTTTTTATTATCCAGCCAATGTTATAAAGAAATGAAACAACAACAAAAAAAAATTGTACAATGTAGTAAATTATTAATCGTTAAGGTCAATTGGTACTTTACCTGATTTATCACGTGATTATCTCGACCATTTGTATTACTAAGTATTTGAACGGCATTTGTTACGCTTGTTTCTTCGCTCTCTGCAAACCACACCGGCGGTGACGACGGATATGTTTCCTGAAAACATTAGATAATTTATTATCATTTAATATTTTTCCCTGGTGGGCTTTCAAACTTGTAAAAATAGAAGATTAACAAAATCACATATAACCACAACCGCTATTATTGCCCTGTGGATTTTAATTTACATCTCGTAAATTTTCAAGAGTGCATTTTATTCCCAACAATAAAATACAAAGCCAGACAGAAGTTTTTTACTTTAAAATATTACGTCGTGCGGAAATAAATTACAATTGGTCTGTTGAATTTTAATCAAGGACGCGGGGACACATATATCGCATATAACGAGTATCATTAAAAAATTTAAAAACCTGCAGATTAATCTGAGAATTCAGACCAAAAATAAGGAATGTAAATAATCGAACTGTTAATTTAACTAACAAACAAATCTCATACTCCCATCCAAAGCAATTTTTTTTTGTCATTTGTAAATAGGTTTCTAGCAATTCACACTAAAGCTCTCGTTAATGAATATAAAATAAAAATGCTAGTGATGCACACCCAAACTACTAAGTAGTAATATACTGAAGTCTAAAAATGAAGAGTTTGGGTAATATTTTCCATGGGATTTATTTTTGCTAAACTACTCTAGAGTTTGCTTTTTTAAGAAGATCATTTTCTAACTCTGATTTGTGTTCGTTGCTTATTTAGTAGACTTAAAATAACGGAGGACTCAGATGGTTACCTAGAGGCACCATCGTTATATTTCTAGATAATACAGAAAATTTCATTAAATAATCAATTTGGATCACTTATGATTAAATTGAAATGAAATTTAATAACCCTTAATTGCCCTGATGAAATTTTCATTAATCGTCATTTTAATCCCCAAGGATCTTTTCATTTCATTTTAACTAATCTATGAAATGCAAACCACTACAATTGGGTTTAAGTTATTTTAAAAATAAAAGGCTAACGTCATAATTGCACTCAATAATCAGCTGATGAAACGAAATTTCTTTTTCATGATCTACGATTAATACGTAGGAGCTGCTATTTATATTCCGCATAAGAGCAGCCTATTTTTAGACGACATTAAAAATAATCGCTTGTAATTATCTAAATGTTAATTGCTGTACACTAACTTTTACTATTTCTGTATTTCATATTTATGTATTTCTTTTAGTTGGTGTACTCGGCCGCAGTTTGCTACATGGTCTTCTTTCTTAAAGCTACATAATCGCTTTTTAGCTCCACAAGTTGCAACTTTGCAAAAAATAAATTGCAGGATTTACTACTCGTGTTACTATTTTAGTAATTCAATTCAAGCCTAAACATTTTATGAAAACGAAAGTTTGCCACTCACGAAAGGTGCAAACTAGTTTATTTTAGCCTGGTGCAACACTCTCAGGAAATTGAATTATCTTTGCCTCAATTTGCAGTACGAGCACTTTTAACCCCTTGGCTGTCGAGGTCACGAGGAAATTTTAAGTTTTATGAAGTCACTTGTTTTATGACCTGGTGACAGAAATAATTTGATTTTCAATGCGTAACTCTATTGTTAGGATCTGATTAAACGATTTTGAGTTGTTATTAGCCGACTGACGCCCCCACATTTACCAAATTAAGGAATCACGCAGTCTGTGGCCTTGGTGGTCAGTGCTTTAACCTCAAGGTCAATTAAATTACTTTTACCTGTAATTGATTAAATCCTTAAGGGCCTTTGTTCATAAGGAGATAGTCTCTGACATAATTAGCTTGATGTATTCCGAAAGTCGGTTCGTGAGACTTGTGCACGCCTATGTTTATTTTTGAATAACCTGCTTAACTTCTTATCAGAACTTTTACACGTAATTCAGCTATAAAGATTCGAGGAGCACAATTACTAGGTTATTATGTATACCTTTATATTGCAGCTCCTATTTTGTTGTAGTCGCAGATTTGATGGAAAATTTACATATTAAATGCCCTAGCACCGTATGCCTAAAAGTTAGGAGCCAAACGGATTTCGTACATACGAAGTATTGCGTGAAAGGTTTACGGGTGTAATAGGTGCCCGGTCCGAGATTTAAGGGATTTGTACTTCTGAGTGGAAATGAGGCCAACATAAATTACATGGAACTGGCTTACAACATCAATTCTCAGACTGTCCTTCGAGGAGCGTGTAAATTCCACTGTAGCCGAGGTTTACCCAACCTTGGGCTTCATTAACCTTTTATTAATCTCGGCAAAAAACTTTAAACAATATATAACTCCTTGCAGAAAATGCTGACATACTCACTACTTACATATATCTGTTAAATTCTCTGACTTCGGAAATTTTCGGCGGATTTATTGAAACAAATAAGCAAACCGCGTTTTAATAATTAAGTACAAAAATATACATTAAATGTTAAAATAAAAGAATATTCTTCGCTTACATCAAGAATAAAAAAAGCATAAATAAATTTCCCATTTTACAAAATAGAATATGGTAGTGCTTCAGCAAGAATAGGAGATTCATATTTTTAGAGAATAATAAACTAACATTAACACAACTATTTTTCTTTTTAATATAATGGGTCATGGGAAATTAACTTTGTGCTCTATTTACCGATCATTTCGATTATTTTGTTTTCTAGATCCATTTGCGAGCTCTTGCCAAGATATTTCAAAATAGGTTTATGGGAATAGAATGAAAATCATGAAAAATAATACAAAAACTTATAGCACACGTGGACGTAATAGCAATAATTAGTTATCCAGTTTTACTGGTATTTTTATTTATCTAATCATGCATTTGGTTCTTAAATTTCACCATATTTTTTCACATATTATTTGATTTGATGTGTCTATTATATAATGCCAGTCACGTCACCCATCATTAGTAAATTCTGTGTCTTCCTGTTTCCAAAAACCTAGACTATTATATCGATTTTAAAAAGTGAAATGATGTAACATGTAACATTAAAAAGGCTAACAAGCGTTGTACGCAATTCTGCTTAAAATTTACCTGCTTGAAATCATATCTGATCTATTCCTGGAAATCTACTTTAACCGGACACAAGTAGACTAAGTTTTCTATAAACTTCCAGGAATTTCGCAAGCGCATAGAATTTCAATAAATTCAATCGCAGACACTCCGAGTATTCATCGTTTTTTCCATACTACACCACATTTCCAATTGAGCAAGGAAATAAATGTTTTTGTTTTTTAAATACATTACAAGTGAATAGATATTGGGATATCAACTTTCGTTTTGATACCATGTAAAAATATTTATAGTTTGTTAATTTTTTTTCCATTAAACTTTATAATTGGGGTAAAATGATGAAGTGCAGCAAAGCTTTTAATTGCGCACCTAATTCTTTTATAATAACTTTGTTTTGTTAATACCTATTGGGGTGTAAATACAATATGTATTTGAAAATTAATTTGGCAGATCATAGAGTATCATGATTTAATATTTAAAAAAATATTTGTGCCAGATGCGATTTGGGTCGTAAGCAAACAAAGTTGTGTGAGTTTGAGACTAATTATTATATTTTTTTCCTTGGATCAAACCTGTCGATATTATTTCCTGTTTCTCCTTGAGGGAAAAAAAATTAACAAAACAAATTTTTCCTGTTTTCAGGAATATCAAGGCGTTAAATTAAAATAAGAATACTGAAAGCCTTGCAACAAATGGCACAACAAGGACACTCCAAGGCTCTGAACTTGTAGGTCTCATCAGGGCCACAAAGTCATTTATTTAGAGCCTTTTATAGCCTGTCAATTCCACATTTAACCGTATTGAGGAGGGCGAAGTAGGTGTAAGAACAGTGTCAAGTGGCAATTGATAGGACTACGAAATTGAAACAATTACTTAGTTAAAAGTTTTCAGTATTTGGATCATTATTTTGATTTAATGCTCACAACCAAGGACAGGTTGCCACAGCGGCCCACATCTCACCTAGATGTACTTGTTCTATAAGGTCGAAGAGAGTAGAGTTAAGATGAAATAAGATAGGTTGCAATTGTGCCATTTTGCGCAGTTTGCCAATATTTATTGTCTACTTGAAATACTCCGTTGAATGCACATGTCCGATAGGTGGGCTCAAATCTGTGATTTACGTCGTGGTACCATCTAAAAAATGATGACACCATATGGCATCTCTGGACTGAATTACTCAGGTCCGAGATACGGCGCTCATCAACTCAGCATATTACAAAACAGAATTCCTCTATAAAATGTTATGACTTCACCATTGGATTTAGGCCAAAAACAAGATCGAACTGAGGGGGGCAATTAAAGACTCCAAAGCGCATCACAGCAAAATCACGATTACACCCAGAGAAAAACCCCATACTATCAGATATCAGGGGGGGCATGAAATATTCTTAAACATTTGCCCTCAATACCCCGGAGGCTTATCCTGCATGAGGACAAGGACTAAGGGAAAAGCACATTAACCGCCCTCGATATACTCGTTGACCGATTTCGTCCTGTTAACATACGAAGCGGGGCTCAAATAGGACGATAGAAGGCCTAGCACTCCAATGTCCATGCTTCTTTGCATTTTGACAGCTGTGAACTAGTTTCCTCCGGGGGGGTGGGCAGAGTAGCGATGGGTAGGTACCCCTCAAGGTTACTTGCTCCTTGTGATTGCCTGACCCAAGGCAATCTTTGGTGTGATGTTGGGTCTATTATGGGAGTAGCATAAAAATATGTAATGCAGGTATTCGGAGGTAAAACGTTTTTTTTTATAAACTTAATTGCTAAAAAACGAAATTTTCCTCCCATAGCTTCACGCCTTGGTTAATGCATTAATTCCTGATCCGTCGAGATTAAGAGTGAAGCACCCCCCATACAGTATCATATTTTTTCTTTCATTATTTAAGTGACCCACAAATAAAAAAAACCGCAGAGTCGTTTTGCGTTCCGCATTCCCCCCTTTTGGGTTTTCGTTCGAATTATGTGAGACCGAACGCAAGAAGGTGTGTGCACATTTTTGTGTCTCGAGGAAAAGAAAGTGAAATCTCTGTTGTCGAAACGGCGAAAACTCACTGAGACTGCTTTGGTGGAAAAGTCGAAGCACTAAAACTACACAACCAGCAAAAGCAACAGCACCAGAGCAGCTGCAAAAAAAATGTCAAGAAATGAACATGCTTTTCATGGTTAAATAGAAAAAAATAAAGAAAAATTCCCACTCTGGCAAAGTATTTAGCAAGCCTTCGACCTAAATAATCTCACAGATTCACAATAAATGTGCTGCGAACGGTTGATGCGCACTCCCTTTTTGTCCTCCTTTCTCATCGCTCCTTTGTGTCAAGTGCAAGAGCCTCCAAGATGAAGACGAGTAAAATAAAAAGGAATCGAACATTTTCTTAAATAAATCCAGAGCTAAGATTGCGGGGACGGCTAGGGCGAGGGCAACAACGACAACAAGAGCAGTGACGGTGTCGGCGGCGGCCAAACGATCAGCAGGTCCAGGTGAGAGGAGAGGACACCGCGGGGCTCCCGTTATTGTCGTCGTCGCAGCCCTAGAGCCAGCCAAGCACCAAAGCACGACCGCATCGCGGAAATCTTGCTTACCGTAATATTTGCATGAATGTCATATCTTTTGCCATTTTTCCCGATGAATCTGCACGTAAGCTCGTCGACACTTGCGTTCAAAATTTGAAAACGTTCGTGATTTTTGGTGAAAGTCTTCTCCAATGTCTTTATTTCCAGCTTGAGGGTATTCAGACACGCCATTACTGCGCCACCGGATCCGGTAACCGTTTTCAAATTTTTACTCCTTTCTTCCTCAGGCCTGCATAATAACAAACAAAACACTTTCGCCAAAAAAAAACAAAAAAATAATTTATTATTGCTTGTAGCACGTCCGTTTTGTTCTCGCCGTACAAGAGAATAATAAAACAAAAAAAAAACACAAAAAAAAAACAAGGCAGGCGACCCACGAGACGGACGAGATTATTGTCCTAAAGCGAGAGCGGTTTGCCCGTATCGCTACCGTACGTGGGATTGAGCGAGACGAAGCATGTATCGCGGAGTAGTGAAAATCAACGAAAAAACGTCTTCAACATCCTCTCAAAATGCCTATTTTTCTATGGTTTCACAGTTTATTTTATTTTATATTTTCTACGCCCGTTTCAACCACTATACACCGAAACTTTTTTCACTATAATTGCAATTACCCAAAATCGTTTAAACAAATTGACACCAATTGCTGACGATTAGAATTTTTCCTTCACCGGAAATTATTGACGAGAACTCAAGAAACACTTCTAAAATCCGTCCAGCAAAAGCTAAAGATGGCCGCTAACTGGCTCCTTAGACCAATTCTCAGCAGATGATTGGAGTTCGACGAATTTTCATGTGGGAATGCTGCTGAGTGAACTGGTATAAAACAGTTGAATTTTTAGTATAAAAATGTACATTTCATTTATGTAAAAACAAAGAAATATTATTTCATGCTCATTGCGAAAAAGTCAGGATTTAAATCAGTAAATTTTTTAAAACTAGAATGCGTTGCAGTGGCGGTGCATGCAAAACATCTGTTTTAGGGGAAAAGCCACTGACAGAGGCGATCAGCTGATTTAGCAAAACAAACATGCGAATTTGTTTGGTTCGGTGCTCTCTCCGACCGACACCAAAAGCCTGCCCAACCTTTCTAAAATCACCTGTTATTATTAAAGAGGAACAATTCATTACATTTAAATCATCTTTATTCCTGCATAACGTCTGATTCTATCGAACCATAATAACTCACGACTTCACAAGGCACCACCAGAAGTTGAAACTAAAATGAAAACTGAAATCCTCACAAATATTTAAAACACCGCATTAAGCAAGATATTTACCATTTTATTCTAGAACTACTTAAACTAATAGTTAACATCATAATCAACCATTTTCTCGTCTAGTTTCCACCATCGGTTCCAGAACCCGACATCAATAATCCTCTCGTGGAAGGTCAAATATTTTGGCTGGAGGTACGGACACATCGCCTTATAGAGTGCAACACCCTCGTCGTAGTTGTCCAGCCAAATGAAGGAGACCACACCGAGCGTGAGCCTCCGAATTATGCCCTCATTGAGACACCTCTCAAGAAACCGAATGTATTCGACACTCTCCTTCCTCTGACTGGATTCGGGAACTAAAATCAGTTCCCCATTAGAATTTCTGAGTTGTTCTATGAAGGAGTCCACGTCTGGGTTATTTTTGGTACAGGCATAAACCGATCCACCAACAGTTCCGTAAAACGCTGCTTTGAGGGGGTTCGCCTTTGCCTCCTTGACAACTTCCACGGCGACTTCCTTATAATCGATTAGAAGATGTTTCCAATAGTTCGCCCATTTCTCGACGATTGTACCTTTAAATCGCTCGGGTAATTTTGGTATCAGGGCCGTTGATGAAGAAAAAACACCTCCAAGTTTGTTTCGCACGGCTAAAATTCGGCTTGTCATTTTGACGGTTCGAAATGTAAGGACATTTTTGAGGTTAGATTTTCCGGCAAGTGGATGGTGAAAAACCACTGACATATAGAAATGGACCACACTACAATTTACTTGGAAAGCTTTTAGTAATTAATTATGAAATTTTCGTTGTTTTCAACGATTTTCAATTTTATTTCATTTTTATAGTTGTTTTTAAACAAAAAAAATTTAATTTAAACCCGAAGCAAATTATATATTGCGAAAAAAATAAAATTTAACGGTTTTAAAAGAGAAAATAATTTACTCTTAAAATTTTTCTCTTTAGAATTTGACATTTCCGAGCGGGTTGTTTACGATTTTTTTGCACATGGAGGTTCCCGGTCCCAGCCTAAAGCGAAATCGCAGCAAATCATTTGCGGAAGAAATTGACGTGGAATCGGTGGAAAATGTGCGAAATTCGGACGAAACTTCCGAAAGCAAAGACGGAGATTCTTCGCAAGACAGTTGGGAAGATGAAGACTCAGAGAACGAAGAATTGGAGGACGCAGCATCCCCAAAAAAGGAACCTAAGAAACCGAAGAAGAATAAATGGCAAGTTGATGGCAGAACATCGCTTCATGACCTGCGGAAGATCCCCCATGAGTGCTTGGTAGCATTCAACTTTACAGACGATAAATCCTTCGAGCATTTAGAGTGTTATCCTTCCTTCAATGCGGCTTATCCCCGCGCGATTTACGTCTCTAAAACTATTCCCAACCGCCTGGAACCGTGCCACAAAAGACCCCGGCAGTATGCGAACCACCAAATGTCCTTAAACAGGTACAGGGCGTTCTACCAAAGCCACCAGAGTAAGAGACCAGCTTTTTTTTTTTTTTAACCAGCTTGATTTTTATCAGTTTCTTTTTTATAGAGAAAAAGAAATTCAAATCGATGAAGAAAAAGGGCATTTACCCATCGATTGTTTTCCGGTATGCTGAGCTGCTTGCCTCCAACCCGGACCCGTTTTTCAGCGGACGCTACGACTGGTATTACACTGGAGGAAATCTTGATGTTGGAAACGAAGACGCTGTAATTCATGTGGACGGCTGTGACTTGAGTAAATCATATTATTAATATTAATATTTTAAAGGCAAAAAGATTATATCTTTATTTTCCAGTCGTTTCAGAATTCGTCCCAAATGACGTCGGTACAAAGAAGCTGCAATCAAAGGTGGTGCAAATATTTGATGAAGACGAAGAGGGTCAAGAAATCTTCGAGATTCAGGCAGCTCCATCTTCTAAAAAGCAAATGTTCAGCGTTAGGAAGAAAAAAGCGCTTTCTATCTATGAGTGTAAAAGTTATATAAAAGGCAAATATTTTTTTACCCAGGAAAAAGTGCCTTTCATAAGTTCAACATTTGATCCTTACGAAAGCAATAACTTCATAACCACCGATTTAAATAAGACTGTTATTTTGTGGGACTTAAAAAGCTCTACTAATAAACCGAAGCAACTTTTATTCGACGCGGAAATAAACGAAGATAAAAGAGACAAGAACTGGAATTGCATATGTCCCTTTGCCCGGGATACGTACGCGTTTGCAGGACTTAAAAATCTCACTTTGCTGGATGCTCGTGTACCCTTCAGAAGGTCCACCCACACTTTTGCATCTCTTGATCACGCGGTAGAAATGTGCGAAATGTTCTGCAGCCTTTGCCCTAGCAAGTATGAAAATATGATCTACGCCGCCACCACCCACAAAATTTTTGGGTTAGACATGAGATACCTAGGAAAGGAAATAGACGAAAGATTCACTGTTCTGCGGTGGGTGCATATGTTGAGGAACCCCCCGCTCATATTAAAAATGTACCACAGGGAGGATTATGAACTTATTGCCGTCTCGAGTCCTGTAAGCAGTGACATGGTATACTGCGAGAATATTAAAAATGCTGAATCGAAATTCACATCACCTTCCCTGCCGTTTTCGCCTCCAAATCTGCAGGATGCTTATGAAAACGCTAAGTCGCGGGGTCAATGCTTAAACCCGACTGCCCGGATCAAGGAAAGAGTCAACAGTTGCACAACAGGGATGACATTTTCAAAACAAAATGAAGCGCTTTATACCATATTTAGTTCCAGCAACGGGGACGTTTTCTCCCAAAGAATCTCATTCTCTGAATCGGGAATGCCTCCATCGAAGGTTGAGAGTTCCTTCGCAATGAGTTTGTGGGAAGATGAGATTCTAAATGCCCCCAAAAATATTTCTTTAAATGTTAATCGAGTCGAGGACTTGTC
Source organism: Machimus atricapillus (assembly GCA_933228815.1). Classification (NCBI taxonomy): domain Eukaryota; kingdom Metazoa; phylum Arthropoda; class Insecta; order Diptera; family Asilidae; genus Machimus; species Machimus atricapillus. The sequence continues at coordinate 41,559,245 of OW121787.1, read as the reverse complement.
GGTTATGAACAAAATTTTCAGGTGTATGCGCTTAAAGAATCCTGATCCTAGCGACGTAAAAGACGTACCGGCGTGTCCTCGTGCAAGACAAAAGTGGCATAAACCTATTAACAATTTGTTCAAATACAAAGATGCTTTAGCTGAGGGGCTTCTCGCAATTTGGGATGTTATGCCAGAGGAAGAGATTTCTGCTATTAAGACTGAGGATCAAATTGAAAATACCAAGGTATTGGACTGGCTTCTTGATAATAATTCCTTACCCTGTCCGGAGGAAAAGGTTTCTATGTCACAACCACTTTTTGATGAAAGGTTGCTTGAAATTACACCGACTATCAATCAAGATCTCGTACTTGAACCTACTCCTCCTTTGGATCTCTCTAAAACTAAATTGAAAATCAAGCGAGAAAGGCATGTGCCTGGATTTTAGCGTCCAAAAATTTATTTTTAGTTTACGAAACGAAAGTGCCTCTTTTAGTTAAAAATAAAAATATTATAAGATAGTCGACTTTTTATTTACTTTCGTTTTTATTTTATGTTTTTTTTTACACCCACCGATTTAAGACAGGAAGTTTAAAATTGGAACATCTATTAAAATATATAATTGTAAAATCTGCGTGGAAAAAATTATTCCCTTTAAATAAAATTGAATTAAAATGAGGAAATATCTGGAAGTATAGGGACTTACAAACTTACACTGGGATTAATTTAGCATGGAAAAGAAAGGATTTAAAGCTCAAGAATTGTCCAAAACGCTTAAGAAAACAGAATATTTGAATTTTTATATTTGTTTAAACTAACAGTACAAATTATACACTTACATGATACCATAATTGCCTGTTTTTAAATACAGTATGGATTAAGACTGTCTGTATATATGAAATTATGCACAATTGATCTCGTCCATCGAAGGTCTTCAACATTCACATTTTAATATATGCCAAGAAATACCTTGCCTTCCATATTTTCAATTATTTTGTAAAAAACATACTATTTTATTTTTCTTTTGCATAAATTTTTTTGCCTCTAAGTGTATTAATCCTTTTGCAATAATTCAAGAAATCTTCCATCTTAAGCTTAACGAAAAAAAATTTAAAAATTGGGGCGATTTCTGCATCAGTTTGATTTTTTATCTTTTCAAATTTAATATATTTTTTTTTCTTCGTATTGAAGAGGGGTAAATAGCAATCGTAAAATAGTTGTAAGAAAATTACCTAACGTAGCATTCATACTGCGAAACTCCGAAACTAAGCTTAACCTTTATACACAGGAGACCAGAGAGCGCCCGGGTTTAGGGACGTCGTCTCTAGAGAACATTATCAATTCTTGGTTAAATCGTTAAACTACTCGCGGTAATTAAAGTCGATAAAACTTTTTGTTTTTCTTTTCTTTAAAAAGGGCGGCTCCTTCTTTTAGAAGGGAAATTATAAGTTACAGTATGGATCCAGTTGATATTATCTTGTCGGATCATCATACGCGACGGCTGCACTGCCACTGCTGGTTTGCACAATTGTGTACTCGGCAGTCTGTGGGATACCTAGAAATATCTTAAATATTTAAATAATGTTTGAATTGAATATACTCGCGATTACCTCGTTCTTGAGGTGATCGGACAGCTGAGTTGGTTAAAATTTCGTAGTTCAACTCCTGCTGCTCGTTAACGATAGCTGATGTCATTGTTGGGGAAATCGATTCAAGGACGATTGAATTGCTGGATGTAGTTTTTGGTGCTATCGCAGGATTTGTTACGGTTATGGGCAACTCAAGTGAGGTAGGTACTACAGATTGACCTCCAATTTTTGCTAGACCTTTGTCATGGCCAATTCCACCTTCGGCTACTTTGGTAGACATAATTGGTGGCTGCGTTAAAATAGCATTTGTTTCACTTGTTGTAGCTTTAGCACTAGTTACTGGTGGTTCGATTGTCTGAAATGCAATATTTTGCTCGACTATTGAGACACCATTGTTTGGGTCAACCAAAACATCTCCAATTATTTCTGGCTGCTGCTGATATACCTCTGTTCCAGCCAAAGCGGCAGCTATGATGTCTTGATTTGTTGCATTTTGCAGGGAATTCTCTAATTCCATGTTTGTCAGGATAAATTGTTCCGCATCTTTATCAAGAGTTATTCTATCCAAACCAAAAGCACTTGCTAGCATATCAACGTGGATGGAGAATATTTGATCATTGGCGCTCAGTTGCACCATCTCTTCTCCACCGGAGCTGTTCAGCAACGTTACGGCCATTTCATAATCTATAACTAGCTGATTCTCTCCAAGATTGAATACAAGTCGCTGTTGCTCTGGCGTGTCCTCGTCAGACATCCTTGCTAGAACCACTTTGGATTCTTCAACTTCAGATTGCATCTTTTCTTCCTCAGCCTCCATCTCAGCTTCAATTGGTATCTGTTGCGGCAGTACCAAGGTTCCGTTATGTTGATCAAGGTAGAGCGGCTGATTGATTACTGGAATCAGGCCCTCTTCATCTGGCTGCTGTTTGCACAGGTAGTACACGTTTGGCTGCGTCATGTCTCCGGCTTGGACAGCAACGTAGCTCCCAACTTCGGACTCGTCAACTTCAAGGTCCGGTGGAAGATTGCTACATGAAATTGGCAAGATATTGACGATTTTCTCCATTTGCTGGTGTTGATGTTGCTGTTCTTGCTGCTGTTGTTGCTGCTGCTGCTGTTGTTGTTGTTGCTGTCGTTGTTGTTGCTGTTGTCGTTGTTGCTGCTGCTGATGCTCTTGCTGTTGTTGTAGTTGTTGCTGCTGCAATTGTTGTTGTTGTTGCAGTTGTTGCTGCTGTTGCAATTGTTGTTGCTGCTGTTGTGCAGGGGTTAACTTTGGCGGTCCTCCGCTCATCGTAGGGGAATGAGATTTCTCCAAATGTTGAATATGTGATGAAGTTTTTGATTTGGACTTTTTCGGCTGTTGCTGTTGTTGTTGCGCTTGTTGTAATTGCTGTTGCAATTGATGCTGTTGTTGTTGCTGCTGTTGCAATTGATGCTGTTGCTGCTGCTGTTGAAGCTGTTGCTGCTGCAACTGCTGTTGATGCAACTGTTGTTGATGTTGCTGTAATTGTTGTTGGAAGTGTTGCTGTTGCAATTGTTGCATGTGTTGTTGTTGTAACTGATGCTGCATTTGTTGGGGCTGTTGAATAATTTGATGCTGCTGCTGTTGCTGTTGTTGTAATATTTGATGTTGTTGATGTTGCTTTTGGACTTCATTCATTTGAGCAATAGAGTGTACCTCAGGAACTGCATTTCTAGTGACCGAAATTTCATCATTTTTCATTTTAGCTTTGCTTCCATGTCTTGAGGTCTTGTTCTGACTCGATCTTCGTCCCCTGGTCGGCGGGGTTGTATTAATTCTTTCAACTTCAACATCAGCAACATCTACTCGTTTATTCATTGGAGCTGGTGGAGGCGGCATAAGGTCTTGTTGGCCAGTAACTAGCATACCTTGCTTTTGTTGCTCTTCCATAACCATGTGATGATAACTAACTGCGGGTTGACTGTTATTAGCATACTTGTTAGAGCGTCTTCTACTCGATGTACGAATCGAGAGCTGCGGTGGTTGCGGGTGTGCATGAGATGTACTGCTTATAACAGTCGACATAGGCATTTGACTGGACACTGTACTAGAAACTGTTTCAGGGCTCGATCCTGCTATCGGCGTTATTATAACTTGCCCACCTGCATATTGTTGAGTAATTTGATTTCCTTTTTGGTGGGGCATTTTATTGGCTATATCCATATTTCGCATGTTATCAACTGGCCCTCCAACAGGGCTCATATTTCGGTGATGCTGAACAAGTGGTGGAGGATTGTGCTGCTCAACTGGCAACGTTTTTGGAGGACTGTCTGGTCGTATAATCATTTTGTTGCTATTTCCCGACTTAATAATTACGAACTTGTTCCCCTTACCATCTTTACCAATTTCTTTCCCTTCTGAAGCAATATCCTGGGAAGTTTGATGAGTCATGGGTTGGGTATTTGTGGCAGACATCTGTTTGTTCTTAACAATCGCACCAGATGCAGGTGCCTGTTTTGAGTGCTGTGAATGTTTATTTCGCCCTCGTCCCGAAGATCTAATAGGAGGAGATGGGACATGAGTATGTGTTGTGTGACTTGTACTTGGTACAGTTGTCGCCGGGATTGGCTCACATGAGATAACACCTTGTGTTTTAGCAGCTATTAAAAGCTGAATTTTTTCAGCATTCTCTGGACTGGCCGCTACTAAAGTTTCACTTGATAGCAAAATTGGCATGCTGTGAATATCAAAACTCTCAGCTTTAGGAGTGTTTTCTACTACTGTTGTTTCCAACCTAGTCACTTTATCCGGTGGCTGAGAATCTATAGGTGAAGCAACACTTGTGCTTGCCACAGGATTTAATTTTTCTATTACAAAAGAAGGAATGTCGTCCTCAAAAGTCTGTTTACGCTTTTTAGGGATACGATACTCCTGCCGTTCACCTTTAGAACACCCTGCTCCTGCTGTTTCGTGTTGTGCTACGACGGGCTTTGCTTTATCCTTCTGAGTTGAGACAGTTACTTCCATAACTTCAATAGACTTATCAGGGAACTTAACGAGATCTTTAATTGTTCTTCTAGTACTGCGGTTCTCTCGTCGTATCTGTTCTTCTGGTACTTCTATCCGCTGGACGGTAATTTCATTAAACATCTCAAGTTTTTCCAGCTTTTCATCGATAGCGTCTCTTTGCCTTGGAATCTCAGGTGCCATTGGAGAAGCCGTAAGAGTTACTTCTTTCTCAGCTTCCAATACCGGTTCAATCATTTGGACGTCGTCGTCTTCACGATTAGGTAATCCTTCATTCGGTTGTATTGTACTTTCTACTATCATTATTGCACTTTCTTCTGCGGGTACAGGTTGTAGATTATTTGAGTCTATTTGCTCGTCCTGGATTGCATACTTGTTTTGATTTTCCTCACTCTCTCCTTCAGATAGCTCTATTACCTCTGCATCGTCCATTTTCACTGGTATTTCTGTTGTAGTTGATACAATTTGTTTGCGCTGGCCAGCAGATTTAGACTTCCTTCTTCGCAAACGGAATGACCTTATTTCAGATATTGTATTTTTCGATTTATCGTCAACAACATTCTCTTCTGGCTCACAAGAATATTTATCAATTGTTTTAATAGGTGAACTCAATTCGCCTTCGTTGATAGTCAACTTAACTTCTTCAGTAGATTCAAACATTAAAGCGTCTTTTATGTACTTTTGCACAAAACTCTCCTCATATTTTTCTCTGAGGGACTTTTCACATACTTTTTTCATTGGTTCAGAATCTTGAACATTTTCTTCCCTCTTTGGAATAGAACTGCTTTCGGGCTTGTTCTCATCCATTTTTTCACTTTCCTGAGTTTGATTAGTTGGCGAAAATCTTGGCTGAGCAGGAGATAGTGGTGAAAATTGGGGTTGTATCTCCTCTTTGGCAGGTGAAGCCACATTTTCCTCGCTAGCTTGTTCCAAATTTTTATTACTCCCAGACGGCGAAACTTGCGGTGAAAGAGGAGAAAATTGTGGTCTTGGAACTTCGTCTTGGTCAGAATTTTTATCCTGATTCGAAATTGTTATTTCTAGAGCTTCACTCGTTTTTACTTTGGGGAAATTTTCCTCTTGAATTTGGAACTGCTCAATAACCGATGAAGCTTCAGCCGCTGCGAGGGCAGCTTTGGTAACAATTATTTCACCAGTTTCAATCGGGCTTATGTGGTCTACCGGTAGGATTACACGTTTTCTTGGAGTAATTTTCATGTGAGCACGTCTCCTCTTACGAGTGCTCATGCTTGTGCTTTTGTCAGGAACATCTTGTTTTTTAGTGTCTTTTTCTTTATCCTTTTGTTTGTGTCTTTGTTTCTTTCCTGGAAGGATAATTTCTTCTTCGATGGGCTCCTCTGGTGGTTCATCCAGAGTTGGTGTAGGTATCTTTTTAAAAAATATATTTATAAAACAATTGGCATTTGATAAAAACTAAAACTGACCTAAAACTATTCAAAATCTCACCATGCTTTCCACACATTTAGGGCAAATAAATGTAGGCTTATTGTGCACTACACTCCTCTAATAATAATCCTACTACAATTTTCCGATATTTCCAAAAGCTTCTGTTATTGTCTAAGTAATTAAAATATCTTTTTTAAATCTAACCCTATAAAGCTCCCTTAACTAACAACAAACATGAGCTCACGGCATGCAACTTACATATTCTTTTCACACTCACCTTCCTGTTGTCTTCTGCATGTTCAAAAAATTCCTTCACAGGTTCTTGAACCCATGTTTGGCTTTCTTCCTTTGCAGGTAATTCCTCTGGTAATTGTATTTGCTCCTCTTTATTCAAAATTTCTGCACCCATTTCTTCCCTTGGCACCTCTTCTGTTTCCTTTAGGACTTGGGACTCTTGGGATTCCACAGGATTTTCATTTATATCATCTTGTAAACAAACTGGCTCAGCTTGATTTTCCAGCTGCTCGTCCTTTTGAGGTTCTACCTCTTCCACTTCCGGTTCAACCTCCACTGGTTCTTTTACTGTACTCAATTCAAAAACATTTGGAATTGATATAAGAGCTTCAGCAACTGCCAGCTCACTTTGAGTCTTAGTATCGCTTATTGGAATACTTGCTTCAGATACTCGAACTTCTACCATATCTGTCGCCTCTTCAGAATCATTCTGTTCATTTTCGAGACTTTCAATTGCAGGAGAAAATTTTTCAAAGTTCTCTTCTACGGGGTAGTCACCATTACCAGTAGTTACCTCAAGAAGAACAACTCCGTCGTCGTCCGTAGAAGTAGGAGACGGATTTTCAGCATTAAATTTAATTTCAGAAGGAGTTTCATTTTCATTTTCAGGGGGAAGTTCTTTCTCAGAAGGGGGTTCATATTCAGAAGGTGGTTCATTTCCAGAAGGAGGTTCAATTTCAGAAGGAGTTTCAATTTCAGAAGGAGACTCAACTTCAGAAGGAAGTTCTATTCCAGTAGATTGTATTTCAGGGGATTGAATTTCAATAGAAGTTTGAGTTTCAATAGGAGATTTAATTTGCGCAATGTCAACTTCCATAGGTTCATCTCCGTAATTCTTTCTGGAATTTCTCCTCTTATAAGTGCGTTTTGATTTATCGTTGTTCGTTAGAGAAGGCATGATAAAGGAGTCGTTTTGAGAAGTGGAAACTTCACTTTTATTCATATCTTCTTCATTTGAAACTGAAGCTTTTTCAGAAGGTTTAGTAGCTGCTACTAATTCTGATGTTACATCAGTGGAATTCTTGTTGCTTTCGATTACCTTCTCTTCCGGAGTTTTCACATCTTTAGTTTTATTTTCAGTTTTATTTAAGAAACTGGAAGTACTAGAAGCAATCACAACCGCAGTTGAAGTTGACGGTGCCGGAGTAGTAACGAGTTTTGTTTCACTGGCATTACTAGTGCTGGGCGTTGGAGTGTCTTCATATCTAGATCTATTTCTTGATTTAAAAATACGCTTGCCCCGCTCTTTGGGTGGCAGAGCCCTCACTTCTTGTGGGACGTCTGAAGTCGACGTTGAAGGTTTTACTACTGGCTTTGGGTCCAATTTAAGTCCTGCAAGGTTTGTGCTATTCAACAAATTTTCAATATCAGCCGAGAGCTGCTCATCCTTTTCTTCCAAATCATTGCCCTGAATGTCAGCGGCTGCAATTTTTGCTTCTATCGGCTCTTTATTTTTATCAGGAGAAAGATACTTCTTTTTAAGTTTACTGAGTGATGTGAAGAAATCTTCATCTTCCTCATCCTGAAAATCGAAACAAGATAATTCTGGTTTTGATGGGGGAGGCTGTGGTGCTTCTTTAGGTGGTTCAGGTTCTTCACGAGGCATTGGAGGCTCCGCGGGTTTGGAGGGTATTATTTCATCCTTCTGATCTTCCCTTTTTTCTGAAACGCTCTCAACAGTTTTCATTTCGACATCAGGCTGAATTTCACTATCTGGCTCCGGTTGTGCATTATTGTCAATTTTTGTTTGTTTGTCCTCTTTTCCCGAATTGCTGGGCGGTTTTACCTCTCCATTGTTAAAATCTTTCAAGACGACATCGCGACGATCTTTCTTAGGAATATTCCTATACTTTCTAGGAGAATGTCTTGCCTCCTTAGGGCCAGATGATTGCATTTTATCATCGCTACTGCTTTCACTACTGTCTTTAGTGTGCATAAACTGGGATAGCTCATCAACTAATATTACAGACTCAGATCGGTCTGGAGAAGGTGGCGTTGCCGTATCTTCCTCAAGCCTGCGAGATACGGTTTTTTCAGATTTTTCATTTTCTTCGGGTTCAACTTCCTCAACTTCAGCTTCATCACCATCACTCCAGTCAGCGAGAATTTCTGTTCTAATTTCATCTTCAGTCTTTTTCTTCTCATTTATCTCAATACTGCTGGCGTTGCAATCATCAGCTGGTGTATCGTCTTCCTCTCCTTCATCTTCTAAATCAAAGACCTCAATTGAAAGTTGTCTTTGTACCTCTTTTTGTTTAAGCTTCTTATCAGTTGGAGTAAGTGTCTGGCTTTTCGATATTTTACTTATTTCACTTTCACTTTCTGAGTCGTCTATAACAATAATTGAATCACACGTAGATGAATGAGCGGTATTTTCATTAGATGATTTTGATTTAAGGATGCTTTTTCCGTCTGCAAGGCAATAACTTATTTAAATAAATTCCACCTGCAGTCGAAATGATTCCTCTTACCTTTGCGATTTTTCACTGGGCCCGATAGGGAAGATATTATCATCAGAGGAGTTGGATTTATATGACTTTTTGTGTGCAAAATGATCACATTTTGTCTGGTACTCGTAAAATCGCATATGTGGCATTTATACGCCGAAGAGTCGGTCGAGATACCTTCTTTTACTGGGCTGGGCGTCTGAAGCATTATTTTGCTTTCATGATTCGGGATTACCTGCAAGTAATCATATTTATAAAATTAATTATTTGCAGATTCTATACCAGAAGAACACTTACTTTTTTATGGTTTTCTGGTGTAGAAACGCTTCTCTGTGGAATCAAACTTCTCACAGTTGCAGCAGCACTCGTTGAAGAAAGATTTTTTCTTGCTCCCACACTACTTCTAGTAGGTAAACTTTTTCTATTTCCATTTCTTCCAGCAATGGATCCTTTTCCGATAGAGTTCCTACCCTTTTTAGTTTTTTTCGTGGTGCTATTATCACCAAATATATCGGCGTAATTCATCTTTTTACGCTCCTGAAAATCATTATCTCTGTCGATAATCGTCTCATCACCTCCGGTTATTTTCTCAGCAGCTTGAACATCCGAAGGGAACTTTTCCATGTGTTTATTGTTAGCACGGTATAATTCTATAATTTAAAGAGTAATAAAAATTAAATTTGAATTTAGATAATCAGCAAAATTCTTACCCAATCCCTTTTTTATGAATTCATTCTTCTTGGAGCAATTGTACTTCAATACATGATTCAAATCCTTTACAAATTCACTGGAATATTAAACGGTTTTTTAAACCCATCGAGTAGAGGTAACGCCTACTAAGACTTACTATGTGTCCTCTTGGAAAAATTTCACAATTGCAAGTGGTTTCTTCCTTTTTGATTCGAGTAATCCTTCTGGCAGCCGAGATTCGGAGCATATTTCGCCGGGCCACCAGCGATTACTCACTTTAACCCAAACGATATCACCGTCTTCAAATGAATTATCGCTTCCATCACCCATGATGTTTCAGAGTTTTATTCTTTAGGTATGCATTCGTAGCTGGAAAGAAATTATACATTTATTATTCTATTTCAATGTTATTCAAGTTCTTGTATATTTGCTACTAATTCGTTAATTGGATGGACGAAATCAGAACGAATAATTCAGGTACAATTTTAGATTACTTTTCAGTCTTATAAAGTTGCAAAGCTAATAAAAAAATTCTTTTGTTTGCCCAATTCGATTTAAAACTTACTTTTCAAAATTCCCAGTATTCGAAAAGAAACAAAGTATAACGTATAGAAAATGATAATGAGATCGAATTTTATTTTATTATTTTCGCTAATGTATCGAAATTTTATGATACTGAATAGTTGTTTTTTAATCAACAAAAATTTATGAGACTTTTAGTCTCTAAGCTGTCGAATCGTTAGAAATTAGCTCAACATTTCAAGAACATGTAATAGTTTAACTATTATTTTACATGTTTGTTACTTTACCATTTTACCACAATGAGCCTTCTCTGGCGTTAACAATAAAACAAAATAGCTTAGACTATCCAAATCTGCCTAGGTCTAAATTACTCTATTATTTATTATTTTCTTAGACTATTAGATGTGAAATTAAAACTAAATCCAAAATAAACAGGGGCACGCTCTTCTAAAGAGCCAACAGAGCCAGGCACCTTTCTAGCAGCATCATTTCTAGTCCACGGAAGTCAACTTTCCGTTCATCTGTAAAGACGGTGAAATCTCTGAGATTGCATCCAAATCCCATAGAAAGTGGAGATGATACCGGCTACATGGGCATCAAGGTGATCACATTTAGCACGGTGCTAAAAACAAGTTGAGGGGGCAACTCGCCGGCTCGAGCCAAAAGTTAGTTTCCCTGAATGTGGGGCCCGAAACCCCCTACCCTCCTGCCAGGCCTGGAATAGAGTCTAGACGGAATGTGAGTGAGGCTATTTCTTCAATAACAAAAAGAACAAGTAGTTCTATCAAACAATTCATGCAACTGTTCGTTCTTTTGGAGACATTCTGGCCGATGGGCGCCCATCAACAAACCAGCCACCGTCGCGATCCACACGATGGGTTTTCGCATAAATACACACAAATGGCGAACATAGGGAAAAAGGCCATTGAAAGGCGAAATGCATTTGGAGCAGCAATTTTCGTTCTCGATGCACCAACACTCCACTCGAATATTTTATGCACTTGGAATGGGCCAGCGATGTCCGCGAATTTAATTTATTCTTACAATTAATACTGGGGAACTTACACTTCAAAACTTTATTTTATTTGTTGACTAAAACCACAGAACAGCGGACATATTTTTCCCATAAATTCATTGCTAAGTAGACAAGAAAGAGAGGGACTGACATGTTACTGCGCGTCATTCGTGTCAGGGTTGGGCAAAGATTCATAGGCGTAACCTCAGACTTTTCCCTAACATTTTTAGTTTCTTATTAATTCTTCACTTGTTTTGAGATAAATAAAATGGGAAATAAGTCACGTTAAAACTATAGAATATTAGAAAAATTTGCCATAATTCTTCTTAGACTGACCAAAAACTATAATTTTTGTATGTTCCATAAACTATAATTTGTTATTTTCTACTATTTGTCACTATATTATAAATAATATTTAATTCATATTTTATTTCCATTAAATTTAAAACCATTTAATTTTTCAATTCAACACATCGTATCTAGTTCTGAAATTAAGAAAGTCAAAGTCCACCATTTGAAACTTGCGATACCGTTATTTTTATGGCATAGTCTTTGACATATTTTATGGTATTTTGACATCTTTCGTTTGTTGACTTTCCAGGCGGGCTCGGGCACGGCAGTATTTATGGAATTTTGTGGCTGTTGAGTGCTCCGGGGGAAATGTTCTTGTTTTGGTTATAAAAGTGATTTTTGTGCAATGTCTTGTAACTATGCGGATGGCTTATCGCCGTACGAAAATAAGGGTGTTATTGGCATTCCCGAGGTAAAGAATTTTTCTACCTAAATTTCTAATCCGAGGAAGGTTTTTGTGTATCAATTGAAGAATTGCAGAGCGCAAAATTTTTTTTTTATCTTCTGTAGATTCTCTAAAAAAAAAAAAAGGGATTGATTACATTAGAGATTCCAACAACAGTTTGATTCTTGTTAGAGAGCAATTAAAAATTTTTCATTCTCGATTAAAATAATTGAAATCTGCAATTAAAATTAATAAAATTTGCAAATAATTGTTTATAGGAATATCTACAATTTTAAAATGTCTTCAAATTTATCAATTTATGCATTGTATTGTAGAATTAAGAAAGCAAATATCTCAATTGCCTTAATGATGACTTAAAGAGGTTCTCTGCTATTCGAAGAAGGGGGCTCTCCAAAATCGCAATAAGTTCTTAGGAATTGTTTATTTAATCTGCATACCAGAAATTGCACAGTTGGCAAAATTCATAACACAAAGTGTCGTGTTGATTTCATATTCGATATGTGGCCGACTTATTTTATTTATTTAGAGCTATGCGCGCCCATATGCTTTTTTAAAAGGCGATGCTGTTTCTGGGCATACTCCACGATCTTCCAATTAATCGGCTATTTAAATGAAAATACTCTACATTTGAATTATAAATTATTCATAAATAATTTTTCCTTTAGAAATTCGATAATGAGCAAATTGTAAATGAAAAATGTGAAGAACTCGTTAAATTAATCGAATCAGCGAAGCATGTCGTCTTCCACACAGGAGCTGGAATAAGTACATCAGCAGGAATTCCAGATTTCCGGTTAGTAATTTATTTTATTAATTTTAAGTTCAAATAAAGTAATCGTTTTCTAAAAACTAGGGGTCCTAACGGTGTTTGGACTCTAGAAAAGCGAGGAGAGAAGCCAACCATAAATATATCGTTTAACGATGCTCAGCCAACGAAGACCCACATGGCTTTAAAAGCCCTGGTGGAGAAGGGCTACGTGCACTATGTCATATCGCAAAATATCGACGGCCTCCACCTGAAGTCAGGCTTGCCTAGGAAGTTCTTATCTGAACTGCACGGCAATATGTTTCTTGAGCAGTGCAACAAATGCCGGAAGTACGGTTTTTTTTTATATAGACTTAAAATGGGTGATGTATCTTATAAAATTTGTGTTTTAAAGGCAATTCGTTAGAAATTCGGCTGCTCCTACTGTTGGTCAGAAACCGCTCGGGGGAGCCTGCAAAGGCGGAAAAAATGCTCGTCCTTGCAGGGGAGGTGTTCTCATAGATAATGTGCTCGATTGGGAACATGATTTACCAGACAGAGATTTGGAGTTGGCTTTCATTCATTCGACGTGAGTTTTACCGAGGGGGTAATTGAGTTAGTTTACAGGCACCTAACTCTAACTAGAGTTTTTGATTTCAAATGTTGATACTGTAACATGCATTAAAGCATGAATTTACAAGGGATATCATTTTTGTGATGTACTTTATTAACCATATTATCCTAGTCTTGCAGATCTAAACATAACTTTGGGAACTACCCTTCAAATTACTCCGAGTGGAAATCTTCCTTTAAAAAATCTCAAGCACGGTGGGAAGCTAGTGATTTGTAATTTACAACCAACAAAATTCGTAAGTGGTGGAATGGTAATCATAATTTCATTAATCTGTTTTGTAATTTTAACATTTAGGATAAAAAAGCTGACCTAATAATTTCAACGTATGTGGACAGCATCATGACCAAAGTATGCAAGCGTTTAGGAATAGAAATTCCAGAATATACCGAAGATATCGATCCTACCAAGCAACCGGATGTCGATGTAGAATGGACAATTCCCGCAGAACAAGTGAGGGAATATAACAAGATCTTAGATAAGAAACTGAAGCAGCATACCAAAAAGCGCAAATCTATTGGAAGTCTTATCAACGAGTTTCAAGAGGGCTCGAAGAAACCTTTCATTAAGAAAAAGGACGAATCTGACCACAAATTTAATGTGGCAAAGAAAGATGAAAATTCTGATTAAGTGTAAATTTTATTTAGGAGTAATTTTTGCATTTATTTTTTTTACATAATTATGTGACGAGATTAGGGTTACTAATCTGGAAAAAATAAGTAGTGTTAATATTAATTATACTGTAATCATCTACTGGGTTGTTTTATTTATTTGATTAATATGATTTGATGCAATTCATAGGCATTTATATGTGCGGAAAATCAAATTTTTGTCTTTATCAATCTGAACTTGCAGTTTGAAGGTAACGGAAAACAAGCAACCGGAAATTTACAGAGCTTTTGGAATGAAAACTTTCAATTGTGAATGATTTTTGACAGTTCATAATCATCCCCAAACTGTCAGCAATTGTATTAAGTGTGAAATCGCCCACTGTTGGCCAATTGTTGATTTCGATTCGACTTAAAAATGAGTTTTAGCTGGATAAAAATAACAGAGAGGTAAGCGGAATTTACGCTGGTTCCTGAGATAATTAACAGTGCTTTTGTAGAGCCCGTGAGGGCATAAAAATCATAAACTCGATCAACTACGATGTGTTTTGTACAGTCCTCGACTACGTCCACAAAAATATGAGCCCTGAGGAGGAGGACCACGATGAGCGTGAAAACGCCCTGGAGGAGCTGGAGAAGCTCGTCGGAGTACCTCGACAGGACTTCCTGCTCCTCATAAAAACACTTTCCTACATTCTGAAGCGCACGTCTACGTTTATAATCAAGCCAACTCGGCTCCAGGCGGAGCTCCGTGGAAAATTGAAATTAAACGAGGACAAGGTGGATGCTATCATCACTCTATGGGTAAAAAATACCAAGCCCTTGCTTGAAAACTTAGAGACGGGGAAGAGCGGGGCGAATGAATTGCAGGATATCGCGTGGAAGCTGAAGGTCCAAACCTCGTCGCACTGCCAGCAAAAAGATAAAACTGTGCTGGGCTGTCTGCAGTTGAAAACGACCCACGGGAGCCCTGTGAACTTGGAGATGAACCACGACGAATTGCTCAGCCTTTACAATCAATTTGAGAGCATCCAGAACGAGCTGGACGCTCTCAGGAGTAATAAGTGAGCTTCTTTTGGAAATACGGCTCCAGTTTGGGGCTTATAAAGAAAATCTGTGTTATATTTGTTAGCTTTAAGCGAAATTTGCATTATATCCATTGCTCAGACTCAGCAGTTCGAGTGTTAACTCAATTGTATTACAATTTAAGTGCCAGTAAAATGTTAAACTGAAAAAATAGTTTCAAAAGAAAATCCCTCCTTTTCCTACAGCCAAAAAATCAAAGGGTACAAAACTTGGAACAATTTATTACAAAAACTTTGCTTACAGCTCGTAGCCTAGGACCAAAAAAGTATTGAAAACGCCATAAACACACAGCAACAAGCGACATAAGGAGACTTCCTTTCACCGATCCTAGCCAACTTCCAGAATATTCCGGCCATTCTAGACGGTGATTAAAGACCTAAATACCTCATTTTTTCTCAGAAATATCAAAAACTCCTACCCGGTTTTGTGTCTGTCCATTATGCTGGGAAAAAGCGATCGCAGGTAAGCGCAGGTGCATATCAAAAGCAGGATCACGGACAGTAAACTTTGAAAATTAAACAGAGCACTCTGGAAAAAATAAATTGGGCTTGCAAATGGATGAAATCAGGGAAAACAAAAAATTACCATTTCTGCAGTGGTAAACAGATGGGCTGTCGGTCAAAATTTTTTGAATGACGTGTTTGACAGTGACAATTCAAATTGTTTAGGGTTGCCTAAAAAGCTTTAAAAGTTGATTATTGTGAATGAAAATAATACTTGAATCCGGCTACGGCGAGTACTGTGACAGTTCTACACGTGCTTTGTTTACATTTTTTGTGAGACGGAGGATGCTTTAAAAAATTGATGAAAATGTCCTCATTTAAAGCATTAAATACAAAAAAGTTTCAAAAACAAGCTAAAACAGTGACCCCGGATACAATATACTGGAAACGATTAGGAGTAAGTATCTTTTACTTGGATAATTTTGCACTTTTGTGATCCACATTTTCATTTTCTGATTCGTCCTGCATCCTTTTAATTATAAAAATCTAGTTTTTTGTACAAAGGATCTCATTAAAATATACTTCGCATAACTTGAGAAGAAGATATACACAGTAATTGTCTGTGTAAACTATTCAGTTAAAATTTGACTTTTCACTACAAAGATCATTATCATCATCTGAATTTTTAGAGCTCCTCTTTCTGAGCACTATGTGTACGTTTGCCTAGTAGAAAAAAAAATTAATCATTAGCCTTCCATTTCCAGGTACCTACGCTAGTAAAAGAGTTCGGTGCCATTGACAACATCGATTTTAGTCCTGTTGAGCCCTACTACTTCGCAGTAACATGTTCAGTTCGTGTTCAAATCTACAACCCAATCACGAAATTGGTCGTCAAAAATATCTCCCGATTTCAACAGAATGCCTACGGCGGTACATTCCGACAGGATGGGCGCCTCCTTGTCGCCGGAGATGAGGAAGGTTTTGTAAAGATGTTTGATACTTCCAGCAAAAGTGTCCTGCGATTTTTCCGAGGTCATAAAGCCGCCGTACATCGAGCCCGTTTCACGACCGACCAGTTGCACATTGCAAGCTTTTCAGATGATAAGTCTGTAAAATTGTGGGATATTGCAACTGAAAAATCGATTCACACATTCGAGGAGCACAACGACTATGTGAGGGCTGGGTGCGTAAATCCAGCCTCGTCTGATATTATCTTGTCTGGCGGGTACGACAATGTGGTCAAGATGTACGACACTCGGACGAATCAGGTGTCGCTTAGTGTGAACCACGAGAGCCCCGTTGAATCCCTGATTTTCCTGCCCACTGGTGGAATATTCCTAAGTGCTGGAGGCACGGAAATTAAAGTTTGGGACGCCTTTACTGGCGGAAAATTGCTAGCAAGAATTTCACAGCACCATAAGACAATTACATCTCTAACATTGGCTAGTCATGGGAGGCGGTTTTTGTCTGGAGGACTCGATAGGCATGTAAAGGTCTACGACGTGGCCACCTATCAATCAGTTCACAGCTTCGACTTTCCTAACTCTGTCTTAAGCTTGGGGGTTTCACCAAACGACCACAGTCTAGCTGTAGGAATGGTAGACGGTTTAGTCTCCATACAGAACATGGAAAAGGAGGCTGAGAAAATTGAAACTAAGAAGAAAATTATCCCCCACAGCTTGTCTATTTACGACCAAATTGTTGCTCCCACGGTCAAACCAGGTGAAGCCACTTACGACACCTGGCTAAGGAAATACGAATACTCGAAGGCTCTCGATGTTGTCCTCAGGAATGGTGTTGCTAAAAGAACTCCCAACGTGACCATCAGCGTGATGCAAGAGCTGATCCGCCGAAAAGGTTTAGCGAGGGCTCTGGCAGGTCGGAATCATAAATCCATCGGAACGATTGTCCTTTTTATAAATAGGTACATTGGAGAAGTTCGATTTATGCGAGTTCTGATTGATGTGGCTAACGTACTTTTGGACGTGTACGAAGATTCCTTCGATCAATTCACCGGGGACCTGGGTAAGCTCTTCATTGACCTGTTCAAGCGCATTCGGAATGACGTCGATCTAACGTATGAGCTGTTGGAGCTGCAGGGCGCCTTCGAGCTCGTTGCAGAAGCTGCTGCTGTTGGAGACACCGTAGATGAAAAAATTCATTTTATAACAGAAAAGAGCAACCTCCAAAAGTCGGAAAGGGCTAAGGAGGCTTCAGTTGTTTCGCTGTGCTGACAATAATTTTTCTATTTTAGTTATTATTTTGAAAAAATCGTTTTCACGTTTTTGAATTAGGAACCAGATTTAAATTTTTTCTATTTAGGGACAGTTTTGTAGAATATAAAACTTTTTATTGGTAGATTTAGTGCAAATTATTTTAAATGAAACCGATTTTAGAAAATGTCTCCTCTAATTTAATTCAGAATTTTAAAGTGAAGGGAATACTGGAAAATTTTAACAAGCAAATCAGTTGCACTCACAGGGAAATGAAATTAATCAAGAAAACATAGTAAATGAAAGCCCACGAAATTGTCTAAATATGTAAATATATATTAAAACTATCAATATAAAACTTACAGGCTATGACTTTTTGTAATGCATGGTTTTCTCTACACATACTGTCCAGTAAAGATGCTACAGTAGTTAGTAATTGTTGCTCCGTAAGTAAATCGTTTTCCCCATTTTATTCTTGTTCGCCTGCAGTGCATCCCCCATCTCACCCACCTCCTCAATTTAACAATATACTATCGGAATTTTTTTTCGAATTTTCTTCCTTGGATTGCTACTACGATTTTTGTTTCTTAAATTTTGTTCATTACTTTTTTGTTCAATTTCATTTCTTTTTTTTTCTTTTAAATAAAATGAAATAAAAATGTGAGGCATTTTCACTCTTTTCTACCTTGTTTTGAAAAACATAAAATAAAGTATTTTTTTACCAAGCTTCTTTTACATGTTTTACATTCATCTAATTGACTTTCTAACTTTCTTTTTATTAGTAACTGTGAGAGCACTACATTTTCATTTTATCTATAAATATTTCGGTTTTCTTCGGTCGATTTTTTTATTTATCCTTTTTCACTTAAATCCAAACCAAATCGATCTTCCAAGCAAAAAATTCCTTCGCCTGTTTTTGTGTGATTTGTTGGATGTGGTCAAGGGGTCCATCGTTTACATCGAATCGATCTATAGTAAATAGTTTTAAAATTTTGATAGACTCGATTGATTTTTGCAAAAAATTATGTTTGTTGAAATTTGTTTTTTTTACTCTAATTTGCAAAATAAATTGATACCTATAGAGGTTGAAACTATTTTTTTATTAATCATGGATCCCCAATATGTGTGAAGCAGTGGATTGATTATTTTTGGTGTTTCTGTTTTTTTATAGTTTTTTAGTTCATGAGGCAGCCGTGTTAGAAGAGGCTCTAAGAGAGTTTATTTCTGGTGTGTATAACAAGCAGAATAATTTTATGTATTTGGATTTTGATTTAGTGGGTTCTCTGTTTACTGGATCAGAATCTATTTTGAATTTTAAATTAACTTTTTATATATTAATGATGGGAGAGTTTTTGCAATTTTCCAGAAGGTATGGAGTACTTTATATTGCTACTTTTTATTTGAGCTAAATTCTTCAGACAACTATGAGGATAAGTTTTAAACCTATTTTAGTGTTTTTAATAAATTTTCAATAATAAGATGAAGGTATTCGTATTTATTTGTTTTAAAATCTTTAGTCAAATTAACTGAATTAAAATGATAGCTTTATACACCAAAGTTTTCATTAGGTCAAACAAGTTTTCACCAGAAATTTTATAATTAAGCAGGTGGTCAAGAAATTTTTATTGGGAATTCTCTTCACCGACACCAGCTTTCTTCTCAGAAAAAAAGGGAAAATTGTGATCAAGCAGAATGTTTTATTATAGACTGCTGTATCGAACAATTAAACAACCAAAACACGTTGTTCTTAAGAAATAATTATGATCTGTAAAATTCACTAATACTTCTAACTATGTATATAGAACTTTTTGAAAATTTGCAAAAATCATCTCCCAACTGTTTTTAATTATAATTTGATTTATTTAAAAAAAAAATCCTACTTTCGATATATCAAAACTACAACCTGAAGCTAATCAATTTTTTGCTTGAAGAATAATTGTTGGCACACTGGCCGTTTACAACATCATTTCATTTCTAAAGACATTACTTATTAATTAAATCGCTTAAGTGTGTCGCCATTAAATCGCAGATTTTATTTTTAAATGAAGAAAACATCCTGAGAGCTAAGTTCTGTATATGTTTATATCAAAGCACAGAGGGGGGGAAAGTACATGGTAGATAAGATGTATAATTATATATATGTATATATAAAACATCGCGTAGAAAACATCGTAGAAAGTACAAAGGAAACAATCAGTGTCGAAGTGAATTAAACTGAGTATAGTTCGGCGCTAGCTTGAATCCGTTTACGTTGGAAGGTGTTGAAAGCCTTAACTTATCATCTCCCGGTATTTAAGCTTGTGCTTGGTCAACATATCAGTTACCGTCACGAGCTTCTTGATTGATGAATTTGTCTTGGAGAGGGCCTGCAGCTCGGGGAGATACGATACGCAAATGTGATGTAGCGTTGCTAGTTCGCGGCCTGTACCGAAAGTGAGGAGATTATTTCTCATATCACAAAATAAATTTGTTTAGCTTTTGGAAATGCTGCGCTGATAAATTATTTTAAATAAAAAAGCATGGATCAACGAAACATTTCCTAAATTACCCCTCGTACAACTTACCTGTGTCTGAACATGTGTGGTTCATATTTTGCTCAATAAAAGATCCTGGTGGCGGGTTGGGATCTGTAACTGATGAAAGCTGGTCGAGAAATACAATCATACGTTCCTTGTTTTTAAGAATAAAAGGATTTACAACTTCCATGTACGGTTCCTGCAAGTTAATGTAACGAATTTTTGAGACTAACGAGATTTCTTTCTTCAGTTGAAACAATTATTTATTTTGAGGCAAATTAGGGGTCAACCAGCACAGTTTACAAAAATTCAACATTTCACCATCGTAGTTTTAATTTTAAACATCAACAGAAAAATTGTGCGAGGAATTATCACGGAATTATAACACTAACAATAATTGGAACTGCGTGTGGACCCCGTTTCGGGCTCACGCGTAAAAAATGCATAGCTGAGCTAAAATTATGTAGAAAGGCAAATTTTCGCATAAATAAAAATTTACTTAGCTCAGCTTAACTTTCCTTCAGCGCAAGCCCTATAATATTTTTTTCAAGCTATTGTACATAAAATGTTATATTCAAAATATTGAAGTACCTTTAAACATCTTACCTTCCCGCCAAATTCAATCAAATTCGCCAAATTTTGCAAACATTTCGCAACCATGACCAATGATCGGGTTGCTGCGGTTGGAGGAGTTTCATTTACTAGCCCAAACTGACGGGGATTAAGCAGAGCAGGACACAACAGTCGCAAAAATATGAATCCAGATACGACGCGAGTCCTAACCAGCCGTTCAGATGGCCATTTCGTAACCACAGCTTTCTGGAGACAATTACAAATGTACCTCACAGTCCTTGGACAAGCGTCCGGGGATGTAAAAATCGACTGAGTGACTTGGTCAAGTATTTGAAGTAAAAATTCTGCATTAGAGCATGCATCATCGTTCACATCCATTTTCGTTGGATTCAATTCAGCAGATTGCTTGCTTTCGAGGATTCGTTGAACTGTTTCGGAAACTGCTGATTGAAGAAAACCGTAGCATTCTGTGCGCATGTACAAATCCATAAGAGTTGTAGCCAGGGATGCTCCGCGGAAGAGAGTTGTGGTTTCATTTTCCCGAGCGATTTCAGCTTGGCACAAAATCCTGAGTAGTTCAGTTTCACGTTTTTCGTGCCGGAACACTCTTAGTAAGGATGTGGCCAAGGGTACCCGATCGTTATGGCAAAGCTCTGCGAGTGCCTTGACCGAATACATCTCTGGTTCAAGCAGAAGTTGCTGAAGGGGACTGTATTCCTCGCAAGGCATTATGAGATCATCAAGATAGCGCATTCGCAACCGCAGAGAGCCCCATTCTCCCATTGGGGTCATACCTGTTAAGGAATACCATTCTTCGGTTTCTTGTCCGTTTTTGAGATTTGCCAAGTCGACAGTTAATTCAGCAACTTCTGAGTCTTTTCCACGCTTTCCCCGGCTTAATACTGTTATGGTGAGGGAAACCACGTCTGGAGGTACGTCGCTTTTATAAGAAATAAAAAAAAAATTATTACAATTGCTCAACAATCTACTGGGTTAGTTTACTCACTCTAAAACGAATTCCTCCTCCCACACCGGATCTGGGGCGACTTTAACCCTGGTTTTTCCCACTTTAACCTGATTTAGTGAAATAGTGCAGTACGGATGCGGTACAAGTTTAAATGGTAACCGATGGGCTTCAAGGACGTGCAGGTTCAAACACCTTAACTCCCTGAGCCTTGGCACCTTAGACTGAGCCCTGCTCAGTTGCGACACGCACTGTGCCTTGAGAGCGTTTATCCATTCGACGTAACTTTCTTGACTAGGTGCACACAGGTAGGTCACTGTGGCCAGACATGGCAGCGCTCGTTCAACAATTTGAAAACAGTATGGGCGCTCCCAGAGGGAGTCATGACACTGATACAAGTAAGCGCACGATAGGTCGATTAGACCCTTTGGTTTTGTCTTTTTTGGATTGTCATAGAAGCAGAGATGAGTCTCGGAACCTTCGCTAATCAGGGCGAAGTACAATTGCTTCCATTTCACAGTCTTGTCGGATTTTTTGTGCAAATATCCGTGATGTTTAATGCCTTTAATTTTTTTCAAACCGATTTGATCCCGACACTCACGAAGAGTGGCGTATATCTTTTCAGCTGCTTTTTCAACAGCAAATTGAGGATTAAATTCGGGCTGAGTTCCGTTCACCACCTAAACAGATTAATAAAATCATTACCTAAATTGTTGGAAGATTGCAGAAATAAAATTTTTTCTGCTTGATACATTTGTGGCTTCTGTATGATTAAAAAAAACTTAAGGATAATAACTTACCGGATGTTGCAACGTATGTCCTTCAACAATTTGTTCCTTTCGGTATCGGTTGATTACAGCATCTAAGCACTCGAAGGTTCTACCACCCATCAAATACCGCACACCTTTCTTTTCGATTCTAAATCGCTGGATTTGGTTGTTGATGTGGAAGAAAAGGGAATAGTCCCCTGGGGAATTATCACTAGGTCGCACAAGGAAGCTTCCCGGTCCAGCTATTTTATGAAAGTATTATGTTAGAAAACTACACGAAATTTGGAAGTATTTCAGATCCGCAAGAAAATAAATATTTTGACACAGCATTGAGAAAATCGTCGTAGTTTTCAGTAGTAAGCAATTTTTCACTTACCTTTCACCAGCATATCAACAGCTTCATTCTTGGTACAATTCGGATGAAACCACGGGAAGACCGTGTTTGGGTCAATGCTTGGATCCAGATCCTCAACAAGTTCCCTGAAAATCATTCCCTGCTCTCCAGTTCGGTGAGCAGTGACCCACAGCCAACCGTCGCCCATGTCGTTGTGGACAAAAAATATATCCCCCTTTTGGAAGCTCAATTCGTCCGTGTCTGGCATTTTTGTGTATGGCAAAATAGCGACGACACGCTTTTTATCGTTGACTGGTTCTGGCGGCGGAACGGGTATCACGAGCCTTTCACGCTTAAGCAAATCACTGCAGGATGTATAGTATCCGACTAGGTCGCTAAGGGATATAAATTGCCTACCGCCAATATAGAAGTCTCCGCAAACTGCAGTTATTCTATTGGGATGAGAAGTTTTAGACTATTTAATGGTACCACTTCCCTAGGTTTATACCGAAAGTGGTTGATTCCTGTGCGTCCCAAGTAACTTAAAACATATGAGCCAGGCTTTCTGTCGCTCTCTCTTACTGCAAGGGAATTTAGTTGGTTTTGATTGATAAAATCTTATAAATTTTTAAACATTGCATCTAAAATGTATTTGCCCTATTTTTTATATATAAATTCGAATTAGTTTTCAAAGAATAGCTTGGGGCCCAGAAGATCTAAATGCCTCTCGTTACATTGAATAACATGAAATCTTTAAAACTATTTTCATTTCCTCTGAAGTGAGATTTCATGACTTCTTCCAATGTCGTTATCAATGTATTTATTATGTTGAACAGCTAACTTTAATGCCTCTAAAACAAGCACTGCAGGCTATTGATTTAAACTTGGTTTAATCTGGTTCACTTCGCTATTTCTGGGTCACGAACTATTCCAATATAAAATAGATAAAATGAATTCTTATCATTTTCTAGTTATACATATTTTTGCGGTTTTTAAATTTAACAATGCATTTTAGTGCGCTTATTATTTATATACAAAGTTTATGGTGGGCAAATACGTTTGAGATTAATAGATTAAATTACCTAGATAGCTTCCGAGTTTTCCAGTTGCTCGAAGGCGCATCTCAGCAGAATACCTGTCCAGACGACCATGGTACCACTCACTCTCTGGAGGTGCAATAATTGCTGGACGTTCACCTGTAAAACAGAAGGTGTTACTAAAAATGCAGTAATTAAATTCTGTAAAATATCACATTAATCATTTTAAAGCAATTGAAATAACAGAGACAGAAACTCGTCGATAATTCTGAGATATTTTAAAATATTTTAACGATTTCATAGAAATCCCTGAGTCATGAAAGGTCTGGACTAGAAAGTTATCTTCATTTTCAGTTTTATTTCCTCTTCGAATCATGATTCCCTATTTTTAAAACCATTTGTGTTTAAGATACCAGAAAGGAAGGAAACACATTCGGCTTTGTGGGAATCCCCAAATTGTAAACAGTTTTAGAAAGCAACACAATTAAACCTACCCGGCATTATGAAAATTAGAGATCTTTAGTATCCAAGCAGAAATTAAGAAACAAAAACAAAAAGATGTGTCGTAAGTGTTTTTCTTTTGAGAGTGATCTATGAACCGATTTAGTGCTTTTAACAAACTGAACAGGTTCAAGAAATTATGTGCAAACAATTTATTAGACTTTGCGGAATTTCACGACTAGAATCACAACTGAATCAATGACTAGATTTCACCACAGTGCACTCAGACCGATCAGATTTATGCAAATTGAGGCGCTGAAACGGCCGATCACCGTCGAAATGACGACACACGGCCGCAGCAAAGAGTGCAACAAAACCAGTCCTCCGAATCCCGTGCACGAGTTGCGGTGCCGAGGTGTATTTTTTTAAAAAGATTTTAAAGAATTCCAGGGAGATGAATCACAGCGAGATAAGGAAGCGCGCCGATTGCCTCTGGGCTGTCCGCTCGGCGGTTGTCTCCGCTGGCGAGATAACCGCGCTTATTTATATTCCGATGCAGGGAGCAATTGAACTCTTTATTGCCCCGAGTGATTGCGGCCTGGAAGTGAATCTGGAAGAAGACGTTCTGAGTGAGACTGACTAACCGTTGGACATGGTTGGTCCATCGAACTCGTCCTGGTCGAGCTCCTGGGCTAGATCGCCCAAATCGATCCCGCCACCACCTCCCCCGCCATCCTCAGACCCGGTGGACGGGGAGCCGAGTTTATCCTTCTGGATGACGATGACGCCCCCCATTCGCATTAGGTCAGCCATCCTGCGGGATTTCTGCGGTGCGTGTGTCGAGGGGCTCCTTCGTGCGCTGCTGGTGGATGTGGAAAACTGGGTCCTCTCGACGAGCGTTAGAAGCACTAGACTTGTTGGTGCACTTAGTCTTTTGTGTGTCGCTGCTTTCCACTTCAGTCCCCCCAAGAGGAATTTTGATTTGGGCTGCCTCTTTTCTCTGACTCACAAAGCACCGTGTAGAGGAGCACCCATCACCGCACTAAATGCACACAGGAAGCACCCGAACTTTATTTTTTTTCCCGAATCCGTCCAACCTCTGGAAGGGTTTATTTTCCCTTTTTTCTTCGGTTTAAGCACGACGAATGATTTTCGGGGCCTCGCCGTTGTGCCGCATTATCACCCGCACGTCCGCCTGTGAAGGAGCCAACTTCCACCAGCCCCGTCCGCAGGTTTCTTTCGGGGATTTTTAGCACTCGAGAACGCTTTCACACCGCTGGAATGGATTATTATTGGGTCTATAACATTTCCCGGAATTTTCTAAACACAGCTACCGTACTAAAAGCAATTATTTATTGTGCCGGAATGCCGTTTTTACCTCCGCGACAGATTTTCTTTTGCAAGAAAAAAGCTTTTATTGACGTTTCAGTTTCAAGAAGTCGTCTAGAATCACGGAAAAAAAAGGAGTGGTTCAGATTTTGACTAGGAGGAGATCATAGGGATTCTGAATTACAACAGGCGCCAAAAGATTTAAAACTTTTAGAAAGATTTGGTTTTAATTGTTGGATTTATTTCTTTATGAACAACTGAACTTCTTATATTTAATTATTTATATTTAAAAAAATATATACATAAACCAATTTTAAAACATATTAACATATTTTTTGCACATACATTTTCAGAGAGAGAGAGGACTTTAAAAAAACTGTTCCGAAATTTGAAACAGGTAATAAAATTCAAAATATATTTATTAACTATAAAGCTAACAGTTCAGTCAGCAATTTTACAGCAAATTTACAACATTCCTACACGCAATCTTTCTCTTACTTTCTTTAAAAAAATAAGAAAGAAGCTTTTGAAACTAGTTTCAACAAAATAATCACTATTTTGTGAAGCGAATTATTTCACAAAATAAATTCTATTTATACATTTGCTATAAGTACAAAGCCAGCCCACTATATAGTAAAAGATTCTCCGCAGCCACATGTCCCTTTTATGTTTGGATTGTTGAAAACAAACTCGGAAGCTAACTTGGACTCTACGTAATCCATTTCGGTACCTGAAAATTTAAAAAAAAAATACGATTTAGAACCTCTTTGAGTTACTTGTTGTAAGAAAGGGGTACCTAAGAGAGATAGTTGGGCTTTCTTATCAATGTAAACTCGCACGCCTTCCTGTACAACTTCCTCGTCTAGATTATCTGAAAAAGAGAGAAATAAATTTTAAAACCTTATCCTTTAACATTAATAGAAGACACGTATAAAAATTAAATTTCGAAGCATAGAAATGACCTACAATTAATGATAGGAGATGAAGTGGTTTAAAGAGGCTACTTAAAACTGCAAGTTTTAAGAGAAAAAGAAAAGTTCTAAGCGTACCTTTGGTTTTGGCGTAGTCCAGGGTGTATGAGAGTCCGTTGCACCCTCGCTGTTTGACCCCGACCTTGAGCCCCGTCTGATAAGGAAATTATCGTCTTTAACAACGTGTCTCTTGAAAACCATACAATTAACTTACAAATTCTGGTTTTTCGGACAGGAGCTCCCTAACTCGTTTCACAGCTGCAGGTGTCTAAAAATAAAAGATACAACGCAATAACTATCGAAGAAAATTCGCAAATAATTTTCCAGATCTTACCAAAGTGAGTGCCGCTCTCATCGGGGCCAGCTTTCGACCCTTCAGCGCCCGGACAGTTGCCGTCGCCACCACTTTCGTTGCCATTCCCGTTGCCGTGGAAGAAGTAATTTTGCCTAAATAAACTGCACTTAACTATTAAGAAATTCGAACATAAAGTCCGCAGCGAATTTCGTTTATTTTTGAGGTTTTTTAGCCGAATGAAATCTACGTCAAACTTATGCAAAAAACAGCTGATCGAAACTTGGTAGTTTTGACATTTGATCAGGTGTAGTAACTGTTTAAATGTAAAAAAAAGGAGGAATTCTCTCGAGAGGGGATGAGTCAGTTGTAAACAAATAAATCAATACACGAAATTTACGCACACACTCAGAGGTTGCGAGTGAGGCTGTCAGAATTTGCTCGGTGTGTGCGTTTCGTGGTGCCCCTCAGACGGGTCGTGCTGCAGAAGTGGTGATTTCTTTATGTGGCAGTTGCACAAATGTTTTGTTTTTCGGTTAGTGTTATATACTGCGTTTGTTTTGTTTATTGACCAGGAAATCGAGGCGAAACGGCCGCAAATTTCACGCCACCCAAATTAATAATGGACAATGAAAATGAAGTGCTCTGTGAAAAGATTATAAATGACATCCAGGGAGTGTTCACCCGAGACTCCGATCTGTAAGTGGCCCTCCTCCTGGTCAGGCTTCGCTGGCGGGGCCCTCGTCCTCCCGAAACGAGTGCGAGCGCAGCCCTATTTTACATGGTCTGGTTCTCATTCGATTTAGTGCAGGCTGCTTCTTTTCTGCATTTGTTTGGTGTGTGGTTTGGGGCACTGGATGCGGCTGTGTTGTGTGCATGCAGTCGCCGTGCTCTAGGCAGGGCTGCAATTAGGTCGGCAGCTGTTTTAATTGCCGAGGGGTGCATGTGGCCAGACGGAGGGAACATAACCTGACTTCGGGAGGAAGGTTAAGAGCGAATTAACCCGTTCTGAAACAAACAAGCAACCCGCTTTTGTTCCCCAAAATCAATTTCAGCTAAATGACTAAAAAAAAACCAAGCCCAACTTACGTCACGAGTTGTCATGCCAAAAAGAACTAACGGTTCTTTGTCCAGACACGCTTGGCCAGTCACATTGTCAAAAGATGGAAAATGCGTCATTCCGCAGCTTTGTCTGATTCTAATAGGCAAATTATCAGATAGGAAATTAAGAAAAATAATCCTTCAACTATCCAAAAAGAAGTAAAGCCCTTTGTAATTTTTATATGAACCAATTTAGAAATTTTCTTCTAACTTCAGAAGAAGGTTGAATTCGAATACATTTGAATTGAATTGAATTGAAAGCCCAGTGCATTAAGTCGGTTATAACAAAATTAGGAAAAACAAATATAATACTAAATCTCGTAATGAGGATAAGGACTTCAGTTTACAACTCTCCTATTAACAAAACAAAATTCTCTTAAACCTTTCAGATCTTCATTTGAAATAATCCAACTGGATGTCTTGAACCAAAATAAATCGCCTGTGATTCACGAGGATCATAATTTAGGTTTAGAGGAATGGTGTGCCAAACACGTGTACGATTACGCGCATAAAACAATTAAAGCTTTAAGAGTATCAAACAAACAACATACCAATGACAAGATAATAAAATACGTTAACGTTGCGCTTCTTATTAATCCGGACGTAACTACATTTTGGAATATTCGCCGGCAATTGGTCGAGAAGAGTAAATTGAAAATAGACAAGGAGTTTAGATTTTCGGCTATAGTGCTAACAAAAAAACCAAAATCCAGTGAAGCTTTCGCTTATCGGAGGTGGCTCTTTCCTTTTCAGAGTAAGTATATTGTCACACCATTTAGAAGAAGCTGTCTAAATTAAGCCAATTGAAAAATTCAGCAATTTTTTTATAAGTAAAATTAATTTAAAGAGGCGAATTAAACCGAATTAGTTGATAAAATCGTTGATATAAAATTGGCTGCATTTTAGATTTTTACCACTGATTACCATGTCACCTAATACGCGGCAAAGTAGCTGAATTTAATTGGGCAGTTAACGTGTTAAATCCACAGTTGACCAGCTG
The DNA here is from genome assembly GCA_933228815.1 of Machimus atricapillus. Classification (NCBI taxonomy): domain Eukaryota; kingdom Metazoa; phylum Arthropoda; class Insecta; order Diptera; family Asilidae; genus Machimus; species Machimus atricapillus. The sequence continues at coordinate 41,530,502 of OW121787.1, read as the reverse complement.
AATTGCTAGCTGCGTTCTTGGACTTAGTCAGTGGTTTATGCAATTTAGCTATTTTAGAATTGAAGAGCTTACTATCTACAACAAGTGTATTTTTGAATGTAGCTTCTAATTCTCTTTAAATTATTTTGCAGGCGGTGAGTCAATCGACTGGTCGTTTGAGATTGCTATCTGTGAAAGGTGTGCGGACAAGAACTCAAGCAATTACCATGCGTGGTCCCATCGGCAGTGGGTGCTCCAAAAAGCAGCCCACCTCCTAAAGTCCGAAGTGATACTGACGGAGAAATTCATCAAGAAGCACATCAGCGATTACAGCTGCTATCACCATCGCCAGTTCGTGCTGCATAGACTATTTGAAATCGGATTCTATGACAACGAAGAAAGCGAGCTCACCTACCTCAAGGAGCTGATCAACTTCCATCTGATCAGCAGCGTTACCACTGTGGACGATATTATCCGCACCATGCTACCTGCGTGCAATTTTTCGGCAATCGGAGAGGATAAGCTAAAATCGTTCCTTTACTGTTGCAATCTGGCCTCGTACGATGTTAAGTTCTGTGACGAACTTAAGAACCTTTTTGGTGCTCGAGAATCGTTCGAAAATCACCGGAGAGCTTCACTAAAATTTATCGTAGATAATTGCGTTAAGCTGAACAGCACAAATGAGTACCATCAGCAGCCGCTGTCCAAAGTATCAAAATATGATTATTCTCAGAATGCATTCCTGTTGGCGCTCAAAAAATCCGAAGGGATGTTGGGCGAACGCCACCGGAAGTGGTGCTCCATATTTCTAAGCTTTGAATACTCCTCAAACTCGGTTTGAACGCTTCCCTGTAGTGTAGCGATTAATTTACTACTTTCAAAATACTTCTACTTCTTCTTCGTCGTCGTCGTCTTCTTGTATTTACTTAGTGCCGGTGCCGTTACAGAATGTTTTTTTTTTTCTGTAAAGATTTATTTAGGCTTTGTCGGATTTCTCTTACCAATTTACCTCCAGACCATTTTTGGGATGTGTACAGCACCCTAGCTCCCTCCTAGATTATTGCGCAAGTTCATTTTGTCAGTTATATTGTTACTAAAGTGCATTTTAAATATTTATATATTGTGATGTTATTGTTAATCGCAGATTACTATGTAACTAAGGACTATTATTATGATTGTAAAGTCAATAAACGCTGGTTCTTATAGAATTACCACAAATTTGTTTTTCGAATTACGCATTACGCGTTAAAGTGCGTAAAATATTGCGTTTTTAAAGATTCAGCACTATTTTTATTTTAAAGTGAAAAAAAAACTACAGTTTCAGTGATTTTTAATTTAAATCTAGCATATAGTCTTAAAACGCCAAAATCCTAGACGCGATAAACAAAATTGCAATTCAGTCTGTATCTTGATATCAATAACGAAATTCATTTAGGTATTCAAAAAATTCAATTTAAGCAGTCACGTGAAATTCAGCGATTGATTATGTTGAGCTTATTATATCCGAATAGCCAAGATAGCAATTAATTTAGCCCACTAGTAGCCTTGAAATATTCTGATTTTCAGTTAAAAATAATTGTGAGGACGATTTGTGACGACATTGGTTCATCAACAAATTCCCCAGATGCTTGACAACTTATCGCCTAAGCCATTTCGGCACCGAAGCGCCGCAAAAGCAATTTATCAACAAGAGGAGGAGAAAGAGGTAGGCGATTTTCCACAAATATAAATTGTCTAACTAAAGCACTCCACTGAATGTCGCCTGTCCAAATTATTTTCTCTGCGACATAGTCACGATATACCGTCCCGAAAGGTAGTAAGAAAGTGGCTGGTTGAGGTGCAATAATTTGGACGAGGGCGTCGCGTGACCGACAATAGGCTTCCTTTTGACCGGTACTAGTTCAATTCGCCTTTACGTTACGAAACAATTTTCGACCAGGTAAAACACGATGTAATTGCATAAATGCACCCGTAAAATACATTCGTTGTTTTGTTTGCTAAATACACATCAGAAGTGTTCGCTGTTAGAGCTATAATTTCCTCGCGAATATATTTTTTTTACGTTATTTTCGTGAGAGACTAAAAGCGCGTATGTGGGAAAAAACTCTTGGCGAATTTTTAACACATATCGCGAAACGCGACGACAACTTCGACATGGTCTCCCACTAAAGCGGTGACCAGAAGTTTTGAGACTTAGCGCTTCGCTGGGGGGATGACGAGGAGAGGGCTGTTATAATCTGTTTTTAAATTGACTTTGGTTCCCTTAATGCGACAGGCGGCAAGACAATCGGCCACAGTCAGTTCGCGCTAGAAATCGCAAAATGATGTCTTAATGTTGTTCGACAAGACGCGCGTTCGGGTACCGGGTAAAAAATCTTTTTGCAGCAACTATGGAGATATCGAAGGGTCCGTATATGGCCACGATATCTGAGAGGCCCATGGATTATCTTAAAGTTGAAATCCCTAAGAGGCCGAGAAGTTCAACATCTCGGAAGATAAAGGATTATTTTAAGGATGAAATGCCCAAGAGGCCGAGAAGCACTGCTTCCGTAAGACCGATGGAATACCTTGAAATTGGCGATTTCGGAATGCCCAGGTCGAATTCGTTTGATCTTCATCATGGCAAAACCATCGGTGAGTATTTGTCTAGCGTGGACTTATTCATTCAGAAAATTCTTAGCAATATCTTTTATGACTTGGCACTTTCGCGTATCGTAAAAATTGAACGCGTTGTCGTTACGCCGGACTTGGACGAAGTGTGTCGTGTTATTTTTGGAGGAGCTATAACTCTAATGTTATTTGGTAGTTTACTTAAAAACCAAATAATTCGCAATGAGAAAGAATTAAAAACTGCTACGATTTATTACAATTTGTTGGCTGCTACAGTAGTAAAATTAAACAAAATTGCGCTGTTTATCCATCGTACCTGTAAACAATTCGTGGTTGCTTTCTGTTATGTAAGCTTACTTTTTTAAAACTTACACATTATTTTGGTTTCACGGTGTTAAATTTTAATGAAATTTTCGAATTTTTTTAAAAGAGAAAAAAACCTTGAAAGAAATGGGGCATTAGCTCCATTCATAAATCCTCTATAGAATCTTTGAATATACAAATTTTGCAGTAAGCAACATAACCCAGATTTTTTTTGTGTATACAATACTCAGCGGTGAGTTTTATTTTATTCCAAAAATAGCCAAACTTTCGAAATGTATGACTTTAAACAAATTCTAGGTTTTTATTTTTTTTCTCCATTTGTTGTGAAGCCTATAAAGTGCTTCTTCCGCGTGCGTACCAACAATTATTTTTAGCACTCTTGAGCCTGAGTGGGGCTCATTACTAGTGACGGGCACGTGCGGTAACGATGAAATTTAATCAAATCCATCAATATTTTCCCATTATTCAGCCGTTTTCTAAACGTGCTAAAAAGAATCGTTGAGGAAAACGCTCAACGTGACTGAAGAGTGGAGAGGTCAGTGAAGTTCTAGCCCTCGCGATCTGACCTTAGAAGCGTTGAACGAGTTCAAGTGTGACACGCAATCTTTGAACGCCCTTACACCCACCTTCCTTTCGTAACATGACCAAAACACCTCCTAGATAAAATCCTCCTGGAGGTGAGGGTGTTAATAATTAATCAATTACTCCGCGGAGGACAAAAATAGTGGATATTTTTTGTGTGTGCAGGTCAAGGTTGGCTGCAAGTTGGTATATTAATAAATTGGTTGGTCATGAACGTGGAAGCGTCTATAAATAGTCGAAATATTGGATGCATATGCTCTTTACGATGTACAAAATGAAGCCATAAACGGAGGCTCCGTCTTAGTTGATTTAGTGAGTTTTCGTGCTCTTTTTTTAACAAATCCACGATTTACTGGGTTATAATTTTGTATTCCATGCTCCGGCAGATGTTTAGCCGCAAGATTTATGTCTGTTTTCTTTGGAATTGTAAAACATTTGTATTTGAAATAAACTAAAAAGAATTAAAACGGATAAAGGAAAGTTTTCTCTGTTGAATTTTCCAGGATTTTTTTTATTTATTGTTGTATTAACATGCATTTGCCTTTTAATTTAAAATGATTCCGAGAAAAGGCATTTGAGCTTCAAGAGTAAAAAGCAATGAATCATCATGAAGAATTCGATTTTGTTTCGAAATTGATTATTTAGCTGGAGGGAGGACTACATTTGAGCAATAGATCTCTTAATTCGAAGGATTCGAAGGATCTCTATAGTCTATAGTACCGCCTTTTAAAAAAATCGCGTGGGAGCGAGATTGATTAAGTTGGGTCACTTTACATCAGGTACCTATAAATAATTAAAGCGCCAGCTAATTCTAATTTTGGAATATTTTTATAGTATAAATATTCTTAACCTTCAGTGGAGCTTCTGGGTAGAAGACTCCTACCCAACTATTCGCATAAGTTTCATATTTTTGAAGCCCCATCCCCTAGATTTTTGTTTTTGGATAGTACAAACATTTATTTAGATTTCATTTTATAGGAAAAAGTTTCGACGAACCACCTTATATATGTCGAAGTATAAAGACGCAAGGATTTCGTCAAAGAAGTGACACTGATCCTGGAAAATATAAGCGTCCACGAGCGAGCGCTTTGGACACGCTTGTTAAGCACACCTTGAATTTGACTTCAGGACCTCTTGGTTTACCGGGAACGTAAGTGATTTTCATGAGTGATTTGGAAATAATAGTAGAATATAATTGGAAATTTTATAAATTGATCGCTTACGTATTTTGGTTGTGATACATAACGTATGAATGTTTGGATTAAATATATTAACACTATTTAGGGTACATTCAAAAATATAGAGTTGCCTACAAGTAGAAAGTAATAACGATTTTGCCTATTTTATTAAAATATTTTTAATTCATTTCCTCCAATTTTATTTGTCCCCTAATTTATAATTAGCTTACTAGCGGCATATCCTAAATCAATTAAAGATTCCACTCAAAAGATCAAGGGATCAAAAACCTAAGCATTTTAAGTCATTTCGATTGTTTTCCTCACATTTTGGTGTTGTCCTCTTAAAATGAAGATAAACTGAATGATATATTTATTGTTCTACTCTCTCAAGCAATTTTAGAGTTTGAGAAAGGTCAGCCCTTTCAGATATTCTTTACCTTTTCATAAATTATTCATTTCACCTCTGAAAAAGAGTCCTTCAATCACCCATTCTGACCTTTTAAAGGTATATCCTACACCCTTCAGAAGCTATTCCAATTTTTTGATTTTATTTTTTATTTTTTCAATAAAAATTTCGCCCTTGCCCTCAATAACTGCGCAGAGAAAATGAATAATGACAAAATTTCTTCGTCTTTCATCGCATTTCAAATCGATTTATCTTGTTGGCCATAACTCTGTAGTACTGCAACAAATTTAAATTTTTTGTTTTATGGCACCTTTTGCCATCGTTGTGTCAATAAAAAAAACAACATATATTTGCTTCTAAGGAAAATCGTCTCCTGCATTTTAAATTAGCCGCAGAATCAATTTCGCATAATGAAGGAGATCAATTTTTAAGGTATGATGCTGAAGGGGCAATGGGACTAGGACCATAATCTTGGATATTGGAATGGCCTTCGTGGTCTTTTCCCACCTAATTTTCAATTCAAATCACGTCCTCCTTCTGGAAGATATGCGAAAGACTGAAGTAGGAAAAAGCTCGTCTTAAGCTTTGTTCCATTTATGCGCCGTTTCAATATGGGCAATTTTCAAACAAAATCATAATTCTGTCCCACTTTGTTAATTATCTGTGGGCTGTTCTGAATTGCTACTTTTACAGGAGACTTCCGCGTAAAATCTCCTCCCTGAAGCAGCAATTTTCGCCTTAAGACGGTTTAGTTGTTTCGCATCTTTTCTTTTTATATTATTCGTCCAATTATATGTATCTGACCGAAAAAAAACTGAATGAAAGCTTATGCTTCGGCAACTTTTTTCTCCCGCGCATGACCGGAGTGACGACCACACCACACAGACACTAGGGCTGTTTTTCCTTGTCTTTCCCGTGGGGTTGAAGGGCTGTCCGACACAAAATGGTAGTTGGGTTGTGTCGCATTGCCATGGACTACCCCGTGGAGCCGGACTTTTCTCAGGGCTTTAGAACTTCTTCGGATTCGGATCATTCCGTGCTGTAGCAGTCGTAGTGACAACGCGGTTTTTCTGAAGTGCTAAGAAAAAGTATTTTTTCACCTCCTTTGCTTGCTAGGGTTATTCCTTTACATTTTCTTTTGTGAAGTCCACCTGCTTTGCGGACACTCTTTAAGTGATTTATTCGCCTATCGTGTCGAAGAAGTGTCAATTTTTAGTGAACGCTGTTAGGTAACTTTTATCAAACCTCCAGCGAATGTGACGTGCTAGAGCTTTCTCTGTCTAGAACTAGAGGGCTCCCATGCGCGAATGTAATAGTTTTTTTAATTACTCAATATCTAAGCGGTCTGCAAGAATCTAAAGCACTTAGGCTGAACCATCATCGGCCAGTCTTTTAGTTGTGAACTTCAAAGGAGCAAGGATATTTCTTCCTATCGTCGCCTATGAAAAAGGTAGGATATTTTGTTCCCCTTCTATGCTATTTGTATTTATTTTCTTATTCGTTCACCCTAATTACAAAAGCACCTTTCGGTGTCCCTGAATTATTATTATTTTTGCACGTGCCCAGCTGTTTTTATGGGAAAAAAGGTGGTGACTTCCTGATTGCTGTTGGTTCGCAGTATTTCTCACGTTTCTTACGTAAGTTTAACATTATTCAACAGCGAGTTTTTATCCCGGCATTCGGTGCGGAAGCCTAATGCACTTCCTGAGGGGATGAGAGGAGTTACCAACTTCAATCCACTCCAACATACATATGAATTCGCTGAATATATGTAGCTGACTTGTATCCACCGGGATAATGGACTTTTTTATACCAACCCTCTCGCCTCCTCTGTGACCCGGCCCAGGATTTTTCATACCCGCTTCCGGCTGATAAACGAGCAAACGATTTGCATAAATCGCAAAATATGAGTGTTTTGGGGGTACGTCTCGAGATCCACGATTCGCCCTAAAGTGGTTTTCTCGGGTTCATATGAGAATGTGCGGGAAGAAGACGCAAAAAGAAAAAAATTTAATTGAATCACATTCTTCAGACACAGTCTTGGGGACACATTTTCGATTTGCTAAATTAGATACATTCCTTAGCCTAACTATAAAACAAGGATATGTCACGAGGAGATATATGCGTTAACGTCCCCAAAGCGTTTTATCGGATGATGGCATCTCTTAATTATGACACGCCTTCCGAAGGATCTCCAAGGTTAAATCTTTTTACGTAGCTATTTTCTGAACTAATTCCATTTTACTGATATCTCATATCTATGGTGATTTAGCTATCACTATAAGTCAAGAGTATCGCAAATCTAATTTTCAGACTTTTATTAGATAACTTTTTAATGTAGACAAGAGTTAGACAAAAATCGTTTATTTTGAAAGATAGTGTTTTTAATCACGTGCTCTAAGCTCTCTTAAGTTAATTCATTTGCAAATATTCCTCTTTCTTCAATCTAATGCCGAGATCACAAATAAACCGCGCAGTAAAGTTTTTTTATGACGAGTGATTAAGATACGTAGAGAAAAGAACAATGCTTGTAAATAATTAACGCTTTATACTATTGTTTCATTATCTTACTGTCGTTTGTGTGGATAGAGAGAATCATAATACTTTTCAGCTAGATTTACTTTCGAGACCTCTCTGCTAAAATTTTCTAAACTTATTCAATCAATTTTTGCATAGAAAAGGCCAAAAATTAATTAGGAATAAACTTAAATTTGTTGAACTGCTTTTTGAAAATTTAAATGTAGTTATAAATTTAGTCCAAATAATAAAGAGTTCTGGAGTATATCCTATGCGACAGAGTAAAATTATTCTATATTTTTTAGTACATCGAAGTTATTAAAAGCGCTCCTAAATAAAAATTATTTACTCTTTCTTTAGTCTAGTTAGAAATCTTAATGGAAATCTGATTATCATGAAATATATACTTTAATTTCATGTTATCCCTTTTAACGAAGTACAGATGAGTGACCTCAATTCAATGAGTTTTTATAGGTTATAAATATAGGAACTACATGCACCTAGAATGCTTGAAAATTGGCAGGACTTCAAGAAATCATACTCTTTTTAATGTGGCTGTACCTACTTAGGTTTTATTTATTCTTAGCTTGAATGACCAAAATCTATACATTCCTTTTACACGTTGAAAAAAGTTATTTTTTAGAAGGTAGATCTTATGCCAAAAATTTCTCGAGAACGACAAATATAATTAGGTTGACATTTTCGTTACCGACCGACAACATAAAAATTTGATTGATTGACTAAGTGAGTTTTTACCTCTTGAAGAGTAGTTTAAACCCTTTTAAGGACGGACATATTCAAGGTCTTAAATTTAAAAATGCGTAGAAGAAAATTCAGAAAAAAAGTAAATATTTTTATAGGGCAATTCTCTGAAAATAAACTCATATTTGTATTGGTTCTGGGCTTGTGACTGCTTGAAAAACCGGAGATAGCTGAAAGCCTGAAAGGATTTTAAAACGAGGTAAATGTGTTTTGAAGGAAAAGGTCACATGCAAGCTTTCCTAAAATATTAAGAAGGCAATAAGACCAGATGGCAATTTTCGCACGTACTAAGAAATATTCAGAATTTATCGGGTGGTAAAAATATTCCAAGAAAATCGGGGCAAGACGAATGCTCCCCCAGTTTGTGGTTGGTATATTGAACATTTCGATCTCAGCTGATACATCATCGGAAAATTTGCATTATCAGATAAATACGTCGTAGGAAGCGCTTCCCTTGCAGGGGTAAGATCCAAAAAGGGAAGAGGACCTACTTACTGAACGGGAAGATGTAAACAAAAATCATCTTCTAAGGACTATGGAGCCGAAAACGAGCTTTTACGCTCCTCTTTTGGGTTAGAGCACGCCGCCGGGACTTTGGATCGATAAATTGAAGGAGTTTAAAACGACCCGGGCCTACATCTTCACTGCAGATGTCTGCCTTCGCGAAACTTGTGGAGTTTTTAAAGAAAATTGGGGAAGGAAGGAAATCGCGTTTCATTATTATTCGGGTCTTCATGGTCCCACCTTGTGTCCTATCCTTGGGTGATTTCTTTGCAGGAAAAACCAACGCGATTTAGAGATTTTCATGTGAAAGCTAATGTTCCAGGAGGTTTTAGCGATATTGCCAGTTTTTTTTTTTTTTTTCATTCTTAAGCTCCTTGGCTCGTTTGGAACAAGACTTGATTAAAAGGAGGAAATCGCTCATGATTTATTCAAAAAATGTCTTAGAAATTCAGGAAGCGGTTCGCGTAGAACCTTCAGTATCCGTTTTCTTGTAGCTGGGCAATTTGAGGTAAAAGAGAGTCCGTCGAGATTGGGCTTTTCGCTAAACGAGCCCCGAAGGACTCTAATCAAATTTTATAGATGGCACACGTGCGCCTTCTTTCTTTTTCTATATGTATTATAATAATTTCATTTTTTTCCCTTTATTGAGCACATTCGTAAACAGAGCACTCTTCTGTCTTCACTTAGAAAAGATAATAAATTCTCGAAAAATATATATTTAATAACACTACTGAAGTTAAATTACCTGAAATTTCTAGGAAATGCTGTAGAGAACAGCCCTGCGTTCATACATATGCCATCAATTTTTGCACAAAGCATTTATGCCAAGGTGATAAAATTTCTTAAAAATCTTGCTTTCTTGCACTTTATTAATTGGAACATTGGTGTTAGTATGCTTGTTTTGGATATTATTTTATTTATATGACAAAATTTAAAACTTCTACTTTTTATATGAATTTAAAGGAACAGTCTACCTTAAGTGGGTAAAAGCAATATGAAGGTAAAAATCCCAATGAATAAAAAAAATAATAATATAGTTCTAATAGTAAAACAAATCATGTGTGTTCAAATAAAAATATTCAAAAGATAAATTTAAGTCGTTCGTTTAGACCGTAAATCTTCGAAGTTTTAAATAATCCGAAATTTTAAAAGGTTGACTGTTCCCCTACAAGCTTTTGTTGGTATGGTTTGAGTGACTTTGTTAATGGTTTAAAATTTTATTCACATCAGTACATCTCATGTACTGTAGCCGATAAAGTAGCACATTTTGCTAAATTTTAGTAAGAACTATATATTATGTTTTTCGAAATATTCTGTCTACCACTGCAGCAAGCTTTTCAGGCACATAAACTTTCCTTTCAGAACACTTTTCACATTTCATCCGTTTTGTCCTTAGGCCTGTACGTAACTTTTATAAGAAAAATTGTATTCGTGTGGTATTTATCTGTGAAAATATATTTGCCTTATATATTTTATTCTGTTGTGATATATTATTTTTTCTTTTTTAATTTAAAACACACAGAGTGCTTTTTCGTTAGTGTGTTCTTCTCTTTTAATGCGATACCTATAAAAAATTATGTACTTATGGAAGCTTTATGTTTCTCTGTCGTTTTTTAGGTCACCACCAACATTTCTTGCTCCTGTACAACCTCCAAGTAGTGACATCGAGGATGCTTCATCTGACATCATTGGGTAAGTCGTTGTTTTTATGTTTTCTAAATTTCAATTAGGTTTCTTTTTGAAAAGAGATTTAATCAGAAAAGAGACAATTTTTCTTTTGACTCAATGAGGATAAAACGAGGCCATTTCGCTAAAAAGAATGAGTTCCTTTTCCTTCGTTGGTAAATTATATAGTTTTTGAATGAGGAATATTGGTGCAGAAAAAATGATTTCATTTTAGTTTATTACACCCTAGAACAGACCTAGAAGTAGGGCAGTGTTGATTGATATTTTCTGTTAATGACCTTAATTCATTAACTCAATGGTATGTTACAACATATCTTTGTTTTAAAAACAATTTGGACGAAAGCTTTTTTCGTAGTTTAAGTACTGGACAAAAATTAATTCTACAATTTATTGTCCAAAAGTTTTGAGAAAAAATTCAAGTTACTGATACATGAGAAGACTTGTACAAAAATTTAGCATAGTTTAAAATAATCCTTTCATTTAAAATCTACCAGTTATTAAAATGCAACGGGTTGCCCTTGAGTCGATAAATTAAATATCTTTCAAAAGATCCAATAATTGCATTCTTTTTGATATTTAATTCCTGTTTCAAAAATGACGTCAGAACTTTAAGAAGCAATCAATTTTTTTATCCATAAAAGAGAATGTAGATCTTCGAAGCCAGAACAAAATATCTAGAACTACTTTCGTAATTTTAGAAAAATAAATTGTTTAAGTAAGTTTTTAGGTGGTTTTGGTGAAAGTTAGAGGAAAGCAGCTTTGTTGATCGTAGCTGTTTTATCTAAACTAAAGTAATGAGGAATAAAATTAAATTAGTACTTGAGTCTACGACGACGTCTTGATTCAATGAATTGCTAAAATCGTTCATAGTAAAAATCATTTAACAAAGTTGATAATAATTGCTGCCGTCATAAGTAGTGAGATAATTAGTTATATGTTTATATTTTCTATACTGTCTAAGAAAGTTTAAAACGTAAAGAATCTAAAGTTCACACAGAGCTGTCGAGTTAGATGAGAAGATTTTTTTTAAATGGTTTTTATTAATAATAATGCACTTAATTATTTTTAGTTTTTGCTCAATTATAGCTGGTGATTTTTGCCACAACCTGATGGTTGACAGTGCAAAAAGATTATAAATACTTACATATATTTATTAACGTGCTCAGACTGCTTTTTGCTTTTTAAAAAGTCATTTTTTAGAATTAACTTAAACTGTGGGTACGTTATGCCTTAGCTTAAGGAGAAATTCTGGTTGTTTAGATTAAAGAAAATGATTGGGTTTTTACACTCTATGTTTTTTGTTTTACTTCAAAGTAGTTAATTTTAAGATAGTTGTTTTTAAACAAAAATTGTTGTTAACCGAACAATTTATAGTGGAAAAGTAAAATTAATAGGATAGTCGGTTTTTAGTTTCAATGGTAGCTAAGACACATTTTGAAGGTGTAATCTTAGTCACTTCAGTGTCTTGGTTTCGCCGCGACAAGAGACAGCACTTGCATATAGGCATAAGAATGGTACTATGAAATATAATTTTAGAGAGATTTGTTTGTTGGTTCATAGACATTATGATCATTGTAATCCATATATGGCGGAGCTTAAGATTTTTGCCATGCGTGGTCCTTTGTTGTCATACAGCCTGGGGTCTAAAAATTGCTTGGCGACTGTCCTCCTCCGTATCCATTGAAAGCAAAAGTATCAACAAATCATTAAAAAGACCAAAGGTTTAGACAGAGTTTGTCAATAAATTCCACTCGGTGCAATGAAGCATAAATGAACGGAGTGGTCCCACATGTTCCCACACCATGTGCGCTTTTGATACCACCACAACGTCGCCCTGAACTGGGAGACACCGCGAGCTTTTTCGCGGTTTTATCGTAAGCCCAGTGGGAGTTTATCGATCTTAACAGATGAATTAAATCGCAAGAAATATGCGTGCGCAGCTTAAGACGGCTGGCAGAGATTGTTCGGCGGCGTCGTCGATACCCGCGAGAGGCAGCAGCTGATTGGGCTTGATTAGTCGCTAGTCCGTTGGCTTTTCCGCGAACTTATCGTGACTTTACACGAGTAAGCTGCGGTATAGTCGTTATTAATATTTTTGTCTCTTTTAATTCGCGCTTTTCCGTGTATGAGTGCTTGTAATTCGTCACGATTTTCGTCACGGGACTATTGACGTAAATAAAGTGAAGTAAAGTAACGGCCGTGAGTGGTTATAATGAAAAAAAAAATTTAGCTCTATAAGGTGTCTCATTTTAATTTCCCCAGAGGCGGATAATTTCTTAGTTTTTTAAAAGAAAAATTTCATGTAATTGGGACAATTAGAAAAAGAGAAAAAATAAAAATAAAAGAAACTGATTTTGTGATTATCTTCGTAATTCTGCTTTTATCTGAGCAAATGGAGCTTTTTTGATTTTGTGGCTGAAGATTGTAGTTGTTGGGGGATCTCGACGCGATCTAGACGTCCAAAAGGAGCTCTTTTCGCGTGCTCGACACGTACGTGAAATTATCCATTAGTGCCGTCGCGGTCTTGTTTTTTTTTCTTTTGCTCGCAAAAATCGCATTGGGAGAAATTGTGAGTTTCGGGCACATAAAAAGCAGGTAGAAAAAAAATGTATATGTGTTGTTTAGTGTCTCGCCGTGGAAAAATGTGAAAATTATAAAGTGATGAGATTGGACGGGTCATTATCTTGTTAAAGTTGCTGAAGATATCCTAGCCGTGTGTGGTACCTGAGTACCAACTTTTACTTTGTTTACTATTCCAGTTCAGCAGTCTGTCGTCATGTGCACAGTTCTTGAATAATTTATAACGATTCTGGAGTGTCCCTGAGGACGCACACTTTATGAATTTCTTTTAAAACAAAAAGTGATATTTTTTTTCGGCCAGGCACTTTTGCAAATGCCGGTTTTGGACAAGTACGAATGAGATAAATTTGCATATTAAATCGGGTTGGGCTGTAGAGGTGTGACTTGAATAATACGTTAAAACATTTTTTTCCTATTTTAACCTTCACTTTTTCACATGAGGTTAAAAAAAAAAATTAACCCACGAAGCAAATTCATAGAGCTGACCGCGGCACATATATTTTTTTTTATGTGCCCTCAAAAAAGTGGGTGTCATTGCTCTGATAATAAGAAAATTATCAGCATAAAACTTTTGAGCTGACTTATATAAAATTTGCATGCAATTTGTTGCACATTCAATAGTTTAACGATCTCAAGCTGTTAGGAGCCTTCCACGCCGGGAATTGCATCTATATTTTACGTTTTGTATCCAGAAAGACACTTTTCCACATCAAAGGAGTGTTCCCTGGGGAAGTTTTCCTTTTGTCTCGGGACTGAGTAATTAAAATGTTTTGCGAAAAGTTTCAAAGGCTCGGAGTTGGCTTGGATTCCACTCTAAATATTTACATTTTGGCGGGGCGCTCCGGGCCGCTTTCAAGGGGGTCGGCCTTGGCTTTGTCTGTCCCGGCATCCAGCATCCAGCATCCAGCATTAGTATCTATGGTGCTGGTGGTGTGCAATCTCGCTTCGCGGTTTTCGTGAATGCTGCTGATCCCGTGGCGCATTAAAAACACGGCTCTTAGCGAGATTCTGCTGGCTGCTGGAGAATTAAATTAATTCGCTTTAATGATGTAAAACATTCGGTGAGGTGGTTTCTGGGTCAATGTTCATTCGGGCGGAATGTTTGTTTGGATGATATTAAAACGTTTTCAGCTTCGAATTCACTACGAAAATTGCAGAATCGTAAAATGGTATTTTATAATTTGAGGAATGAACTCGCTTTTATGTTCTTTACCTCAGAGGTAATGTTTTTGGTTAGGGAAATTTAAAACAAGAGATGAGTTCAAAATTGTTATAAATTGTCTTTACATTTTTACGGGTTATCTCCTTTAAAATATTAACTCCGAGTTATTGTCCTTTAATTAAATGAGTATTCGTGATAAAATTGTCACATATTGAATCGATTTTAATAAAGTCGCTGGTTGTAGCTTCAATGGACTTTAATTTGAAATAATCAGAATCTTGGTATTGTACTCCTCGAGACTGAAATCTATTCAGTTGTTCTGTTGATAGACGTAGTATTTTTGTTATCAAAGTACCCTGACCTACCAACAGATTGCTCGGTCAAGATTTGTTTGATAGTTAATAAATGGTCTAGACGTAAAGCTCTTTACGTGCACTCACATGACCGAATATACATTTATTGAATTAAAGCAGTGGAAATAGGAAATCTACATGGACTTTAAACACGCATCAAATGAGTCGACTGTCTGGTGGGTTCAAGGCAATAAATTAATATTTTGTAGAGTGCCGGGAAATATTACAGTCGATATATTGAACAAGAGTCTGCTTAAGATTTATATCCTTACTAAATATTTATTTATGAATATAGATTCAGCAGAGTATTTGATATTATGACACAACTTTCTTAGCCATATTCCAACAGTGAATGGCAGATAACTTATTTTATCTTCTTTTGATTAAAAAAACCTTCCTTTTCATTAGAAGGTTTTCAAGTTATAATAAGAAATGTTTTTATTTTTATGTTAATATTATTATACTTTCTATTTTCTTTATCTATCTTTCGTACTCTGGCAAACCTACATGGTTAGATAAAAAATGTTTTGTTATTTAATATCGATCTTGATTGATAATGACGTAAAAAGATCTTGAGCATTTAAAGTGCAACATTTTCTACTTCTCCATAAAATAAATTTGCGTATCTTGTTAAACGATCAAAAATACCTTTTGCATTTCATAATTATTATATCAGAAAATGGTTCGCATAACATCGTTGACGTAAAAAAAATTATAAGCTATAAAGTTGTGACTGTGGTGAACGTTTTTTATTCGCTACACATTCATTTTTTCCCTTATTGTACTATCACATTCCATAAAGCTATAAAATTTGAAATTTAGCATATATTTTTCTGGAAGGAATAACTCGACTCGTATTTGTCTGGACATAATTTAGATAAGCGTGTTTTTTTAAGGCTCACCTGCAAAAATTACTTAAAGCCAGTTATCGACATACCACGTAATTTCCTAAGTACTCATAAAATTCACCAACAAAACAAGAAAAAAAATATGAAAACACCTGTTGTTTATGAATAGTACAAGAACTGTGCGCTACTTACAAATTCTTATTGTTTGAAAACTCTTTATCAGTTCCCGGACTAGACAAAAAAAAAAAAACGATAACAACACTAAAGAAAGTTATCTTTGGAAACAAAAGCGATAAAAAGATCACCGTCGTCGTCGCCATCGTCGTTTTTGAGGGCGTATTTTGCAAAAACTGAAAAGGTTTTCATCAGACGTTACACAACTGTCAGCTAGGAGAGGAGGTGGTGAATTTCGCGGGGCATAGATCAAATAGTTTTCGAGGAGTTTCGTCTTTCGGTGCATTGTAATCGATCGTGAAAGGCGATACCTGATCAGTCGATATTCGCGGAGTGGTGGACACCTGTGGCTCGTGGAGCATGCACTCGAGTGAGTGAAGTGAGGCAGGTGAAAATGGCTCGCACCAAATTGAGTGAAAATGAAAATGAAAATTCCGACGATGAGGTCGTTCTGCGTATCCGGAAAAAGAGCGTTCCCACGAAATCGGATAGTGCACACGGCTCCGAGGAAGTGGACAAGAAAGCCACCTTCCAAAGGTCTTACAGCTGCATCGAGAAGAAATCTACCGATGATCGGGAGGCAGCCCTGGACCACAAGCAGACTGAGGAGCTCGCAAATTTTCGCTCCTTGATCCAGGAGGGCGATTTCGAGGTGGTGGAGCCGTTCAAATCTACGGAGGAGCCCCATCCTGAGGTAGTCCTGGCTGTCGAAGGCTCATATCCTGAAAATGTAACGATTCGGCCAAGTCGGCTGATGGTTTCACAGCCCCCGGCTCTACTTAAGCGCGGGGAGTCCTTCCTGCGACAGAGCTTTAATAATTTTTTGCGACGTGGATTTTCGAGGGACTCCACCAAGTCGTTCAGCAGGAGCAGCTCTTCCAGTTCGTCCAGTGATAAATCTTATCCAGGAAAGTTTGTGTTTGAAAGAGCACCGGATTATGAAAAGGACGAGGATAAGGCGAAATTTAATGAAGCCGACCAGCTAAATTGTCTCGTAAAATTGAAAGGAAATGAGCTCGGTGTGCTGCGCTTCGTACGTACCAACAGCGACATTACTGGATCCTCTAGTGCCGGGTAAGTTCCTCCATTATTTCGCTTCTCCTTATTTTCAGCAAAAATTGCTTCAGTTATACAATTTGAGACGGATTTGTAGATTACGGCTTACTTTCTTTCATAAGAAACTCGAATTTCATTCGCCTTTGAGTTCTTTTCAACGTGGGAAACAACCGTATGATACCAATTCTATTTTTGCAAGAAAAAATGACTCAATTTAAAAGATAAGGGTACTTCTATAAAAATCTGATTGTTTTATTAATTTATTTAGGCATATTGCCGAGCATAATCAATATTTGTCCACAAAGTCCAATTTTAATAAAATTTCAACATTACGTATTTTTTTCCATTATTGCGCAATTAAATATAAATACATATTAAAAGTATATTTTTGATAAAAACTAAAAACAAAGATTAAATCTATCATCATGTAAACTTCATTGAAAATTATTTATTTTGAGTTACATACATATTTATACTCCGATCTACGAGTTCTCATTAGTTTTTAAAACTCCTGAAACTTGCAAAATGCGCTTTTTTACATTTTAACCCTATGTTATTCGGAGGTTGAATAGGGTATGTGATATAAAATATAATTTCACATGATCCTTTTAAATCAAAATTTGAGTAGAAAAAGTTGTAAGCTTGTTATGATAGGGATTATATAGGCTGCAGAAGCTTAATAGCTTCGAAAATTTATTAAAATCACACATAGGGCCCATAAGGCGCCTATAATCGTGTAATCTCCCCATAAATTCCAACTTTTAATGACTAATTAAGCTGTTTAAACTTTGTAAAGTATTTTCTAGAATTACCGGGATGAAATTGAAAATTGTCAATTAAATAAAAATCGCTTGCAATTACGAGCTATTGACGATGCCGCCAGCCCTAAAAAAACCAAGCCTAAAATGAGTTTTCACAATAAAAAGAGGTCGTTGCTGCCAGCGATTTTCCCAGTCAGCAATTAGTCCTCCATAAGTCTTTTCATTAGAATCAAATAACTTTTGCGGCTGGACAGTTGGGAAAATTTTCCGGCCGGGAAATTTCAATTCAAATAATTGAGTTCTATGTGAAATGGAACGTGTTCGTAAGTCCTTTTTATGAGTCCTATTTGTTTCCAGTTTCCTGCTGAGCTACGTCTGTCTGAAATGAATAACGCAAAAGCTAAAAACGTATTTCGTCCATTGGGCACGCAACCGAGCAGGGAAATGCGGAGATAGGCCCATTGGTCCCCTTCCGTTTGTGGTGGGTTCTTAATTAATTAAATCTCATTTGATTCTAATCCAGGGCTTAAAAGTGAACTTGCTACGGTCCACATTTTATAGCTCCATCAATGAAATTATTTGAAATTTTTGAAATGGAGAGAGGATCCCACGCATTGTTCTTAAGGTCGGAAATTCCGAATAAATGGGTCTATTAGGAAAATAAATAAGGAACTTACGAAGGAAGTTTTCTGTGTTCCAACGGGCCAAGGTCATGGAGAAGTCTTTAAGGCTCGACTGGTTCGAGAGGGTTGTCTAAATTGTCTAAATCAGGTGAAGGGTAAAGAAAGAGAAGGTTTGAAATGGTAAGAATTTCTTCTGTAAATTACCGTCGTTTCACCTGTAAATTCACCTTATTTTATGAGGGTGGGGGTGGAAAACTGCGCTGTGGTGACGGCTCAAGATTTATTAGGGCATAGAGCCAAAATATCAGAGGGCAAAAGTTTGCCCTTGGGCGTTGATTTGTGCGCTTTCGTCCTAAAGTCTGCTTTAGTTAAAATTGTAAATTTTCCCAATTGCGACGGAGTGGGACAGCTTCGCCCGAGATATTGCGTACCTATTTCAATGGTATCGATTTTTGGCATTCTAGAGAGCTGGGGACAACAGCTCTCAAAAATTGGTATATATCGCAACAACAAAAGGCACTCCTGGGTATAATTGTTCTGTCGGAGGGAAGGACGAAGTTCCTGGAAAAAAAGTAAATATATAGAATATCTCTCGTGTCCGGAGGAGATATCTCGCAACATAGAATACGCTCTGTTGCCAAATTTGTCTGGATAAAAAAAGGTGCCCGTAATTTACTTACGTCGACAATTGGCCTTAAGAGCTCAGGGTGAATCCGCACCAAATGGACGTGGAGTGCGGTAATCAAAATCATGAACTGTGTGCCTGAGAACCCTCCATCATTCTTTGATTAATTTTGCAATACGCCTATGATTTATGTCGTAATCCATGAAATAACAATGCCCGCCCGCCCCCTAAGCTGCACTGCAAGGTCTCTCTGATTTTGAGAGCTGCTCATAAATTCCACAAGTCTCGTCCAGAATGGATTTATTTTTATTTTCATATATACTTATACCTATTTTTTTTTTATTTCTGTTTCAATTTACTGCAGTTAAAGTGCCTCATATGAAATTGTAGTTGAATTGTTTTGAGGGGGAGCAGTTCGTTTAATCAGAGGTTCGTCCCCTAAAACCAGAACTCGCAATCAAAAGGTGGACTTCTGCTCCAACGTACAGGTCCATCACAGCTAGAGTAGACGAACGAACTAATTTTTCTGACTTATCCGGCTAAATTTAACTCTTTTTCGATTATTCCGCGGAATATATTTTAGTTGGGCACTTCGGTGCATCGGTGATGGTGATTTCGGAGGATTGAAGATTTTCTGGGATGTCCAAAATTTAGAATTTCTCGAAAGTAATCTATAAGTGGACGCGTTTCGAGTTAGTTGCGGTGGTGTTCTCTAATTGAATTTTATTTAATATTGAAAGAAGTGTTTGCTTATTTTATACTGTTGCGATGCTGTGGTCCGTGGGAGGTCTTTCGTTGATCTAAAGAACTTCACCAAAATCGCTTTTATGTGGAAATTTCTCATGAAGCTGACGATTCAGGTGATTTATTAGAGGATGCAAAATTCTTAGAAGGTCTATTTGCAGTTTAAATGAATCATCAGTGTTAGTGATGTTAATTAGTTCAATTGATAGTTTCTTGCTAATACTTGTAAAGCAAAATTTTAAACTTGTATCTTTTAAACTCTTAAATTCAAAAGATCTTGAGGTGAAATTCAAAGAGCTTGCCTGATTATCGTTTATTAGTGATTTTTATCAGAAAATTCTTTGTGCATTCAATAGATTATATTCTAAAGTGTATAAATGAAAAAAATGAAAAAAAGTATGATGCACGTTTCATCAATTACGCAGAGTTAGAAAAATTAAAACATTGAGTACAGATTCAGTTTGTCATTACAAAATTAAGGATTATAATTATAGACTGATATGAAATACGAAATTATGCTGTCTATATATACACGTGTATATTTTCCACTCCTTCTCATTTTAATTTGAAACCCCGTCAAATAAGATACTTCACTGTAGTATTTGATCCTTTTTAATTCTTAAATTATTCATAGATAGAGTTTTTCTCAAGAAAATCAGTTGTCATTTTAGCTCCATGTTGAATCTTTGATGCCTTCCTTTTTCTCATTAAACTTTTGAAATTTTCTGAAATGAATTTTGGAACTCGGTCATTGGTAAAAGTTCCCACAGTTATTTATTAAGGAAATATTTAAGTAATGGTGTGGGAATATCTATCTGAATTCAAGATAAGGTTATTTAATCTATATTTAATCCTTGGTGATCGTCGTCATAACGCTGACGTAATAAAACCCACAGATACTTAAATTATGCTTAAGAGCAGACAATTACTGCTGTAAGAATGACATGCCTGAACCAACAAGTTTTATATTTTTTTTATTTCTTGAGGGATTGCTATCATAAGAATGACGTGTAAGAATTTCACATTTATGTAATTTTTTCTGTTAGTTTCATCGCATGTACCTATTTAATCATTAATTTTCCAGTACACCTGCTATCTATAGCTTATTTATTACTATCGTCCCACACTTTACAAAAGTTGTAACGCCCACGAAATCGAATCGATGTTTTAAAATGACTACGGTTGTCCTTTCAGTGCACATCGTACGATAATTGTCATTAAAAATTAATAATGGTAAAACAGCAGCTGTATGGCGACTTATATGAAAAGTAAGAAAGTTAAACTTTAAAAAGGTGTTATCATAGAAATTACTTGACTGTATATTATATTTTTCAAAATTTGAATGTTTACTATACTTATGTATCCGAAATTGTTTTTAATTTTTTATTTCTGAATCTTTAACTTACGGATTTTGATTATTTTATACGGAGATTTCTTTTGAAAGAAATTTTATTATTATTTCAACGCAAAGACCAATATTTAGAAATTGGATTTTACATTTGTTTTCCACGAACTAACATAGAGATTTCAAGTGACATGATATCCATAGAGTCTAAATATAGGGATATATACAAAAATCTAGTTAGATTTATTTTACTGGACTATATGTTTATTTTCGAAACTAAATAAGCAAACAGGATATCCATTAGCAAATTGTTTTCTATATCTACTATCGGTGTTTTTGTGGGGTAACCCAAATTCGAACGAATAGTAGAATTATTTCTAAATATTTTGCTTTCCAAAAACTGGTGAGATACCTATTGAAAATAATGTAGGTCAAGTTCCAGGAAGTCTAGTCGCCTTCTCCATTCGACAAATCACCCTATCGAGCCAATCAGTGACACATAGAGGAAACCTCTGTTGTATCTGCCTCACCCACAAGTTACTAATCAGAAAACTGCCTACTCAACCGAGAATCCATTTGATGGCCATTGGACACGCAACCTTAGTTCCAGGAGTGATTCAGGCTGGTAGGCTTTTGTTTAAGCCTAAAAGGCTCCAGGTCGACATGCATTTCGTAGATACTGAGGCCGTGGGGCACCGCCCAACAACGCCGGTGGCCAACAGATTGTTAATATTCACAATAGATCCACCTTGGTAGGGCCGGAAAGGGCCAGAAAGGAGCTCCACTTTTGTTTACCTATGCCCTCTCCTTGAACCGCGGTGGGCTCAGGTGCGTTTTCTACGCCCATCGCATGCACTTCCTTCGAAGTAAAAAGGGCTCATTGACCGCTCGATGAAGGCTTTTTCGCTGGTGTGCGGGCAGAAAAAGAGTGAAAAATCAATGTTTTTAAATTCAAATTTCCACTCGAGCTAAAGGTACTCTCGTGTGTGAGATTCTCGGCATAATTAGATTAGGAGGGCCGGGGAGGCGGATTTCAGTACCCTCAGGGAAAGGTGTCGCATTGACTCCTCACCGGATTGTGCATTGCTTGCATTCCTCGGTTCAGTTCGCTGCATTTACCCAAGACGTGCAGGCTTCTTGTCTTTCGATCCATCGAACTTTTCTTTAATTTTATTGTCTATTCGCTCCGTGTAACATTCGTTGCACTTATAAGTAGAAATCACTGCGAAGCCTTTTGAATTCGAAAAGAGTAAAATACGCGGTCTAATTTTAGTGCTAGGAAATATTCTTTGCGACAGCTGAGTTTGCTTGGTTAGGAGTTGTGCCAAGTTTTACTGTGTTTAGCCGCCGAGCAACGTCACGACAATTAATGTGCTTTTTTAGTCCCGGGTGCCCGTCGAAATTCGTAATTAATTGAATTTTATGTGCATTATTCCGCCTAGTGGATGGGTATACGTCCCAAGGGAATTTGGGCTATCTTAGTGCTTAAGAAGAGGTGAGATGAGATTTGGAAGATGCTCCGATTATAACCATTAATCAGTTTGAAAGCTTCTGATGGCCAGTTGAATTTTGGTTTGTTGTGGATGCTATCGCCTTTACTCTTCCATAAATGCAATCCAAACATCTCTTTACGATGTGGACGTTTATGCCAATGGTAAAAAGCTATAGCTCCCAAATTTTTCACATCATACTTTTTACGATTATTAAAGCTACTAAAGAAATTTTTAATTTGGGTTTTACGTGAGTTAATATTAGCAGTTGTTCATTTATAATTTCCTTATAAAAATATAGAATAAGAGTGAAAATATAAATCACTTTCCAACTACTTGCACTGCATGTAAAAAGCTTCTAAAAAAAACTAGTTTTCACCTAATCAAATATCCTTGATTTCCTGCTGGTAAAGTACATAGTTTATATTTGATCTGGGGAAATATGTACATACATACAATAAATAATTAAGTATCCCTTTAGTATTGAATATAACGAGCCAGCAAATAGCACTCAATTAATTATGCAAAGCCCCACCTCCTTGAGGATAATTTCAATGTCGATCGAGTTTCTGCCATAAATATCAAAATGACTCAACGAAAACGTTAAGCGGCTTTTCGTTTTCTTCACTCCACTCAGCGAAGAAGTTTGAGAAGGCTCACAGCGGCCAAATTGATGGGACTACCAAAAGAATTACGCTCATTTCCCTCGGATAGAATTCGCAAGAGCATTAAAAGTTTCTGTGGAAGCAACTTTAACTTCTGTCGACGGCTAGGGCTACTTTTCCCGGAGTTATTCTAATTGCATTCCTCGTTCCAACGGAGGAATTAAGTGCACGCAAGAGCGGCTTCGTGGAGACTCTAAGGGAACCACTCTACGGTTTTTGAGGAAACCACCAGGAGAAGGATTGCTCCTACTTTGTATGCATTTTCCACCCATTAGCCGCTCTATCTCTGCCAACATGAATCGTTTTCAATGTTTTTGGACCTTTGCCCTTTTGCACTTAGTGTTGCTGTGCTAAATCGGGTTCAAGGGCCACTAATCAAATCGTAGGAGCCCTCACTTTGAGATATAATGTATCCGTGTTTTACCCGACGAAAAACTACTATCGCGTGAAATTTACAAATTAAAACAGGTAAAACTATTTTTGTTTCCGATGAACAGTGAAGAAAACAGCGAACAAACTTTGCGGGGGAATATTAAGTGATTTTTGCATATTTTGTAGTTATAGCCACTTTGAAAGTAGATTCAGGCGGTTGTATGGAGATATATGTATGTACATAAATCCTTTTTATAGTCGGAAGTGGCTCTAGAGGATACTCAGGAGTTTGAAAACTTTTTGTTTGATTGCTTGTTTAGATTAATCTAAAATAAGGATTTGTATTACAGCTAATTTGCAAGTATTACATAAACATTAAACAACAACAAATGTCTTGATTATTTTCTTTAAAAAAAAAAGAGAATTCAGGTGTTATATTACCGGTTCTTTATCTGGTTTTATCCGTTGGTTCGGTCAGTCCTACAAGTTCGAAGTTTAGTATACCTATATAAAACTTCTCTTTCAAAAATCTCTGGTGTCGTTTTACCTTTTTTCTGCTGGGATAAAAGGCTTGTGAAATTGGATACCATACTCAAGAAATTTTAGTTCCACGATATATGAAGACAATTTTTCTCCACTTTTATGTAAGTGGGCAAGCTAAGCAATCAATTCCCTAAAAATCGATGTCCTCTCATGTAAATTAAGACTTTGATAGAAAAATGGGTACATATAGTGGAATACTGATTTTGAATCAGGGACTTAGTAAATTCAATTTAAGCTGATTAAAATAGTAAAATCTAGCTTTGAGGATTGTACGTTTTTCTACCTGCTTATTTCTATGAGATTTTTCGCATAAATTGCAGAGGTCTATTTTTTCTCGTTGAATGAGTTTAAAGGTCATTCTTAGGTTCAAAACGTGTGCCTAGAGGTGAACAACCCGCCGCACACCTTCAAACTGGGCGATTCATTCAATTCAATTAACCCAGTTGGGTCTGTTCTGGAGGAGAGGCCTCAGAATGAAATTGAAAACGAGGGAAAACAACATGAGACCTGTCTAACGCCATTAAAATCAGCCGCTCAAGAGGGTTATGGGGGCGAGATTAATAAAAAAGGCGAAATCGAAATTTATAAAACGGAAATTAAATTTCAGTACTGCCCCATTGGCTGGTTATCGGTCTAAATTTAGACCCGCTCAGCTGTCCGGCGGTTGTTGTTTCGCACTGTAAGACCCCGCCGCGACTCTAGTGGGCGGGTGTTTGTCGGGTGGATGTCAGGGGCTGCATTGACCTCGATTGTGTTGTGTCACGAGTTAATAAAATTTCTTCGGGCCCCTTTCTCCGCCGCCCAGTCGATGGCTCTAATGGCCTGATTGGATCACTTGTGGGCATTTATATGCAGATCGATAGTTCTGTCAGCTCCACTGTCTGCCCCGGAGCCCCCCGGGTCCCCGGATCGGGGGCTCCAGAATCCGTGGCCACCGGGGGCTTAGTCGTGTCCGGGAAAAATTGTAGCAAGGTAGCGCGGTCGCGTTCGATTACGCCTGAGTCGCGCGTATTGTCCGGATTTAATTGAATTAAAACCTATCAAAGGGAGTGATTTTATCTCGACACTTTTCTGTTGATGTTTGTTATTATCACTCGATTGAAACGTTTACAAACAACTGACGTCATGTTATTTTTCTTTCAGGTAAGTCGAGTTTATTAATTTTACTTTAAATGTCAATAGTATGACAAGTAAAGTGAAAAAATTGTGTAATTTCGCAGTTAAATGTTTTAGTTTCTCCAAATGTCCATTAAGCGATCTTTTAGTCAGATAACTAATGTTCTGCTGAATATGAGTAAATGTTGTCTTTTCATTCTATAAAAAATTGGTCCCCCGTAATCAAAATAAATTAATTAATTAATTAAAAACACTACAGTCAAACCTGGATAAGCGAGAGTTCAAGGGACCACAATCTCATTCTCGCTTATAGAGGTTTCTCACTAACCCGAGTTTCTCGCTAATGCAGGTATACATGGGTAGCGTTTCTCTCTTATAGGGGTAGGCAGCAATAACAAGTCACAGCAAGTACGAATATGTAATATGATAAAATTATGTGCATGATATGCACAACATATATTATGTACATATGTATTTTTAAATGCTTACGAAAACAAAACAAAAATTCATGCACTATGGAATTTTATTTTATTTAGAACTTATTTACACTTAAGAAAATCCGTCAATTTCGTTTGGGTTTCTGTTTTTGTATTTTGAATGTTTTTCTCTAACTCATAAATTTTGTCGAATATTGCTTGATCAACAACCGCCGCGTATTCAAAGTACTGATGGACCGTCTCCAACGCATTTAAAGCTAGCTCGACTGTCGCTTACAGAGGTATAGATAAGTAGCAGTCTCACTTACGGAGGTCTATGAGGGAAAAACGACTCTCTCTTACAGAGGTTTCTGTTTCTCGCTAATAGAGGTTTTGGGAGCTTAAAATGACGGGTCCTGGCTATTACTCTCACTTATAGAGTTTTCTCACTTATCCAGTTCTCGCTTATCCAGGTTTGACTGTATATATTTTACATACGAATATTTTAACAAACTTATTAAATAATTTTAAATTGATAATCTTATAAAACCTACTGCGTATTTCCTATACGCGATAAACTTTCATTTATGAAATAATTTATCAAAGGATTTCCAATTTAACTTTAATACCCATGATTTTCTGTGGGTATAGTATAAAAAGGTTTCTTTGACTTATCAAAAGTACAGAATTTCATATCCCCAGTATCTCGGATTTCTAGAGGGTAGGTGGGTGTACGGATTTTCAGAATATCTGACGCAAATTGGCCAGGAAATGTATGGAAATAAGGAAAAGGAAATTTATATCGACCAGCAGGGGAGGAGGGGGTGAAGCCATAAAAAGGCGATTAATAACATGTGCGGCACACAACAATAAAGTAATAAAATGAAGTTAGGCACGGCACGCCCACCGTAGAAAAGGGAGCTCATAGCAAGGAAATCCAAACATTTATTAAAACAAGCGAGGCCGGAGTTGTGTAGCAATAAAGTTTACTTGAGTGAATTTAATTATTCCAAGATATATTTCGACGTCTATGCATGCTATACCTGAGCACGTCATTGTTAAATTTTTAATAGTTAAAAAACTTATGTAGATAATATTTCATTTCCCATTTTAACTGAATTCTAAGCAATTACTTTAAAAACATTTTGGTCGTCGTAGAATCTTTTCCATGAAAACGATGTTCCCTTATAACTTACAATAAAATTGTCTTTTCCCAGGAAATTGTAAAACATTACTTCAGCTTTCGAGAACAATTTATCCTTTCTCACGTGCTTGTTATCTCATAAATTCCCTTGGGGCGAAATTATATTATATGTATGTATTCAGTATGTAATATATCATCATCTAATAAAAAATGTTATACAGCGACCATTTATTATGCCATAGGGATTTAATAATATGTAGGTATTTATTTATTACTTTTTAAGTTTTATGTTACTAGAATGCCACATTGCGTGTCCTGTAACATATTAAATAAAATTAAAAAGACAAATGTACACTCCTTTATACAAAAAGTATTTTGTTGACCTAAGATATAACTATGAGTTTACCAAAATCAGACTATCCAAGTTGATATTCTGTTTGAAGTTTCGTCATCACATACTTTCAAAAGGGTTTCTATATTTTTAAAATTTTTTTTTACTATGAGTTTAAATCCGCAATTACACAAATTTTGAATTTCGTAACGTTTAAGACATAAATCTTTACTTTGTATTTAAAAAAAGTCATTAGGGTATCTATTTTTTGACCTGGTAAAGCAGGATTTACATTTTTACAATTATGTAACTTTGAATACTCGGTGTGCAAAGGTATCCCCAGTTGCATTTACGCATTTTCATTAAAACTTCTAGAAATCCATTTGTTCGGATTTGCAGTGATATTATCTAAGACCTCTAACCTCTTTCGGCCTGAACTTTCATTTTACATAAAATGCGGTTAAGACATCAAGAAAAGAACATGTCGCGCGTGCGACGTTATACCGAAGCCATATGATTTTCGAAATGAACAAGAGCATAAAAATAAAGACAGAAACTTGCATCGCCTGCACTTGGCTGACTTATGTAGGACCGATTATGTGAAGAAAACTGAAAAAAGCCGCTGGAGTGATGACCCATTGCGCGCCGTAGCATTGAAGTGCATGAGCCGGCCGGCGCAGTGGAAGTCGTTTTGGCGCTCCGGGGCCCCCGGGGCCCTCGACATGCATACGGAATCGGAGTGGAGGAGCCCCATAATCGCCGGTAGGACGTAGCCGTGCCCTCCCCAGCCACCGTCCTCCACTTAGCAAGTCCGGAACAGGTGACGCAACAGTCTCGCACGATAGAAAGATACATAGAAAGATACAAAGACAAGATGCACGAAGAGGCGGTGGTGAAGATGTTCACGTCTTCATTATCATTTGTCTTCGCGTTTCTTGGAAGGGGGGGATAAATGAAGGGGGCGGGAAGGTGGAAAATATAGTCGCCGCGTCGCGTTGTGTCGTGCTCTGGACCCGATTCCGTTGATATTTCAATTAACGGAAGCGACGCAGCACGAAAACTGGTTGCGTATACATATGCGACGGATGGGGCCTAGGGCTCCTCTGGGGAGCATATTTCTCCAGTCCGTCGGTTTGCTTCTTGTGGTTATGCTCACGTAGGTACGACGAGTTCGACGTCGTCGTCGACGCGACTTTAGAGTTTCCGCACCGCACATAGTGGGCCTTCGTCTTTCGTCGGGCTCCGCTGCCCCGTGCTTCGGGGGCCCTCTTGAGCACAGTGGAGCAGTTTGGGGCCGACCATCCAGACTGCACCTCGGACGCTCGAAGAGCCCCAGCAAGACAAGACCTGTGCCGGAGAGCTCTGTGTTTGGCGAGCTATCGCGGGCGCAACATCGTCACTTTAAGTCTGAACCGCGGGTACTTAAAGAAGGCCAACAACATAAGACGAATCCTCTTCGGAGGCAGTTTCTTCACGCAATTTCACCAAATAAAATATTTTTAAAGTGAATCTTCTTCAGTGAGAAACTTTTCTTTTCTATACCTTGTTTTTCGGGGTGAAATTGCACATCGTCTTCGGGCGTCTTAAAAAGTGATTTCATCTCTTTCGATTGTAATGCGAAAGAGGATTCAACCGTGAAGTCACGATTTTAATATATTTTTTTCCGAAATTAGAAAACGACTAACCGATCGAAAGAATCTGAGTTTATAGACGTGATGATAGTATCACCTGAATGTGAAATGAGTGCATTTTTGAATAATTGCCTCAAAATGAGTGATTTGTGCCGAGTAACTGGTGTTGGTTACGACCAGTGAAATCAAGTGGGTAATTAGCGAGTGTTTTTCGCTAATTAATTGGATTAACCACACATGTACATTAAGGTCGGGACTCCAATTACACCCTCTGCCAGCACGACAATGCTGTGCTTCGTCCAAGGCATCACGGGAACGCATCCGGGCCGCCGGAAGAGCCTGGACAAGGACAAGTCCTTCAAGTGCAAGCACATTTTAGTCAAGTCAAGGTAAATGAAATGCATTGCCTAAATCTAAATCTAAACTTAACTAACTTACATATAACTTAACTTAAGCGTCCAATCGCTGACTTAAGCTTAGTTTATATTTCAATGAAAAATTAAGTCGTCTTTAAACTTTTGGGTGTGTATCGCTGAACTAGTTTTTGTTTTAAACAATATCAATATTTAAGTATTTTTTATTTGCAAAAATGATATTGGAGAATAGTATTCGTATTTATTTGATGATTTATATAAATTATCATCAATTAATTATCGTAGCATTTGTTTTCATAAATGATTTACACTTTACTAGAGACGTAGAATAAATTGCGTACGAGTTTACGTCTACTTTGATGTGATAATTACTAACTTGATAAGCATGCTAAATAAAATTTAAAATTTAAAATTAAGTTGTACGCAATGTTTAAGAACATTTTGTCTGCCCTTGTTTCTTTTTGAAAAATAATGTAAGTGCCTTAACTGCAATTTAAATATTTTATTTATTATTTTTAGGCTATCAATAGTATTAATGTTTTGATTTTAAATCTAAGTATTTTTCTTTTAATCGATATTACTCTTTTGTGAGATTTGTTAATTACCTTTAAAAATTGCAAAATAAAGCTTTTCTTAAAAGAATAACTGCATCCGTTGTCTCAATTCTTGATAAAAGCCGCGCTTATCTTCTTAATTGCTATCAAAAATCGATTTCCACAAATTAAAATTCCGCCTCAGCATTTCTAAAACATGCTTTCCCTGTTCTGTGGATACTTCTGTAAATAGACTTCTTTGCTCTGCATAAAAGTGATTTTTGAAATCAGTTAAGAGGTTAAAAGCTTTTTGAATTTATTTTGAAAAAAAGTAAAAGGCTTTAAAATAGCTCTAGGGAGAATTTAAATTTGCGATTTAACAACAAATGAAGAGCTGAAGGCGCACACCCTTTTTAAAATACATGAAAAAGAGATTTTCGCCCTTTGTTTACACGTCTATAGGGTTAAACCGAAATATATGAAAATACGTGGCTTTAATAAAGTCCCAAATAATGTAATGTATTCCACGTTTACAAAGCAGTGGCGTTGTGCGCCAATCTTTTAGAACTAGAAGAACCCTTCGCTTTTAGTATCTGATTTGTTCTCGTATATTTATACAGCGCGGGTATTTGTGGTCTTGAATTCGAAATAAAATTTATATAATATAGGATTATATACTTTCCCATAGAAGAAATTCTATCAGAGTGCTCACAGCAACAAACATTCCCTCGTTTCATATGTTAAGCAATTTCATCAATAAAACATCTCATCCCACAGTTGTCGCAATAAATCAGCTTCACGTGATGAAGATTACTCAATATGCTCCCGTGTGCTCCTCATCACGAATGCCACGACCGTTTGCGAAATATTAAAACGGCTATCACACGCCTTACCATCCGCTAAAAAACAATTTCTAGCCTCTTTAGACTGGACTTATATCCAGCTAGATTCGCCTAGTAGCGGATCCGACCGAGGGCTTCCCACTTAAGATGAAATCTCATCAAACTTCATCAAAGTGCAGATAGCTATAGCTCCTCTCAGTGTTAAGTGCAAAATTGCACTAAGGAAAATAAGTAAATTATTCGCAAAGACAAGGTACTTTACTATCCGTATCTTATGTGTACCGGTTTATTTCTTATCCGCTTCGCGGATTCTTAAGATAATTTTTTTTTTATATTATCAAGTTTAAAAAAAATTCATTTTGGTTTCTTAAATGTGGTTGAACCGCGACGAGATCGGCGGAAACCGGTTGGTTGTCGAAATGTTAATAAGAAACAATTTTTCTTTTTCGGTTGAAAATAACCGAACCTGCGTGGTTACGATTGCGAATTCAATCTTTTTATCTCTGAGTGTGATAAATTGCAACGCAAGGTGGAGATAAGTTTTTCCCAGCAGCAATTTCCCACAGAAATTTTTTAATGTCTACGAACCCAGAAAGTGGGTCAGAGACCCATCGCCAGTGTTGGAAGCGGGATGAGCGGGTCTCATCAAGCACTCGGTTCATTACACTATCAAAAGGCATTCCACCCACGACAATTGCGCGACACAAAACAATTCGGTAAATGGATGGGTGCTGGACTGTTGCAAAACCGCCGACTTCCGCCTCCATCCTTCGACCGGCAAGCGGCCGAGCTTGGACAACAGTGCGAAAAGACCCGATGTAAGACGGTCGAGTTGTCTTGGCGGTTCTTGACCTAATCTTAAGTAGAAATTACCGTGGAAGGCGCAAAGTGGATTGCTTAGATTCCACTTGGCTCATTACCTTCCATACCGTAACCACGGG
Organism: Machimus atricapillus; assembly: GCA_933228815.1. Lineage (NCBI taxonomy): Eukaryota > Metazoa > Arthropoda > Insecta > Diptera > Asilidae > Machimus > Machimus atricapillus. The sequence goes on along the minus strand of OW121787.1, from coordinate 41,499,285 downwards.
GCAACCAAGGGGCTTAAACTTCACCGAAACGCTCAAAGTCTGGAGTAAACACTCAATTAGTACATTAAAAAATGCCTACTGTTTAATGGTCGACGAAACACGCATAGTGTGCTTTTGCGCACTTTAGTCTGAGGTACATGTAAAATGTAAAAGCGTAAAAGTCTGAACATTTTTGGAGAAAGTACATATGAGACAATTAAAATTAAAGATACATAAGATGAGGTTGTATTTTATAGTCTGATCTTTATTTTAATGCCTATAGACTTTAATTTCTCACGTTGTCCGAATGAAATATTAAATTCGTTCTTAAAATACTGAAAAATCTAAATTAATCGATATTATTCAAGTTCGAGACCAGAAACTTTTGTGGTCTCTTGAATTAATTTAAATTTCTTATGTTTGCAATATAAAAGTTGAGTGAATTGTTGAAGACATTGACTCTAATTAGATAAATTTAACACCTCTTGACCTAAACGAGAACGCGTTTAGCATATTTACTGAGAAATTCATAAAATAAAGTTCTAAGTGCCTCCACATTGACATTTAACCTCCAATCTTAACTCCAAGGAGATCAGATGCGCCTAATTATGAATTCCAGGTTAATGAGGCAAAAGACATCTACAGCAAAACTACAAATTGCCAGTTCAAGTTCTGAGATAGCAACTCACGTAGAAATAAAATTTCTCCCTGGCACTTGAACATGCATGCCAGATTCAAATTGCTTCCATAAATTATTATTTAAAATCCCGGCCATTGCCATGAAAGGTACGTAGCTCGGTTGCGTAGAAAAACTATGATTAGTAAACATACCCTTCCCCGAGGCCTTTTGTAAAACGTAATGAAAGTTTCGTTCCAATAGTTCAAAATTAATTGTACTACCAATAATCTCCGTCTTCTAATTACATGCTTACAAATTTCTTTCTTTAAATTCGATCTTCTGTCGATGATGACGACAAAGACATGATTTTACGGTGTGCAGGCAATTGATGTTATTTATCCAAGACCTTGAAACTTCTATATAAACCGTTTCGAAATTACAAAACAATTTTACTTCGATCCGATTGGATTTGTTTAAAAGTCATTTAAGGACAGGGGTTGAATAATTAAAGCCCCACCTGTGCTGGTCGACATAGGAAAATTTCTAAACAATTCTGGAACTTTCTCCCCATCGGAATAGAGTTCTAACATATGCACAGTAGTCTATTGTAATTAGATGGCCCTTCATGTTAGTAGGTAATAAGTACCTAATTATTTAAAAATTAAATTAAATTTTTCGATCGCTCGATAACGATTAAAGATTAATTTTTATTACATATTTCATTGTTCGAAATAAAACTCATTTCATTATTTTCCTTCCTTTAAGGAGTGGAAAAATAAATGAAAAACAAAAAATTGGTTTAATTCAGAAGGATGGTCTCCACATTTTTTTAAGTCGGTTAAAAATCGTTTATTAATCTTACTTAATCATGACTAATTATTAATCATTACTTTGATCGTTATCAACCAATCGAAAAATAAAAGTTAGGTAATTGATGTCGTTATCGAGCGATAGTCCCTGGTTTTGATGCTACCTACATGGTTTTTCTTTTCCAATAAAATTTATGGGAAATTGTATAGGTGTTCAAAACTTTTTATATAAATATTCAGGTAAATTAGGAGGTCTTCAAAGTAGAAGATAGTGAACACCAAAAAATAACTTTTTCCTTAAGTACTATGAATTTGCAAGTCATATCAATTACACTAGAGTATCGATATAATTCTTGCTGAATTATATTTTAATTGAAAATAATGTAAACGAGATTATGATGTGCGTAAATGAAGGTGATTTACAGCCGACCGCAGGATATCCGCTGCATGCACCGCATACCTGAGGATGTGGATTAAATTGGGTGTTCGAGGCAAAGATAAGGATGGCAATTAATTATTTATGAAATGCATATGACGCCAACTGTTTACCGAATCGAAGGGGCAGATGTTGAAGTTCACTTGCAGTAGTTATCTTAATTGTGTGGGCCACCTGACCACCAAGTGCAGTCGCTTTTATGATGCACATAAGCGGCATTGTTTGCACTCACATCTAATTCCCTTATCAAACCTCCGTGACAAATTTTTCTGCAATTAGCGAAGTGTGCTAATAGTATCATTTTGAGAGAAGTCAGTCATTTGATTGCACTTTTACCAATTGTTTGTCAATGCATTCGCCTGGAATTGCATTTCTCAAGAAATTTTTGATTCAGTTTCAAAAGTGTTCCTTTATTTTGTGTCCTCATGCATCAAACTTTTCTTTAATTAACTCTTGCCGCATACAAGGTTATGGTTGATGTTTCCGACAAGTTTGTGAGGGATACTGCAAACATTTCGCTGCTTTTTGTCGAGAAATTGTAAAAGTTTTCACTGAATTTGCTGCGAAGTGGAGGAAACTTTTAAGTGCTTTTAGAAATTGCTGGGACAGTCATAGCCTTGTGCAATTTTCATTTGATTTTGAGAAAATTCGCAAGTTTTGATTAAGATTCTTGAATTTATTTATTTTTCTTTTGCAGGTAGGAAGTATTTTTATTGTAAATCTTTCAAAGAATTGACACGTAGAAATATGTTTTATTTATTAGGCATTTATTTTATTTCTCAGACGGAACTGAGAAGTTTCAACATTTTATATTTAATAGGTAATATTAATCGTAATCGTTTTACGCTAGTAGGGTTTAACTGGGATATCTTTTGGGCAATTTTTCTGTCTGGAAAATGATTAATAAAGCAAACACATTGCTTTAGTTATAAAGAAATTGCTGCCACAAATTGTTGGTATCTGCGAAATATGCATATAAAAAACGTATACCGTTCCCAATCAACCCATTTTCACCAAAGATATGCAGAAAAACTCTATAAAATTTCATTTGATCTGTTCGAATCTCTGCCAATTTTAAAGGCCCATAAAATTTACATAAACATACATAGCCTGATTGGCTTCTTATATATGTTTCTTCAATTTTTTAGATACTGCTGGAATGGAGCTATAAAAAAGTATTTTAATTTTGTCTAAGCTAACCTAGCGACAGGCGCTTAATATAACACATAATTTGTTCTTTTCTAAGTGATAGTTCTAACACATAATTCTTTAGTGTCTTATATAGCATGGTTCACGTTATGGGCTTATTTTATTCATTGTGTTATACCTAAATATAGAAAAAACTGGTCTCTTTTATTGCGTAAGAGTGTTAAAGAAAATACTAAAGATTTTACAAAGTGAACCCTACTCTTACATCTGTGCCCTACTAGACGTAAATTGAACGAATTGAGCGTAATGGCTTTATCCGTGTAAATTGAGGAGCTATGGAATTATGCTCATCGATTATTATTGTTATTAGTTCACAGTTCTCCTTTTAGTTTTGTAACAAGCTAGACAATGTTATTATTATTTTTCCGAACACCCAGGCAATGCTGTTCGCTGATTTATTGAATGTTGAGCTCTGAGGTAAGAAGATTATGGTGCGCCGCACACAAAATCAGGGTAATGATTTTTATGTATCGATTTTATAACTTCACTGTACGTAATTGATTTTTTAATTTTCTATAAATTTGAGGTAGCCTGATGCAAATAGTATGTCTAATTTGACTTTTACACACAAGGTATCGCTCAAATTTATTCTTTCGTTTTAGTTTTATTCAAACTCAGTGGGTATTTTAGCGAATTTTGTGAATGTAATAAGTTCTGTTAATGAAGTTACTCGGATCATTATCTAAACTTGTGAAAAATTAAATAAATCAAATATTTCTTCTACAATGTAACCTGCTCTTGTAGAACTGATTGCAAGGACGATTGAGAAAATCGATGTACTGCTTCTGTATTTCATACATGAAGGTATTTTTTACGATTACATTTTTTGACTACCCTCTTCTAATATTTGTCATTTAAGATAAATCCAATGTGCAATAAAAATGAATTAAATGATCTGAGTTGTGCTGGTGGAATCTGTTGTGCAAAAACATGAATAGATAAGTGTTCTCGTTTTTTTATTTTGTTGTTTTAGGTACGTAAATATACATATATCACGTTATTGAAGGAAACCCACTGAAGGTAATTGAATGTCTACCAAAACAGTGTATGTTTGAATTCACAAAAGTGTCAAACCTTATACATTGTGCTATTGAAACAAATACATAAAAACATAATTTTTTGTCAGGCAGCTCAGTGGGATTCTTTCAAAAATGCGTTAAATTCAAAATTTGTTATTTGTTGGCTTTATAGCACTGATATCAAGCAGGAAATTAGAAGAACTGAATATGTATTTACATGTTTTCTGTCAGGTTTATCTTAGACAAAACAAAATACGTAATTAGGTACTATTTAATAGCCTTTCAAGAGTAAACTATAATTTTCAAATAATTTATCTTAAACTTTCTCTAATGTGATTCTTTAATTAGGTGTATGCGTTTAAAATAAGACACGATTTCGAAAATTATATGCAGACTATTTTTGTACTATTGTATTTACGTTCGGGTTCACTTAATTTCTCATTTATTTGCCTAATCTTTCAATTAACTTAAATTGAGTTTTCTTTAATTGGATATGTAAATTAAGAGCCTATTTTTACTGATTACCTCTCATCTGATCTGTAAATACAGAAGAAGGAATATAGGCATGGCCTATCCCACTAAATATAATTCGTTGTAATTATCCAAAACCTGACGACATTATACTCCGAACCCTCCCCCTAGTAAAACCCTTAATTAGTACGCACTCCATGAAGGCCAATTGAAGCCAACTAACGCAAACAGCATAAATAAAGAACGGAAGTCCATCAATTTTCCATTAATAATCATTAGCGATTCTCGTGACGCCCGACCTCCACTTATATTTACAAAAATAGCACGAAAAGTCGAAAGGTGGAGAGAAGCTGAGCTGAGGAGCAGCACCGAAACGAAAATCGTTCTACCGAAAAAAAGTGGAAAATCATTGGTCTACCTGACCACAGTGCAATCGGAGAGATAGAGCTCAACTTCAGTACTATCAATCCGTGACTGTCGACACAATCGAAATAATTAGGAAGCCGAGATTGTTGTCCTCCGGCGGTCAATTATGTGGGACCAAACCCAACGTTGGTTGGCTTGCTTCAGACAATTATGCGATTCCTGGTGGTGGTCCTGGATTCCATAGGTAATTCCCATTCAGACCAGGTCTCCACGAACCGCATCAGTTCTCCTCCATTTGTTCTGATTGAGCCGGGAGGTGATAGTGCGGATTGTCGTATTGCGGACCTGTCGATTACGATTGCTATAGACGTGCATGTCGAATTGATTCAATCGAATCCCCCCGCGCTTCTGAGGGAGCGAATAGACAGACACCGGGAGTAATTACCTGCAGTGCAGGTGAGTCTACGTTTTTCATTGGAACCCTTACATTACAACTTCGTCTATAAGTGAGACGTCGGTTGTTACTTGGCATGTCGACGTCGGCACTGTCGTTGTCGATCAACAAGTAAATATGTAGTAATGACTTTTACTTGTCCCTCCGGCTCCAACTGACAAACGGACACGATGTTCAAAATGAGAAATAGTTTTAGTTAATTGTTTAAACTTTTTGGTAGGATGTACCTACCGCAAAACCATGATACCATAAAAACTTGATTTATACTTTATACCACATATCGTGCTCATATTTTTATCCAATAATCGCAGGAAAGAGTTAAAAGCTCAAAATGTTTGCCTTTTTGGTCGCATCACTTTTGCCTTGGCCTTGAACTTGTTTGCACTTTCTGCACACAATTATATGTGCGCGATTATCATGTCTGAAGTAATTACTTTAATTAATTATCTTTCTTTCATTTTTTTGCAGGTAAGTTCCGCAGGAGCGTCTTATTAACTTTAATTGCTTTTTTCGATGTACGATGGATGTGTGTTTGTCGCTACGGAGTAAGTTTTTATGTTGTTCATATTTACAAAATTTTGCAGATTATTTCTATGGTTATCATTTAAAGTTGAAAAATTAAAATTATTATTACTGCTATTAAATTTGAACTTTTTCACCTCACCTCATCTTTATCTTTTTAAAAATGATTATAGTTATATAAATTTATGAATTTGAATTATATTTAGACATTTTTATGCAGTTGTTAATATACAATAGCAAAAATATTTTTGACTATATGTAGGTATTTGATACTTTTATATATGCATTTTTTTGAGTTCGAGAGAGTAGTTTATAGTTCAAAATATTTTTGGGATTTCAAGCCTATTAGAAACTTTATTCTCAGTAAGTGAAATGAATATGAATCTCATCTATAAAGTCGAAACTTATCTTAAAACTATCCTTGAATTTAAAATTCAAATGCAAAGATTCTCTTTAAGATAGTATAACCAACATCCTGCATGAGCTTCATGAGGTTTTACTGCTTAATGAATTTGCACAAAGAAAGTTCATCGAACTTGATGAAATCGTGCAGCAGTAGCCTTTTTGCAATTTAAATTTAGAGTGCTTCTGCTGCGTGTGGCAGCAAAAAGAAAGCATTAAAGCTGGGGAGTGATTAACACCCGCCGTCCATTAGTCCCATTAGACTCAGAGGCATTTCTTCAGAAACTTTCCTTTTTCTCAGCGGAGCTCCCGTAGGCCCCAAACAGCCTTGAGAGTCCACTTGTAACTCCCACCCACCGCTGTTGCTATGTGCAATTTTTAGTTTCACTCATGTGAGAAGTTGCAACAATCGTCGAACCCCCGCGCTAGGTCACTGCTCAACCCGAGGAAATGGTTGGACTCACCTGGTTCATATACCTTCGTCAGCATTTTTCACATCTTTTAATTATGAGCACAACCAACCGCAGAGGTATGCTCGGACACGCAAACTCTTCACAGTTCGAGTGGCACGGATTTATGATGCATCCATAATTACTCAGGTGGATGAGGGTTTTAATTGAGTTGTATTCGGGGTATGCTAGAGAATTTAAATTCCCTCGACCTTTCCCAATAGGCTCCGGATTCACAGCGTCTAATCGCCGGAATAAATTCTGCAATATTTTTGCTACACAAGAACCCGAAAGAGCCCTCAACTGAAAAACGGCCTGCAATTCATCGTACCGTGGTCACGCCAATTAATCAGCTTCGTTGCCAGAAATACCGCTGCTCAAAATTTCACTGGCTCAAATTAATCTCGGGATTGTTTATAAATATTAATGCAGTGTTGGCTAGAGCGGCCAATTATGCAAACGGGGCCACTTCCGCGAAGCCCCCGCTCTTCCGTGTGTGCTCTTGAAATTTTCGGGATCAGGTGCCCCGGCGCAATTAAAAATTGTCCCCACGGTAAGCCAACGTTTTGCTAATTTTACGCCCCTTGACACTGACTCTGATTGCGATGAAACCGATGTCCGCCGTTTTGTGCTGCGACGGCAGACCTCTCGGATGGGCAAATATTTGAGCAGCTGACGATGCCTTTTCACCTGAGGGGAGGGGCGCATCGGGGGGACTATCTAGCAAAAGGCAAATTTACCTCCGACTCCCGGCAAGGTAGGCAAATTAAGACAGTAGTGATTTCCAGCGAACGTTTTAATCTCATGTTTGCACTACATCAACTTTTGTTGACTCTGTTGTTGTGCGATGCGAAATATTCCAGTTCCAGGCAGATAACATATAGGTGAAAATCACTTAGTTAAATAATTGCAAGAATTTGCGATAACTAACATACTTGTGACACGAGGCAAAAGTCCTCAAATACAAATGGAAAATACCTGGACAAAAATAGGCACAGAAGAGTCATTAACTTTTCCAAAAATACTGGCTAATTATTGAAGTAAATCAGAAAATAGCATATCTAAATTTCTTTTTTTTTATAATCGAATGTTTGATAATGTATACGCAAAATAAGAATGAAAGTTATCTTATGAATTACTTAGGTATAATTAGTGACAACTGAAATTTAGTATCGCACTGGCAAACAAAATCATTATTTATTGTAAGTTCAAAGTTTGGACTAGAAACCGAAGATGACACATAAGAAACAAGATCGTGAATGATCATGTCCAGGTTGTCCTTCTTCAAATTTTATTCCCAGCACGTCATCAAATTAAACCGCCAATTCACAGTCGGAGTACAATTCCCGGTAGATGACTTTAACCGCGTACCTTGCTTTTGCCCGTCTGTCTGTCTTCGCGTTTTCTTCAGGTAAATGCTTTCGGAAATCCCAGGGCCGTGTAAAACTTCTCCATGGCCGTTTAATGCTGACTTAACTTTTAACTGTAAAAAGCTTTTGCAAAATTTTTCTAGCGGACTTGAGAAAAAGACAAAAAAAAATAGAGAAAAAATGCCATCAAAGAAAAAGAGGCCTTTGTCTGTCTCAAAGACTTTGGGCCGCAGAATTAGCCCAGCTTTGACCTCAATATTTTGTCACAGCGCGAGTTTTTTCGCGTCTCCCGGACATCAGAAGGCGCGATTCAGCTGAAAACTGATTTATTTCACCTTGCCCACTTTTAAAGTGGTGCAGTAGCCAACCAACGCGCTTTATAATGTTTTTAATTCCCTTTTTTTTTAACGCTGAAATTATTCCGGAGTTTAGTAGCTAATTAGGTTACCTTTTACTGTTATATATTTCGCGAATTTCCTCAGAAAGATTTTGCAAAAATTTATGGAAGGAAATTCAGTGCGAAGCCAATTAATTAATCATTTTAAAGTTGCTTGATAATCGCTTCCTACTTTAAAACTGTCGGAGTAAATCAAAGGTGAGACGGTTTGTGTGTTTACTAATAAAAGGGGTTTACATAAATCGCTTGAATATTCATTTAAAATTTCAACAAAGCAAGTCAAAAGTTTTTTGACTTTGCCCGCGTAATTAATGCGGCTATTGTGGGGCACAGCAGTTTTTAAAGTTTTTTTTTTTTTTAATTTAAAGTACTTTCATTGAATCCCAACTAGACGTGGAGGGAATTAAAAAACCGCCTAATTTACACGTTTTATTTTTAACGAATAGATGAATAATGGATGTTAGCTTTCACCACTTTACAAAGTCTACTATAGAATGCAATTTGTCACCTTAATGAAGCACTCTATCATCCATTCATGAAATTTAGAGGTATGACCTATGGGGATGACCCAATGGATTACTAATTTTCCGTAATCCTCCAACGGATTTATTTGCATTCAGCTTCTATTTTTACACTTTTCGCTTTGAATAATATTACAATAATACCGTGAAACGTGTAGCGTTTTTTATTATTATCTTTTTTGCTTTTCCATTTTGCGATTTATAGTATGCAATAATAAATAAAATACAAAAAAAGCTTCCAAGGCCAGAGACACAAACTGGAATTTAAGATTAGCTCAGCGGTGAACTGATAAATGGCATTGCATTATTTTATGATCCAATATTTGTGATTCACACCCAGCAATTTTGTACCTTTTTTAACGAACTTTATATACGAAAATGCAAATTTAAGCATTTTGTTTCAGAAATGCTAAAAATAAAAGCCAGCAGCTGTGCCACGCTTTGGGACCTACTGAAATTTCTTTCGTTTCCTAAAAGCAGTAAAAATTTTGAGGAAAACGATTTCGGCTGGTAAATTATGTCTCTGGGAAAATAAATTTTTTATTCGGTAAAGAAACTGGTGGGAAGTTACTTCACATTAAACTAAATCGTATTTAAAAGACATCTTTTTGTTTTATGCGGTTTCAGAAATTTTTAGAAAATGTTTAATACTTGTATTGTTTTAAAGATACAATGCACACTTTCGAATTTCGGACGACTTACTTATATCTGTGAAAAAGTTTCTTTCTTACAATGATGAATAAATAAGAAATTTCTCAATGAGTGAATAATAATTTCTACGATGTTAATGTTGGTTACTGAACACCCAGTGGTTTGGTTAGTTTATAAAAATTTTAATTCATCCTCTAGGAGTTACAGACTATGGAAATAAATAAAAATAACTATAGAAATTTGAAAATGTGATACTTTATTATAAAAATATACATTGAAATTTTTCTCTCTGCACAAAAATACAGTAACTTTTTAAAATAACTAAAACAGAATTATACATTTTTTTTTAATGAGAAGACTAAGTCAAGACCAAAATTATGCACAAACATGTGGTTAATAACTTTCTTGGTAACAGCCTTACTGCCCTGACCATCAACCTGCATTACCTTTACATACAAAGTTCAATAACTCGTTGATCTTATCTCACGTTCAGCCACAACACGTGGCACTATAAAATCATAAGGCGTATCGTTATGCCTCAGCAATTATTATTTTATGTACTGAAACAATGTAGAAGGCATTTTACGAAATACAAAATGTTTTGGGCTTACTAAACAAGTCACGATTTATCTTATCTTCAGGGATGAATTAAGGACGGACCTATTAAACTATTAAAATTACCTTGGCTTAATGAAGCACTCGTTCGCACGTGTGCTATACATTAAAAAAAAAAATAGAAGCTTCATTCTCTCCGAAGTGTTTCTTTTGTAACAAGGGCAAGTCACGTGCCCAATTACTCGCGTGTGACCCTAAAGACCAACATCGTAGTTGTAAAATTGTATTATTAAAATGAACAAATTACTGAGCATATGCAAATCAGGCTAAACCTGCTGCGATTTATGAAGTTTTTGCTTGATTTTCCTGAAAAGCTTTAGGCAAGCGACAGAGCATCCGGTTTTGGAAGTTTAAGAAAATATGAATTAATGAAGGCCCGCTTAATTGGTGAAGTAATGTTTGAAGCGGAAATTTAATTATTATCTTGTGTATTCAGAGTAGATGGATGGATTAAGTTTGGTAAATAAGATAAGATGTAAGATGCATACAATCTTGTTAAAAAGGTTTGGAGATATTCAAAAATCTTTAATAATTTTTATAAAAGAATTCTGAAAAGTTGGTACATACCTGTTGGTTGATATACGACTTAAATGTGTAGTATTTTAAAATTTAGGTTTTCGATTACTTCTTTTTGATTTGTATAAATTGATTGACGAGAAAAATCGGGTTAATTCTCCAAATATTTTGTACAGAATATACGAAATAAAAAGGAAAAGTTGTGGCGCCATTCTGAACTAGGTGAATCATGTTAATTTTGCAAAAAAGATACGTCGCATAAAGCGTGTACCACTTTATAGGATGAGTGTCATTTTAGATATAAAACTACGCCATGGTAACCGGAGAGGATTCGTTAAAACTTCACATCCGGCAATTAATGCTCGCCGCTAAATGGAACATTTCACGATTCCCACCGCCACCGCAGTCGTCGTTCCGTCCGTTCGCTTTGATGTTTCTTGCTTTTCGAACGCAGCCACACGCCACATTGAGACTAAGCGGCGGGGGCAATTATAATCAATTAACAAGTAAATGAGGTAAAAACGAGGAAAGAAATTGCTTCGCTAATTATTGCACACGGAGCTTTTCCCGCACCACCCGGCGTCATCCGACGACGCACGGACGGCACGGCACGACCTGCAACTTTTCGGCATAAGCGGCATGAGTGCCGCAGGTGACGAGTTACGGGCCATTTCTATTTTTCGATTTCTCGATTTTCTTACGATTCTCGGTTTAATTCTTACGATCCGCTGAACGATTGCGGGTCGGCTACTTTGCTAAATATTTACATTGGTGGCTGCTTCTAGCTGCAGCGGCTACGTAATAAAGGCTACTTTAACAAGGTGGCGAAACGTGACTCTGAGGAAATTTGCACAGGCGCTACTTTGAAGTGATGATTACAAATGGGCATTAATTTGCAATTCGTTTACAATGGTAAAATGTATTTAGTTCAATTGCGTTGATTGAGGTGATCGATCGCAGTTCAAGCGGCAAAGTTATGGCAAATGATAGAAAAATATGTTTCACCTGAATTAATAGTACTTATTTTATTCTATTAGGTACATATACATATGCACATATTTTATATTTCAAAGATGATATATGAATAAACATTATATACATTAAGAGACTCATGGTTTGGTTATAGTGTAATGGGTATTACACTAAATTATTAAATCAGGAATTACAATTTAAAATTATGTATTAACTTCTACTATAGTTACTATAATCCATCATCAAAAGTTTTGAGTAAAATAGAACAAACAATTTGCCGTTCAATTCATTACTGCATTTTAATTTCATGTTTTTATTGAATTATTGCCTATTTGTTACATCATTTAATAACTACCTTTTCACAGAAAAACTAATGATTTTCACTATGAAGGTTTCGCTCTTTCTACACGGGACCATTACAATTTCTAATGAATAGTTTATTAAAATCTTGAAAGTAGAGCAACAGACAAGGAAGAACTTCTTGAAAATAAATTCTAAGAAACTCAATTGGTTTAAATCTAGAACTCAATTAGAGTTCGCTTATTCTGCCCACTGCATAAGTGGTGTTCTCAATCAAAATAATTAAAGGGACAAAACAATTAATTAATGTTGTTCTTTGTCCACGGAAGCTACGTGGGGTACCTGCACCACCGCGTGCCACGTGTATGTCCATGTCCGCCAATCCACCCAAGTTCCTTTCCAGGTCGTGTCTTGGAAAACAAATTGCTTCGTGCGCACTTCGTCTTGTCTTGCCGGGGACCTTAATCTGGTTCCAAGGATAAGGGATTAAGTAAGCAAGCCAGAAAGCATTGAAAATCAATTTTTGCGGCCTTTTCGCCCAGCACGCGACGGCTGGGGAGCTGCGATAACTAGCGATTTCAGTCAGAGCTCAGCTCGGTGGAAAATTTTCCTTTGTCAGAAAATTCTCTTGGAAAATTCTGTTACGATGTTTTCTCGTCCTTGTAATTGGCATCAAGTAAATCATGTATGAAGTTTTGATGGGATGTGGACAAGATAGTCCCTCTGAAGAGTCTGAAGTAGACCGGCGAGGGGCGTGGAAGGTGCACAAGATGTTCCTTATTCTTAAGAAGGATATTCGATTCGCCTCGTGCTGTCTTCCTGAAACCCTTAAGCCCTAAAGCCCTACGTTTGGTTAATAAAAATGAAATTCTTGGATGTACGCGTTTACAAAACAATTTCTGGGTGGGTTATTCCCTGTAGCCAAGCCGGCACATTAAAATATACTGAAAATGCGGCAAGTAAAAGATGCAAAGTCATCCAGAAGTTGAAAGTGGTTCACTCAGCGACATGCGACAAAAGGGGAGAAACTCCGAAAGTCTTGTGGAACTCGTAGAAAAAAGAATCCTAGCGCTTTAAGGAGGATCAGAGTGAGGAGGGAACAGATTGGGTCTTGGTTGGTCGGAGGGGACCTCATTTAAATATTTATTTTATTTTTCTCTCAAGGACAAAATCGATGTGACCTTGACAGTGTTTGCCACTTTCTCGTGCTGATCTCAATGTTTCGCGATTGCGAAAAAGAAAATGAAAATATCTACACGTGTCGCCCCTTATCTAAATAATCTGAACAGTTCTCAATTCATCACTAAGGTGCTATACAGCAGCCACGTGGATAAATAAGCGACAAAAATGTATATTTTTTCATATTTCGCTATTCATTCAATCAACCTCAGAATGTCGCCTGTCGCGAGACGAAATTAAAAGAAAAATTATTATGTATGTATCTGCAAACGCACGATTTGCTAAGTTCAAATTGAGGTAACGTGACACCGGCAACGGAGTCGCGAAGTTGAATAGGTTGCGCAACAATCGCCGCTCAACTTTAAGAATGCCAATTAAACTGAGAGGCTTTTCTTTTTTCCATTCAATTTTTAATGGTTGTCCGTTGGCGACTTTACGATGATCCCCGGGTTAGAAGACACTAGTGAAGATGCGGAAATCGGAAGCCACTTTATCACCGGAAGTGCAATTTGAATGCTTTGAAAGTTGTGAAGAGTCGCTGTTGCGTGCAATGATGGTTATCTTTGCGGAAATTATTATTATTTTTGCTCGAGAGTTATACCCCAGACAGACGGGCACGAACGAATGAACGTTCTCGAAGAATGATCATTGCCGTGTCGTCTGTCACCAAGAATGATGTTTGAATGAACATTCGTAACTACATTCTCGTTCTCATCAATGAAGTTCCGGAAACTTCATTCGCAGAGAACGAGCATGGAAATCCTGGAACAATCAGCTGATTTCCAGTGTCAAAGTGTGAATTGACAACTGCCAGCCAGCCAGTTGAGTTTTAATTCTGTGATCATGGAGGTGGGGAAGGAGCAGGAAGGGTTGCAATACGTTTAGTAGCTTGCGAACGTTTTCGTAAAGTTGCTATTAATTTCACCGATTCACTCGTGCGCATTTTAAACTCAAAAATTCTCGACTCGAATGAAGTTGGCCGTCTGTCATGCATATAACGAATGAAGATTCGAGAGAACGATCATTCATCGAACGTTCATTCGTTCGTGCCCGTCTGTCTGGGGTATTACTCTCACTAAGTAGAGTTGTTTTTTTTCACTTTTTTGGACACTATCTTTAAATTGAAATCATCTAAATTTTTAAATCATTTTGAGAAATTGGTATGGGTGAAATTTTATGATAGTATTAAACTGAAATTACTTTCAGTTGAAAATTGTCATTGTGAATGGCCGGCCTCAAAAAAAATTAAAACATTTTGAGATAATCATATGATAACATTCATTAAGTTTTACAAATCAGAAAATCAATTTTCACAAATCAGAATTTTGCTAGTTATAAGCAGTACTATCTACTTAAACCACTGCCGTGCGATAGTGTGCCAAGCTCACTAGCAACAAAATTTATTTTCTGATATTTTTGTCCTTCAAAAAGCTAGTGAATCATGGTCAACGAGATCAAAGATCGCCATCAATTCCACTCTGTTTTCAAATTAGTTGAAATTTGTATAATTGTTAAAATAGCACTTGTAGCAACAGTAACAGATCCAATTTGTCAGCTGCGCCCATCCGCTTAACTTACGAAACATAACCAACCCACTTCCGCGAGGTGTGTCAAAAATAGCACTTTTCAGCTGGTACGCCGAAAGAATCAATTAATAAGAGGAGTTCCACCGAAACGTCGAAATAGACGGCAAAAATCGCATCGTCGTGTCATCAGAGGAGCAAACATTTTCCGGAAAAGAACTCATTAAGCGATGAGAAGTCGTCTTGTGTCCCATTTTTATTTTACAAAATGTGTAAATAAACTGGGAGATCTGCCAAGGTTGATGCCCTCCCGGGACCCACTTTTTTCATGGGAAACAAAATATTTTCCGCCACTCCCTCTAAATTACACCCCTAATCGCGGGGGCCTTTTTACATGAATAAATAAACATCTTACCGGGACTAGGAAATGTAATTAGCGATGGTTATCAAAAGTGCAAAATTGCATAAATCACGGGAAAGCTGACCCGTGTGGCTATAGACCCGCGAGTTTGTTAATGGAAAATGAATGGATGCCATGATAAGAGGCATGGCATATGACTTCTCATTTCACAGATACGCGGGTTATCGCGGACCTCATTTACTCGCCATAATTTTTTAAAATTGCCTTGCGATCGTTGCCCAGATAAGGTCATGCCGCGAGCTGCTAACATTGTTTTGATTGTTTTAGTGAGAATTAATGGGAGAAATTAAATTTAACACACTTTAACAGAGGCACATGGTTCTGATGGGTGGAACTTTATTCATGTTTTGATGAGTTGCTTATAAAGATGCTCAGATATTGAGTTTCTTCCATCACTCTTAATTTTAACATGTTCCATATGTTCCCCAGAAAATAAACCAAACGAACCAATTGGTTGATTTTCAAGAATATTTAGAGCAGTTTATCAAATATTCGAATGTGCGATCAAATTAAACAGAAATTGTTCGCAATTCCTAATTTATAGATGTTTATAGTTTATTAACACTTTCTATACAGATTATAAATACAGCGTCCGAAATAAGCGCATAAATAAATTTGTATAATCCTGGATATACAGACTTTTTACCGACTTGAAGATTTTGTCTTTACCTAAATTAGTGCTTATAGGATCCTAAATATTACAAACCGTTTTCACTTTTAAAAAGGTTTTTGAATGTCTTGTCTGATGAACAATGTGTTAACTAAACTAGTGTATTTTTTTAAGTTTGAAGTTGTGCCAATTTGTTTCAAATATTTTTTGTAAGAAATTTTTTTATATTTACAGATCAACAAACAGCGTTAGTTTTGGTATCAGATCGGCACCAACCTCTCCCATGGCACCACTTCAAGGTCAATCAGAGGTACATGGACAGAGCGTAATTAACTTGAACACGATCACCAGAAGCCCTAGTCCACACCCTACAACCAAACTAGAGACCTCCAAGTAAGTAAGAAAGAAATTTTGTTATTCAGAGCGAATAACAAAATTATTGAGTATAGTGTAAAATGAGAAAAAAATACCTTAAGTAAGATCCAAAGTCATCCGTCACACAAACGCACGGAATTGACCCGTGAAGATACGAGTTACGAGTAGCCATAGTTTATTATCTTTAATGTCCAATTATCGGAGAATAAACACTTGAAGTGGAAATGTTATTCAAATAACATTTCGATTGCATGTCCTTTGTTTGGTGCAGAGGAAGCACAATAAAGCGCACATGACCTGCTTACGATCCCCGACGAGACCTTGAAGGGGTTCTTGCGAACAATTAAAATCGCTACAATTGAAGAGTCCGCTTAAGTGGCTCCACAGTACTATTGTTCGGAGTCACTCTGATTCCCAGAAGGCAGCTCCATGCGGGGCTTATAAGGCTCCGCAGATTTGCATATCAAAAAATCTGTGAATGGCCGATAGATGCAGAACATACCTCGTAAGTATGTAGGTACGCCGATGGCACTGTTCACGTGACTCTCATTCAATTCATTCACCTGGGAAGAATGGCAACTTTATACTCGCCTCGGTTTAAGCTCATGACGGGAGCACTATGCCACCAGAAATTGTTATGTGCGGAGTAAAAAATTCCACGCGAATTATGTTCAGTGTGATCATCACATGTGACCTAATTCGAGAGGAATCAGCTGAAAATAGACTCGTTATGCGAAGTATATTTTTTTGATAAGTAGTTCGAGCACTTTGGGGCAACGAGAGCTTTTGGGATGATTTGGTAAGGGTGGGAGGTGTACGGAAACATACCAAAATTTAATGACGGAAACGTGCACTGAGAAGTTTCTGATATGAGAATTTATTTACATATTTTCAATGTTACTTTTTGTAATATGTAGTCGTTTTATGTTGTTATTGTCAATAACCCGTGAAAACTTACTTGTGGTTGTTTACTAAATTCTGCATTGGGGTGCGTAAAAAGTGCAATAAAGTACACCAATCGATTTTGTGGAGTGTGTATCCTAAGTAGCATTTGTTAGAACCCCTTATAAAATTATTGAATATTGAAGTATCATCGTATAAACAACTCTTCACCCGTTCAAACAATCATACTCTTCACTTTCCCATTTTATGAGTTTAACATGTGTATGTACCAACATAAATACGCAACTGATTTTAAATTTAAATTTATATTCTGACTATATTTATACTGTATCAAAATTTTAATAACCAAGTAATTAGTTTCTTGTATTTCACATTTTCAATTTTAAATTCAGTTGAATATTAATTAAATTTATTTTTAGCCATAAAATCGTCAGTAAATGTTGCTTTTTATTGACGCCGACGAAATGTCTGTTGAGTACAATTTTACAACTTTGCTTCTAGTGTGAGTTCGATCGTTGGAATTTTAGATGTTTTCTTAGAATATGAAATATTTAGGAAGTCTTTCATTTGTAATCGATACTTATATTTTTTATTAGGGCATTACATAGATCTCGTTAAAACTGTTACTAAACATTAATCTACGTAAGTATTTTAGTCAATAGGGTATATAAAATAAGGTATAGTACGTATTCTAAGTCCTCCAAAAGTCAAATATCATTTTAACCTCCTGTGCTAATCCTCGTCTATAGAGAGGACTTAATTGTTTCCTGTAACATTAATAAAACAAATTAACAAATTACTTTGACTTATTAAACAATGAATAAAACGAAAAGAATATAAGCCGAGAGATAAAATCGCAAATGGAAAAAAGTTGAGGGTAAACACTCGATTGCTAGATAGTGATACCACCCACGTCAGATCAGATAGATAAATAGCCGATAGTACCTGACACAAATTGACTGCTCCAAAACCCCTAAAATGAGTAATACTTCGGAACTTAGCAGCATAATTCTACATAGAAGCCCTAAATATCTTGTTGACTTACGGCTTGAGCTACTTCGTCTGTCGGTGCACCTGCATTTTGATATGACGGTGATATAAAAACGCAGCCCATGCTGAAGCAATTCGCCGCGTTTAGCGCTATCTTATCTCTTAAACTTTTGTATACGTAAGCGTTTGGCGTTCGCGGCCTGATAAGAGAAATTGTTGCACGGTGTACGATTGCCGCGATATCAAAATTTAAATCTCTAACCGGCACGGCGCGGCGGCCGTCGGGTCTTATCAAAGAAAGGGGAGCGAACTCTCAACGGCCGCGTGAGCGTCTTTCGCGTTTTCGCGTTTTCTTCAGTGCCACTCAGAAATCCAATTTGAAAAGACGCGGCGCGGCATATTTCGCGGATTCAAGTTTTTAGCGAGGTGGCGACCGAACGAGTATTAACTGGATTTACGCGAGGAATATTTATTTAAATATTGCAGCAAGCGTAGTGACGTAAATTGGGTTCCACCATACTGAAACCAGAATGAACACTAGCTATAATTAAGTTTGGTTTCAAATCGATATTTGGAAGAAAAAGTCAGGACTATCTTTTAGATAGAGCTGTGAGGAGTGAGAGGGCGCTAAGTGTACCTGCGGTATAGGTACATCTGTAGACGATGCTCACTGCCACCGTCATGTCTTACGACTTACTAAGTGGGTTGATCAACAGCGCAAGAAACTGGATGCATTCTGATCTGACTGTTGAGAAAGCCGGCTCTGAAAACTCCAGCAACGGATCGAGCAGCGATCAAAGTTCTGATGAGTAAGTAGAACAAATAAAATTGCATAAAACCTCAAAGTGTTGTATAGACGGATAAAGTGGTACAAAAATAGAATGTTATTGGTCCGGCAGCATCTGGATCCAACGAAAGCCAGATAGATCGACGAATTACTAATCATATAAAGTAAACTGACTCTGCAACAAGATAGTCTGCAACATCTGCTTAAAATGTAAATAAACACAGAAAATTATAAACTCATCTCAGTTTTATTTTCTGCAAAAAACTGCAACATTTCCGGCTTTTGCTAAAAAAAACATTTCAAGTTTTTCATTGCTGAACAGCAGAAAGTGTTATATAATAATTTTTAAGTGGAGCACAATAAGCGAAATCATTCAGACTGTGTGGTATGGACCCCATACCGTGAGATTGCAAAACTTTTTTGATTACGATTAACGATAAAACGTAAACCTGCTATTCGGGCAGCTGATCGATATTTAAACAATGTAAATATGCTAAGTTTTTAAAATAAACAAGACGAAATGCACGTTTCACTTCGATTTAATCCAATTACCTTAGTCATGTGCAAATTATGAAAATATTTTCATTCGAGTACGAGGGACGTTTATATTTAGATCACTAAAAGACTTTCATGTTGATTAAATGCATAAGTATAATTCATAGGTGTTTGTTTGTGAAAAACACGACGAGAATGCCACGGAAAAATCCCAAGAGGGATACCCTTTAATCAAAATAGATAGTTTCGGTGGAAAGATAGAATTAGGTTTCTATTTTGGGCTCTAAGGAAATACGTAGAATGCAAGCTAAAAAGAATAATATCAGCGTTAATGGCTACTAAGTAGGCATTGAACTGTCAGTAATAACTTTTAAGTCCTATAACAGTCTTTTTGAAATAACTGAAATTTTATAACTTAGTTTTTACAACGGTCAATCGTATTAATAAAACGAACACGAGCACTGTCTTAAGTGATTTTGTCTAACTCCATAAAAGTCATGACTTTTGATGATTAATGTTATTCATTTGAGTAAAATTAGCAGATGATTTATGACATTTCTATTGAGCCTTGGTTTACTTCCGTGGCATTCCAAAAACTACTTTCAGTAGTTAATTTTTTCTAGATTTGATAAAGGACCAATTCATTAGAAATTAGGAACTTTGCATAATTTAACTTTATTTGTTTTTCAACTATAAAATTGGCTATAGAAATCAGATCACCTTTTCTTGCATCTGAAAACAAGAACACAAAACTGCTTGAATTGATATAAAAATTGCTTTTATTAAAAACGGTAGTATTTTGGGTCGTAACGAATTTTATAGCTACATATAAATGAAAGACTAAAGAGATAATTCTTTTTCTTTTTTACATGTAATGTCGCGAATTAATTTTCTACGGAGGAACTTTTCTGAAATTTTTTTGCTTAATTCAATATGCATATTTCGAAGGAATCAAATTCATATCTTACTTAGTTGTTTGTGCTTTCTTTTCTAAAAAAAATGATTCAATACTATATCATGAGCTTCTTAAAAGCAACCCTTTATTTGTCCAATATTTTCTGGGAATTGTTCTCAAGACATCTGGTGGTTTGAGAAAACATATACTGCGTAGTGTATGTACTTTAAAGCATCAAGAATACATATTAATTACGTCAAATACCGTCAGCTGTTAAAAACCAATAAAAGTCATGAAAATCGCTCGGCAACAAGCTCCTCGTACGTATAGGGTAAATAAAAAACATTAAAGTACTCGATTTTATCGATAGAGTATCAATCCAATTTTGTTATCATTCCTGTGATGCAATAGTGAGTAATAGTTTCCAATTTTATAGCATTACTCAACTGTAGTCTTAAAATGACTTTCTAACAAATAAGAAGTAGTTTTGTAGTATATGTACAATTACGTGCATTATTACTTTTGATTGGCTTTTCGAAAGTTAAAACCCTTCATGGCTTGTGACGCATATGTGTACGTTTTTTATTCTCAAAACTCAAACAGTTTGGAACTTTTTATTAAGTAATCTAAAATCTAGTATAGTTTTATAATTTTAGGAAAGAAAACTGAATTAGGTGGGATCAGTCGATCGCACTTTTCATCAGAACTGAATATTGCTAAAAAATTATGACCAATTTGAAGATCGCAAGTCCGAGTCCAGTCCCTGGTCAAAGTTGTTGATCTAATCTAAAGTTACCTAGATATCGTATAAATTAGTCTATTTGCTTCAATTAATCACCAATGTGGATTTTAAATTTACGATATTTTTTTAAATAGATTCTACTTTTATTATTTTCCAGATCGTTGAGGCAGCTATCACAATCAATACCAGTGGCGGCGTCAACAACCCGAAGTATAAGTCCTCATCCGAAATCATCATCATCGTCATCAGCATCAAAAAATGAAATTCCAGAAAAGGAGAAGAAGAGAAAAGAACTGAGTAGTTCGAGGCAAAAGAAATTCCATCGGCATTTTCAACAGGTGTCCAAGGATGAAAGAGTGTTAAATTGTGAGTATATTTTTCACGTGGCAAACTTTTATTGCCCACTTATTGCATATACTTAAGTAAATTTACTTATCTCACTATTCACATTATTTACTACAAAATTATTAGCCTCAATAATTCTTATCGCGTACTCACAACAGCGCACTTGTTGTTGATAACGTTGACTTGATCCTTCTGCGAAGAACTTCGAACTTTCTCAAGCCTCTGATGTTGTGATTGTAAACAAAAGGCGTAAACTAAACGACATTTAATGAGACCGAAACGATCACGTTCTTCTAAATCAAATAAGTTGATTTTGCAGAGCCGTTCTGGGACGATGTGGAATTTTTTGTTTAATGTTTCGTGTTTGTCTACGGGACAGATTAGGCGAATTATTGTTAATATTTACATTGTAATGGCATAATTTAGAGGTTGTTGATATTTATTCTGTATCTTCCTTTTGCAAGATCATTGATCGTCCGTCGCGCCTCGATCAAAACCTTGATTCGTCTGGTTGTGGAGTACGCAAAACTTTGATATTGAATTCAATGAGTTTAAAAATTTTTGTGATATTAACTTGAAGAGAAAACCTTTAGATCTTATCAAGTATATTTATTATTTTGTATTAAAACAAAAATATTATTAATATATTTTCAGACTTTTCATGCGCTTTAGTCAGTGATATTTTGTTACAAGGTCATTTGTACATAACAGACAATTACTTTGCATTTTATTCAAATGTCTTTGGGTTTGTAACAAAGGTAAGTTAGAATTAGCCACTCTATTTCGTGATTCATTTTTAATAATATTAATAATTGTTTCTTTTTTTTTTTAAGCTGGTGATACCAACAGCATCTGTTATAAAAATATCAAAGGAGAAAACCGCCAAAATAATCCCAAACGCCGTCGGTGTAGCAACTGCAGATGAACGACACGTTTTTGGCAGTTTCATGAGCCGCGAGGCCGCCTTCCGGCTTATGTGCAGCGTGTGCCCACCCCTAGAACCTATAGAAAATATACCAAAAGTTCCTGACGTTGAGGTGTCCGAAGAATACTCAGTAGAAGACGACAGCAGTTGCTCGATAAGCGGCAACGAGAGCCCCCCGCAACTTGCTGATTCTACCTCTGATGCTAGTCAATCCTTGAGACAGAGAACGATTCCATTAATTGCGCCCGCTATCGACGTGGTCGATGGTAAGATAGGTGAGTCCGACGCCCTTCGTCTCAAGTGTTTTACTATCTTTTTGATAAACATTATTATTTTTTATTTTTAGACATTCCAGAGAAGGCCAAACTAGTGACACCATGCTCAGCAAGTACTCCCCTGAAGCAATCAAAGTCACCTCCACCCAGGATTGTGCCGTCATCACGAACAATCAAATTTAAATTCCCAACAGACTTTCATGTAGTCTATTTAGGCGTAGTTTTATCGGTAGTTCTAGCGCTGCTCTCGGGATTCCTTTTATATAGAATATTAGATATCGAAGCCAAAACTAGATACAAGTCATCTTTAGAGTTCAATTGGGTAAGTGTCTAAGCACCTTTCCGTTTAGTAGCCTCCAGACATTTAATACCTATCTTTTCTACTTTTGTTTCAGGGTTCAGGAAACGACGTAGACGTTTACGCTGAAGCCCTCAAGTGGCAGAAGGAAATGCAAACCAAAAGTACTGAAGAAGCTCAGATTATACTTAACACTAATTTAGAACAAATAGCAAAGGTAAGTGGTGTTAACCTATGGCTTTTTGCGGTGTTACTGCTCCCGTCCAAATCCACGAGTTGTTCCTAACACCCTAGTAATTGGTTGCCTGCTTTGGAAGATCTAATCGCGGACTGTCTGGTATTTTCAGTCAGCCTATTTTAGCAAGTTGTGTATTAACACCTGCTATGAAGCGGATATTCCGTTGCTGATAATTTAATTTTGTTGACAATACTTTCCTCCAGTGGCTCTATTAATCTCTGTAACCGAGGCACTCGGCACCTGTTCCTTACGACTTGTGATTATTTTGCTGATAAAAGCGTGTTTCCGCTGTTTCTTACGATAATTAAGAACGGACGGGGCTTAGGAAGGAAGGTCAGCTTTTAAAGTTATCTATATTACAAATATCTCATCATTCCTGCGTTAAGTCCAATTTTAGAAGATTTAGTAGAAATTTTACATTTTGTATCTAAAGCCATATTTTAAAAATATAAAGAATCCATTCAGAGTGTTTCTTTAGAAGAATACAAAATGTAGTTTCTGAGTAGCTGCATAGTGAGATTTTTATGAGAAAGAGGAGCGCTGAATTTTAGTTGAATTTTTTCTTTAAGGAAAGGTACTAAAGAGTCCTTCGCAATTTTCTTTTAAAACGGATTTTTGGCGGTTTTTATTCGATAAAAATATAAAAAGAAAAGAAAAGGGTTTAATTCTAAACAGTTCTTCCAGAGAAAATTACATTTAATAATTCAGGAAAATGTTTACAGGTTTTTAAGTGATATTTGCATACCACTCTTTTATGGCTGCAGACGTCCCATAACTTTTGTGGACAGAGCTTGAAGATTGCAAAACAAAGCATTAAAATAAATTTTAAATTTTATGGAAATTAAATTTTTGCTTTACCACCTTATTTGGACCAACACAAATTTTTTAAATTAGAATCGCGAGGCCGAATCGAATTGGCCGAAATATTCGTAAAGTACAGGCAATCAGGTACACAACTTAAATCCTTCTTTATTCTTTCACTAAGGTGTTTTTAACAGTTTTATTTCGAGTGCTTGATTTTTTAGAATTTCCAAATGTGAGTATTTTCCTAATTGCTCAATTCTCCTTTTTTGTTAATTTATTTGCATAAAACAGGTAAGCCTAATATTTGACTATTATTCTACTTTTTTAACTTGCAGGTGCGAAAGAGTTTAGAAACCCTATCCCTTTTAATCCATGACAAAAACACACTATCCTCCCAGTTCGAGACCGGCGAGGAGGACAAGGGCTACGGCAACGAGGAAAACTCAGCCATAGAGCGGCTGGAAGCAACATAGCCTCCTGGCCGATGTCGTCATTGTATGTTCTCCTAGGCGCTTGTATGTTACAAATAAAGCAACAACCACACCGCAGTAACACAGCACTGATTCAGCATTGTTCCAAAAAAAAAAAAGCAAACAAACAAAAAACATACCGACTTTCTACAGACGCAAATTCAACAAAATAATCTAAATGCATCCCACGGAGAGTGGGCAGCGGAGATGCGCCGGCGGGGAGTTCGTAGCGAATTAAGTCCAAAGCAAATAACTTTTATTAGTCAAAGGCAATACGGATACTAAGCTAAGTTAGCTAAGTTAGGGCTACGCGACATACCTTGGGTAAGGAGCGGATTAGAGCGTAGGAAGGAGGTGGACCCGGCGCCCAGCGCGCCAACGGAGCCCCTCTGTTCGCCATCGGGAATAGGTGCAATTAATGGGTTGATTCCTTGAGCAGTGTGTTTCTACTACTTCTAGGCTTTTAAGTAGAGTTTCACTTGGATTTGTCGAGGGAGTCGGCGGGCGGCCGTCGAAGTCAGGAAGGATATTTTTGTTAAGCTTTGTCTATAAAATATATTTTAATATTTACTGTGAAGTAAGGACATGTGATAGAACCGATAGAAATATTTTTATGGGAGCACGTGGTTGTGCTGGGCTTTTTTGCCTGGCTGTATGGAAAATTGGATGGTTTTTTTGGTGTTTTCCTTTTAAGTCTATTGTCTTATCTTTAAATGTTTTTATTTAACACTTAAACGATTTCATTTCATTCCGGTGAAGTAAGTTACACAGCCAATAAAATATAAAATAACTACCCATTCAGTATGCCACAGCCGCCGGTCTTGCAGCTTGTTCCTCCTTAGTTAATTATTATATATTTTATTTTATGTTGTAGCTAGCTAAGACTCGTTACTATAATTTAAGGCCCTGTGATAATAGCAACATTAGATTTTTTCATGGTTTCGTTTTAAGTTTGCGTGGCTTGAGATTTATTGTTTTTACAATATTATGCTTTTCTTTTTTTGTTTTTAATAAATTTCATTTGGGTTGCGTACGTCCAGGTAGTGCGCTTCTCTGGAGTGGCAATACTTATGCTTTTGAAATACCTGATAAATTCCATTTTTTGAAATGAAATACCGAATTTTTTTTTCTGAATATATCTTTCTTTCATATTTTTTTTTAAATTTTGTGCCGGTTTTGTTTTCCAAAATTTCAGTTCTGGTTCATTGTAAACAATGAATTGTATTAGTTGTAAAACAAATACTCAATGTTAAGCGAAATATTATAAAAAATATAAACAAAGTAAATATTAGAATGCTCTGTGTTTTATTTCTTTAAAATTTCTGATTTTAGTGAAAATGCTATTTAAGGGGAAGAAGGTCAGCCTGAGGCTAAAGGAATATTGGATGAGGTTTTGTAAAATGGTTTTTTCTAACTGGGAACAGTTCTAGGCAATAGTTTTTACCTCGAAAGAAGTTATAGTGAAACATTTCTCATTTCGTATTTTAAGCTACTTATTTTATGAAATAAAATGGTTCTTTATTAAATGTTACTACTTTTTAATGGGATAAACTCACAATTCATCTTTTCTGTGCACTTAGTAATTCTAGCCAGTTTGTTTTTATAAGAGGTTTGTTTTATTCGGTAGGGTATTAAAAGCTTGAGTCATGTTTATTTTTTTCAACGGTTTTATTTAAATAAATTTTATCTTTACAATAAATATTTGGAGAAAAAAACCTTAACGAAGTTTTTGTTAACAATGTCATCGACTTTAAAAGTTGGATCCCAACCGCTGGAGATAGGGAAAATAAAACTGAAAAAACGGACTAAGGTCGTAATAAGAAAAAAAAAATACTCAAATAAATACCGATGGATACAAAACAAAATTGCATGTTGAGGACGAATGAAGGTAACTAAAGTCCGGTAATTCGTTTACAGACCAAAAATACTGCTCTGACAACTTTTCGACAACTAACGAAGTATTTTATTTAGGTCAAACTTGAATATATGCCAGAATTTGGGCTTATGAGATATTAAAGTAGGCAGAGCGACTGTTTGTAGTATGCTTAATTACAATTTTTTACATATCTCATTTGTGTATTCGGAGCATTTTGCTTTACCGCCCAAATCTCCTGTAAGATATTTGCCTTCTTTAATTACTGCATAGCAGGCCTCCTGGATTTTATCAGCGTAGCTATCGAGCTTCATGTGTTTGAGCATCATACAAGCGGAAAGTATAAGAGCTGTTGGGTTAGCCAAGTCCTTGCCAGCAATATCGGGCGCTGTACCGTGAACCTGGATCGGGTAAAAAGGCGGTATATTTCTGATTTTAGAGTATAAAAAAGGCAGGGGCTTACAGATTCAAACAAGGCACCGTTTAGGCCAATATTTCCTGAGGGAGTGAGGCCCAAACCGCCGACAAGTCCAGCGCACATATCAGAGAGGATATCGCCGTACAAGTTCGGCATCACCAGGACGTCGAACTTCTTTGGATCTTGGACCATGTTCAGACAGACTGTGTCCAAGTAGCGCTCCTCGAATTTTATCTCAGGATGCTTCTCGGCCACGTCACGACAGCACCTCAAGAAAAGACCGTCGGACATTCGCCTGTAAGATGAGGTTATTAAAAATTGTTTTATGCAAAATAATATGGAACTTACATAATGTTAGCCTTGTGCACTACAGTAACCTTTTTCCGGCCATTATCTTTGGCGTATTGGAACGCGAATTCGGCGACACGTTTGGAGGCGTCTTCGGTGATCAATTTGATACTTTGTACGACCCCATCGACGATTTCGTGCTCAATGCCGGAGTATTCACCTTCTGTGTTCTCTCTGATGGTGACCACATCGACGTCGTCGTAGAGTGTTTTGTACCCTTCAAGACTGCGGCAAGGTCTTACATTGGCGTATAAATTGAATTCCTTTCGAAGAGCTAAATTCAAGGAACGGTGCCCCTTGCCAACTGGGGTCATAAGGGGGCCTTTGAGGCCAATCTTGTTGCGGTTCACGGAGTCGATGGCGCCTTGCGGGATGCCGAACTTGCCGTCGGGTTGCTGATTGTCAAGAAAATAAATTTATATAAGAAATTCCAGAAATAGACGGGACTTACCCTGACTGGCGTAACGTCGACTGACTCCCATTCGATGGGAACTTTTGCAGTTGCAAAGATTTTCTGAACAGCTGCTGAAATTTCAGGTCCGATACCATCGCCAGGGATTAAAGTGACCTTTTGGGGCTTTGAAGAGAAGCCTCGTCCAATAGTTGGGGCAGTGACCTGCAGAAGAGAACAAATTTAAACTTAAATTGTTCTAGTTACATAAGCGAAGAGGTTAGGAAAATTTTCATTGATGTTTGCGGCTAAACCGCAGAAAATTCCTCTCAAATGAATTTGGTTACATAAAAGTAAAAATTTATAACAAATTAAGTTGATTAATTGGAACAATTAAGCCGTATTATGTAAACAGCGCGTACCGTCCTGGGAGGAGTTTGGCTAACCTTCAGCCCACTAAAAACACGATTTAGCTAAAGATTATAATTAAAACACATGTTAATTTAATCGGGAATATCATGCAAACCATCTGATAAACAAATAATATTAAAATAATTCTTGAAACCGAGGAATTGAACAAAATCGAGAAGAGCTCCAAGGCTGGAGCTATTTACCCTAAAATAACTCAATTTCACGACACTGAGGCAAATGCAGCATTAAGGAAAAAATTATCTTACGAATTTCTGTATTAATCGAGCAGCCATTTCGTGTTAATTTGATTTCTTTCTCTCAATAAATTAAAATTTTTTCGACTTGTTGCGACCGTAACTCCCCTACAATTTGGCAATTGTCCGTCCCGAATAGTCTGAAGACAGCTGCACTTCCGTGGGATACTTCAAATGTCACATAGTACATGTGATTGTTAAGTCAGGCTGGCCAACTTTATCGAGTTGAATTTGATAGCTGACATACGTTCCGCTTTCCGTTCCGCCGAGGCAGTTGCTTTGTTATCAGGTTTTGAGGAGTTGTTTAGGTGTTATTTCGTATTTTGGTGAACTTTAAGTGAAATAAAAATGTTTGTGAAGTGGTTGGGCCTGAAATACAGGTATTATTACATGTTTTTCTTAGGTATTATTTGTTATTTGCTTTCATCGCTAAAAGGTGAGTTTTTATAACAGCTAGGCGACGATATAACAGATAGGCGTTGTATAACAGATAAGTCTCCAGCAAATTCTTTTATGCGGTCTCTGAATGTTTTATTAAACTCTAAAATCCGCTCTCAAAGTCATCTACCATTTCGATGACTGGAATTTAACTTGGGCATAAACTCAGAATTTTATCGGTTAATGAGGGAGCTCCAACTCCAATATTTGGCGCGTTAACCAAAATTCGTTGGGAACCAAGCGGCTTAAATTTTCGAATATGGACTCAAAACAAATTATCTAATATTTGTTAGAAAAACTATAACGAAATTAAAAAAAACTGCGCTATATTATATTTCAGTTTTCTTATTTATTTTAAAATGACGGTAATTCAATTCAAATTGCAATAGTATGAATGAATACATAAGCAAAGCATGTTGCACTATGCTTACTTTAGATATTCTTTATTTATTTATTTATTTCAATCAATTTCATCTCTTGCACTTTTGATAAAAGTTTCTTGCATATCTGGAGAAATGTATTATTTATTTAATTTTAAATTATTATACCCAGTTGAAACAGTAATCGATGTAAGATAATTGATTTAAATCTTATTTGGTCCTAACGAAATCATTTCAAGTAAGTACTTCGGGAGCAAGAAGTGTTGAAAGTAGTATAATTTATAGGTAGAATTTGAATTTTGCACTTTAATATGTTATGCTGAATTGTTGAACATTGTTTTATTGTGCAAAAATTCCGTTTGCAGCAACTGGAACAGAAATGAAAGGAATGAGAAATGATAGAAAATTTATCATTCCATTAAAATTCCTAAAATCAGAGGATGCCTGAATAATTATTCGCTTCCTTTATCCTTAGTAACACGCATTAAGCTCAGGCAAATAAACTCGAAATTCGCCCGAAAAGTTTCAATTGAGTGGATGCAGGATTTACTCCTTATCACCGCCCAGGATTTCTGTCACTTAATTCGCATTCCTGCACCGTATGACTGGCAGTAATAAGCGTATTATGTTAATACGGCGAATATAAACTCAGCGCTAGGGAAGATGTGCTAGCATCAGGAGGCACTGAGCGCAATATGCGCCAGGAAGACAATGGGACACGGGCCCAGGCAGACCAGATTTTGGGTGACTATCAACAAAAGCATCAGCAACAGACGGAGCAGAAATAACATAACCACCCCATCCCGCGCCGTTCGAATGCTGTTGCATGCCACAATACCTCCGAGCAGAGGGTGGCTTTTTGCATAGGGTGGGCTCCTCCCAGAGCGCGGATTTATGCTAGACAACTCAATTTCTCAATTACGTCCCAACACAGCCACTTGAGTGCTGCGGGATGTGGCTTGAGATTTAGAATGAGTTCTGCTTGAAGCTCCTTTTACCCACTTTTTACCCACTTGCGGTGGCAAAAATATTCGCAGGCGATCAGCGGCGGGAAAATCTACTCGCACCCGCTACGCGTGCCTGGTACCTGATTCCCCTCCTGCACTGCGTCCTCGTGGACGTGGAGGGAAAACAAGGAAAGGAAAAATTTTTTAACAATGAGAAAATTGCAGGCACCCCTCCGCGCGCCCGCAATTCGCAACAATATGCAAACTCCCTCTGGTCCCCCCTGAGTGAAGGCGAGGAGTCGTCCCGGGTATTTATTTCAAATTTGAAGCTTCTAACAGCCGCCGGATGGGTGCATGGTGGCAGCAGCGGCGGGGCGCCGGTGGGGGCGGCAACCCTTAATCGAGGGTGGATTTTAAAACTTCCTGTGCTCGGGCCGTGATTCATTTGATTTTAAACTGTCACCGCAGACGGAGGA
The DNA here is from genome assembly GCA_933228815.1 of Machimus atricapillus. Taxonomy (NCBI): domain Eukaryota; kingdom Metazoa; phylum Arthropoda; class Insecta; order Diptera; family Asilidae; genus Machimus; species Machimus atricapillus. The sequence continues at coordinate 41,468,997 of OW121787.1, read as the reverse complement.
GCAAGTCGACTGGGAGGTCTGCCGCGCCGTGTCCTTTGCCGACGGATTTGTGCCCGATCACTTTTTCGACCGCTGGAGGTGCGACCTACTGTGACAGGTGAAAACGAGCAGCCACAAGGTTTCGATTCGGTTCCGGGCTTTGGCACTGTCCTCGTTTTCATTTAAAAACACTTCTCCGGCTGGGATACCTGCGGCAATAGAGGAGGCGTATTTGTTTATGGTTTAAGTGAACGTTACTGGTTGTGTTTGGTTACCTGTGAGTTGTGAAACAAGCCCAAAAAGTGATAAAGGTGAGATTTTTTAGAAACATATCATTTTCTTTTAAAAATTTTATTATTTTATTATTTTCCTTTCAGTGAAGAAAATATAAAATGTTAGGTTTCATTAATTTGTTTAATGTAATTCTTCTTTAAAAATAGTGAAATGCAATCAAGGTGTTGTACTCCATGATATAATTTCAATATGTATTATGTAAACGAATTTAAAGCAAAGCTCAAATTTATGCATATTTTTAACAAAATTAAAGTCTTCTTTCATAAAGAAAATTGATTTAAAAACCCATGATTCTCTAATAATACATAAAAACCCAATTTAATTAAAAACTGAAGTGATCTACTCCCAATATTTCGACTTTCGTTTAAAAACATACTACGATTATTTGTGTTCTTTTAGTTGAATTTAATTCTTTTTTTGGAGCTTAAATTTTACTGTGACGTAAATTTTTCACCCCGCCCAAAATTGATCAAGTTGGGATTTTAACTTGGAAATATTTAATAATAAAATATGAATTAACTCTTTGGATTTGCGGGTTAAAAAAAGTTCCCATCTTTTGCTTAGCTCTTTATGTATGATGGGGTATATTTTAACCCACCTCATAAATTATGCAACTCATACTCACATAAATAGTTTAATTTTTTATTGAAAGACTTCCTTTTTCAAATAACAAAAAAGTTCTGGTCATCATGGTCCTTTTTATTATCTTTGGAATCGGGTGCCTCAAAGGGTGTGGTTAAAATGTGAATTGTATTTTCTAAGGATTTATAACGTAGGTATAGTAATAGTTATTGATTTCTGCCAGCTTTTTGATGCATGTATAAGTTACTTAGCACAATCGCAGATTTTATCGAAGCCTAAAAGATCACCTTGTAAATTCAAATTCAATGATAAATCCTTAAATTTTGAAACGCTAAGTCAATAGTTTTTCTAATCGTCATTAACAACTCTCTACTTTAAACTTTTTGTGTTTTTGTAGTGTTTTGTAAAAGTTTCAACCTGTTTGTTGCGTTTTAAAAGGTTTGATTAAAGGTCTATAGTTCTTTAGAAAATTATAAAGAGAAGAAAAATTATTAATTCCTTAAATTTTTCTATTGGTTTTCTTCAAATATCATTTTTCTTTGTAATTATTTTGTCTACCCATCACACATGTCCGGAACTTGGTACAGAAGGACATAGTTTTATAATTTTAAAACTTAATGAAATGTATAGGGATTATGTAAAAATTAGTTTATACTAATGTGGGATCAGGGTTTTATAAAAGTTGTTGCTCTGTCGGGTGTCTTATAGAGAACATTTAAATTTTTAAATGTTTTATCCTTTGGTTTTTGAAATATAAAATAAACAGATGTACTCAAAATTTGAGGGCCGATTTGAGAAATTCAGCGTTGTAGCAATGAAATTAAATTTCGTTTATAGAGCTCATAAGATAAAATTAGCATGTCATTAAAAGTAAAAATTATGAATATTATTTTCATTCATCTTGTATATACAAAAATACAAAATTTATCCGTTATTCATCCACGTTTCTGCCCTTTAAGTAGATAGTTCTTCTTAGATAATGAGTAATGAAAGAACTATTAAATTGTTTAATCGATTTCGTTTTTGTATTGGAGTATCTAATTTTAAATAATTCACGGTTTCATTCTGTACCGATAATAACTTTAAATCAATTTTCAGACATTTCAAACCCCAATAAGAGGACTTACTAATTAACAATCGTATACCTAGTTGTTTTTTAAATGTTTAAATTACTGAGCACGGCCAAATGTCGGCAAAAAACGTTACAAAATCAAAACTTCTATAACACTCAGGTGTCGAAAGGACGCCGATGCCCGATGTCCTGATGAAATCCCTGCCGACGGCTGCAGTCCCTGAAAGCCCTTCCATATCATTTCCTCCACGGCATAAGTTTATTAGCGTGTCGCAGCGCAGATTGTAATAAAGTTCATTTGAATATCTCCCGCCGCCCCCTCGGCCGTATCCTGTCCACCCCCACAAGATACCCTGACAACAACATCCGGTGGAGCAAAATTTTATTCGTTAGTTTAATTTTTCGACGTGGCATCGTTTTTTGTTGGAATTGTTCCGAATAAAATTTTATGAAATCATCAGACTCCGAGGCGCGCTCGTATAACTAACTAACTATATGTTTTTGGACCGCCTCCCCCGCACCTCAGCCGCCATCCCGCGGACCTAGACAAGGCCGTAAAGTGCTAACGAATCAAAGCCGCGCTCGGGAGTCGCCTGTCACCGGCGAAAGGGGGGAAAGTTGTTAGAATTGTTAGAGCCACTCCGGCTGGCGGTTTGGAACACAATTGGCGCTATGCTAATTAGGGCTGCTAAAAGGAAATTAAAACTCCCCTAATTCGATTATGATTATCTCGAAGAGTTTTTGCAAGTTAATTGATGGTGAGATTCAGTTTGGACCAATCGGAGCGAAAGTAAATTTTCAGTTTTAAATTTTAAGAATTTTTGCTGTTGAAGAAAGCCATTGTGGTTTAAGTTTAAGGGCTGAAAATCCGCCCCTTTCAATTTAAGTGTTTGTTTTTGCTGGCTGCGCATTTGTTTGTGCAACTTCGCAGCTTGAAAACTTTTCAATTTCTCGAGGAAGCACTAAAAGACTGGCGAAACCTGCAATTAACTGCACACCACTTGGGAGTGTACTAGAGAAGTATTTACTCAACCGAAGTCTTAAGAAATCTTAAGACATAAAACCGGCTTGTTTTCGCCTTAATTAGTACTTTGAATGCATAATTTCTAGCCTAGTCGGAGTGGCACTGTAAAAGTTTTCCTCACTGCGTTTTCGCTTCCTTTTAAAAATTTTATAATTTCTTGAAATTCATATCTTTTATCCTTCTAACACCGATGGATTATTACAAAATACTAACAAAACTATATTAAAACTTACAGAGAAATTTTCAAATTTGTAATATTGTTCCAGTGTAAACGATTTCGAGTACAATTACATTTTAAAGGACCAATAATTGTGGTGAGGACCAGAAAATTTTTAGGGCGGATAAAAAATACAACGTTCAATTAAAACTTTGTGAAACACGCATGTTCACTTGTGTCGATTTATCTGCTTTAGCTTTTGATCTAAAATATAATTCAATTCAGCATTACATTTGCTTTGTAAGTCTAAATTATACAAAAGGACATTTTGTAATTCAATCTACTTTCAGAAGGCTCTATACAATTCACCCCTTTTTTGCATATACACCCTCGCAACTTCAGAACCATCAAATCAATTGAAACAGAGGAGCGGATGCAAAATTTACAGTGTTTAAATGCGACCTCGATAATTAAAAATGAAGTGGCGTAAAAGAAGGGTGAAGGCACCCTTCAGTGTAGAGCACTTTTCTACGGTTCGGAGCGTGTCCTTATTCTATAGTGCGTTGTCCCTGGCTTTTGGCGCGCCTGTGGGCACAATATTCTGGATGAAGTGCCCTTTCGTAAAAGAGGCCAACATCAAATCCAAGGGGGGATGTTGTAAATTTTCTCAATTAACTCAGCCACATGGGCGAATCCTACCGTGGCGTATGAACATTTCATCTAATCATATTTTGTTCTTTTATAAGGATTTTCGTTATGCAATTTGTTTCTGTCAATTGGAATCGTGTTAGACCTAGGGCTAAAATCTAGGGGAGATGTGGAAAAAAACCGTTTTGTCGCCCTCTCATTATTTTTAATAAGGTGTCCCTAAATTGTACTGTCTTTTACACATAAAAAGTACATACATACATAAATCTTTGTTATCGGACTGCAATGAAAGCAAAATTTAAAAAATTAAATTTTTGAATAGTCGGTGAACGAATTATTACGTCGAAAACTACAATGAAAAGAAAGTATGTTGAAATAGAGAAAATATATGACGAGTAATATGTCTTTTTCAGAAAACACATCTTATTTATTTTTCATACATATTCCTAGTAAATGCACTTAACTGCTTTTTATTAAGTATATCTAAGTCTGGGTTGCATACTTATTTGTAACTTCGCATGCTATAGGTTTCTACAAATATAGTATCGTACTCCTAATTAATTTTAAAAATCCCTAAATAGGTATTGTTGCTGACTAGTTCAAAATTTAAGCCGATCAGCAGTACATTTGCTCTTCCTGTTATAGCTTTAATAAAGAATTTCCCTGCTGGATTTACATTACCTTCCTGGAACTCCATCACAAGTTCAAAAAGCCTGAAACATCCATTTTAATGAAAATTTTTTCCTTTATGTCGAAACCCTTGTTTGCGGTTTCACATTACTCAAAGCGGGAAAAAGTGTAAGTACATACTTTCAAAGGAAAAAATTCTGCAAAATGAGCATTGGATATGCTTTCCAATAAATTAATTTTTAGCAAGAATGTATAATTGATATTCAAATTTCGTTGTTACTATGACACCATCTGGCTGTTGTTAAAAGTACACTTGAAGGCCATTTACATCGTCAGCCACTCACAAAATGCAGTTGAAAACAAAGGACAAGACTCCTCCATTTGAACAGGAACAGAACAATTCAAGATCCCATTCCGAAAATCGTGCACATACACCTCCCACAGGATTTTGGAATGAAAGAGGATGCAGTTCCATTAAGTTAATTCATTCGAAGGAAATTCTGTTTTCCTTAAATAAATCTTTTGTTGAATGCCTCGCAGCAATAAGGATATCCCAATGGGGGGCAGATCTCTCCTTTTGAGAATTTGTTTAGCTCTCCTCTCCTCACTATTTTCCGGGATAGAACAATGAAATCCTTTTGCTGTCTTGAGTAAGTCTCAATTTTCTTGAGTGGTGAAAAGTACCCTGGCAGTGTTGAAATTGTCTGAGTGGCCTGTCTTGAAGGGAAGAGGAGGAAGTATATTTTAAATTATATAAATATAATTTGGCACAAGCCATATACCACAAATAAATGAAATTCACATACGCTAGAGTTTTTGTACTTTACTTACATATACATATATCTACTAAAAGGTTTGGTATATTTTCTGAGCCTAATAAAAGAAACTTAATCTAAGGTGTAGCGTGTAGGTTTGCAAATAACAATTCGACAATTGTCTTTATTAAGATGAATTGTGCAAGCGATCCCAGAAACTGAGTTCTTAAGAAAAAGCTATAGATTATGTTTTATTGGCAAGATAAAGTGTGAAATTTAGTATGAACGAATAATAAAATAATAAATCGAAGCCATTGTTTCCTTCCAGAAATGACGGAGGATCAACAGCGAGCTCAAGTAAAAGAGAGGAAGAGTATCCATGAAATTCGCAACCAAGATTTAGTAAGTCGCTTACTAGCAGCGACTCCACCATATCTTTATTCAGCTCCAGTGGGGCCCAATAATTTCTTCTTTAGCGATATGCTACGATCGTTGGTCCAAGCTCGAAATAACGAAAATGCTCGTAATATTCAGCTACAACAGGCAGCTATATCAAGACGACCCCGGAAACGATCGTGGAGTCAGCACAGACCCTACTACGAACATCTCAAGGAGCGAAAGGATATGGAAGAAAAGATGGCTGAGAAACCTCTGGAGCTAACTAACAAGCAACTTTTTCCGATTTCATCAAAATACAGCAAGCCGGAGAATAAAGATGATTCTACAAAAATTTCTCATAGTGCAATAAGTGAGACCAAATTAGGGTCAGAATTTGATCAAAGCGTTCCGAATGAGGGTCAGGGTGCCATTCAAGATCCTCCAGCAGCATCCCTGCCCCCTTCAGAACTCGTGCTGCCCCCTCCGCCACCTGTATGGTATCCACCAATATATCCCCCGTACGGCATTGATCCTCTTCACTTTTTCATAGATCTTCGAGTTTCGGGGCACATTTATGACCGGAAAAAGGAAAATGTCTCACCTTTGACCAATTCGGACAACAACAACATCCCCAGCTCCGAGGGGGAGGGTTTCGGGAAGCAGAGGCATGGTTCTGCTTTTACTATACCTGCTCCTCGTAACGAATCGAAAACATCATCGGCTATCAACTTGTCCTCATCCAACGGAGGCAGTAGCAATGAGAAAATCGACGACTACAGCAAGTACTATGACTTGTCTGGAGATAGCAAGGAGAACCAGCCAAATTCGAAAAATACAAACTACGTACTCCAAAATTTACCGAGGATCTATACTCAGTTCACGTCGAGGGACTCGGATGAGAACAGTTTTGAAAACGATAATAAATCTGATCAGGACTTGGAGGAAGTTAGCGAGGAACAAGGGAAAGAAAATTCTGGTCATATCGATGTCGAAGAAGTCGATACAGTGAAGTCAAGGATGGATTTGTCGAGGTGCAGAAGCCCGAGAGATCACAACGAGATACATCAAATCGATTAGAGTTTGTTCGATTTATAATTGTAAGGTTGTAAGAGTAAATGTTGATGTTGTAAAATAAATAGAAATACTTAAAGAAACAAAAAGTTACAGTGTTTTGAAGCAAAATTAAGTACGGAGTAGGTACGGACGATTTAAAGTTAAATTTTAATTTTGTGTTTTATATATTTTTAATTCTTTTAATTTAATTTATTTATAGTTTTTTTTAATTTTAACAGGTAGTAGGAGGTACAAGCTGGATTCCTACTAAAGTGTATTCCATTGTATAAATACCTATTGGCTCAGCAACTATTTTATGTTCAATATAACAAAATTTAGTTTAAACAGTCTTTTGCGGTTTTTAATTGTGTTATACATAAATCTTAAAAGACCTAAAATTTTAATGTGATTTGACTAAATGTGTTTGTTGCATTTCTATCCATCATAAGTTGTATGTAGTTTACAATCTGTTTTGAATCGCATAATGTGTGTAAAAAATGAGGCCAATAGATAAAATTATTTTGCATGTCTCCTAAGACTCCCTCCCCTTTACGATGCATTAATAAAGCGATATCACATTCTACCGCCTCATAAAAAGGACACTCGCCACCCGGAAAATTTTGTTGGAAAAAATATCTCCGGTAAAATTGCAAAATCCTGGCGCAATCCTGAACCTTCAAAGCCCCACCACCCCTCGCGTGTTACAGTTTTCCATTTGAAATGAGACGGGGTTTTGATTGTGAGACCGTGGGCCGGGGGGTGGGTGGTTTGAGAATTTTCAATTGTCGAGGGATTAGGGCATTGTGATCCGGGAGAGCGGCAGCGTCGCGATGGCGTTGATTACTTTGTGTATATCAACCGAAGCGTACTCAGACAAGACAAGGCGCACTGTGCCGCCGCCGCGATAGTATGCGATGATCCGGGGGGTGGCGGGTGGCGAACGACGACTACGACGACGCGACGATAAGTTGCACACCCGCCGGATCACTTTCAATCCGTGTAAAAATGCTCTTGCGTATGAACGAAGCCAGGCCCTTCGTCCCTGCGGAGGACTAAGGAATTGTTAGAAGAATAAAACCGCGATGGAGCTTCCCTGATAGCAACAATCTGTGCACGTCCTCGTTTTTAGGAGGACGAAAAAAAAGAGGCTTCGAGTGATTAGCAGGATCGGGCCTGGATGATGAGGGGCGGAGGCTCTCCCCGCTCGCTAAGGTTTTATTTTTTCGCAGTAACGGAGAAGCCCTTTTTCGACAATTGAAATTCACTGCTGAAGTGGAATTGCAGATTTAAGGGATTGATGAGATTATTTCGTTCTGCTTGTTGCTTGCCTGACGGCAGGGTGTTGAAAAGTGGGATTTAAGGTTTTTGTAACTTTGGTGGTAAACATAGTGTAGAATGGCTGATTTTGAGATGTAATCTTTTTAAGACTTAATAAAAGTTGTAAATGTATGTGGCATTACTAAAAGTCTTTAAATCTCGTCTAGAGCTAGATACTATTTATACGTTTACATTAGAAATAATAGGTAAGGTATTTACATACATACATATCTACTTCAATAAATTTGAATTTTCCTCGTTTTCAGAAGGATAATGAATAAATAAATCGGTAGTTATTTCATGGAATATTTTGAAAATAATTAATAAGCATTTCGGAAATTTGAATACCTGTCTATAGATTTCGACTTCTATGGACTATTTAATAAAACATTAAAAAACGTTGAGAAATATCATACCATTGAGAATTCGCAATCTTCTAGAGCGGTGTCTCAATAGTTCAATTCTATTCTATGAAGCGTTTCTTTAAGTGAAATCTTTTCAAATTCTTTGTGCCCAAATATGGATGTTTATAAAAGAAGCGAACTTCTTAAAAAACCAACGTTGTTATTTATTCTTAGAAGCTTTAATCCCCCACGTTTCTACCATTTCCCATTTTGCAATTATGTCGCAGTCTGGTGGAAGAGGTGTTTTAATTCCTCTCAACCGGGAGAATTAATACAGGCGCAAAAATAAATAAAGAACAATAAAAAAAAGGAAGAAATGATAAAAAATGAATGAGCACGAAAAAAGGACTAAATCGCTCAAGGCGAAGTGTCGCTTGTCGACAGCACTTTTAAACCGCGCGAGGACGAGGACGACGGGAGCGCCGTGCAACACCCTCAGCCGGTGTCTGTCATCATCCTGGAGGCTCTCCTCTCTTCCCGGTCCAGTGAAGGGATATGCTGCGAATTGTGACTGCTGCCGCTCCGGATGGTGTGCGCGCGGGTGTGTTGTGCTTAATTGAGGATGAAGATCTGAAAGCAATTTCATAAATCATTTACTGACACAGCACATTTCCAGCGGTTTGAATTTTTTTTGCACGAAATTTTCGGTTTTTATCAATCAGTTGTTGTTCTGTAACTCGCACAGAATTTCCGGCCTTGCAGTTTTGCATGACTGCTGCAACCGTTTTGTTTTTCTTTTTGGCCAGGTTTCTGCCATTTTTACACATTTACATTTTTACCATTTCATCTGCATTTTTTTTTTTTTTTGGTAAGCAGAGATTGTCTGCTCAGATAAGTTTGCACCTCTTTTACAAGCAATTTTACATTTCCTGGTACATTTTAATTATTTAAAATTTTGTGCCAGATCGCAATGACGGTTTTTACTCGAGAATTACAGGGATAGACTGCCAGGCACCACCTAAGCACCCACCCACCCTGAAGCGGGGACAAAATCGACGGCAGTCCCCGTGCATAAATCCCTGTTTAAATTATTAGCTGAGTACAGTTGATTGACAACTTATAAAAAAGAGCTTAGCATCTGTCGGGAAATACCCGTGGGAACACACCGGGAGCAGCTTTTCCTCTCCTCCTCCACCAGTGTGTTCCCACCCCCCATCATCCGGGATTGATGACAATAAACAACCCGAACCCAACCCACCCAGACCGATTCCCCTAATCCCTCTGCAACATTTTTCCTACCTCGTGTAGACGAAGCTTTGCAGGACCTCATTTTTTCCGGGATCCGCCACAAATACCACCAGCAACCGGGCGGGATTGAGTGATATTAAAATGTGAGGAGGCACCGATTTTTAACGTCACTCCTTGTTGGGATTGGGAGTAGTAGAACAATCTGGCGGAGGAGCGCTTTCTCCCCCGCAATCTGCCGTCGACGCGGCACTTATTCAATTTCTTGTCATCGTCTCAAGAATCACCGAAGAAAGTTGAGATGAATAATTGCGCTTGATAAAATTTATGACGGCCAAAGTAAATAATTCTCGTCGAGGAATTTTAGGAAATTAAAATTTCGTGCCCGGACCCATCCCGAGGATGTTTGAGCCTGGGGGGTGGTGGTGTACCGATTACTTTGGCAAGGGTAATATGTTTTCAGAAAATCTGTTGGAATTTGTCCTACTAATTGTCTGGTGCTAGTATACCCATAGAAAATCTTCTAATTTCCGAAAAACAAATACGAAAAAAAAAATAAACAACTTAAAAGATTTCTCCATTTCGAACAATTGTTCGAAGAAAATAAAAAAGGTTTTTTCTATGGATTTTAAACAAAAACTTTTCCCCTAAATAAAACCGCAATTACATGGAGACGAGCGAGCTGAGGATTAAATCCGCGAAATGCAAAAAAGGAAAATAATAGAAAAGAAAGGTGGCAACTGGGACAGCAAAGAATGTGGTGAACAAATTTTTTTTTACCACAAGGATAGTCCCCAACCCCTAGTCTGTAATTTGTCTCCTTTTCTCATAATTTCCATTTTTTCGCCTGTCTTCCTTATTTTTTTTTTTTAGGTATAACTGAAAAACTTTGCCTCCCCCGCACCTCATGCCGGGCACTCTGAAGGATTTCAAGACGCGTTTGCCGTTTAGAGCATCCTTCGAGCCTTCGGCGAAGTTACGCCACAGATAGTTGTTGAAACGCTCAAAAAGCAACCACCCCCAACTCCTCGCAGCATCCCGGGCATGCACCAGGGGGTGTGGGTGGGTGGAGTCGTAATGTGGGAACGATGTGGTGTAAAATACTGCAAAATTGCCTGCGAGGAGGAGCCTGCACTGCAAGGTGGTTGGTTTCAATTTCACAGGAAGGAAGAAATCTGCATGAAGAGATTTTCCATCCCGAGAAGTGTTGATGCACATCAGTCGGAAAGAGCTCTTTCTGTGCTTTCCAGTTTTTCCTACATTTTTTTTTGCTCCTCCTCAGCCGCATCTCTCGTCATCCGTTGGGTTCTTTGTGATTCGGCCGTGACGTGACGTGCGTTCATTGTGCAGCCCGAATTTCGTTGGGGCGTAGGACGTGGGTTCCCCTCTGATTGCATTACAACGTCATGCAGCAGATGGGGAGATGGTCTCCCAGAGATAAATTTACGGATGAGAAGATTTAAATTGCATTCATCAGCCGAAATGCTGCGCCTTGTTGAGGAATTATTCTGGGACATTTTTGGGAGGAGTCTCTTTCATAAAAGACTTCGTAAAGTGAACACGGAATTGATTTTTAATAACCCTTTCTATGCAGACTCAAAAAACAATTCTCTAAATTATTAAGGGGGTAACATTTACATTAAAAATATCTATTAGCATGCACAAAGTGATTTTTTAGTAAATGTCTTTGAAAAAATGGTCATCATTTACCTTTGTTCAAAATTACGCTGTTTTAAAGCAAATTCTGTAAGATTTCTTAGGTATTCAGAAAAAGGTTTAGTGATTCTGAGAAATTTACAGGTATAAATCTAAAAATTTTTTAAGAATATCCCAAATTATTATTGTGATTTTCAAGAATCAAAAATATTTTGAAAACATCATTAATTTTTGGTGAATTTATAAATATAAAAAACTAACAATATAACATTTTTCACATTTCCTGTTCTAAAACTTTAATTGCTTCTGTAATTCTAACTGGCGTAATATTCATTATTGATTTTCTCCCGCTATGTTTTCAGTACCATTTGGTTATTTTAGTTTTGTTCATTTTTGTACATTTTTATTAGTTTAAACTTATCTTATTATCTTATTATCTGAAAACCTCATTGATCTAGTTTAAAAAATAATACGGTTGAATTTTAAAAGTCGCGCTCTTGCCATTTATTTCAAAGCGCTGATGCTGCCATCTGATTGTGAAAGATTCTGTGTAAGCAAATCGGGAATTTTTCACAGTGCTATTAGTTGTTTCTTTGTTTAAATAAAACGATGTTAAATCTTTAAATTACAATTTCCATTTGTTTATTATATATTCATCTCAATATTTAAATAAAAGAAAACCAGCGTTTTCATAGTCACTGAACTCTTTTTCCTAGGAATGTTTTGACAGCTTGATAACAACTGAATTCAGCACTTCTACCCAAATTAAGCCACAGCGTCTTTACTCTTTAGCCAAAACGTCTTCGGAATAGTTCGTGTCAATTTTGCGAATTTGCGATTAGATTTTGCCGTTTAATCCCTAGACAAGTGCTGCAGCTGCAACCAGTTAAAGTTATATTACAAAATGAATAGGAGAAGGGCGCACGATGACGACGATGTCTACGGTAATTTTCCTCTTTTGCAAACACAAAATTCTAACCTAAAATTTCTTTGTGTGAAGATTTTAACATTTTCCCAATTTATGATAATTTACAGAGAGGCATAATCGGAAAAGGAGGAGGGTTTCAGAAAATCAGGAAATTGAGGATCGTCTGGAATCGCTTATTTTGCGTGTGGGTGAAAAAAGTACGTCGTCTGTAGAATCGAATTTGGAAGGTCTTGTCTCAGTTTTGGAAGCTGATTTGGGCACATTTCGATTGAAAATCTTACGAATTTTGTCCGATTGTGCTGTTAAAATGCCCGAGAAGTGCACGATTTACACGACTCTCGTTGGACTCTTGAATGCGAAGAACTATAAGTTTGGGGGCGAATTTGTGGATCATATGGTGAAAACCTTTAAGGACAGCCTCAAGACGTGCAAGTGGGATGCTGCCCGATATTCCCTGCGATTCTTAGCCGACTTAGTGAATTGTCACGTAATTTCTGCGTCGTCTCTGCTACAGTTACTGGATAATATGATTGATGTCTCGAACGAAGACGGTGTCCCACAGGTTAGACGCGATTGGTACGTTTTTGCTGTCCTCTCAACCCTTCCTTGGGTCGGGCGTGACCTGTACGAAAAGAAGGAATCAGCTCTGGAAAGTTTACTAGTTAGGATTGAGGTTTTCTTGAATAAGAGAACTAAAAAGCACCACAATGCCTTGAGAGTTTGGTCAGTCGATGCGCCGCACCCACAGGAGGAGTACTTAGATTGCCTTTGGGCTCAGATCAGAAAACTTCGCCAGGACAACTGGGCTGAGAAACATATTCCCAGACCCTATTTGGCTTTTGATTCCATTTTGTGCGAAGCCTTGCAGCATAATTTGCCTGTTATTACGCCTCCTCCGCACCATGAAAGCTACACATATCCAATGCCTTGGGTCGTGTACCGCATGTTCGACTACACCGATTGCCCGGATGGACCTAATCTTCCCGGAGCACATTCCATCGAGCGATTTTTGATTGAGGAGCACTTGCACCACATCATCGAGACGAACCACCTGGAAAGGAAGGATTGCGCTGCTCATTTACTGAGCTTCCCTTATAAAAATAAAATTCCGCTTGAATATTGCATAGTGGAAGTTATTTTTGCGGAGCTGTTCCACATGCCGACTCCAAGATACTTGGACATTTGTTACGGCTCAATTTTGATCGAGTTATGCAAGCTTCAGCCAGCAACACTACCCCAAGTTCTGGCTCAGGCTACTGAAATTCTTTTTATGCGAATTGATGCCATGAACACTTCTTGCTTCGATCGTTTCGTTAATTGGTTCTCGTACCATTTGAGCAATTTTAAGTTCACTTGGTCTTGGGATGAGTGGGACAGTTGCCTGCTTTTGGATCCAGAACATCCGAGGCCTAAGTTTATTCAGGAAGTTTTGCAGAAATGCTTGAGGTAAGGATTTGACTGGTTTTGGAATTTGATGAAGCGAACTTATGGATTTCTTTTTTCCATTTTTTTTCCAGGTTATCATACCACCAGAGAGTAGTCGAAATGATGCCGGAAGCTTATTCAAAACTTATTCCTGTACCACCACAACCGATTTATAAATATGCTACTGAGGGTGCAGGTAAGACATTTATTTATAAATATATCTTTTTCTTGAAAACCATCGTATAAACCAAACCAAAGAAACCGACAAATGTTGACTAATTTTATTTATTTTAAATTATTTCTGTACAAGCAAAAATACTGAAATCAAAACCTAAAAATCTACCTCTTCATTTCAAACTCTGAACGTGTTCCACAATTGACTTTGTCAACTCGACTCGTTCATTTTTATCCTCTTGCTTCTCATCCACGTTCTTCTTCAAATCACCATTAGTATCACTGGCCATGTAAAGCCTAATATTGGATGAGTTCGTCTCCACAGGCTGAAAATTGGCCCTATACAACTCCACGTTAGGAATGTTTAATGTAGGAATAAATGGTCTCTCATCCTCCTCCGCCCCAACCTTTATGCTGATCGAGGTGCTTACCGATTGTTTGGTCTGAACGTCTTCTTCACTTTTAGGCTCTGGAGTGACCGTAATTACCTTTTCTGTGAAATTTACTGGTACTGCTTCAAATTCATATTTTGGACTGGTCGAACTCGCAGCTGGAGTTATTTTAGTCAGTTTCGTACGTTTTGGTTTCCATTTTAAAATTGGTCTTTCTGTCGTTGGACGGTGGTATAAACGTGGTTTTGTTGGAAATCGTTTTGGGAAAAGGTTTTGCTTTGAATCTAATTTTGTAGTTGATTTTGCTAAAGTTTCTTCCGTTTTTGTAATACTTTCACCTAACTCTTCTTGGGTGTTGTCGTCTTTTTTCGAGATATCCAAAGCAGTTGTTAATTGAAATTCATCACTATGCGATTTGGTATTCTCTGCAGAAATTGGTTGGAAAGTAGTTGATGTGGTTGAGGCGGTTGAAGTGATTTTGATAGGCGATGGTTGAGTCGTTGCAGTCTGCATTTTACTTGTTGAGTCATATACTGTTGTTGAAGTACTATCAATCTCTGAAGAAGTCTCAATAGAATTAGTGACGCTAACTAATTTCGAGGCCGAGGCAGATGTTTGAGTTACAATGGATGTTTCGACGTAGGGTATCGATATGTCTTGATCATGGTCCGGAGGTGGTAGTTGAGCATTAATAGAGTCCGGTATTCCATTCGGACGTTCGTTGGATGCATTCTCTTCACTACTCGTATCTATCTCTGGTGTTTCTATTTCAGCTGGAGATGATATTTCTGTGATTTGGGCTGGAATTGTTTCGACAGTGTTGATCGCTACGTTGTGGTAAAGGGGATCGGGATCCGAATATCTTACATTTTCATCCTTTGGACTTTCTATGAATGGTTTAACATGTTGGTCATAACTGCTTCCTTGTCCTTTATTTCTAGGGTATAAGTACACAGGAATGTGAGGCATGTATAAAAGAGGTGGAGGTTGGAGAATTGGATTGGTGACGGAAACGGGGTAGGGTGTTTGAGTTATTTGGATGTGGCCATTCATATTAGGTGGAATGGGGATTTGATTAGACATGGGAGTTGGAGTATGATACTCGTGGCTTCCCGCGTCATAAGGTCTCTTCAGTGGACGTTCGATGATGTCAATTGCACCTCTATGATCCGGTATATAGTGATAGTCCAAAACCTCTTTACTGCTAGTTATAGAAGTATAAGATTCGGGCAATTGAGGTTTAGGGACATAATAATGGTGATGCAAATGGGTTGTTGCTACGGGATCACTGTAAGCACCCCTTTCATATGGATTCAAACTGTATTGGGAAAATTTTTCAGTCGGACTAACATAAGGTTGTTTTGGGGCTTTCGCATGATACGTAGGACGATATGTTGTTGGAAAAATAATTCTGGTTGCGGGAGATGCCCCTGCTCCTTGTAATAAATGTGGGTTCGCAACATATTCTCCAATATTTAAATCAGGAAGTTCTTTAAAAGTCGTTGATTCACTGCTTTGAAAATATCTCGGTTGTGAAAAAATGTCGTTAAATTTAGTCAATCGTTCTCTATAGCTTTCAAAGTCATCAGATTTCCTCAGTGCTACGTGTTGATCTAAATTAGCAAAATTGCTGGGGTAATCATCGTCTTTGAGAACGAACGCTCGAATTTTCCGTTTTCCAATTTCTCGCTTTGAGTCGCTCTTGTTCGAAATATTTGGACTGACGCTGAATTTGATCTCATAACGAAACTTCCGGTCAGCGTCTCGATGTCGAATTTTTTGAACAATCCAGGAAGCAACGTGTTGCTGAGTTTCTTCTGAGCATTCGGTTGTGCATTGTCCTTCAATGAATCTGTACTCGTCCTTTTTTACCCTTTCTAATCTTCCTTTCGCTAGAGTTATTATGTCTCCAAATTTTGGTATGTACTCGTTCGACTGGACGTATGGAGATTGTAGAAATCGATTGTAACCGGGAGTTTTGCTGAAAATTGATTTCAATAATCCTTAATGTTAAATTATATGTGGAATTTGGAGTTTCCTACCTTAAGTTATTTGGATTTTCATCTACTTGATTGTTAAGAGTCAGATATGTGAGATGTTTTAGTGTTCGCTCCCAAGGTACTTTGGTGGTTTTGTTTTGTTTGATATCATCTGATGGGTTGTAGAAAAGAGTTTTTCCTTTTATTTCCAAGGCTAAATTGGGTTTTAGTATAATATCCCGTTCGCTTTGGGAATAAATTCTGTTGATCTGTAAGAAGATCAAATTTGTGTTATTTAACTTTTTTTAATCACGTTTTTGCTAGAGTGAAAAATTAAAAAAAAACGGCTACAAAATTAGTAAACTGAATTTAATTTGCTTTTATTTTCAAGTGTATTTATAATGGCTTCAAAAGTTTAATGACTGTCGTAATCTTTTCTTAGAAATTAATTAGGAATTGTTAAGGAATCTCAAGGATTTTCAGTTATTAATATCAGAATTGGAAATTCCCAGACCCACTGCACAATACACAAACACAATTTTTCAAGGATTTTTGCATTTTCTAAACTGCACTCCACAATTAAGATTATAAATAAAAAACATGTATATTACAATTGTGAAAATAATCCATAATCCTCGTATAACTCCAAGTTGTTGTTTCATAGCGTTTTTCGCCGATGTATCATAACAGACTAAAACTCGTCTACTACCGTACAAACTGAATTCAATCAAAGACCGAACGCGTTTCAACAATCCACGAAGTGCTGTTTAATCCGCAAACATTAAAAGAACACTAAACTGAAACATCATAAAATGTTATGTTCATGCGGCTTGTTGCACTTCCACCACTTTCCTCCTCCAACTCGACGGCTGTTATTCAATTTTTGGTTCAGCTTGGGTGAAGTTCAAGAATTGAACTTTCCTCCAAAAGCCAGTGCAGCCCCAACAAGCACACACAGGTGGATTTTGCAAGAAACTACAGACACACCTCCTCCCACCTACTAAAAAAGAGTTTCTTTTTCCTTCAAAGAGTGGATTCGGGCAATTATTAAACAACTTCTTCTTCGTCGTTCCCTGTTGTTTTTAATAAATTGAATGCACTGAGATTAAACAAATTAACTACCGGAAAAAGCAGTCACCTTGCGCGGATTTTGGAGGAAGTCGTGGAAGAATGGTGCATTTGTAGGGGCTTACGTCGTTAAAAGCCCTTAAATTTACATATTTATTAATATTTGCTAAAAGTTTAGATTTGCTGTTCGAGAACCAGTTGCATCATATTCAGAATATTCAGGGTGGAAATTATGATTGCTTGATCTTAATGCGATGGTTTTCAAGGTAATTGGTGTTTAACTCGGAAATATGCAAATTGCTGTTTCAGTCCCTGAAGAGTGTTTAGGAAATTATTTACAGCAGGCTAAGCTGTTTCACAAGCGTACAACATCGTTAGTAACTGTTCAGGGTCTTGGTTTTTTAGAGAGATTCCGATTTAGTACAAAAGGTGATACTTAAAATTAGTCACAAAAAATGGTTGTAATGTAGCGCGATTTTTTGCTATTATACCTTAAACAATTTTTACTTCCTTGCATTACTATCGCAAAATAGGTATTTATTTTCTAAACGGCTTGACTCCATCAGACCGGATACCATTGTCACTTGTCCAAGACAATAGATGAACAAAATATTTATAATAAATGAAAAAACGCAAGAATTCTTAATTCACTAATTCGGCAAATTTTTTCTTTTAAATTTGACTTTTCATTTCTCCTGAGACAATGTGCAGAAATATCGGGAAAAATCCAAACAAAAGTAATTGTTCTTTGATATGCTCTCTGATTACGAGCACTTGAAGTAGCTGAGAGGTATTTAGTCATTAAAAATCAACGAAATCCTCATACAAGTAATTACCTTTATGGCAGGTACTGATAAAATTTATAAGCGACGTTTCAACGTATAAAAGGTAGGTAAAATCGTAAATATGAATGTGCCTCTTCAAGCAATTATAAAACACTTAACCTATAGAATTACAGTAAAGATCCTTCTTATACTCAAAACTCCATTTAAACCACAAAACTTTGATGGTTTTGCGATAAACCGCACATATGCAAATCATTGCCAAGTGCCGGTAGTCGCTCGAGACGAGTCTGGTTTTGATGAATGTTTTAATTGTTCACTAATTTAACGATCTCGGAAGTGTCTGAACGCAACGATGCTTTTTGGGGTACTCGGGTGGAAAATACAAAAGTGAATAGAGCAGAGTTGCTCCGCATGGGATACTGGGGCACCTGTTGGAGGCGGCTTGGTTTGATTGGCTGTTTCGATGGTTTTAATTCGGATTACGCCACACTTTCCATTTCTCTTCAGGAAAGCGTATTAGCATGAAGTTGTCGCAGGGTATTGTTTGAGTCGGGTTTTGTGAATGGTTTGGAAATAATTTGAATTTTTAATTATGAAGAGAATCATTTTTTTTAGAAAATGAATTTACAATCTAAGGTTTTTCTATACTAACTCTAAATAAATTAAATTAACAAGAAGACATTATTTAAAATTTCAACCCTAATTTTGTGTCCATCCCAGTTAGAATTTGATTTTTAAACATGTTCTAGATACAAAATTTTTTGAGTGCCAATCTTTGGTATAGCACAAAAAAGTTGAAATCACTACCAAATTGGTAATGAAAATGCTCTAAAATTGAAATTTTTTACGGTATAAAATTGAAATTTTTTACCGTATAAAATTGAAATTTTTTATGTTAGAAGATAAGTAATAGGAACTCTTAGCGCCAAGTCTTATTATGAAATTTTATCCCTGCTGTAAACACCAAAACATTAATTTTTGTCTTATAGCTTCCCTCCCTGGAACACCGGTTGCCCACAAATTAGTTGTTGCGATTCGTCAAAAGTGCACACTTGAAGAAGTTCTTAACGTCTTGAAAGATGTTCCAAATCCAGGGGAAGGTGGTGAAAATGAGATGTCTGAGAGCCAATATAATCCTTTAAAAATTGATATATTCGTGCAGACCCTTCTAAATCTCGGCTCTAAGTCGTTCTCGCACAGCTTTGCTGCGATCTCAAAATTCCACTACGTATTTCAGGTAAAGATAAAAAAAAAATGTTTCAATTGATATTCAATAGTTGTTCGCATCTTCTACAGGAAATTGGTAATTATTTTGATTTTTCCTTTTTCATTGTTTTCGCAAGGTCTTGGCAGACTCTGAAGAGGCTCAGATTTGTGTTCTACACAATGTTTTCGGACTTTGGCGGCACCATCAGCAGATGATGGTTGTTATCATCGACAAATTGCTAAAGATTCAAATAGTCGATTGCTCGGCGGTTGCCACGTGGATCTTCTCGAAGGAGATGAACAGTGAATTCACAAAGATGTATCTCTGGGAGATTCTACATCTCACTATCAGAAAGATGAACAAGCACGTTATCAAGCTGAGTAAGTTTTATTCGATTTTAGACTGCTCTTCACCTTCACGCTCAAATTGAAAAGCGATGCGATAATAAAAATTGGATTTTTGCTGCACTCATTTTTGTGCAATTCATAATTAATTTGTGCGCCTCACTTTGAACTGAATAGGTACCGAGCTGGCTGAAGCCAAGGAGAAATTAGCACGAGCGGATTCATCGTCCAGTGAGTCTGAAGACGAGGGAACATCAAAGCGAAAGAAGGCTGCTGACACCGCTGATAAGCCCACGGAGGAGGTGGGTGGTGTTGTTTTCCTTAATTTTGCTATTGCATTAATCAATTTTGTAACATAAGTGGCACTTCGCATTTCCCGGCAGAGTTTGATGGGCTATGCCGGATTTGTTTTGCAATATTTTTGGTATGGTTGACAGCAGTTGATGGCACCGATCTATTGCCTAGTTTTTGTTTTGTTTTTCAGGCTTGTTTTGAGCTAAGTTTTGTTATGCAATAGAAAGTTGGGGACGTTCACGCGGATCTCTTTGAGCATTTCTAAATTTAAACAAAGTTCAAGTACATTTACGTCTAAAGTTCACCTTTGACTGAAAATATATTTTTGGATTATAGATTTCATAAAAGAAAAACTAATTTATACGTACTCCGGAAGTTCAAAATTTGATTTATAATGCTTGAAAATAATAGAAAGATGTACCTAATTTTCTTTATTGTCTTCTAACTTTTTTTTTAATGTTTGGGGTAGGAAAACTCGTAGAAATTTATTTACTATGCTGAACTTGAGAAAAGAGTTTACTAAAAGTTGATTTTGAAAAGAGTGGAAAACTAATTTTTGCAATGTTTCGCTATGTTTATTTTCTGCAGATGGTCGAACGTATGGAAGAAAAATTAGAAGCAGCTAATGTCGATCAGAAACGTCTTTTCCTGATCGTTTTCCAGAGATTTATTATGATTTTGTCGGAACATTTAGTCCGATGTGACACAGACGGAAGGGACTACGACACGGACTGGTACAGGTGGACCATTGGCAGATTGCAACAGGTGTTTTTGATGGTATGTGTTTTAAAATTTATAACAGTAACTAAGGCTGTAAGCTAATAGTGACTAAATGTCAGCATTTAGTCACTATTCGCACACAGCCTAAGTACATAATTCAAATTTGAAATATTAAACATTATTTGTTGTCTGTGCGCAGCATCACGAACAAGTGCAAAAATACAGCAGTACTTTGGAAACTCTTTTGTTCACATCCGATTTGGATTCTCATATATTAGATGTGTTCCATCAGTTTGTCGCATTGAGGGCGTAAACAATTCTATATTACATTAACAAACAAAAATTATATTTCATTCGTGTGAGAGGAATTTACTCAGTTGGGTTTGATGCAACTGAAATGTTTCTGTTTTTATCGTATTATCTATTTATTGTAAGCTTGTGAATAGAAATATTTGAACGTAAAAAAAAACTTTCGCAAACTCCTAGGTCATTGCTTTACTCTGATCAACACTTTTCAAAATATAGAGGAAAACAGTTAAACAATTTGTTTTAAAAATGTTAATGGGACGATATAATTGAAATGATAATAATAGATATATTTTTTACCATAAGGATCGTTTTTCTGCTAAGGGAAATTTGGGGTTGAGAATGCGCGTTTGCAGGTCAATTGAAACAGTAAGTAAAAAGTTTCTAATGAAGGCATATTGAACATGTGTGGTAGTGGTTGTAGTCTTTTGCTATTTGAATGAGAGGTAATTGAAATAAAAGACGAGAAACATTGTAATTAAGATAAGCCCTTTATTTAAAAATTCATTTTTCATCCATTGTAAATACCACATAAGAATTTTAAGAACTATTTGCTTTTTTGAAAAAACAAAAAATCTCGAAATGCATCGAATTTCGCTGAATATCGTTTGAATGATTTTGTTTTTTCAATTGTTACTTTTTTCCCATTTTTGCGTTTCAAAGAAGTGGATTAAAAGTACTAAATCTAAAGAAACAACTCATATTCAGTAAAAGCCAAAAATTAAGAAATTAACTAAAAATCGTTAACCAACAGTATGCAACCAAAAAATTTTAAACATCCGAATTAAAACCTAACTTTGAAAAATTCGGTACATATCTTGGTAAAGTGCGGATTCTCCTCTCGCGCCTCAAGTAATATAATTCTCCATGATAATTATAATAAACAATGATATTCTTTATATTTATTTATTTTATAACCACTAATACAATAAGGTTTCTTTATCGTTCAGCTGCTTTATTTAATTTTCTTAAATTTTTAAATTGTCTGACTTCTCTATGGCTTTTACTGTTTCTGTTGAACAAGTAGTCGTTTTTATGTGTGTCGTGTATGTAATGTTATAGGTAATGTTAAATGTGTGTCATTTATAATTTACGTCTTCTATTTTTTACTTTATGTATACTCCAATAAAGCTCATTCAAATATCGCATATCAGTAGTAAACTTGAGTTCTATTAAGTCATTGCGAATGCCCCGATCAAAGTCTCTCTTGACCTGATACCTTTCTATCCACGATATTCACTGCCTGGTGAAATACTCTATTTTTTTTTTGTTAAATATTTGTTTTATGTTTGCCTTTGCATCCTAATTTGTTTTGTTCCTAAGCATCCTACCCTAAATTTCCCGGAAATAAAAGCACTTCTAAGGTGATCCTCACTTAAATTGTTAAAGTCTTCTATCTATCTGTAATGATAACTGATAACTTTGCTTTCGTAACGGAAATATCAGTTACTCGGAAGCCGCTAAACCAAAATACAGTATGGTTTTTGTTTTATTTAGGACCTAAATAAATAGCTTGATAATCACTTCCAACGCTTTCCGTTGCCTCATTCCTTCTTTGTTTCTTATTTTTGAATATTAACCACAAAGCTCGAAATTCAGCAAAATTATTGAAATATAAAAAAAATCTGTTTAATAATGGTAACATCCTATCTAACTTTTTCCTTCAAGTAAAATTGTCAGTAAAAAATTATTAGACCTTTACCTGGCTTCTCCTTTTTGCGTTCCATTGCTCATTTTTTCTTATAAATTTTTTCTTTTTTTTTCATTTTGTTTAAATTCTAAGTTATGAGTTGATTATCACATTCATGGTTTTTTTTCTTGTATTTTTTTTAAATACCACTAATCTAAGCATTTCGTACTTATATAAAATTGGCCCTTCACTCAGATTGGATCTGACGATTTTCGACCATAAATTCTTCCGCTTACCTGTTTGTCCGCCCCGGCTAGCATCAAATTTCTTCTTTACTACATTTCTGGTTTTACGTACTTTTTCAATTTTTTAAATTCCTGTTCTATTCCATTTTCTAACATCATTCAGTCAAATGCGATGATTTTCAAGCCATTGATTTTCTGTGAGTTTTATGGTAAAAATTGGTCTACAGTGGAAGTTCAGGGAGTATCTAGTTTTTTTGTGTAAAAAGAGTAACTAACCATTTTAATTTTAATTAATTAATTTGTAGAGTTATAAATTTTAAAAAAGTATTGCATTTCTTTTTTTCAATAATTCTTAAACGCGTTTTAGCCGGAGTTATTCCGTTTCGTTTAGTCTTCCAAAATTAGCGAATTGATTTGGTCGTTCATTTAGATCAAATCAATCTTATTTAACTGATTCTAAATTAGATAAATTGACTAATTGAAGTGATCTAACAGTTAGAGATTTAGATCTGGCCTACTTAGATAAAATTGCAACAAAGTAAGCAATCTTAATGCAATGGGAATAACTGCTTTTTTGATATTTTTGATAATAATTAAATTCCTTGAATATGTCAGGTGGATATGTAATTAGAAAACAAAGGGAAGTTTCAAAGCATTGATTCATTCCAGCTCTATCTTTTTTAGAACGAACGTGTGTAATTGAAAGTTGTAGTTTACTTTAAATGTGTCTTGAATTATAGACTCTGAATAGTGGTTTAACATTTCATAAGTAGAATCTCATGAATTTTTAATGAGACGGCGAATAGAGACTCCCAAAAACTTCCACAAGTACCACGACGTGTAAAAGGCAGGCCTACATATATAACGCGCCACAAGCAGTAGTACAAAATTATTTAAAAATACTTTAAAAATATATTTTAAAAATGTTCTTTTGATTTTAAAATCATTTTCACGGTATCCTATATAATTTTCTACCACTAATAATTCAAATGTATAAATCCCTGGTGTTTTTTCCAAACTATCTCTTTCCCACTTTTGGAATACATTCTGCACTTTTTTTATTTTGGCTGAAAATCTCCACTATGTATAACTAGTCCGTTTTTTTTCTTCTCAATCAAGTGATATACGAAACAATTGTAAATCCCTTTTTGCTGCTGTAATATTGCGTAAAGTAAACGTGGACGGTGCGACAATGTATTTTGTTGTTTTTCACTGCGTGTGTTCTATAGTAATTGTAATTTTGTCATTTGTTTCTTTTCAAAATTCCTTAAATACATTTTTTTGGTTGGTTTTTGTTTTAATATTTTCCAAATATTGCAAATATTTGTGTAGAAAATATTACATCAGTACAATAGTAAACATTTTATAATTTTATTTTCTCAAATATTTTGTTTTGCATTTTAATTTTCAAATATTTGTTTTTTTTTTAAATGGCGGACTGATTTGATTGCTTATAAGTAAAACTAAATTTCGCACTTTTCTAGATAACATTTTATGTACGTTTAAGTTTTGTTTTTGGTGTGAATCCTACTGAGGGATGTATGTAATGTGGTTGGGGAGTATGTTTTTTTTTAGAGTTAAATTTAAGTTGTTCTACGAAATGTATACAGTATGTTTTTATGCCAGCTTCACTTTACATAATGTGGTTATAACGTAATATTTCGAAAAGCTTATTTTTTAATTTGAAAATTCATAAATTGTTTTTATTTTTTTCGTTTTATCTCTACCGTTTCCTTTTTTACCTTGAAGAGAGGATCCTGTTGTTGCACTATTTCACGTTAGATATGCGAATATGAAGTGTACTTTAATGGTTTTTTTTAAGTGCATGTCTCGTCTTCTTCTTCGTTGAATGTTATTCAATATGTGTTCTGTTGATGATCAGTGACTTTCTTACATACTCATTTTATTGTTACAGCAGAGGTAAGTTACTCCTACATACATATATGTGATGAATTTGTCTATTTCCTATGGAGTTTTTACATAGAATTGTTTTCATTATGGTTATGTTCTACTTAAAAATGCTTTTCTTTTTTTTATTATTTATTTTTTGAAGAGAGCTTTTTTTTATCTTTTTATTTTTAAAACGTAAATAGGTGCGTCAACCTTGCTTGCTGCATTTTAGACAATTTACATTTAATAACATGTATAAATCTTCAATAATGATTAAAAACAGTTAATAATCTCGACATTTTTATTCATTCGCATTAAGTTATTTCCTTTTCTTAATTTGTATACATCTTTTGAAGAAAGTAGAGAGGTCTAGTCACGCTAGTTAACACTGAACATGTTTTTTTTTTTTAATCATTTTTTAATTTTTAATTCTAGTCACATTTACATTTAGGTCTACTTCACTATTCGCAAATTTATTTCTTCCTTAATGTTGTAGTTTTTTATGTTCATAATTTTTACTACATTGTTTTAGGGGAGTTTTGGAGTTGGAGTTTAGAATGTTTTCTTAAGATGTTTTGCTAAAAAAAAGTAAATTAGCTTTACTTCGGTTTTAGAAATGGTGTTTTCCCTTTAATTGAAACAAGGATACATATTTTGAACACACTGGTAGTATAGGAAGCATTTTACATAGTGCTGATAAAATAAAACTTTTATTGCATTACTTTTATTTATAAATATATGAATGTTTACTAAGGTGTAAGCTGTTCTCTCTCATCTTGGACACCTCTTTTCTGTTCCTATCTTATAGCCATCATTGGAATCGAAGTCCTTTTAGTTTTTTATTGATTTATAAAGAGCGTTACTATTGGAATCATAAGGGATAGAAGTAATAGACCAAAGCCGAAATGGCATTTTCTGTGACTGACCGCCGCATTACACGCGAATATTCTAGCCATATACCTTTTAAGAATACACAGTCAAATAATAGCAACAGCATAATTTTTTTTAAAAACCTCTAAACCGCTCAACCCCCACTCCCCTCGTTTTTTTTATCTAAATGTGTTATTTTTAATATTTATTTTCACATTTTACTTAATAATCTAAGCTTTTTGTTTCTAATTTAGTTTTACATTTTATTATATTTAACTACATGCCTACGGGTTCTCACATGCAATGCACTTTCGTAATCATATCTCTAACTCTCTTTTGCAAGGAATCGGTTACATGTTATATACCAATTTAAGATCCCATCTCGTGGTTTCTAATTTCATTTTTTAATCATTTATTCAGAATCTACGGCTCAACTTGTTCGGCTATTTTTGAGAATGCAGTTTTATATACGCATTAATTTACATCGTAAAGTAGAAGCTGTTTTCTGTTCAACTGTTGTTTTCATCTATTATTTGTTTTATTATATTTCTTATTTCTTATTTCATTTTATTTTTATTTTCCCGATCGTAGGATTCATTTCTTTTTTCTTTTGACTTATTTTATTTCGAATTTATTGCTATTTGAAATCAGTTGGGCAAAATTCTTAAAAATTGATTTCCAACTTGGCAGAATATGTTTGTTTACATACAATTGAATTTACCGTTTTTGAAATAGAAAGGAAATTATTAAAAAAAAGTAAATAATCGCTTTTGCGTTAGTAATACAAAAAAAAGTGAAAAACTTGTATTACCTAAAATAAAATATTGATTAATAATTAATATCTGTACAGGCAAGCCTTTTTTAAAAACTGCAAAAATCCGTATAAAAAACGTCTCATTTGCGCGGTTAATTCATATATTATGTATATATGTATGTATGTAGTATATTTTCATTAATTAATTATTAATTGGATCACATGGGTCATTCATTATACGGATAATCACAAAATTTTGAAACTTCTGTAATACTAAATTAGCAATAATTTTCATTTGAAGTTGTGCGTGTTTTGAAGGCTTTTATGCCATTGACTTGGTATTATTTTGACCAAGAAATTTAAAAATATAAAAGCATGATTTTTCTTCGATAAACAAATTTCCGAATTGCATACTTTGACTAAATAAAATAAAACGGAACAAAATAAAGAGTTCCCTTCGGTTTAAGTTGTATTTTGGAAAAGCATCGGTTTTCCTACATCCCTATGTTGGTGAAATGTACCTACACTTATACTTCATTATTCTTCGAAAAGTAGGTCAAGGTTATTCGATTTAGTTTTTTGATGGTTTTTCCTTTTCTTGCTAAATAAATATATGTATGGTATATTATTATGGAAAAAGGGGTGGTGTGTAAACTAATCAGACATAAAAGTAGATCTCAAAACTGAGTTCAAAGTGTTAATCGGTCGGCCTTAAAATGTTTCCGTTTTTGTAACAAACTGCTCCCATATGAGCCGACCTTCAAAATTCGTCGTACTTTCAATTTTTGTACGAGTCCCGGAAATTGTTATTATACGATTCGGAATGATCTCTTATTTTTCCTTAGTGTTCTTAGTACTTTTCGTAACTAGTTAACTTAGTTTGTGAGGTCTGTAGTACCCTGTTTTAGTTTAGATGAAGAAGTAATTATTGTTTTTAAACTTGGTGCTTCTCGCAAAAAGGTTCTATAAGAATTTAGCCTTTTTCAAAGTTTCAAAATGGTTGTTGTTCTAAAAGAATATTGCATATAATTTGCAGTTCAACACTCCATTTTCTAGCATTACCTACAACAGCTTACTTTAATTAATTTAGCTTAGTCAAATTGAACCTAATAATGGAGTTATTTTTTTCGAAGAATTGCTTTTCTAGAAACAATAAAAACTTAGTTTCGTATATTTTATTTAAATTAGTAAAGGAGTACACACAAAAATTAAAAAAGTACAGTTTTAGTTGGCGAATATTAGAGTATTTTTCATAAATATAAATTTCTAAAAATAACTTTTTCGCTCTTTTCAAAATTTAAAGAAATATGTAAGAAGTAAACAAAATAGGTAATCAAGAGACTCAAAACCTGTAAGATTTATGTGTGGAAACAAATATCATACAAAAAGAACCAAGGAATACGAATGAAAGAAATAAAACGAATCTAATAAACGAAAACTCTCAAACGTTTATTCTGCTCTTATAACATTTATTTCACCTCTAGTAAGTTTCAGTTTTTTACACAACTGATTTTAAATATGTTTTGCAATCTTAATGCCTTTCATCTCACTGTGTTTCAGATAAATAATTTTTTTTAGTTTTGTGTTTCGGAATTCGTGTTGATGTCTGTTCATTTCAAAAATTGACTTCCTCTAAGCTTTTAGAGATTTAACAAACAATTTCTCATCATTTTCGCTTTATTCGCGTAATTTTCGTCCCATTTATCTGGCTATTATCACTAATACATAGAGCACTAAAATTACATTTCTATATATTTCATTTTGTTTTTTTTCTGTTTTACGTTTATCCTTAATTAACATTAGCAATTTCAGCGCTTTTTACGTTTTTTCATCATTTTGTTTGCATGTTTTATAGCGTTTTCAACAAGGATATAATTACAACTGCTCAAATGTAATAAAAATAGGCATCTTATAAAAAAGAGTACACAGAAACATTCCGTAGAAGGTAACAAAGCGTTAAACTTATTGAGTACAATAGTAATGAGTACAAAATACAATGTGACTGCAGCCTTAGTTAGCAGCAGTAGGCAAAAGTTACTGAACCAAGCCAGGAGCTCGTTCAGCAGTGTATTAACAAAAAAACCAATAAATTCCACCTTTATACGGTTGGTTGCTTAGCAGAGGCACATTTAGTAACAAATAATTTTTACATTTTACTCTTTCGGGATAACTATTTTGCTTTATGGTTAAGCTTTTCGATAAACTTTTACGTTTTATTTAATACTTTTGATCTTCGGTTGCATCGTGCATAGCTCGTGTGTTTTGTGTGTTTTTACCTTAAAAATAAATTTATACATTTCCAGGGTTTTAAGGACATTGTTTTGTTTATTTTAATTTCCTTTTTGAGAAAAATCTCAATGTGTTTCGCACCAGTGAGATTTTCTTTAGTGGAAAACATTTTCTTTTTCGTTTTACATTATTTTCTTAAATGTGTTTCACTCAATTTGGGAAATCAGATGAGGGCTTCGGCTGGTCTAGGGGGTTTAATTAAAAAACGGGTGAAAACGACGAACCTCCGCTTCACACATCTGACCAAGTCTGATCAACACATTCAGGTGTTTAATCTTTCTCATTTATCATTTCCATTCTTTCACTTAATTCGAATTCTTATTAATTTAACATTTATTTTTCATTTTTTTTAAATCAGTCGGGGAGATAACAATCACTTTGGTTTGGACTCTTAACAGAAAGAATCGATTTTAAGCATAGAATTTAATTAGAGGAATTGTTCAAATCCATCCGTGGTGAAAAAGCTATAAACATTCCCGTTGCCTAGAATTCGAGGCGATACGCTGAACAGGACGTCTCATGGTCTTGCAGGTTAATTGTGCACCGGGACGCCGATGGCGACAGGTCGATGTGGTACTTGGCGAGCAGCTCCTCGTTTTCCGACACCCAGTAGCCGAGGACGTCCGTGTCGTACGTTGGGATGATAGTCACCTCTGAAATTGGAAAGGGAATATATTAAAATCTACTTTTATTACTCAGGAAGCTCCCATAAATTTAGCTCTTTTTTAGAAAGCTTATTTTGGCTGAATAAGAGATAAGTCGAGTAGTCTGGTCTCATCTTTTAAATAAGATCTTTATTTCAGGATTGTCTCCTTGGCTAGTATATTAAAAACTGTATCAATTACGATTTCAGTCCTTAATATTTTAATAGCTTATGATATTCTATCATATAAATTATTTCTCAAAATAGTCTATGGACGAGTATGTAGACTTATTTTAATTGGGTCTTTTTTAAACATCATCTTTTTTTTCATTCTGACGGAATATGCAGCACAGATTACTTTTAAGATTTTTTAATTCTTTTAGCATGTATTCTTTTTATGGAAGTTAGATAGTCTCTTTTGAACCTCAAACAAACAAAACGATAGAATTTGACTGGGGTCTTTTATTTGATAAAACTATAAATTTTTTCTGTTATTTTTACTACTCAGCCCGATAGACCTAGAATATATAGTTTTTGGCTTTGTTTGTTAAAGTTAAATGATTATTCTTTCCAATTTTATCTAAACTAATGTGAGTTTCTTCATAGTCTACTCTAGACTTACCTAAATCTTTATCCTCCCAAGTTTGCTTAGCCTCAAGTAGGGCGTTGTAGACCTCCCGGCTGGGCTCGGTGCCAGAGAAGACGTAGTACCTGGCCCGGACGCGCTTGAAGAACTCGACATGCGAGTAGTACGAGTTTCCGTTGTGTGGAACGTAAGTCAAGTCCATGTAAATTGGTGCAGCCTTCTTAGCCGCCTTCACCGGCGATTCGGACCTCTTCCTGTTCTTCTCGTTGTTGAATTTGTTCTTGTTGACGAGCAACTTTCGCTCCTTTTTGGGTGTTGTCCGGATATCGCTCTCGACGGGCATTGGAGCAGGCGACGGCAGTCCAAGAGGTTTGCCCCAAATCTTGGAAGGGTCCTTGTCCCCTGGCTTGGCATCGCTAGGCTTGATGTCCTTTTCTTGAGTATCTGTTTTTTCCGACTTGCCAGCCTCAGCGGTTTGTTTGACTTTTTGAACGTCTTCTAGAGGGAATTGGGTTTTTGCAAAAGCTTCTCCTGTTTCTTGCTTAGACGGCGAGTAGGAGTATTTTGAGGTTACAGAGGTCATAACGTCCGCACCTCGCACCTGCCGGTGCTCCTCCAGAGCTTTTTCGAAGTCTAAGTCGGCCTCATCCAGGAATTTGTGGTCCCCAGACTTAGCGGCCCATTTTGGGTCAAAGCTGTCTCCAGATTGGCTGGACAAGGACTCTTCGTAGGTGGTCCTAGTGGTTGTTGCTACTGTTTTGGCTGGTGTTATCGGGATGGGGTCCGACTTCCCGCCGAAGGAGTCTGGGAGGGCGCCGTAGTAAGACGTGCTCATGGGGTCTGTTTTGTGCGTCATGGAAACTGGCAGGGCGGACTTCGCCTCCTCGCTTCCGTACTGAGGAGGGATGTCGTCTTGGCTGTCGTCAATATCCAGGTCTGATTTCTTGCTCACTCCGGAGCTTGAGCGCTGTAGTTCGTATTCGTAGGAGAATTTCGATGGAGGCGAGTGGGCGGCCTGCGAGGTGACACTCAGCGGCGAGGGGGGAACCTCGTCATCGCTAAAATGCCTCTCCTCAGCGCTTCCGACGGTCCAGCCGGATGTGATTCGGGACGCCTGGCCGGAGCTTATGTCTGACCTTGGCGAGTAGATGTCCTGGGGGTCCATCTCCTCGCTGCCAGGTGTTGAGCTCCTAAACTCGGCTTTAATCGAAGTCATTTCTTTAACGCTTGGTTGGACTGAAGTAGCGGCCTCCTCCTTCTTGTCACCTCCGCTGCTTGTGCGGGTCTCAGTGACCACGACCTCGTCCTGGCTGGGGTCAGTTGAGTCTTTAGTCGTTACAGTCTTTTCTTCGGTGACGGTTTGTTTACCATCGGCCGATATCACTTTTGTTATCGTGGTCACTGTGGTGGTCACGATTTTTTCGGTACTACCGTGAAGCGCCTTATCCTGAGATTTTAGGTCACTTACTTCAGGAGTGGACATCCGCGTCATATCTGGCGTACTCAGGCCGGAAGATGCTTTCACATCTTCTTTAGAAATTCGTGGGAATGGTGAAGTTGGTTTTGGGGAGGATTCCGGCGTTTCTGTGGAAGATCCACGTCCAGTGGGCGTTGGAATTGATCTGCTTTCCGACGTCTGATGTGACTGGACACCGGGACTGGACTTTCCAGATTTTGGTGTAGAAGTCCCTGAGAATTCGGTTACTTCCCTAGATGTCGTTGTAGTCACGATGCTGTGGCGCAATCCTTCCTTTTCTTCGGCAGTTGTTTCAGGTCTTATGCTAGGGCTAACAGGAACAGTAGGAGGAGTCTTGCGGTCCTTAAGGTCTCCTAGGTCATCTGTTTTTGTACATGTTATAACAGTCTCAACTTTTGAGGAATCTTGGGTTTGTGAGTCGTCTGAAAGTTTTCGAGACGTATCCCGCTCTGGGGAGATTGAAGAGCTGCGCTCTTCATGTTTACCTGTGCTGTCCTTTTGTTCTGCTTCAGCTGGCTCTTCTTCCAACGCGGAGAAGGTGCTGATTTCTTCAGATGGTTTATAGATACTCGTTAGCATAATTGAAGCAATCGACTTTGAGCGACCTTCTTTAATTGCTACAAGTTCTTCATCTTCGTCTTCATGATCGCTCATGGAAGAAGCTCGACCATCACTCTTCTGACTTACTGTAGACTCCCGGCGAGGTTCTTCAGTTTTAGTAGAAGTTTTTGTTTCTATGAAAGACATAGTCATTACGTCTTCGACCTTGGTCTTGGACGAGTCTATGGACGGTGTTGGAGACTTTGCTGGTGGCTCAATTGATTCTCTTCGTGACGAATCTTTCGATTTCTCCTCTTTCTTTTCACTGCCTGTTGATTCAGCAGCCGAAGGGCGTCTAGATGGTTCTTTAGATAGTGTTGGAGATTTAACTAGATCTTTTTTGTCATCAACGTGACTTGCAGTAGACTCACGTCTTGAAGGTTCTTTTGATGGCAAAGGGGACTTAGCGGCTAATTCTTTTTCACTTACGTGACTTGCAGCTGATTCTGGTCTTGGTGATGGTGATTTGGATTTCTCCAGTTCAGCTTTATCAGGTGTTGGTGATTTTAATTGTTCCTCATCAGGAAGGCTAGGGGCTGATGGTGATATTTTCTCGCTTAATAGAGATACTTGGCTCACAACGGAAGGTGTTGGGGATTTTTGGTCCTCCTTAGAAATGGGCAGTGATTTTTCGCTCATCAGAGATTCCCGGCGGGACTCATCTTTTTCAGCCTGACTAGCTAACGATGGTGTTGGAGATTTTGGGAGATCTTTTGGTGGTGTTGGAGATTTTGTTGTATCCTTTTCCTCTTTATGACTGGCTATAGATTCTCGTCGTGAAATTTCATGGGATGGAGTAGGAGATTTTTCATCATCCTTCTTTTCGCTTGTCGTTGATCCATCTTTTGAAGGTGTTGGAGATTTAGCTGTTTCCTTCTCATCCTTCTGACTAACCTCAGACTCTCGTCGTGAAGGTTCCTTGGAAAGGAATGGGGATTTTGGTTCATCTTTAGAAGTTGTTGGTAATTTAGTTGCATCTTTTTCGTCGACGTGGCTCGCCTCAGATTCTCTTCTTGAAGGTTCTTTTGATGGAGCAGGCGATTTAGCATCGTCTTTCTTATCACTAGCTACTGATTCTGGTCGCGATTCTTCTTTAGAAGGTGTAGGCGATTTTACTGCCTCTTTTTCGTCCTTGTGACTTGCCTCAGACTCTCGTCGAGAAGGTTCTTTTGATGGTACTGGTGATACATCATCTTTTTTGTCACCTACTATTGATTCACGGCGTGATTCATTTTTTGAAGGAACTGGTGATTTTAATGTTTCCTTTTCATCCCTTTGACTTGTCTCAGATTCTCGTCTAGACGGTTCCTTTGATGGTACTGGTGATTTTGGGTCATTTTTTTTGTCACTTCCTATTGATTCATCTTTTGAAGGTGTTGGTGATTTTGATGCTTCCTTTTCGTCTTTATGACTAGCCTCAGATTCTCGTCTTGAAGGTTCCTTTGAAGGTACAGGGGATTTTGAGTCATCTTTTGAAGGTGTTGGTGATTTCACACTGTCTTTTTCATCTTTGTGACTAGCCTCAGACTCTCGTCGTGAAGGCTCTTTTGATGGTACTGGTGATTTTATGTCATCCTTTTTGTCACTTCCTATTGATTCATCTTTTGAAGGTGTTGGTGATTTTGATATTTCCTTTTCGTCTTTATGACTAGCCTCAGATTCTCGTCTTGAAGGTTCCTTTGAAGGTACAGGGGATTTTGAGTCATCTTTTGAAGGTGTTGGTGATTTCACACTGTCTTTTTCATCTTTGTGACTAGCCTCAGACTCTCGTCGTGAAGGCTCTTTTGATGGTACGGGTGATTTTATGTCGTCCTTTTTGTCACTTCCAATTGATTCATCTTTTGAAGGTGTTGGTGATTTTGATGTTTCCTTTTCGTCTTTATGACTAGCCTCAGATTCTCGTCTTGAAGGTTCCTTTGAAGGTACAGGGGATTTTGAGTCATCTTTTGAAGGTGTTGGTGATTTCACACTGTCTTTTTCATCTTTGTGACTAGCCTCAGATTCTCGTCGTGAAGTCTCCTTTGATAGTAGCGGTGATTTTGCTTCATCTTTCTTGTCACTAACTGAAGACTCACGGCGTGATTCATCTTTTGAAGAAGTTGGCGATTTTGCTGATTCTTTTTCATCAACATGACTAGCAACAGACTCGGGCCTGCTTGGTTCTTTTGAAGAGGCAGGTGATTTAGGATCTTCTTTTTTGTCGCTAGTTACTGATGGTGATGGAGACTTTGCTTCTACTGATTCTTTTTGAGTGGGTGTTGGTGATTTAGCATCATCCTTTTTATCGCTAGCAACTGATTCTCTTCGTGATTCATCTTTTGGGGGAGTTGGGGATTCTTTCTTTTCACTAGCGATTGACTCTCGTCGTGATTCATCTTTTGAAGGTGTAGGAGATTTAGCATCATCCTTGATATCTTTTGGAGGTGTTGGGGATTTTGCATCAAGCGGCTTATCGCTAGCAGCAGATCCTGGTCGAGTTGGGGACCTTACATCATCTTTTTTATCACTAGCTGTTGATTCCCGTCTTGACTCGTCTTTTGGTGGAGTAAGAGACTTCGTATCATCCAATTTATCACTTTCAGCTGATTCTCTTCGTGATTCGTCTTTTCCTGGCATTGGTGATTTAATTCCTTCCTTTTCGTCAACATGACTTGCAACTGATTCAGGTCTAGAAGACTCTTTAGATGCTGCTGGTGACTTGGCATCATCTTTCTTATCTGAAGCAACAGATTCGCGACGTGACTCTTCTTTTGATGGAAGTGGGGACTTGATTGCTTCTTTTTCGTCAACGTGACTTGCCACAGATTCTCGTCTGGATGGTTCTTTAGATGGTATTGGCGATTTCGCTTCATCTTTCGCATCTAATTGCCTTGGTTCTTCAGTTGGGGCTGGGGACTTTGATTCATCTTTTGCATCAACATGACTCGCGAGG
This sequence comes from Machimus atricapillus, assembly GCA_933228815.1. NCBI lineage: Eukaryota > Metazoa > Arthropoda > Insecta > Diptera > Asilidae > Machimus > Machimus atricapillus. Next base: position 41,434,325 of record OW121787.1, on the reverse strand, counting down.
GACTCACGTCTAGAATCCTCTTTGGAAGGGGTTGGTGATTTTTCCGTGCTTGGAGGTGGTAGTGATTCACCAACATGACTAGCTTCAGATTCTCGACGTGATGGCTCCTTTGAAGGCGCTGGAGACTTTTCGTCTGGTTTTTCGCTTTCAACAGACTCACGTCTTGATTCATCTTTTTTCTCACTGGTCACAGATTCTCGGCGAGATTCATCTTTTCTGTCAATGTGACTAGCAGCTGATTCTCGACGTGAAGCTTCTTTTGATGGGACCGGGGATGTTTCATCTGGTTTTTGCTCGTCAACGTGACTTGCAGCAGATTCGCGTCGTGTTGCTTCTTTAGGTGAAGCAGACTTTTCGTCGACCTTCTCTGGTGGAGAAGGCACTGATGACTTTGGTGTTGGCTTTTCGTCTTTCTTTTCTATTTTTTCACTGTCTTTAGGAAGATCTCCTGGGGCCTTTATATCATCCATTTCAAGGGATAGTTTGCTTAAACCAGACGATGGACGTTCTTCAAGTGAGCTCTCATCCTTTGTAATATCTCTTTCGCTCAATGTGCTAATTGCAGATTCTCTTCGAACCTCCAATGAGTCATCACACACACTGCTTGTAGATTCTTTTCTATCACGGGACTCTGATTCTGATTCAGATTTTGGAGGAACTGGTGAAACCTCTTGTTTCTTTTCTTCCTTAGGAAGTTCAGTCTTTTCAACTTTCTTTAATTGTTCCTTTTCAGGAACCTCATGTCGTTCCTTTTCTTCAATTGAAATTGAAGCTGATTTCAATTCTGGGGAAGATTTTTCAGAGCCAGGAATTGACTTAATAGTTGCCCTACTATCATCGTCAGGTGTGGATTTTTTAGAAGATACGTCTTCTTTACTGGGCTCTTCAGCTTTCTTATCTAATTCAGGCATTTCTGGGGTTACTTTACCTGATAGCATTTCTGGCGTTGAGCCAGGTGTGAATTTGATACTCCCTTTTGCACAAATTTCAGTTTCTTCACCGCCATCTTCACTACTTGCTGTTACAAGCATCCTCTGAACTGTGCTTGATTCTTCTTTGATTTCTTCTGCGGTTTTAAATAACTTCTTTTCGAGTTCTTTTTCGTCAAAATCTGGAACTATTTCTGTGATATCTTTGTCTGATTTGAGGACTTCAGCAACACTTGCGACAATTTTAGCGACTTCGATTTCTCTGGGTGAAACAGGTCGAATAGGACATACCCCTTCTGGGGCCATTTTAGTCAAATCTCTGACCTCGTCACTAGCTTTTCTTGGTGGCGAAACTCTATCTTCTTCTTCCTCTTCCTTGATTTCTTTTAAGCTCGAGTCTTCACGCTCAAAACCGCTTATTGGAAAACTTTCTTCGTGAAGAGATTCCATAGCTGGTTCTTCGACAATTGGAGAATCTAAAGTAGTGATGTGTGTCTCACGCAGTTCGGTTGTGAAGCTAGTGATTTCAAAAGAGGATTTTTTCTCCATCGATGGCTCGAAAACGGGCTTTTTGTCCTCAGGTGCTTCCTTCTCTTGAGGTTTTTCTACAATTTTTTCAACAGTTGAAACAATATCTTTTGTGATATCGCCCAAGAGTGAAGAAATGCCTGTTTTCGCTGCATCGATTGCTTTTTCGACTTCAGCTCCTTTGTCGTCAATTTTATCCTCAACAGTTTTTGTTACTGTTGCAATTGCTTCTTCAGCTTTTTTTGTTGCTTCAGTTACGTGCTTCAAGTGCTCATCTATTTTGTCTGTGATCTTTTTGCTGTCTTCTGCAGTCTTTGCAAGATCTTCTTTTGTTTCATCTAAAATATCTTTAATTATTTCAGCCTCTGCTTTAACTGCTTCTGATTTCTCTTCGGTTTTTTTAGTAGCTACCTCTTTCACATCATCAGCAGCTTTTTTTACTTCCTCCGCTTTTTCAGTAAGTTCTTCTACTTGCTTTACAGCTTTTTTAGATAGATCTTCCTTTGCTTCTTCAACCGCTTCTACAGACTTTCCAACTTCCTTAGTTAAGTCGTCAGCGGTTTTGGTTATTCCTTCTTTTACAGATTCAACTTTCACTTCAGCAGTTTTCATTGCTTCATCAGTTTTTTGACCTTTTTCGTCTACTGCCTTGGAAATTTCTGTTTTGATTCCTTCAATCTTTTCTTCAGCTTTTTCGACTTCATCTGTTACTTTTTCTTTCACTGACTCAACATTTTCCTTAATTGTTTTTACTGCTTCTTGAGTTTGCTTAGCTTTTTCTTCCATAGTTTCTACAATTTTGTCTTCGATTTTTTCAACTTTGTCCTCAACGGATTTTTTTAATTCGTCCTTGGTATCTTCGACATCTTTGGTTTTCTCTTCAGCTGCCTTGACAAAATCTTCTTTTACGACTTTGGCAGCTTCTTTAATATCTTCAGTTTTTTTATCGGTCTCTTTTTTAATATTTTCAGCTTTTTCGCTTAGTGCCTTTGCCACATCTGTCAATCCGTCTTCAATTTTTTTTATTGTATCTTCAGTTGTTTTGGCAGTTTTTTCTACTTTTTCCTCAACAGCCTCTTCAGTCTCATCTATTTTCTGTGTGACCACCTTAATTTGATCTTCTACAGCTTTAGTGACCCCAGATATAGCTTTGCCTAGACCACTTAAGAATCCACTTACTCTATCTTCTACCACCTCTTTGGCAGTTTCAATTTTATCGTCAGCAGCTTTGATCTTTTCTTCAACTTGTTCTTTAACAATTTCTTTGGTTTCCTCTACTTTGGCAACAACATCTTCTTTCACTTTGGCTCCTGGTTCTTCAGCCTTTTTTATTTCTTCAGAGATAATGTCTTTTACATCTTCTGCTTTTTCAACGGTATCTTTGGTGAATTCTTCAATTTCATCTTTGACCTTTTCGGCTTCTTTGGTTACTTTCTCCTTGAGATCTCCAACTTCCTCTTTAGCTTCTTTGGCTACTGCTTCTTTTATTTCTTCTACTTTCTCCTTAGCATCTTTGATTACATCTTTTTCAGATTCTTGAACTTTTTCAATTTCTGCCTCCACAACTGTGGCTGCTTTTTCAGTGACTTTAGTCAAGTCATCAATTTTCTTTGTGGCATCTTCCTTCACAGAGTCAACTATTTTGACGGCATCTTCAATAATTGCTTCGACCTTATCTTCGACTTTTCCAATGTCGTCTTTCAAAGCTTCTGTTTTGGCAGCTACTTCTTTTTTGATTTCTTCAGACTTTTCTTCGACTTTGCTCACTACGTCTGTCAACTTTTCTTCAGCTTTTTCTGTTGTATCTTTTGCCTTTTCGGCGATCTCTTTTTTCACTGCTTCCATTTCGGTTTTTAAGTCTAGGGCTTCTTTTGGAGATTCCTTATCGAAAGGTTTCTTGTCTAAAGCATCTTCAGGGGTTTTCATGTCAAAACAGACTGGTGCTGGCTTCTTGGCGCTAACGTCTTCTTTTGCAGGAGCTTCTTCTTTAGGACTGAGGTCTTCCTTTTCTTTTTCTTCAGCTTTTAAGGATTCTTTTCTTGAGAGGGGTGTATCTTCAATGGGCATCAAGGTGTCCTTATCCGGCGACCCAAATCTTTCTTCGCCGCCGATAACAATAGCTTCTTCAATCGTAGCTGGACTCTCGATTGAAGCGACATCTTTGCGATCGTCAGCATAATCTTTTTGCTTTTCTCTAGCATCAGGTGATTTCCTTTCCTTAAGAGGTTCTGGAAGCTCATCCTCAGAAGTTGGGGCGCTTCGTTCCTCTTCCGAGAGAACAGTAGGAGAAGTTGGCTTATCGGTGTCTTTCTCAATTTCAGGCCTTTCATCCTTGGGACTTACCCCCTTTTCTGGTTGAGGCGAAACAGTTTTTTCACCTTTTAAGTCTGGCGAAGGCACGGGTTTTTCTTGTATTTCCGTAGGTGAAGGTGTCTTTTCCACCTTGGTAGGTTCTGGTGAAGTAACTTTTTCGTCTTTAACTTTTTCATCTTCTTTTACTGGTGAGGGAGCTTTCTCTGGAAGCTTTGCTTCAGCCTTCTCTTCTGGAGTAGGTACAGTTTCTTCTTTGGGTGAAGTTTCTTTAGTTTCTCCTTTTACTGGGGAAGCAGTTTTTGCGTCTTTTCCTGGCGAAAGTACTACTTCTTCTTTTGGTTCGGGAGAAGGAGTTTTATCTTTTTCTTTGTCTTGCATGGACAGTTTATCTTCCTTTTCGGGAGATATTTTTTCTTTAGGTTCAGTCGAAGGACTTCTATCTTTTTCTGGCTTTGCAGAAATTGCATCTTCCTTCTCAGGAGATATTTGCTTTTCTTCCTTTTCAGCTAGTGACGATGGTCTTTCTTTGACTTCTGTTGGGGAAGGAGTTTTCCTAACTTCTTCTGTAACCGATTCCTCTTTGTCCTCAGTTAGTGAGGGTTTCTTGGCTTCTACGGGTGATAATTTGACTTCTTTGATATCAGCTTCTTGCACGGATGAAGGAGCTTTTTCTGAGGCGTCCGCTTTTGGTGCTTCTTTTCTTTCTTTTACTGTTTCCTTTATAATTAATGGTTCTTCGACAGGTTCTAGTTTTTTTTCTTCTGGCTTTTCATCTTTTACTGGTGTTTTTTCAACTTTTGTTGGTGAAGGAGCTTTAGTCGCTTCTTGCTTTGCAACATCTATAGCTTTTATTTCATCTTCTCTTGCTGGTGAAGGCGTTTTATCCTTCTCTTCTTTTAACGGAGATTTTTCAGGTGTAACTTCCTTTTCTTCTTCCTTCACAGGTGAAGGAGCTTTTTCTGAAGGTTCCTCCACTTTTTTCTCAACTGGGGGTGTTTTCTCAGATTCTTTTGGAGAAGGAACTTTTTCAACATCTTTTAATGGTGAAGGTGTCTTTTCTGCTTCTTTAATTCTGGAGGCAGCCTTTTCATCCTCCTTTATGGGTGAGGGTTCTTTCACAACTTCTTTTGTAGGTGAGGGGGATTTTGGTGGAGAGGCTGCTTTTTCAAGTTCTTGCGCTAATGAAGGTGTCATCTGAATGTCTTTTGTAGGTGAAGGAGATTTTCCTTCTTTAGTTAGCGAAGGTTCTTCTATTTCTTCGCCTACCTTTTCTTCTTTTTCTAGAGATGGGCTTGCTTTTTCCGCAACTGGAGAAGTTTTCTCGTCTTTTGGTTTTGCTTCTTCTTTTAGTTCTTCGCTTGTCGAACTTGGAACTTTTGCTTCATCGGCCTGTACGTCCACTTTCACAACAGATGGTTCTTTAGCGTCATCTTCCTTTTCACTTTTTTCAAGTTCTTCTTTAGTTGGTTCTTTTTTGACTTCCTTTGTTGGTGAAGGAATTTTTTCCTTAAACTCTTTTGGAGAAGTTGCTTCATCCTTTTCTGGCCCTTTCTTAAGATCTTCTTTCACGGGCGGAGATGCTTTTTCTCCTTCTTCAGTGGGTGGTAAAGGAACCTTTTCTTCCTTTGTAGGCGAAGGAGATTTTGCTTTTTCTTCCGCAGCGAAAGGAGCCTTTTCGTCTTTAAGTGGAGAAGGAACTTGTTCGTCATCTTTAGCTGGTGAAGGAGCTTCTTCTTTCTTTGGCTCTGGAGAAGGTGATTTTTCTTTTAGTGGTGTAGGTGCCTTCTCTTGTTTTGTTGTATCTTTGTCTGTTGGTGAAGCTAGAGGTAACTTTTCTTTTGTTTCGGTAGGCGAAAGTTTCTTTTCTTCTTCTGCCGGTGAAGATACTTTTTCTTTCATGATTTCTACCTTTGGTGATGGAACTTTTTCCTTTACTTCTACTGGAGAAGATGCTTTTTGTTCCTCCTTCGCTGGAGAAGGAATGGGCTTTTCCTCTATAGGAGAACGTGTCTTTTCTTCTTCTACTGGGGAAGCAATTTTCTCTTTGTCTTCTGTGGGAGAAAGTATTTTCTCATCTCCTTTTGTGGGTGAAGGTTCTTTCAGGTCCTTCTCTGGGCAAGGTTCTTTTTCTTCTAGTTTTACCGTTTTTGTCTCTGTTGGTTCTGGAGAAGGAGTCTTTTCTTTTACTGGTGAAGATGTTTTTTCTTCTTTTGGCTCTGGGGAAAGTGACTTAACCGAAGGAGCTGTTCCTTCTTTTGGTTCTGGAGAAGCTGTTTTGTCTTTAACTGGCGAAGGAGCTTTTGTTTCTTTTACTTCTTGGGATGGAACTTCTTCTTTAGGTTCAGGAGAAGGTGACTTTTCTTTGGCTGGTGTAGGAGCTTTGTCTTCTTTTGGTTTTGGTGAAGGAATCTTATCCTCCACTGGCGATGGAGCTTTTCCATCTTTTGCTGCTTTCACCGGGGAGAGAGGTTTTTCTTCTTTCGCTTCCGCCACTGGCGCGGGGGCCTTTTCTTCTTTCGGTTCTGGAGAAGGAGTTTTCTCTTTTATTGGTGATGGTGCTTTCTCTTCTTTCGTTTCCAGAGAAGGCGTTTTTGCTTCTATTTCTTTAACTTCTTTTGCTGGCGATGGAGCCTTTTCTTCTTCTGCTTTTTCCACTGGGGAAGGAGCTTTTTCTTCTTTTGTTTCCGTCACTGGCGATGGAGATTTTTCTTTTTTTGGTTCTGGAGAAGGAGTTTTCTCTTTTACTGGTGATGGAGCTTTTTCTTCAATTGGTTCCGAAGGAGGAGTCTTTTCCTTTATGGGTGAAGGAATCTTTTCTGGTTTTGTTTCTTCCACTGGTACTTGTTCTTGTTTGGCGTCTTCAATTGGTGACGGAACTTTTTCTTCTTTTGGTTCGGGGGAAGGAGTAGCTTCTTTTGGTGAAGGGAATCTCTCCTCCTTTTCTTCAACCTTTTTTGGGGAAGGTGCTTTTTCCTCCTCCTTTACAGGTGAAGGAGTTTTTTCTTCTTTTGGTGAAGGCACTTTTGATTCATCAGGTTTTGCTTCTTCTTCAATAGAAGATTCTTTAGTTTCATCGGGTTTTATGTCTTCTTTTTCTTTTTCTTCCACTACTTTTTCCTTTTCTGCTATTGGTGAAGGCTCTTTGTCTTTAACAGGAGCTTTTTTCTCTTCTACTGGGGATTTTTCTTCTTTCTTAAGTTCAGTAGGTTTTTTTATTTCGTCTTCTTTATCTTTTTTCTTCCCTTCAGCTGCGTATTCGTCATAAGCAACATACTCAGCTTCTTCGTGAACGGGTAAATCGGCAACTTCATCTGGTGTTTTTACAATATCGCGAAGAATACCTTGTTGTGTTTCAAAGTGCATCTTTGCGGGTGGAATTCTTTCAATTGGTTCAGCAGTGGTTGGTTTTGGAGGTGATGCTGGCACTTCAGTCTCTTTTGTTTCTTCCTTAACATACTTCTCTTCTATAATGATATCTTCTTTAATTTCATCTAGAGGAATTCGTTCATCTTCTGGTAATGTAGGTGCTGTTGTTGCGCCCGATTCAATCGTAGCTGAGAACTTTTCTTCTGGAAGACTTTCTTGCAAGTTGACTTCTTTTACTTCTTCTTCAAGTTGATCATCTTTAGTGTCTGAAGTTTTCTTTGCGCTGCTCAGTTTATCTTCAGGTGTTGGTGAAGAGAATTCTTCAGTTTTCATTGCTTCTTCGGCCTTTGCTTTGGCGATTTCTTTAGCTGAAGAAATTATATCTTGAACCTCAGCTTTGATTTCAGCTTTTTCGGGTGTGGGCAGTTTTGCTTGTTCATCAATTGAATCTGGCTGGATGTCTTGTTCTGTTTCTTTTGCTTCTTCGTCTCCTTCTTCTTTTTCCTTTTCTTCTTCCTCTCTTTCTTTCTTCTCTTCTTTCGTCTCAGCAGGTTCTTTAGCTTCCTTTTCTTCTTCAGTAATAGGAGCAGACTCTTCTTCAGCACTTGGTTTGCGTTTCTTCTCAGATTCTTGTGAATCTCTTTGGTGTTTCTGAATTTCTTCTTCCTTCGTGACACTGCTTTCTTGCTCATTAATGGAATCTTCTGTGTACTGCTCGACTTCTTCTTTTTCTATAATCAGGTATTCTTCGTCTTCTTCAGCTTCCGTTGTGCTGTCTTGCTTGGCAATGTCACCGATTTCTCTATGATCAGTCTTAAGCTCCTTCTGTCGCTTTGCTTCATCTCTGCTAAAGACTGCTTCAATTTCTCGGACGACTTCTTGTTCTTCTTTGAGATCGTCTAACTCTCGTTGCTTGGCTGCATCGATTTCAGCGGTTTCAATTTCTTGAATCTTCTTAGTAGCAGACTCATCTGCGCTGGGGGTTGAAACCAAGCTTGAGTCAGTGGTGCCGCCTTTATCCAGGCGAGCCTTTCGAATCTCAGCCTTTGGTTTTGCGGCTTTGATTGGACTTCCCGGTGCTCGCTTCGAAGGCGACGAAGGTCGTGGTCTTCTTGAAATTGGTTTCCTTTCTGGTTTTGATTCTTTCTTTTCAGTTGGCTTAGAAATTTCACGTTTGGCCCTGATCTGCTTTGATTCGAGGACTTTTCTATTGTTTGCATCTTTGGTACTCTTGGCAGGGGTGCTGCTGGGACTTGATTTTGTTATTCTAGAGACTACCCGTGGCTTAACATCTTTGGTGGATTTGATTGTCTCTTGTTTTTTTGGCGTAGCTGTTGGCGAAGCCTTTTTATCGGATATGTCCTTTTTAAGGGACTTGCGTTCCATAGATTTTGGCGGCTTTGAGTCTATTCGAGAACGAACAACTGGTTTAACTTCAGCTCTTGGCTTCTCGGCTTTTGGTTTAGTCTTAACTTTGCTATCGGCTTCTTCCTTTTTCTGAGCTTCAATTTCCGCTTCTTGTTTTACTATGACCACTTCGACTTTCTTCTCAGTGATCTCTTTGTTATCAGTCTCGTCAGCTTTCTCCTCAGATACTTGAGACTCGATCAAATCGGCCTCTTTGTTGTCATCAATTTTTTCGATTTTCTCAGGTTGTTTGGAAGGCTCCTCTTTTTCTTTAGGTGTTTCAATAATTTTGGGCTTGGCTTCCACCTTAGCAACAGGTGGCTTCTCTTTTAATTCCACAGCTTCGGTCGCCTCCTTCATCTTATTATCTTGCTGCTGTTGTTGCTGCGCCTTTATCTTATTATCTATGATCCTATTATCTTTTTCAGCCGTTATCGGCTTAGTGGTAGCCTTGGACGGAAATATTGGCTCTGGAAAACCCTTTTCCACGGGGGCGGCTTTTAGTGCTTTTTTGGTCGTAGTCGTTTGCAACACGGGTGCAATTGATTTGGCAGTACAAGTGGGATACTTCATGAACTCCAGGTGTTTGATTTTGTCTAGTCCGTCTAAGATTTTAAAATCTGGTGTACTTCCTGGAAACAGGATTCTTGTAATCGTGTCCTCTGGATTGGCCGGAAGCCAAACTAGAAGGGCACAGATTGAAACTAGATTCTGAATAGGGAAGTTGAATTCTTTGGTGTCTTTAGCACTAAACAGCTTCTGATCACCGGAGTTCCATTTTTGTAAAAATTCCCTAACTTCCTTGGAGTCCCTGGCCGGACTGATTACGTACATGTCTAGAGTGCCGTGCCCGACCTTGTGGTAGAGGTTTATCGGCTCGATATCACGGTAGCAGTTCTGTGGCTTCAGGTTCAAATTTTTCAAGTTGCTGACTAGCTGATGTCCCCTCTCGGTTAGCTCAATGAGGAGGGCGTCCTTGTCCTTGTCGCCGTCGGGACTTGGGAGACCCTTGCGTTCGGGTATGTTGCAGAAGAAGTGCCCAATTTGCGGGTAGACGTGGCCCTCCTGTTTCCGCTCAGCCACAGCACTGATTCCATTTATGTTGCTGTTGTTAATTCTCGTCATTAGGACAGCATCCAGGCGGTCTAGGTGTCGGGCAAAATCCCAGAAGCATGCCTTTCTGCTGAACCCGCCGTCCACTAAAAAAACACGAGCATAATTCGATGTAGCTCATAATTAGCACTATCTGAGATCGTGTCGTACTTACCGAGCATGTTGAATCCGTTGATTCCGAACAATGCGGCATCACCCTGCCCGCCGGGGAAGACATAAAGTGTGGGGTGGCTGAATCTTATGTTGCCAACCACGTCAGAGGTCTCGAGTAGTTCGGGGATTCCTGCAGGAACCACCATCGGCGCCAAATAGTCTGGATGGACGGATATGCGCCAATTAGATGAGATACAAAAAAAAATCTTGCAGATACGACTAATTCAAGTGGGTTTTAGGGGCGTAGGGTTGGAAAAGTGGTGGGACGTGGGTAGGCGGTGGTTTGGCTTTAGTACAACCACCGAGAAATGTTTAATTAAAAGCGTTCGCTTCATGTTTCTTGAATATCTGAGGAATGGCTGACGTTTTCTTACTGCTGGTGGTAGAAATCAACCAACTGAAAATTACCTTGTGCCTTAATTAGGTGTGAGTTACAAATCTTGCACTGCTGGGCAAAAGACGAGTTTAATAAGTAAGAAAATTAAATAGTTTCTCCTGTCAAGAGGGGATTCGATTTCTCCATTTTCCTTTACTTCAAGACAACAAACTTTTCAAAGTAAATATTGCGAAAGTTTGCATTTTGTAATCTTTAAAGGAAATAACCAAAAGTACATTGGTGGCACTGTCACAGAGTAGTAGACAAACTTCGGGGTGTGCAGCGGTACAGAGATAAGATTTCGCTATAGAAAGTCATTAAAACTATTGGCAGGGAACCGACAGAACTGATTACAGAAAAAGACTTTCAAGTAGTTAAAATAATCAACACCTTTAAAGTGCTGGAAAGAGAGGATGTATTTCAATTATAATTAAATTTTCGATAATCTGATACCAGTTCTTCTATGTTAGTTACTTAGGTATTATTTATTAGATTAAAAAGTCGTTATTTTATTGCAAATAATATTGATAATAATTCTGTATTGTGATTACAAACAAACATGAAAAATTTGTTTTATAATTTAAAACACTTTTTTACTTATAAAATATGCAAGTCTGAAAGATACTATTTTTTTTCAAATGTTTGCAATTTGCAAACGATCAGTCCTATCGTTGAAAATGAGAAAGTTGACGAAAGTCTTCTTAAAAATATTTAAAAAAAAAACAACTATTGATGAGATTAAAATAATTACCTTACAATTTTTCTGTCTATCTATCTTCTGTACCTAAACCGATTGGTTCTATGTTTGCATCTTATATAGCAAATATGTGAATACGGAGGAAGAGTGATTTTCCATATCTGCACAGTGCCGACATCTAAAACGCCTTAAAATTTTCTGCGAATTTTTGAGAAGTATTCTTAAGATTAAAACAGATTTCCGGGTCATGTTTGCCTGCACCGCCACTTGCCCTGAACTTCGCCTTATAGCCCTTTAATTTGACTCTTATCCTTCAGGAGAACTTCAACTGGCTCCTGACTTTTCAGCAGTTTTCTCTCCCACGAACAATCGTTCTACAAACAAAAGTTTTTTGAGTTCAAACAGACGCAGTGCCTAATATCGGAAATTTTCACAAAGAGACTGAACTCCTGGTTTGGTGCGGGCTGCTGATCAAAAAGTTCTTAAAATTTTCCACCCGGTGAAAATACAAAAAAGGGAGTAGGAAAAAAAAACAAATATAAGAGGGAAATTCAAAGACCCACTTTTCCGTGCGGAGGCCTACCGCAGCGCCCCGTGAAGCAATTCATCGCGCGCATTGTGGCGCTTCCGCAAATTGACTTCCTTTTCTCTGCAGAAGAATGCCTTCGTTATGCAAATTTTCAGGGATAGAGTAGAGCGGTGCTAACGAGGTAGGGGGGGGACTTTCTTTTTTCACCTTTTCATTGGGATCACAAAGGTGGCGGGATCGGGAACAGGGGGCCCGCCGACCCGGGCCCGGTACTCACCAATAAACGCATTAATTTTATCACTCCCGGTGTCCAGGACGTCTACGGGATTTATTCGAATTTTACATGCCCTGGCGTAGCCCTTGTCCGGGAGGATGCTCCAGAGGCCGGCGTCAGTGCAGTGGATGTTCATGGTGATCGTGTCGGGGTACGCCCGCAGGACCCTCTGGACCTCGTGCTCCTGGAAGGCCTCGGCGAAGTCCGACACTGAAAAAGTTCCGTCCTGCGAAGGGAAGAGGGGAAAAAATTATGTTGTCAGGATTGGGCTGGTCCCGGTGTAATTAATTGATACCTTCAGGTCGGGACGGCGAAATTTGTTTCGGACGTAGTCAATTAAGTTCTTATTTATTATAATTGCGGCCGAGGGTCACTGGGCGGCCCCAAAAAGGTTTTTCAGCCCTGCAAAATAGTGGGGCCTCTCAAGGGCTCTGGATTTTCGGGTCGTTCCGCATGTCGTGGGTGGAACTGGAGCTGGGTATGCGACGGTGTTTTATGCCTTTTCGGTGACTAGTTTATGCGGGTTCAAAAGGTTGCAAATAAATTGGATTATGGCGATACCCGCCCTCACTGGGGGAAATGATACCAATTTAGGGATATATGATCTCTGGGTTTAGTTCATTTTTCATTGATATTTTTAAAATGATGTGGCATCAAGTCGAAGGGTCGTTACACGCAGGACGGGTTCAGAAGATTTTTCATCGTTAAATTCGCAGGGGAAAATGAGGATTTATAGCATAATTTTGTTCATCTCAAATATTGGAACCCATCCAGAATCGCAGTCTGCCCGAACGGCCAAAGAACTTAGCAGAACTTTACTACTCTTTGATTGTAAGTTATATAAGCGAAATCCTCGTCTATATATTTTGTTTAAAAATATTTTTTTACGTAGAGCAAGTTTGTTCAAAATGTTAGAAGGCAAAAGCTAGTAATGTTGTCGTAAGATACAGTTTTAGTTTTAAGGTGGAATGGAATTACATATGTACATACCTAAATAGGCTCCAAAAAAAACACAACAGAAAAGAATTGCAAACTTTATTTTTCCAGTCTCTTCTCATTATCGTATCAGAATAAACCCTATTTTAAAAGCCTTCATCCCTCAATTTATTTGTGCGATAACGAACCTTGACGAGCAGAAATTGGACAAAGTACTTATTGCTTTTACATAATATTCGCGTTCATGATTGCTCAAATACTGAGAATTGGGTGAATGGCGAAAACGCAATAATCACTTGAGGAGTTTTCTGCAATTTCAGCGGTCTTCCTGTCTGGACGCTAATGGGATTAAGTTGTACCGCGGCGGCGGCGATTCCTTTTATCTTCTGGCAAATTAACAGGGGATTGTGCGCCATTGCACGGGCTTGTGGGCGGAGTGAAGCTCCACCAGGACCACCCCCGCCGGTCAGCAATTTTATTGCGATGTAATCCATTTCCGATAAATTGATTTACCTCCACGTACATCGTGCAAAAGTTTTTGTGTGTTTGAAATTCGAGAGCAAAAAGCAAACAAACAGGCGAACGAAAAATTCCCGGAAATGAATGCGACCCACTGTACGGAGTCCTGGGATTTTGTCGGGAGATACTCACTTGCAAAATCCAGGAACCATTCCCGGCGAATGTGTACCCGGCGTGGATGATGTGCCTGTGCCGGGTGAAGCTGCTCAGCAAATTTCTCATGCATTGTATCAAGGTGTTGTATTGCGGGTGAATCAGAATTTCAGTGACCAGGTTCTCGCTGGCGTACTGGATTAATCGTTCACCTGGAATTAAAGCAAAATGATGGACACGTTAGTAATATAAAAGTTTCTGGGTGTGGACAAGCGCATTGAAAGGAGAAATTTGGGTCATGTTGCAACAAAAGAAAATTTTCAAATTGACACTTTTCTAGGGCAAAACTAAAGCTTTAAAAAGTTATACAAAATTTATTGTTTAGAAAATGATAGAAAATAAAAGATGTGTGGTGGTTACACAATATTTAATAATTGGCAGTTTCAGCAGAACATAAACTTGGACTATAGATTCGGTAGACAATAAATTAAATAGGATGGTATTGTATATAAGAGTCAGTAATTCTAGTAAGTTCTAGTCTAGAATAATCAACGTCCTCTATTGAAGGTACAGGTGCTAGTGACATAATATTGTTTAGTTTTTGTGCCAGTTTAATTTGCGCAGGTTTTTAATACTATAATTGAATACAAAAAATACAATTTTGAAGGACTTAAGCAGTCAGTTTGCTTCTGGTTCAAAATTAAAGAAACATCCCTTAATAAAATTTAAGGGAGTTGCTTCAATTAATTAACTTCAAGTATATGATGAGTTACAGATTGAATACATTTATCTAGCTAAATTCATGAAACTTTAATTTTACATTTTATCGGTTACAAATTCAAGTTATTTACAGAACAAAGCATAAAAATGTACTAAACCGAAGAAGCCCATAAACCCAAAAGCACTTTGTATCAGACTCCATAACAATCTCTGCCTTTATAAAATAGTCCATCGAAAATTATCCATCTGCTCACAAAATTCCCGCCAAATAATTAACAACGAGCACTGCAGCACTGCGGCAGCTAGGGAGCCGCCCTTCCCCGCCTATAAATAGATAATAAATTGTTTGCTTTTATGGCAGCACAAGGATAATTATGCTATAAATTTTCATAGCTCTGGTCATGGGAAGCATTCACGAAGTCATGCCTTCTTCAAGTCTTCTTCCGACCGCCGAGAATCCAACGAAGAAAGCAATTGAATCAATATTTGAGGCGCTTCTCAACTCTTGCAGAAGCGCTAAAACCGAAAAACAAGTATAAACTTCTTCAGGACGAAGGCCTCCTTCCTTTCGATGGTGGGATATTTACTGGGCAAGGAAGTTGGGGTGGGGATGAAAATTATAGTTATCTAAATTCGGGCTAAATTAAAGTCTAATTACAAGGAATTCTCTGCAGTTATGAGTCCGTTTCATAAATTTTTTAATTTCCACCTTTTGGGACTTAATTAAAATCCAGCGGAGGCCGCATAAGTTTGGCACAACCTGTAATTAAATTTTATACCTTTTCTCCTTTCTCTCAGTTTGGTCGAAAACCCCTGGGACTACGTTTTACCTTAAATTTATGACTTGTTCACCCTGAAGGTGTTTATTGTGCAAACAACTCCTCAAACTGGAAAGCGCAATTTTTGGTTTTTACCACAGAAACTTTCCCGATTAACTCTCGAAAACTTTACAAATAGTTAGCAGAAAGTGCAGTTAACTCAAAGTCCTCCCCTGGCTGATTAATTTAATGAAAGCCCAAGTGGCATATTGTGGTAGTTAAATGCTCTTAATCGATTTCGATAATCTTTTCGTTATAAACTTTTCATTGTCGCACCCATTTGATGCATTTAACATTTTATGGACGAGGTGAGCATTTAATGAGTTTAGTTTTAATGTCATTGTACAATTAACATAATTTACTTTGACTTGCAACTTATTACTCGACAAACTTCTTTGTAGATACTTTTCGAACTTCGTAAGAATCACAATCATTTAAACTATCTGTGTGTGAGATGGGGCTAGAGCGGGGAAATTACATTATGAAATTGAAAAATATTTTTTATTGATTCCGTCGTTGTATTTTGTGTCTTGAACTTCCAGGAAGCAATGTGGTGATTAATGCAATTTTCTTTTTTGTGGTTACATTTTTGTGCTTTTCAGGATACCAATTATTTAGTTTTCACAGGTTTATTTCTGATATCACTGATGTTAATTGTCGTTGTTTGGTTAGTTTAAACAAATCACAAATCAATAGTGAGTAATCAATTCATCTAAGCAAATTATTTCAAAATGTTGTATCATTCAAAAACTTCCTAATTAATTTGAATCTCACTTTGACTTCCATCTCAAGCAGTCAACGTCTTGCTTCCAGAAGTCTCAGGACATAAAACACAATGATAGAACGAATAAAATACTATTTTTTAAATTGCCATAAAATCTGCATAAATGATTTAAATAATTTAAATTTCCCGCTCTAGCGCCACTCACAGCTCCCTCTAAAATCTAAAATTTTAAGTGTGGTGGCCATTTTCCGCCCAACCCGTCAGTTGGAAGTGAAGTTCTCGTCAAGTGGCGCGGCCAACACTGCATCGAAGTGAAAAAAATCTGTTTATATTCATTCAATCGTTTTAATTATTGCGAAAATATGATCACTAAAGTGTTCGTTGTCTTAATTTTATTAAATTTCTTGAAACTTGCCGCGAAAAAGCATCAAAAGTGCGGGGATGCTCGTCGGTCAGACTGCGATCATATAGCGGTTAATTTTGTGTTCGGGTGGAAAATTCGGCGGATTAAAATGCGTTTTATCGAAATTTGCAGGCTGGTAGCAGCGCGGGTGAAATTTAAGTGCATTATTTGGATCCTCCTCAGTAAGTTGCAAAATCCGTTGTCTTCATTTTTATTGCGAACTGTTCGAGATCGAGTCGAACACATGCGCTCCTCTCCCCAACCTGTCAAATCGCCGGAGATTGGTTGGGTTGCGAAAACTATGAATTTAAGCTGAAAAATGCGCCATGGGAAATTAGAATTAATCGATTGTATATTAATGTAAATCTTTTGTAGGTACCACTTTGAAAAAATAAGCAAAGCAGTAAAGTCTGATGTTCTCTTTTTCTTTTTACCTACGACTGCTAAAGGCCTATGCAAGAAATCAAATTTTAAGTTTCCAGCCCCCACGTGTGCTTGTCATTGAAATGTCCAGTGCGCCCCATTGGGACCCAGTGCAGCATTTACCCGGCCTCCGAAGGGTTTTTTCATATCCTTCTGTCGGAGCCTCCCCAGCCGTCGTCAGTCGCTCAACTTAATAAATTTAGGTAATATTGACCGGGAACGGCAGGAGCGCCGCCGGTGCGGGCTCCAGCAGGAGAAAGACGCAACGCAACGGCCCCATATCACGTTTTATAGTCGTGCAAATGACCCAATTGGACGCTTTAAGGGGAGCTGTTAGATGGCGTTAGAGGGGGAAATTTAAATTATTAAATTGAAAAATAATTTTTATTGTTTTCATTGTTGTATTTTGTGTTTTGAACTTCCTGGAAGCAATGTGTTGATTAATGCAATTTTTCTTTTTGTGGTTACATTTTTGTGCTTTTCAGGATATCAATTAATTAGTTTACACAGGTTTATTTCCGATATCACCGATGTTAATTGTCGTTGTTTGGTTATTTTACGCAAATCACAAATCAATTGTGAGTAATTAATTCATCTGAGAAAATTATTTCAACATTTTTTCCATTCAAAAACTTCCTCATTAATTTGAATCTCATTTTGATTTCCATCTCAAGAAGTAAAATTCTTACTTCCAGGAGGCTCAGGACATAAAACACAATGATGGAACGAATAAAAAACTCTATTTTTAAATTGCCGTAAAATCTGCATAAATGATTTAAATAATTTAAATTTCCCGCTCTCTCTAGCGCCATCTCACAGCTCCCTCTAAAATCTAAATTTTAAGTGTGGTGGCCATTTTCCGCCCAACCCGTCAGTTGGAAGTGAAGTTCTCGTCAAGTGGCGCGACCAACACTGCATCGGAGTGAAAAAAATCTGTTTATATTCATTCAATCGTTTTAATTATTGCGAAAATATGATCACTAAAGTGTTCGTTGTCTTAATTTTATTAAATTTCTTGAAACTTGCCGCGAAAAAGCATCAAAAGTGCGGGGATGCTCGTCGGTCAGAATTTGGTCATAAAGCGGATAATTTTGCGCTCGGGTGTAAAATTCGGCGGATTAAAGTGCGTTTTATCGAAATTTGCAGGCTAGGCGCAGCGCGGATGAAATTTAATTGCATTATTTGGATCCTCCTCGGTAAGTTGCAAAATCCGTTGTTCACATTTTTATTGCGAACAGTTTGAGATCGAATCGATCACGTGCGCTCCTCTCCCCAACCTGTCAAATCGCCTTAATGTGTTTCGTTCGAATTACTTGAATGAAGAAAATTTTGGTTTAGTTACCAAAAGTCTGAATTTTAGTTGAAAATTACGCCAAGCGAAATTAAAATTAATCTATTGAATTAATGCAAATCTTTTGTACCTACTTCACACTTTGAAAAATAAACAAAGCAGTAAAGTCTGATTCTAATATTTTCATTGAGCCAAATTTTTGTTTTATTAATTATCAATTTAATATAGTGTTGTTTATCTTAAAAGTAATAATCTTTGCTAGTTTTGTGTTTAGTTAGTAAAATATTCAGAAATAATAGATTATTTCAATACTTCATTAGGGAAAACTGGGGAAAGTGCCAAGTAATTTTGTCATTAATTACGTTACATTATCGTAATCATTTTGTTGATTAAAACACCGCCTGTTAGTTAAATTAATGTTTCTATCCGATGTCAAGACGATAGCCTAATTTCATGCACCTGCTGTTAATTCATATAGAGTCATAACTTTAGCTCCCCAGTCAGTTGGTGTTGCTCCCCAAAGAGTGTCCACTTCCTTGCTATATGTAGAACATCATAAATTTTGCTAATTCCCACTTCCGTTTAGCCATAAATAGGAGCGGCCTTAGAGAAATTTGTCTGCTGCCTTCGCTCCTCCCGGACTACCACAACTTTATCTCAGCATAAAATTTTATGATTCTATGGAACTCCAATGAAAATCAAGAGTCCACCGCGCTGTTTCCAAACAAACTCCAATAAGGGCCAATAAAACTACACATCGCAGTTTGCAGGTAACTTCCTTCAGCCAGGTTAACGACCCCGACCACCTTCACAAAATAACGTCTATCGATTTCCTTCTGCCGTCGTGGCCCACCTTTGTAATTTCCGCGCGCGGCACCCACCTTTGACCAAAAATTTCTATTCCGCCGCCGCCGCCGGGACGGTAATAAACGCAATATCGCTTTTTGTGGTCGCTCATTTCCCGGGAAAGCCGCAGCAGGACTCATTACCATTTCCTGAGAAAATAATCGGGTCAGAAGGTGCAGGGTGGCACAATAGACCCTGTAGAGTGCAAAATGCATGTTCCCCGAACCAGTCCCGGGAGCCCAAAAGACTTCTTGCATTTGCAACGATTTTTCATTTGCAGCTCTGGGCGTTTTCGGGCACTAAACTTCCATTTGCACTGCAAATTAACCGAAATTTGTGCAGGGCTCCTCCGCGGGGAGCGGAGGGCACGTTCTTGGACTTGTACAACACTTCGTCTTTACGTGACCGCTTTACTCGTGCCACTTAACGACCAACTCCTTAGTCCTTTCTGCAAATGCAAGTCAGGCCAGGCCACCGACGAGAATCCTTTCGAATTCTGAAGAAGCTACACACGTCCGCTGCATTTGCTATTCCGTGCATCGAAGGAACATGGCTCCTTTTTCTGTTGCAGCCCGACAAAACGAGGATATTTGAAGAAAAGCTCACGAACAGAAATACGGAGAAAATTTTTTAAAATATTTTTTCATGTTGCTCGCAAGAACTTTTCAATTGTTTGTTTAATGCGTTCTTTGTATGCCGGGGCGGTTCCGTGTCGGCGTTGATTTATTTAATCAGAGGAAAGAGCTATGGTTTAGATTTTTAGAGCACTTTTAGCAGACGATTTGGAGAGTTTTCGAGGGTTAATCTACAAAGTTTCTGCGGTAAATAGCAAAAGTAGCACTTTCAAGTTTAAGAAATTGTATAGAGACTTTCTTAGAAAGTTTACTTAATAATAAAATTAGGAAGATCTCTAGAAATATATTCAAAATGTATCTCTTTTATAAGAGACGTACAATAGAACAGTGATGTTAAAAGAACTCATCCAAGAAGAACTTACAATTTCTTCTATTAAAATATGGCAAAAGAGAAAAATCAGTTAAAACACAGTTCTTTTAATTTAATAATTTTATATACTACCTATAATTTTAATCATATACTTATATTATATAATTTTTAAAAGATTTTTTATTATTATTTTTCAGCACAACATAATATGGTAAGTACCATTGTTTAATTCATTTTCGCCAAATTTCCTTAAAGTATCAATTACGAAATTACATTCAGTAAAAAAGTCTTCACGAAACCTCACATAAAAAAATGTCTCCACATTTGAAAAATATGAATTTCAATTGAAAATATTATTTGAAAGATGGAGCTGATTTAAAAAGAGACTATATTTTTTTACCAATTTACTTTACTTTTATTTATTTAATCTATGTAGTACAATTTGAAAGTCAAAATGATTTAGTTATGTAATCAATATACTCAAATATGTTGTCGTGTAACAAAACTCATAGTACATATACGACTATACGTTAAGTTCCCTATCTCCAAAACCTAATTATGTTCGTCCTTGTTTTCTTCTAGATCAGATCTTTTTATTCAATTTTTAGCTTTGGCGAATACATATACATACATACAGAAAAGTTTAATTTCAATTTTGTCGAAATTAATTAACTAGAGCTAGATCCAGAGATTTATAAGATTTTGACTTACGGAAAACTATTTAATTAGGTTCTGTACGAGCAAGCGAACAGAAGTTGGAGAAGAAATAAATCCCTAATTGTGAAAGTTTTATCAACAAAAAGTAGAGAACTTGAATAGGTTATGGGAAATGGGAAAACCTTGTGGTGAAGGAAAGGTTTGACTTTGAAATTTTCTTTGCAAATTTCTGTATTTTAATTTCTCCTGAATAGAATTTATGCAAAAACTGCAGGAAAACGCACTGGAGTATGTTAACTAGCAAGAATAAAATAATACTGGTTCGGTTGAGACTTGGTGGGTATCTCCATTTGTAACTATAAGGAATCAAAATTGCAGAATTGTCTCAGGAATTCTTTCAAGAAGTAATACTGAATATACGAATTTAAATACATGAAAAAAAATAATTGAAATGGCTTTAAACCCAATGTAAATGATTGAACTAAGCGATGTTTTTGAGAAATTTAAACTAATTAATGAGTTTTGTGGTTAGGTTATAAAAATAATGGAGGTTCTATTCATAACTTTATTCGTAGTGGGTTTTGTATTGCGTTGATGGCTTTTTGAAACTGCAAAATTAAGGAAAATTTGATTGTTTTAATAGCATTGTACTCCGAAATTTCGAAAATTAAAAGCAATTTTTATGGTTATCGCAGCATAAGAACTTTGTTTGTAGGCACCCTCGAAGGAGTATAAGCTGCAAAAGCATTACGTACGCCAGGTATGCACCCGTTGTCCAAATAAAGGCAAACATTTTCTCAAACAAGCATACGATCTAAAAATACACTGGCAAGCGGCAATTAGCTAAGTAATCATAACCATAGTCATAATCATAAACAATTCAATTCAATTACGGGCGTTGCGAAGCAGAAACCAATCTTTGAGTGTAAAGCCAGGTGAACTTTAGTACTTACGGTTGCGGGCGTTTATTACGGAAATAAACATACCTGGAAAATAAAGAGAAAACTGAGCTTAGAAAGGTCGAGACCTTGCAGCAAATTGAGGGCTGGGGATGAAGTGAATTTTCGTGCAATTTTTGTTTGCTTTTTAGACCGGCAAGCTGTGACTCTTGAGCGATTTTAAAATGAGTCTTCTCCACCTGAATGAGTCCGCGAAAATTTGTTACCCGAAAGGGTGGGTGCTTCAGGTGACAAGCAGGTGGAACTTTTGCGCGACAGAAGCAAGAGCATTCATTTGCACTTAAAAGGATTTCTGTCCGATAAATTACATTTCCACTTCTCGAGGTGGAGATTTAAGGAATGGGGCTCCATTCTCCTCAGAGCGATAAATCTGTGCGGTGGTGCAAATGCTCCAGGAGCACGCTCTGATTTATTTCATTATTTCACGTTAGGCTGCTGCCGTTGGAAACAGACGACAAGTAACAAAACCCCAAAAGGTGTAACAAATCTGGGCGTGATTCATGGGCAATTTCGGTCATTTGGGGAATTAAGTTGCCGCGAAAATCCTCGAAAATCCGGGCCAAACACGGCGCTCCAAAGACCAGCCTAAGCCCTGTCCCTCCGGAGCACCCACACATGACCCGGGGACAATATAAGTGATAATTTTGGATGTTCGTGGCCGGTTATTGTTGCGGGGGGTGGTTTAATAAAATCGGCCCTGTGGGATCCTCGGCCACCGCAACATGGGACAAGTTGTTTAGAAGCAAGGTCAGGGCAGACGCTCGGGGCGGAAGTTATCATAGCATGAGGTCGCTTCCACTCCCATCCCGCAGGCATAAGCAGACCTCACACATTCGAAATAAATTCATCGCACATAAAAGTGTCACTTTTGGGACGTGAAGATCCTCCCGTCCCGCCCCACCCTCGCCCCTTCACCCTCAGGATTTTGCTCGGGAGTCGCGGGTTTTAATTATTCAGCAGCTTTCACTTTTAATTGCGGTCGTTTTTTGTGTCCCGAACAGCACAAGTGGATTAAATGTGATTGTTCCACTTGGGAAACGACTTGCCCATTAAAAAGTGGGTGGCGCTAAGGACCTTTTAGCCAAACTGGGCCACTGTTTTGTTTTGAAAAGGGGCCTTTCTGGCGCAATTTATTTTATTTTGGATGCATATGTTGTGGGTTTTCGCGATTTTTCATCCTATTACTTCGTTACTTCTCTCGAACCCGGAGGTTTTTGGTCCTTTTTCATTTAATTCTCTAAAGTAAGATTGGCAAAATAGCCAACACGTGGACTATTTATTAATAAATCAGGCAAGCGTGACTTTATTCATTCATAAAATTTCAGTAGGAAAAAAGATAATTAGTAGGCATTAGATGTAATGCTCACCATAATATTAATTGCAAGCGTGTTCCTGTTTAGTAGAATCCCTAATGTGTATAGGTACAATGAAACTACGATTTATGCTCAGAGGGAAACAATAAAAACAGTTTATGATGCGTAATTTCACAAATAATTATGTAATAGAACTGGAAATAATACTTGCGGGATGTATTTAGGTTCAGTAATTTAAGCTAATATTAGAATTTTATGTTTAGTAAATATGTGGTGGACGACATGTGCGAAGATTAAAATGATAATGCTTTTTTTCTATTAGTTATATTAATTAATGGATATGGTTAAGGTGTGTAAATCCAATTGGGCAGTAAAATGAATAATTTGATAGTAATGCGCACTGTAATTTTTATGCTATGGAGCTATTGAATTTCATATCATTACGCCCAAATAACCCAATGAAGCCAAAAAAGGTTGCAAGCCATATTTCGTAAACCGCAAGCACGCTATCTCCACGCAACCTAGGGCTCCTGCGTTAAATAATATATGTATAAGATTATGCAACAGCAGATATTGATTTGAAATTATAAATTTAAATATTTACTCTTTTATTTCAAATATTCAAAACGTTGCAAATATAAATAGTCTCTGTGTAGATACTTCTTTTCGTTAAAATACTTAAACAAATAATTTTGCAAGTGTTTACTACCCAGAAAGTTCTCATCCGTAAAATTTTACAAAGTTTTCCAATGAGTTAAATACTGAAAACCCTAAATATTTCTCATACCAGTGCACAATTCGAAAATCCCTAAGTCAATAGACAATGGAACCCAAAGTTTTGCCACTGTTTATACAATGGTTTGCCTTTGCTCAACCACCCACAAACAGTCCCCTGTCACCTGGCATTGAATAAAATACAAAATATATGCTCCCCCGCACTCTCAGCCCGACCGGACCGTAGCCTTTTCATGGAAAACAACTTGCATAAATAAATGGAAATTTTGGAAAGTATCCAAAAATGCCTGTCCACCCTTCGATCCTGCAAATTAGGCCATTACACGTAGAATCCTTTCCTCACGAAGACATAGGGCTGGACTGAAAATTATGCAATCATCTAGGCAGTGCATATTCTAAAAACTGCTTGGACCGCACTCGACCTGAGGAAGAACTTCTCATGAACGGCTCCATTAAGCTATCCGAGAATAATTTAATCGGACCGATGAATGGACCCGGCCCCGTCAGGGCTCAGCCCCAGCTCAGTTTCAGTCAAAAGCTGCAAAATCAATGAGCCCCTCGCAGAGCGGCCAATAAAGTTCACGGACATGTAGGTCACATTGGGGACCAGCTGCTCCAAGGAATGGGGCTCGGGCTCCGTATATTTACGAGGCGCCCCATCCCCGCTCTTGTGGCATCCTCTCGTGTTTACATAACCGGGGCACGGGAGTATGACGGAAAACGCCTTCCGGCAGCCAACTCTGCGTTTGATCCCCGGCCGGGGTTTGTTTTAAACGGTCGCCCTTCCCAAAAGGGGGCTCCTTCGGGGGCAAGGTAATGGGGCTTTTGTGTTCGCATCAGCTTTTGTCTGAAAACACCTTTCCCGCATTTGGAACACCTGTCAATACTCCTTCCTTTACGTACGAATTGATGGATATATTTTTTTGTCCAATGAATAATTGATTTACTAGCTTAGACCCAGCTGAGCACCCTGCGGGACCCGGGAGATGCTTTAAAATTCCTTTTCTTTATTCAAAATGAGGGATATCAGCGCTTTTTTCGAGTAAATAATTCACCCGGCACTGTCACTGGGCGCGTGCAGGAGCAAGGACAAATGTATGTTTGCCCCTCAACTGCTGGAGTTCATATGCTAATTAACCCCGTTTGGGGATTTACATAAACCCAGCGATTATCCGACGGATTTTGTACCGTTTCAGCCTTTTTTCACGGGATAAAGCGGTCGCAGTAACTCCAAACGAATGAATAGCACCAAAGCGCTCATTGGGGTCAATTAAAATGAAAAAAATATTTGTACAGGGGGTTGAATGGTGACTATAAACTGGCGGGATTTTTTTTTTATCAAAAAGGGCCCGAACAATGCACCGCGTGAAGAAAGCGGCATTATGACGCAAAAGGTTTGCGGAGACGATTTCAATTTACGGCTCCTTTTACCCAAAATTTTGCATAGTCACCTCGTTGCACCTGTGGGAGGCATCTTTATTTGTTCTCATTTCTTTTTTATATTAAATTTTGACGAATGGGTGGTTTGCAGTGTTAATGGTCCTCGCATTAAATGCAAAACCTGGGGTATTTTCTTTTTTAAATAAATTTTCCATGGAGTACCCTCTAGCGCAGGACCAAGTGTGGAACACTGCGAGGATTTCTGTGGCTGGTTTATTTTTATAGGGTCGGGTTGGGTTGGGGCTTGTTGGCGCGTGTGATTTTCATGGGTTCTTCCCCGAGGACGATAGGATTTAAAGGATTAAGCCCGCTTCTCTCATTTCCCTGGTTTTTATTATTCTAAGGACCCTGAGTGTCAGCTCGGGGAGAATTTCCGACGTGCTGATAAAAATGCAACTCACGCCAGTATTTACGCGGTTGCACCACTTCAAGCTAATTTTACCGCCAAAGTGGACTCACCGACGAACGTGCTCTTCTCTGCAAGTTATACCAGTTTTCGAATATTTGCACTTTTCACGGTGAAAAGTGTTTGTTTTTCGTGTTTTCCTGAGGTGAAGCTGAAGGGAGGCTTATGGATAGGTTGCCGTGTTGGTTCAGGCATTTTGAATTTTTATGCACGCAATTATACAAGGAAATAGGATTTTAAGTCTCGTTGTACACGGGATTTAAAGTACTTAGTTGTTATAATAGTTTGTTTGGCAAGGTTGCTACACTATCAGATTATTTATTCACTCCATTGTCGAAATTGTTGCTTTTGAGGAGGTCTTTTATGACCCTGCACACTTTGAGCTGTATCCATATATTAGTAGATGTTAATATCAAAGAAACAATATTATTAAAATTAAGGAGTCAAACCACATTAAGCGGATTGAAAAATCGGTTTTCTTTTATTTCATGAATCGTCAATAAAACAGCTCAAGAATATGTTGCTAAAGTTTCAGAAGGAAATTGGAATTCTTTTCCTTGCAAAGTTAAACGCGTCATTTTCAAAATATCATTTTTTCAATTTACGGGAATGATAACTCAAAAAAATAATTTATCGATCATTTTCAAAAAGTCATTTTAATATTTACTAATTTTATTTGCAAAAGGTACAAAAAAGTGGTGAAAATTTGTATTTTTTAACCCTTTAAAAAAGTACAGTTTAGTTCATATTTATATTCCTGGACATCTTGTTAATAATTTACACAAATTAGTTTTTTGATTTCCTATAAAAATTACAATCTGCAACAGTTAGCTGATACAGTTCGTGCTGATGGGCGTGTTTAAGGGCTTGTGCAGGAAGTGATTCAGAAATTCAAGATAATTGCTCATTCTCGGAAATTGGTCAACGAACTCATGCAAGCCATTAAAAAAATAGAATCAGGGAGTGTTCTTTACTTCTATTTCGAAAGTTAATATTTATCTTCAAAATTAGGTATACTGCTGCAGAAACAATTACTGATATTTTAATTTATTGAAATGGGGTTAATTAAATCCATTAGCTGCATGAACCTACATATGTACATATATGCAATTAAAGCCCCTTGAAGAAATAAATTCATATTTCTTCCAAATTGAAGCAAATTTTTCCCAATTAGTACAGTAGATAGTGCGACTGAGAAATGACAGATTTATGTCGCTAACAATTTGCGCTAATGAAGGATTGAGGCGTGGTAATTAGAATTATCACGATAATTAAACTGCCACCGAGCGTGCACCTAGACGAGGGCAGGGAACAAAACCAGAGATCCCACATGCAAGAAAGCCCGGCTCGAGTTCGTGATTAGTGGGATTAATTACAAGAAGTTGCTCCTCGCTGTCGGTTATTACAATATTAAGAATGATGGATGATGGCAGGTGTGCGGCCGGGCAACTCTGCCGCAACCTGGCCCAAAAGGTGCCTTCACGGTGCCTTCGCGGTGCCTTGGCCTTCTCGGGCTCCGAGCAGCTTCTGCTGCAAGCAGCCAGTTCCTTTTCTTTCAAGGCGAACTTCTTTTGAGTAAATTCGCAAAATGTGGATTTTAATGAACGCTCCCGGGCGGGTAATTTCACCAACCCTTGAATACATTAGTTGATGTGGGTGGAGCAGCTCCACCTGGTTGGTAACGAATTGGATTTTGAGTCGTCCAAAGTGAAAGAGAAATGAAAAAATAAACAAAATAAAAAAAATATTGTAACGAGCAACATGGCAAAAGTGAAGTTGCTCTCTAAATCCGTTTATGGCCCTTGGAGTTAGAAGGGCCGCTACCGCCAACCCAGCGCCAATAAAAGCGGTTGAGGGTGTGAGGTTGCATAACCTGATCCTGGGGCAGAGGACAGAATTGCAGGGTACTTCTGCGGGTTGGCTTCCCACCAATCTTTGCCTTTTGCGGCTCAAATCCATGCCAGGGCAATCCGAGCAATGATATCATGTCTCCGGGAAATATGTTTGTGCTCGTCGAGAGCACTTCATGTGTAACGTGCGATAACGAAAATCTCGCTGAATTCATATAATGAAATTCTGGAAATTCTGTGCGGAGTACCCCGCGGCCGCCAACAGCCCTGCACCCTGCAGTGCCGTATTATGCTCCAAAGTGGCGGATTGCGGGGTTGCCCGAGGTTTCCCGTAGTTGCCGAGCAACATGCCTTAATTGCATTAGGGCTTCAGATGAAATGAAATTCAATAACTCAGCGTCGTCGTTTCGTTCGCCTATGCCAAGTTTGTGCCCTCGTTAGCATTTCAATTGCACCGCTTTTGATTAATGTTGAGCAACTTTCCGAGCAATTTGGGCAGCTCTCCCATGCATAGGGCTCTAAACTGCCCCATCCCCCCCACTAGAGCAATCGTTTGTCTACATCATTTTCAGGTGAATGGGAAACGCTCGACTTGAGCTTTAGCAGATAAATTCGATTTTGTATCAATAAAATTTTTGCACGACAAGGGAGAGACAAATGTAATCAATTACGAGCTGATAAAAGTGAAAGTTGCATCATCAATCACAGGCTTGGGCTGAGGATTAACCACCTCGTCCTAAGCACCGGGCGAATTTAGAGCACCAATAACATCCTGATGGGCTCCGGGAACACTCCCGGGAAAACAAGGAACATGGAAGCACGGCCTATACAACAACGAGCAGATCAGTCACGGTGACAAGGCCCCACTGGGTAGTAATCTACGTTTTCCAGCAGGAGGCTGCAGGAACCGAATTTAATTAGATTTCCTAATTGAAACGATAATGCCTACAATGGTGCTGCTCGGGGAGTGGAGCCCATCGAACAGATTAAGCCCCTCTGGCTGTTAGTCGGGCTCCACTCAGCCGTTCATAAAATCTTAAAACATGCCAGAGGAGCACCCATTCAAAGGATCGCTTCGAAGCCCCCCGATATCGGGAATTGCTTCTGTTCCCTCGGGCTTTTTATGGGGCACTCGAACTTCCACCCATTTTTACTTATACATATGTATATGTTTTTTTTTTTTTGACTCCAAAATCGATATGCATAGGTGACATTGTAATTGCCTCAAAAGCGAGGTGGAACGGCGTTTAAGGGACTGGTTGCGAGGAGCCCCAAGTGCCCCAAGTCTTTTGTCGTTGCCATGCCTCGGGGTAGCGCGCCTAGAGAGGGCTCAGCCGCGAGAGGTAATGGCACTTTTCTGCCTTTTTTTTGAGGGAACCTCGGCTTTTGTCGCCCGGAGTGGAAATAACTCGCAATTTGTTAGAAGTCTTTAATGGAGTTGAACCGCCAGAGTGGGGTAAATTGGTTTAGAAGCCAATAATCGCTCCGATCGTATAGGGAGGTTTTGTTTTCGATACACTTCGATTTACTCGACTTTTCATGCGATTCTGATTTCTTTAAGGATGAGGGAAAGTCGTATTTTGTTTTGAAATCTTACCATAAAGAGATCAATGTTGGATTAGAATTTGGACTGAGTTAAAGGATTATCGTTTCATAACAGTTATTTTTTAGGATTATAGAAATGAAACAATCAAAAATGAGAAGGTTTACAAATTTAAAATTTTTTTGTCATGGGTGCAGGTGTGTTTCTAGGCCTATAACTCCTATATAACACGCCATCCTATGACACGGTTTCGCTTTTACACGATAAGAAAATTGCGGAAACCCTCGCATAACACGGCAACCTAATAGACATGGTTTCATTCTAAAATTGTAATGAAATTGCGGAAACCCTTGTATAACACTGTTACAAAATTAAATTACGCATTATGCTATAGTCCGCACACGATTCATAACTGAATTTATAGACCCAAAAATAAAGTTAAATTCAGGAAATATTTACTTGCATTATGATAATGAAACGTCGTAAGAATAGAGTTAAACAGTGACGCAGTTTTGCTCGATATGGGTGAAGCTCTAAATTTTTTATGTGCTGCTTACTGCGCTTTACCTACAGTAGATTTAGTTCTAGTACTGAATCTAATATAACACGGCATTTTTTATGAACAATATTAAAGCAATATCCATTTTTTTTTAATCAGTTTTCGAGCCAGTAATTAAAACATACATTAAATTATCATAGTCTATGAATCGTTATGGCTTTATAAAATCCGTAATACTTACATATACATATGTACGTCTTAGTCCTAGTTCTTTTAGCCATAAGTTGTAGATAAGTTAAAGGCCTTGTCATGATTTTTGAGATATGTATTTGTATAGCGTAACCAGATCATCATTAAATAACATGCGCTTTATGAACATGTTGTCACAGAATGTTCTGGCAAGTAATGAAAGGACATCTTTTATTACTTGATTCTTTGATGTGAGTCATATTTCATATCGAGCCGTCATTGAGTGACATCCAGTGTTTGCGAAAAGCTTCCTGCGGAGGCTCAGCGGAAATCGGGCGAGGGGGTAGGGGGGTATGACTCGTCTTTTGAACCGCCTCGCCTCGATATGAAGTCACATTTGCGAAAATCGTAAACCAAACTGGCGCCTCGTTTCGTCTACATCGCGACTTGAGGCGGGGGGAGTTTGATTAATCGATTCTCCCAAACTTTTATGTTTTTATGTTTTGGTAAACCTTTTCATGCTTTTAACGGCAGTAAAGCAATCTTCCGAAAAATCTGCACACAAAAAAAAATAAAATAAAACATTGAAATTTTTCGCAACGGTGCGGTACTGCAAGTTTTGCGGTAGCAGCGCTTGTTACCCCCACCTTCCGTGGGGATAAACAAGTCGCTCAAACACACCCCCGCCGCTATCTTGGCCTTCAACTCTGGCGGAAAAGCATTTTTCCATGTTACGTGTCATAAAGAGAATTTCATTTTTCCCGGCTCGTCGAGCAGCCACCGAACATTTTTCGGTTAGTTACTGGAGCTACGGCGGTAGCACCTACGTTTTCCAATTAAATTTTGCTCGTTCGAGCCGCGTCCCGCCGCCCGCCCCGGGGATCGTGCTCCAGTACCAGCCTTGCGCCCTTCCGGGGAAGGAAGTACCTCGCGAAATTTATTCATTTTTCCGCTGATTTAATTTAGCCATCAGTCACGAAATGGAAGTCATTCTGCCGCGAGCGAGAACATTTCCCTAAAATGAAACTCGACGAGGGGGCCTCTGAGACGTTCCGTCGAAATTATTTTTAATAATAATTAGCCTGCCTCGCGGCTGGGATGCAGAGGTCTGTTTGTATTTTCCCGGAAATTCCTGAAAATTTCCCATAATTCCCATAATTCGCTCAAGTAGGCCTATTTGAATGGCTCGCGCTAATTGTTCATGGTTCGGCGCTCGCCTCCTGCGCGTTTGCGGCGCCCGAATGCGACGATTTTCGCGTCCGCGTCCTGAGGGAATGGGTCTGGACTGGTCAATAATTTTTGGAAATTGCTCAACAGTTTCGGTATTTGCTGCCAAACGAGATAATTCGAGATGCGACAGGACTCGACTGTCGCTGCAGTTTTAATCAGGCATAATTGCTATCGATTTAAGGCCGTGAGGGTTGCGGCGCTGTCGTCATGAAATTGTCCCCGAGAACGCAATTAGCAGGTGAGTGCCAATTCGTTGATGGGATGCGCGGGCACCCAAAGGATTTGCTATTTTTTCAGCCGACAGAGTGCTTGTTTTAATTTTTGGCGCCGTTGATAGAGCTGTGGGCTCTTTTGATGGATCGCTGTAATTAACTTTTAAACTTTAAATGCCTTTTTTGACCCAGCCTTTTAAAATGTTTACTTAAGCGCCAATACAGTTGTCTGTTTTGTTTCGACATTAATTAAGCAAAATTTGGTATATAAAATTTTACACTTTTTACTTTTTATCATAGATGTTTTCAATTTTTTTATTTTATTAAATAAAACGAATTATTTGTAATGGACGAAAAAGTTACGTTTAGTTTGCTTTTATTTAGTTATGGATCAAATTTGCAACTTGTGTAAATGTATAGTGATAGTGACAGTTTCAGATCATTTAATAAAATTTCGTAAATGATTTTTAAAAAGATATATTAAAAGATTTCGTCTACATTGTCTTAATTCGACAAGTATAGTTTTCATGTCAGAAGATATGTTATATTTAGTTCAAGCCTTTGTAAACCAATTAGAAAGTATAATTTATCTAAGCTTAGCGAGTTAAAAAGTTAATTAAAATCAAGTTTAATTATTAGGTCTTAAGACATCTGCATTGTCAGGGTTATTAAAATTCCCTGCTGCCTTAATTGCATCCCGGAAGAAATTAAAGTTAAATGAGCCATGAACCCGACGCCTTTCGCTCAAAGGCGTTCATCCCGAAAGCTATAAATAATAAGAAATGGCCATTCGTCCTTGAGCGCACTCCCACACAGCTCCTGCAAAGGAGTCCCCTCCCGTTTTCTGCATCAAAATCCGATCCAACCCCACTCCTCCCGCGCGAGGCCTTCATTCATCCCGGCAGAATGGCTTTTCAGAGCATCATCAAAAATTAAGGAGCGCCGAAGAATAAGCAAACAAATGGCGAAAAATAAATAGGAGTGGAATAAATAAAAACAACAACCCTTAGCGCGGAGGGCGGTGGAGGGGTGTGTTTAAGGAGTGCTTTTCTGCCCTTGCCCTTTGGCTGCTCTGCTCTCCTCCAGGGCAGAAATTGGCCTCTTACAGCAGAAATACTGCCGTCGTCTTTTTCCTCGGATGGAATCCTTTTGCGTGAAGATAAAAAATTCCTTGGTTTTAGGAATGCGACGCGCAGGGTGTGAGGACAAGGCGGAATCGGATGAGGAAAAGTTAATTATAATTTAATAGCTATAAATGTAGCCCTTTGGCGGAAAGCCATGATAAGCCTGGGAAGTTGCTTTTTCTTAAGCAAGCTGGACTACGACGTTAGTGTTAAGTAAGGGCAGCTACTTTTCAGTAAAACTTTTATTTTTAACTCACATTCTGACGCAGAGTACTTTTTTTGGATGAACAATTTTATGTTTAACTGATAGGAAAAATGTCTGCTATCACATCAGCAGTAAAAGCCTTTTTATGTTATAAACTGGTGTGGCTAAAAGCCTCAATTAAGTAGTTGGACTTTGTCATGAACTTTGCCCCGTTTGGACTCGTAAAAATATCTTCTATCCCTTGACGACGTGAGTTGTCTTTTTATTGGTGATAATATTTTTTTTATATACCTGGGTACAGCTGTCGCAGTGTGACAGTCAATTTGAATGAAAATGTAGGACAACTGCTTTATGGACATCTCCGACAAGAGAATGTTATCTTTATAAAAATCATAAACAGTGGACAGAAAATTAGAGATAAGTTGTGGGATTTCTAAATCTACGAAATAGGTAGATATTTTTTGAGAATAGGATTTCGGATATACTTTAAAACTTTCTTAAGAAAATGTTGTTTTACTAGAGAAAATACTGTAATTTTAATAACTTTTTTTACGCTTAGCTTCTCATATCAATTAAAAAAATAAAACTTCTGTGGGTAATTTTGGGTACTTTTAATTTTACTTTCAAGTAAATTGAACCAAATTGAAAATGTTAAAGCTGCCTTATTGAAAGAATCATGAGGTATCGCACCGACTTTCTAATTACTATGTTACTTTGAAGTCTTGGTTGTTAAATAGTCAACACCATCTGCAAATTTCATATTCAAGTATGACCCAAGTAGCTAACTTTAATCATCAAATCCTCCAATTTACAAACAACAGGGATCTCCTTCGGAATCCCAAATCCTGAGTATAATGCCCTAAAAGGAATTATGTCTCACCTTCAAAACAATCAACCTCCACTTTGAGTGAGAGGAGTTGCAAGCAAACAGGTAAAGTTCCTTATCGACATGGAGGACTTCCTTTTAATTAAAATTTTCCATTAAGTGACCTAATTCATGAAAATTAATTGCTTCTACGTTGTGTAATCAATAAAGTTGCATTGGCAGAACTTCATCTGCAGCTTAAGCCACGCAGAGAGGCACTTCTGCACGTCCAATTCTGATAATTTCAGGTAATTTCCGCAAAAATTAGAAAGGATGTCATTAAAATATTGCCACAGTCTGTTTAATTGCTTCTTTTCCTGTTGGCAACTAAGCCGTTTTCCGGCCGATAAAGATTGCCTCCCCGCACCTTCCATCTTCAATTTAAGATGCAGGGGTGGAATGTGTCGCCAGCTCGGGCACAAGCCGCAACTCAGCCCCAACAGATGCAAATTTAATGATGAGTACTGTGAACATCACGCGGAAAAGCGGTAAACTCGCGATGCAAAAGAGCTAAGCTTGAGAAAAAATGATAATAAGTTGGTGAGAGAGAAGGAAACTTTCGCAGCAATTTTCATTTTGCAAAAAAAAAAAGGAATATTTTTTCTTGAGGAGCCGTACCGTCTTTGGTAGGAAGGGAACGCGGCGCCGGTAATAGAGCCAAGGAGGAGTGGAGCAAAATACTTAAGATCTTGGCGGATGTTTCTGTGAAAGGCACAAATTGGTTCAAGTTGTTTCGTAACAAAATGAACAAATGGCAGTTGGGGATGCGGGAAAACAAGGACACTGCTTCAGGGTACTGGAGGTGCTATTGCTTGAAGAAAACCTCGCCCTTTTCAGATGAAGGAAACACTGAAGCTGAGGACCCTACTTAAGAAAGATGCTTTTCGCTCGTCAAAGAAATGAAATTGGGGCTGGTCCTTTACGAGGCACCTTAAGGTCCGGGGAAAATGATTTTGCTTTTCCTTATTAAGAGGTACCCGGATAACCTCGGTCTCAGGATACGCAAATTGTAATAAATTTCAACCAAAAGTGCTCTCGCGAGTCATTAGAGTAGTTTTTCTTTAACGAAATGAAGAAATAACGAGGTCATGGTAAAAAGCGTTACTAAGTTTGGAGACGCAAATTAAAGATAAGACTAGTATTAGTCAAATAAATTATTTTATATGTAGGTATCCGATTTATCTGGGTTTTAAATCATTGCGAATTTTCAATGCATAAAATGACACCTTGTTTGCTAAAATGCGATAAGTATATACTTTAGGAGGTATGAGGGAACAGATGAACATAGACTGCTTAAATCGTGACCTTCTTTGCTTTTACCGTAGTCGGGTAAACAGTATGAAAGGAAAAAATAGAGATTTCTATGTTAAAGGCATAATTATGAATTATATACTATACAAAATCCGAAACTCTTACCAAAGTCTCATAATACGTACTGTGTAATTTGATAAAACAGAGTAGCAAGAACCTCAATGCTAAAAGAATTTTCAATTAACTTAACAACGCATGCTAACTATTTGGAAAATCTAAATTGCTGGACTATAACAAAAGCTAAATCCTTGCTAACAATCTACATATGTTTTCGTAACCTCTCATCGCCAATTCGCCTCCATTTAGGAACATTTGAGGCACTTAATCCTTAATCCCATACGGTTCCATAAGCCCGTACAAATTGCAAATGCCAAGTGGCCCAATGAGTAATATTTCAATTGAGTGATTAAGCCAGGCCCTAGTGGGCAGCCTTGGGCCTTCCGTCAGAGCGGCTAGCGTGCATATGCGTCCTGTGGGTGCGTTCTGGGGATCAAAATGTATAGGGCCCTACTTCCTGCAGGACTCGGCCCTTATTCCATGAATGTAGGGTTTATTGTCGCGGCCCACCCGAGCGAGAGGGACAATTTATTAAATGTGTTGTATATGAAAAATGAGCCCGTCCCTAGCTCGAGTGTTTTAAAGCGCTGCTTGGTTAATGTAGCGAAAGAAGAGAAAGTCCATAAAGTTGGCAAACTCCTGGTGATTTATGATAGCCAGGTTCAGCAACAACAAAGTTAAAATAGGAAAAAAAAGTATACAAAAAAAAATACAGGAGGAATTCAAAAAGTTGTTTAGCAAAGTTCCTTTCTTGCGCTACAACCGCAAGCGTTGTATTAATTGATGGCTACAGAGTGCGGATGATGGAATGGTGACTCTTGCACAATTTTCCTCCTCCGTCTACCTTGAGTTTGGCGTATCAATTAAACACACCTTGTGGCATGACGTGCGCTTCAAAGTCTTAACTTTTGCGCTAGAGAGAGACCTGCTGGTGGCAAACATTTTTTCACGTGTCATAAAACTTTGCTTCAAACTTGAGTACTTTCGAGGGTGGCGGATGTTTTAAGCTCTAATGAAGTGATAACGAGGGCTCTTGCTTCATGAACGAGTCCTCTATAAATTTTAACTCCATAGGTCTTCTTAAGCGGTTTAAGACAACAATTTTTCCCTTGGATGTCAGGAAAATATTTTGCTTGAAAGGATTAGTTACGAAAATATAGTTTTTTTTACCCTGTGAGTGTCTTCTGATAAAATTAAATTTTAATTTTATGTGATAAAATATTTTCCTCTATATAAGAAATACCTCAGAAAGTAATTATACTTTGTGGATTATCTTCATTCTACACAACCAACTAATACTTGTTAGATTTAAGATTTAAGTGAAATTGTTTTAGTTTACGTATAACTGACTAAGTATTATAATACATATTTTGAAGCAAAAAAACATGGAAAAAATAATATGGTAATTTCTGTTGTATCCAGAGCGAAAATCGATCATGGTTGATTTAAAAAAGTATTTGTGTCAAGCTAATATAATTTTAATTAAAATCAAGAATTTCGAGTCAAAAATTTAACAAAGCCTATTGTAATTTTTTTTTCAGTGAACACATTTTTCAATTTTTTCCATTGTGTTCAACCCTTTGTTTATTATTTAATCGGGTGTGTCAATGAATATTTTACAAATAAGAAACTTACTTTTAATTTCTTTTATATTTTCATTGATCATCTGTAAATTTGGTAAAATTAGTTTCGAAATTGAAATGGGTATCCTAACAAATATAACGAATGCATTTTTTAGGGATTTTGTATTTTTGAACGTACATATTATATATAGTACAAACTTTCCAAAAGGCAGTCTATAAATGAAATCGATGAAATTTCAGGATGTAATAAAATCTTGGAAATTAGATAGCTACTCAAATTAAATTTCGAACTCGGGTCATAAAATTTAATTTTTATATAGGACGATGGTTACACGTACACAGTCAAATCTCCACAATTCTACAGAGCAGAAAGAAATGTAAATTTAAGTGTTAATAAAAATTATATCGATAATTTAATGAATTGATTTTCTGTATTTTGTTCTGGACACATGCCTTATTTGAGGAAAAAACAGAAAAATAAAAATTGAAAAAGATTTAAACAAAATCTGCGAAATATCAGAAAGAAATTATGTCAATTGAGACGTTTCGTGCGACCATAAAAACGCTTCCAGTGGTAAAGCATTTTCCAAAATGCTCATTAATTTTTACGACACGTTTTATGATTTACCCTCCCTAAAATGAAAGATGAACATAAGAGGGGCGAGACATAAATATTTCGTCATAAAATGGAGAAATTCCAAAACCCCCAGGGCAACATAGGTGGAAATCCTATGCTCAAGTGGATCCTTTGCGAAATGACTCGCACCTAGAGAGGGGTGACTTTGGGAGCGACCCGGAGGTGCGAGCGAAATTTTCTCGCATTATGTAAACGACTAAATTTTCTGGAAATATTCCTGGGTACTACGAAGGTTGTTATCTGAGCTGACCTTTGATATTAACCCAAACGAAGGTCGTTACTGCCAGGGTGCTTTTGGTTTTTCGCTTTTACTTCTTTTCGGGGGTAGCTCGTTTGTGCAGGGGTTTATTTTCCTACACTGTAATATCACTTTCACATGTTTACACTGCAGCACCCTGAGAGTGAACTAATGGCTAATTCAACTCCTAGTGGAAGGCAGATAAGCTTTTCTTAAAAGGCACCCAAGTTCTTTTCTCTATCATTTGGTGAATTTCATGATTACGGTTTTTATTGTAATGTTCAGCCTCAGCCCTATGGGTACTTTTAGGCAACTCGTTCTATGGCAAAATAGTTATTTTTTTTTGCTTCTGGATTAGCAAAATAGGAAAAATCCGAAGATAGGCCAGTTTTATTGTATTGTACCTACTATTTCATGTGTGTTATGCAAAAGGAACCATGACTGTTTTATTGGTGGTCTTTTACTATATTTCGTATCCCTTTTTCGTATTACTCATTTATTTTTTCCCGCTAGGAAAATTGTAGCTTGAGTAATTTTGAAAAGCGCATTGGGGTCAAGATCATACCCTCGGGTATTCCGTAATTTAACGAGAACGTAACTTTTGTTCCTATTTTAGTTGTCTCCACATTTCCAACAACTCCAACTGAACATAAAATTGGATTGAATGCGATTCTCGAATGTAACTTAATCCCATCAGGCAGGCAGACGTTTCCATACAAAATTTTAATAAGCTCATTTTCATTCATATCATATTCTTGAAAAATTCATCCAAACTCCTCTCAAACATGCAATTGAATTCATTCAACTTTTATACTTTGTCTACAAATTTTGTGGTAGATTCATCTAGAGACGTTGGCAACCAATGTACAAACCAAAATTGTATATAATAAATATATATTTTTGGTTTCTGAGGACGGCAGAAAGGGTACGGTACAGCGCTATATATGTATTCTAGTAATATGCAAATCAATAGAAACAAGAAAAATAACCAAAGATTTCTCATGTTTTGGCTCTAAACGAAGAAAAAGGGTATCTCTCTGCTGGATCGTTTCATTTTTACGAGGAATAAGAGCATCTCCATTATGCATGTCGGAGCAGCCAGTACAAAAGCCCTTAATGTTTTATTGATATTTATGCGGGGTACGTACACCACCAAACAATTTATATCTATTTCCTTATCGTTATAGGACGACTCCAAAGGATCCTTTCCCATTTTGGGAGAGAAAAGAGAAATAAAGTGAATTGTGATGCAAAAGGTGAATTAATGGCCTGGGATGGGGAAGTTTTTCTTATCCATGCGACGAGGTTCGTGAAACTTTCGGTACACTGTTTTGCTCTTAAGAATATCATCGCATTTT
The DNA here is from genome assembly GCA_933228815.1 of Machimus atricapillus. Classification (NCBI taxonomy): domain Eukaryota; kingdom Metazoa; phylum Arthropoda; class Insecta; order Diptera; family Asilidae; genus Machimus; species Machimus atricapillus. The sequence continues at coordinate 41,396,511 of OW121787.1, read as the reverse complement.
TGCTTGCGAATGGAAATATTTTATAGGGGACTTCAATTAGAGTTTTCTAGGAAATCCACAAACTACGTGATATACAGAATTTCCGCAATTGCCATATGTCTCCTTTTGCGTGTTGTATTTAAAATAAAAGTACTAGCAAATATGGAAAATTGTCGTCCCTTAAATTTCATGAACTTAAGAAATTAAATAAAAGTTGCTGGGGCTGGTTTTCGACTAACTTTAACTTTAACTTTTAAAAATTAGTGACTCAAATAATATCTACACAAACGAAAAGCTGTATTATGCTTGTTTGGTTTAAAAATCAGGACGTTGTTTGTGTTTGATTTATTCAAAATTTTTAAATAAGTTGTTTTCTCAAAGAGCCTAAATTTATTCGCCAAGTTATTTGATATCAAAAGAAAATCGATAAACACCCACAAATAGCGCACCATTCATTGTTAACCTCTACAAAATACTCGACCAAAAACATCTTTCACTTGAAATAAAAAGATGCCTAAAACAATATTCTAACCCTCGTCAAAAATTCTTTTATAAAGCTCTCAATTCCTGGAAAACAAATATACGAGACAAACGTTTCCAGAAAATAATCACAATCAAAATTTCCAATAAAGTGGGCCACCCTTTAACATTTTTTTTTTGTTTAAAGAAGAGTACAATATCCATGACAAAAAGTCCATTTATCATCTGACGAAGACGAAAAATAATACCAAAAATTTCTCCGTCTGATCCCATTAATAAACGAAGAATCTGGGAATCATCTGAGATATCCATCTGCATTTCACCCGACCTTCTCGAGCTTACATAATTTCCCAAGGGTCTGTCGGAGGAGCCTTTGTCTCAGTCGGATGAATTTCTTGTTTCGTACCCACGCTGTGCTTGGCTGCTGTTTGCCTCTTATGAAATTCTTTTCTTACCTTAATTGGATTCGAAACTCCGAAAAGGAAGAGGATATTCTTGGAGCAGTTCGACCAGGAAATAATGCCCTTGAATCAGACGAATCGTGCGATAGAACCAGATCTTGGAATCGTTCAAAATATTCACCCATGAAATTGTCTTCTTCCTCTTGTCCAGCTACCAGGACTATCTTCGCTGAACTTGAGCAGGAGTACCTTCCATAATAGAATTCTTTCTGTAAAAAAATCCCAGGTAAGCTTACGCTTATGAGGACATCGATTTGCTTGAGTACACCGCCACCTTCGTCCTCAAATTGGAAAAGTTTTACCTTCAAAAAGTTTTGAACCGAATAGAAAGGATGTAAAAACTTTATCCGCAGATCAACTTCAATGACGGTGTCGTCCCTGTTTAATCGCAAGTGTTTGGACAGCAGCACGCTCAGAAACGGCCGGATTAATTGAATTGATCCCGTCAGGAATTATTTATTCGATCCCGGGCGGTTTAGGCATCCACTGAACCAATTTGGGCCCGTAAACACCATGGGGCTTATGTTTATCGTCCGTGTTTAAAATTAATCGAACTCTCCTGCGTCCGCTTATTTGAATCGTGCCGAAAGGCTACAGTTGTACCATAAACCACCGTCAGACTTTGCTTTTCCCTGGAATATGGTTTTTGTTTTATAAGGTTTAGTATTTGTTGGAAGTTTGTTCCTTTTCAAATTTATTGAAATAAACACATTTGAATTGAAAATATATTTCCAATTTTCATTTTTCGAAAACTCAATTTTATATTTAAACATAGTCTTCACAATTGTTTGAAGATTCTTTTAAAAATTTTGAATTACGAAAGAAATAGTATTAATAAGTGTACAGAACATTCTTGAACAGAACAGTGAATTAATAGATGGATCGAATTATTTGAACACTTTTACTGAAATGTTTTTATGAAAATTTTAGTAACTTTATTTAGGAATTTTCATCCAAAAAGGGCATTTGTAAGTTTTTAATAGCTTTTAATGAATCGTTTTTAATAGATTTCAACTGTCCATCATAAAATAATACTATACCTACTATAAATATATTATTATTGTAGAATATTTGTACATAGCATCACAACAGCAAAAGTAAATATCTGTATTTAATATTGATCACAGTTAAAGAGTTATAAAAGTTAAGGATTTTGTTGTCCCAATCCAAATGAAATATCTCTACCCGAAGACCTCGAGTAAGATTATTACGTCAATGGACAGAAAACATTGAATTGGGTGCAAAGTTTAATTGGACAGAGTTGATCATAAAGGGATACTAAAGGGTGCTGCTAGGACAGGGTCCTTTATAACTCACACGAACCCACTTCATCCCTTTTGGGAAACAAATCCCGAAAAGTTCTGGACCAAAGAGATAAATCGCCCAATTACTGGCAACAATAAATTATTCCAAAAAACTTTTTAATGCAAATTTCGACTATTCGAAGTTCCTTCGGAGCAATCGTCGCACAGTCACAGCACAGCATCAGAAAGTTGTCTGCCAAGAGAATGGAGATCTTTCGGAAAAATTTATCGGCTACCTTTTAGGTCCTTGGATTTCTGAATTCCCTTTCATACGAAGTTCCCATCGTGTGCACCTCCCGGCGCCTCACGAGTGTCCCGGGCTCCTCAACAAATGATGCAAACAAGTCCCATTGTCCAGACAGGAGCCGTGGAGGAGCTCTTTCAGGATCCAGAATCCAAGCAGCCAGGACAAAAGTAGTAAATCTCTTAGCAGCGCTATTCCATCAGATTATTGCCATTGTTCAGTGTCACCCACACAAGGTGCGGGGGCGGGGGTGGGTGTTCCGTACATTCCCATTATTCCCAGCCAAATGGCGAGAAGAGTTGGTGCTGCTTCTCCGGCTCCAACTTTCAGCGAAAAGTTATTTTCTTGATTTGCTGGCATTCATAATGAGGCAAGTAGTCTGGAAGGACCCTGAAAAATGGGACACCATTGCAGGCGACAGGGTTGCTTACTGGAGGGCGTGCGAAGCCCCGAGTTACAAACTGCACCCGGCAAGGTCCTGCTCTTAATAAAAAGGTGCGGCAGGACCGCCTCGTTGCGGGGCTGAGATATGGCCAAATTATTGTAAGAGGTGGCCTGTGCCTTTTTGGGCTGGGATGGATGGTCGCCTCGAAGGTGAACGCTCATTTTGGGCCTCGGTGCAGAGAAAGGTTTCGTTACTTTGTTTCATCCTTCAAGCAGGTCGTTTCAGAAGGTCGAAATAATCAGCAGCTTTTTGAAGGTCTACTGGGCAGAAACTTTGCAGGGCTCAGACTGTAGGTGTTATGGACAAATCTGAAACTCATTAAGGGTAAAAGGTTCCTCCCACAAGGAAAAAGAGCATTTTCAAATTAAGTTTGAATTAAAAGAAAAAGGATTGTTTGTTGTATATTTTTAGCGAGAAAACGTCTGCTTTTGATTAAACGTACCTACTTAATTATTTTTAATATCTGAATATTTCCTACCACTCTACTTTTAAGTTCTATAGCTTGCTATTGGTTTCAAAGTTTTCTATATTGTTAGTAAAGAATGGCGAAATCAAAAATAGACACTAAAATATTTATTTACTGGATTGCTGTAAAAATTTGAATGAAATAGAATAAGGTAGAGGAATTACATTTTGTGAATCGTTATTATACTAAAACAAAAAAAAAATTCTTTTAAAGTTTTTCTTTTAAATTGCAGAATAAGTGTCCATTAAAAATTACTTTAATTTACGCAGCTTCTACATCTATGTATGTTAAATATCCTACCTTAATATCATTTTAACAGAAGGGATATGCACGGTGTTTGCTTAAAATTTTATATTTTTCTCTATGTGGGCAAACTACAAAATTTGCTATTTATATCATAATTTTGATAATTGAATTTTCCATCCGTTCGATGTTCCAGTTCATTTTATGCCACTTACCAGACTTTGCCCTGTTTGTCCCATAAGAGCACCAACAACAACATTCCATTTCTTTTTCAATATGAAGATGCAGGCATAGGTAATAAAATAAAAGGATTAATGTAACTTTGTAAAATTTCGGAGTGGAAAATAAAAGCATTGCGTGCAATATAGCTGCAGATAAGGGGGACTATCTGCAAGATTATTTATTAGAGGAAAATTATTATTTACAATGTCTGTCAATGTCTATTACCTATAATATTAAATTTGAAATTTTTAAGAAGAAAGGCACATTAGGTAATTTACGTTTTTTAGTTCTGTAAACTAAGAAAAAATCTCGTAAAGTAATGGTATAACTTTTAATGCATTTTAACATCTGGCTAATAAAAAATGTCAAAGTATAAGATTGATTGCTTTGTTCGTATATAAATATGCATATAACTTCAAATAGAGTTCTATTGAAAATTGTTTGAGTTTTTTACAAAGATGCATCTTATTGGGTCGTTAATTTATTTTCCATTTTTAAGTACATATACTTACTTATGAAATAGAAAAAAAAAATGTGATTAGGTATGTGTTTCTAGAGTTTTTTTTTTCAGGTTCCTCACATCAGAGTAATAACATATTAGCATGTGTGCGCGTTTTACTTATCCTTTCTAGAATCTTAAGTAGCATAGACTTCGAGTATGAAACTACTCGGAAAATATGAAAAAAATCTCGTTATTTTGTACAGTACAGGACAAAGTACTTATCGGGTTATCTGCAACATTGCTAAGAAGTCAAGGGGACTTTTAAGTACTTCTCACTTTTATTCCCTTTGTAAGCCTCCTCAACAATAAAATGTGTAAATAAAAGGAAACTCAAGCAACCCTTCATTTAACCCTCATTTAGAAGAATTCCCATTACGAGCGTTATAACGAGAAAATCATTTGTCGCTTTGAAGCGAGTGGTCCTTGCGTTGTCGCTGCCGCTAAACATCCATCGCTTTGGTGTTGCTTGGTAACGCTAGCTGGTATTTTTTATCCGCTCCAATTACCACCAACTTTTAATGCTCGAACACAAACGAAAATATATAAAAAAAAATAAATATGCTGTTTCTTCCGTACACATTGCGTGGCCTTTCTCGGCTCCTCCCCGCAGACATTCCGTCTGAATAACGATTTGAATAATTACAGCCCCCTCAGCTCAGAGAGTCAAGGAATTGCGGGATTCATTTCTTTACCTCCCGCGTACTCCCACACTGCACTCGTTCAAATTTGCATAAAAAGCAGTCACGCAGAACAATTTAGAGCGTGCCATGCAGAGACCGAGCTTCCAACGCGTTCTGTTTTAAGACGTCGTCGCAGTGCGCCGCCGACAAAGTCATCATCATCATCATCATCATCGCAGGACAATCAAAGGGCCTCGGTTGGAGCCCTAAAACCCCCCAACCGCCTGAGCCTTGGTCGAAGTAATCAACATCCGGCCATGAGGCTTGTGGCTCAATTTCGAAATTTCGCCCCTGACAGTCCAACCAACCCCTTCAACCCCGAACGGCTTTTTGGAGCCCCTTTTCGGGATGCATCAACTGACCTAGAAAATAAGCCTCGTAGTAATTTGTGTAGCCTCCTGAGCGCTCTTTCCCTGTGACAAATTATGTCCTCCCGAATGAGGAAAGGAATTTGAATTGTGATGAGGATTTTACCCATTTTACTCATTTGTTTTCCAACTCTTCCTCCTAGGCAAGGTCGACGGGGGGAAATCGAGTGCTGCGGGGTGTGGTAATGTTTTTGAATTAAAATGGCAAAAAATATAATCAAAAACGACGAGAGCGAAGTGATGAAATGTAAAATTTTAAAATTTTGAGATTTTAATTGAATGCGTGGGTTGCAATGTTAATTCACGAAGTCATTTCCTGATTTTCACTGGAAATTATGCAAGGAATCAGGAAAAACTGTAAAATAAGCTAAAATTTAATGTTGCAAGGCGAAAAGGTCAAATTAAGTAATTTTAGAATTTATAAATAGTTTGTGCTTACAAAAACCTTCATCCTCTTTTAGTTATTATGTCCAATATTTACTACTTTATGTCTGTTGCATATAAAATTGAAAAATTTGAGTTTGGGACCTGGTCATGGATGTACAGTACAGCATAATGTTTCACTTATAAACTTGTAATAAAATGACTTCACGAATCAAGAAAATTGACACGATTTCAATACAAAACAATATTGTTATATTGACAATAATATAAAAAAAATCGTAATAAAAAGGTATCCACTTCCACGGAAATTAATTTTTAGAAAAATAACAATGCAGTGATTTTTAGGTCAAGTATTTGCAATACAAAGCCTGATGCAAGCATTTCACAAAATCTGCTGATTTACCACATGTCACGGCCACTTGCGCGATTTGTATGAAACCAGAAAATTTATTACGCTCTAAATATCAAATCAAATAGAATTGTTTTTTTCTTTTCATAATTTTGAATACGAGTAGGTAAATGAGATTATTTCCATTATTTTGTGGGGGTGCATTGGACGACCGAAATTTAAATTTTTAAAATAATGCTATAAAAGCTCAAGTTTTGCGGTAATATGCGCGAAATATTTTAAAATATTTACCATCCTCAAAGAAATCAATCAATCAAAAAACGTAGAGTTCGCAAAGTTTGGAGGACCAGCCTTAAATAACAACTTCAATTAAACCTGCCTTTGTTGATCTAACAATCTGTGAATGGTTTAGTAGCGCTTTTATTTAATTACAAGTTCAAAACCGAACAAACAGCAAAACAGACAAACAGTATATGCGTGAAATTCATTGGAAATTGGAAATTTATTTTCGGTATTATTGGCTCCATAATAAATTCGATAAATGTTTGCAACGCAAGCAGTTTTTCGTTATCATTTTATGCACAAATGCCCAAAAGCGCATCAAAATCGCAACATCCAAAAATTAGGGCCGCCGCCCGCAATTGAATCTGGGGCCCACCGCTGGGTCGGACCACAGAGACCCGAACGGGCTTATCTGCGTCCAAAAGCGCATTAGGGTTCGTACCGAAGTGCAACTAATCAGCTTTATGAGCGATGCAATAATCAAGGGCATTTGTGCAAATTAATTCTGCAGGCTCCCTGCACCCACAGGGTGATTCTCAATTGAGGGTGCTTTCTCCGCTTGTCACTGTCCACCATTTGCAGTCACCATCCACCCCCTTTACGGCACCTACGCGGATGCTGTGGACGTATCCTTTGCTTGTAAACGCAGAAAAGGGGCCAAAAGGGCCCAAAAGGGCAACTTTTGGGGTGTGACAATTTTCCTGGATGAGAAAAGTTTCTGCTTTCGCTGCCCGAGTGGTGTAAGAGTGTTTAAGAGAACACCTTCGGGCCGCCCAGTAAAAGTTTTATATTTTGTACTACATACATATATAAAGTTTGATACCACTAAAAAAACAAACAGCGGGTTTCTTGCGATTTTGACTCTATTCAGGTTGAGTGCTGCTGAAGCCTTGCACACAGGTGATTTTATTGGATGCTCTGCTTGATGGGATTTTATTTTCTGAATTTTTCGTTTTATTGGGAATAAAATCAAGGGGTAAATAAAACGAAAACAAACCCAAACCGCAAATAGGAGGAGTAGATTTTAGTTTGCAGGTTTGGTCGTACTCACCATGTCGGGCTTCCTCTCCCTCGGGAGCGTGTTGTGTTATTGTGTTTAGTTCCTCTTCTAGATCAACATGACAGTCTGACACGTCCCAGGACAGAAAACCTGTAAAAAAGATGGAAAATCTGTGAGTTGCAGTTGCACTTTTGCATACTGGTCAGATAAAATAGGTCAGCAATGTTTTATTCATTTCTATGCAAAAGCTGTTGGAAGTTGAATTTTTAATGGATACCAAGTAGGAGGATGCTGTTCACTGTTCAGTTTACTTGCGATTTAGCGGTTTTCGGTGGAAACAGAACACAGAGTTTGTTTTAACACAAATTAGAAAAAAAAGGAAACTTAACAATATGCTCAATATTCATAACGAATTCTTATTTCATTTATCTCTGGATGTAATTTTAGTAAAAATGAACTAGGATCTACTCAAAAATGATTTAAATTGCAGGGATGTTCTTTTCTTTTAACAACAACTAATTTTTTTAGGCGATATTTTTCTGAATGTAATAATGAATTGTTTAATAATTAATATTATTTGCCTTTTTTATTTTTAACATTTATTTATACTATTGTTTATTACATTGTACTTAATATGCTCCACCTCAATCATTCAAAAAAACTTTTAGCCTAGCCTAACTTGACATCGATTGATGGTTAGAATATTTTCAATTTTTTCCAGCTCTTTTATCACAATCTGCACGTCCGTAAATATTCAATAACCCCACCACATAATAAAACCATCAGTTCCATATCTAAAACGAACCCTTTCTGCCAGTTTCCGTTCAAAATGTGAAGGAGTTCGTGTTGAACAAAATGGCCAAAATATACGAAAAGGTCATCATGCAAACATTTATCAGTGTCAAAGAAAAAAAAATATGAAAAAAATTTGAAATTCAGGCGAAGAGAACCATTTCCTAAAAATGTGATTAATTTTTGTTCACCGCTGAACACCATCCAAAATCCATAACCTGTGTAAGCAATTACCTTCCCCTGACCGGCGATTTTTTTCCTTCCTCTCCCTAGAGCACGAAATTGCTACTCCTGTCGTTCCTGTTTATTTTACCAGGGATGAATTGGATTACATCGCCGTTCTAAGTTACGTTCAGGATAGACATTGGAGTCCACAAGTCTTTCGCAAATATTTGGACAATTTTCCTCAGTATTAATAAAAGGAGAAAAGTGTTCTGCTGCAATAACCTCTTCCCTTAATCCCGTCGTCTGCGGGGATGGAGGCGGGAAGAGGGAGGAGATACAACTTTAATCTCGCTTAATTAATCAGATGACTCCAAAAGTTCGTACAGTTTCTCTGGCGACATTCGTACGATCCGCCCTTAAGACGTAGTCGAAATCGAAATTTCACCAAAGGCACGTTCGGCACGAGGACGACAAACAAAATTATTGGGATTGCTTTTGATGTGATTGAGCTACTTAAGATCATCTTTTGTGGCGTGTGTACGATCTCAAAAGGCGCTGTGTTTGTGTCCGAGGGGCAAACATTTATAGGGCTTTGAATCACTGCGAATTTGCAGGAAATTTGCGTCTTCTTAACGTCGTAATAAGGAGCGATTGCATTTAAATTGCGTGGGAAGAGCCCTTCGTAAGGTGATTGCGGCATCGACGCACGTTCGCACCCTGTTAAAATTCCAGTTGCTTTCACTTTGCGCGCCCCGTGCTAATCACCTCGCCCTTTTCGCACCTCTTTCTCTGCGGGGGAGTGCCCCGAGCGAGGGCGTGAAATACGCTCCCGTCCCGCAGAAACTTCCTGGATGGGTCCGCAACTTGACGCCTGGATGAATTTAGATATCTTCCTCCAACCGGCAGTTAACGCCCGCCAGCCAAAAATAAAATCGGCAGTGCGAACGTGATGCTATCAAACTGAACGTTGTTAGGGCTAACCCTTTTCAGCGGGGTCTCTCCAAGGGGGAGCCCTTTGAAATGTCTCAACAGCCGGAAAACATGAAAAAAATATTTGAAAGCGAACGCTCAACCGTTTCCTTTTTAGTTGCCGGTTGGTTTCATACTTGCTCTCGACTTTATTTTTATTTATATCTCTTTATTTTATTTCATTTTTTCCAGTCATAAACACTCTAGATCTTGTGTAGCTATTACGCCCTAATTACACGCTTGTACTTGTCTACTTCCTTTCATTCTTTTTATTAAACTAAATCTGGTACCTACACTTTTACTCAGGCTTACGTTTTAAATTTTAATTTTTCTCTTATCTTTTATTTTCAACCTTGTTCTCCTTTTTAAGTTTTTGTTGCAACGCAATTTTAAAAGGTTAACTTCTCTACTGCGAATAACTCAAAATTCCATAGACAGAAAAATGCTTGGGGGGCTCAGTTTAGGTGTTTTCTAATTAGCAGCACTTAAAACATTTTAAGTTTCAAGAGACGTCTGAGGACTTTCGGCGGAAATAAAGAAAAGGAGTTTCAAAATGCCCAAAGTGACATTTTCATACCCTGAAGTTGATGTTTTGTACCTTTTCGAATCAGTCTGAGCAGTATTAAAGTCAAAAAGATGAAAAGTATATGTATAAGTTTTTATTTGATAATAATAATTAGTTTCAATTTTTTAATTTTAAATTGAGTTTTCTTAGAATTTTCCCTTAATAAATAAAATTTCAAAGCAAATAAAATTTCAAAGCATAGGAATCTACTTTTATTTAGGTTATTGACGTAATTATAGATGACTACTCTTTGCCAAAATTTTCTCGAAAGAAGATTAAATTTTTATTTTGTATCCCCAACTTACTTTCTTCTACTTAGTTTCAAATTATTTGTTTTCCAAATGGATGGACTATGAAAATTGCTGTATACCTATACTTGTAAATTCATTTTGTCGGAACCCTTAGAAATGTTTTCCCATTTTATGTTCTGGACATATGCCAACAATGTGCAAAAATCGGTAGTAAATTGGTATGAGAATGAGATATATACATATGCGGACTCCGTCTCAAATCAATTTTTTTTTATACATACTTTCACTCTATTTACGAGCAGACTTTTCATATCGAATTTGTCCTTGGGAGAACCATTTTCAGATTTATTGGAAATGAGCTTATCCTCCTTTGTTTTTGACAAACCACAATTTATTAGCTTAGTGACAAAACCATCGCCGCCATCGATATATTTCCCTCCATTTCATGTCCATTTGCGCCCTTTTATCTAATAAAAGTTGGCACTCAATTATCGGTGAAATTTTCTCGGCAGCGGCGAGATGAATGAGACTAAAAGGACGGCTAGTTCGTCAGGGTGCTTAATCCACGCCACATATTCCTCTGGTACTTTCTCACCCGATCGATCCTCGTTTTTATGATTGATTGACATCTTCTGAAGGAAACTGGCAGCAAATTGATGGAACCCATAGAACGCCAAAGTTCGGATTTACAGACGGACATTATCCGTCGCAGGGAATTAATATCACTAGGGATTGCGGCCGGGAATTTGTTACCCATCGGAGTTCCTTTCAAATTGATTTAAACTCCAGCGGAATGGGGGATCGAATTATTTTTAATTAAATGTGCGAAATTGGATTTTGAGATATTTTTGCATGGATTTAAGTTTTTAAAACGTCGCTAGGTATTTGACCCCTCTGATTTATGAAACGAAATTCTATTGACGTTTTATGCAATTTTCAAACAGGATTAACGAAGTTTTGCTAGCAATTAATTTAGTTCCAGCAGTTTACTCGCTACTGTTTGCGTTTTTTGATAATTAATTCTGTGAGATTTGCAATTTCCAGATAAAATTATTTCATGATGGGATATTGCTAAATTATCCTCTTGATTACTAGGTATATGCATATATTATTAGATACAATTTTGAAATTAATTAGGATAAAAGCAGCAATTTGATTATGTAGTTTGAAATTCAGCACATGCACTGGTTGTGTATTTGTTAATGCAAAAGAAAAATATATCAGGATTTGATTACCCTAGTTTATTTGTCATATTTAGTGTTTCATAGTAAAATTGAAAAGAAGAGAATATTTATGGAATACATAAATACAATGGCATTATTCCCCCATAAAAACCAGAATAATTCCTAAGAAATCTGATGCTTTCAAAAATCAGATTAGGAGTACCTACCTACCTACAGTCGGAGTTAATAAATCTCGAAATAGATCATGTGATTCTCTAGTTTCAGATATATACTATGTCTTATTATAAAATCCGTTTTCCATTTGTAAATACAAGAAAAAGATTGATTTTTTGTCCAACAACGTAGAAAATCCTGCCCATGGCAGAGATCTCTTTTACCATCTTCAATTTGAATTTCCAAGCGTCTTTCAGAATATTTCGGAGACGGTTCTAGAAGGTTTAGCACAACTATCGAAACATTTTGCCGGAAGAAAGTTTTTATCTCCTGAATTGCGTAGGTTGGATTTATTTTTCCATGTCACTAGTATTGCTTTTCCAGAGGAACGCCTCTTCCCATTTGTCCATTGATATCTGAGAATATCTTTGACATTTACAATAAACTCCCAAGGCTAATAAATTCTCAGCGAGGAGAAGAATCCATTGATTTTTCGTTGTGGGCGATGCACCTCAATTTTTTATTAAAATTCGGCTTCTTTACCACATTCTTTATAGTTTTTGCGTTACAGTATTTTGCGGTAGACTTTACGACGAAAATCTCGACTTAACTACGAATATATCTGAATTGATTGTCTATCAAAGAAGTGCCCTTTCTGAGAATTTCATTTTCCTCAGGAAAAAGGGTGATACAATATTTACCTGAAGCGGATAAATCAAACAATTTGTCCTTTCATCCATAAAAGCTCGTCTAGACGTGTCTGTTGAAATTCGAATTTATTATTCCATTATCGTGAGAACAATTTTTAGTCTGAAAATTCAATTGAACTGTCGAATGTGCCTAAAACAAGCTGGACGCTGGGTCAATATTGATCCAGACGTCGTCGTTTTACACTCAAACCCTTCAAACGCTTGAACATTTTTGATTGAATGGCTTCGATTAGTTTAAGCCCATTTCTAATCCCTGTAACTTCTCCCAGAATCCATAAAAATTCGGCTCTCCAAAAAGTTCTACGAATACCGCGGTAAATTGACTAGACGATTGTCGATCTGACCCTAATCCACTTCGGGAATTTGGATTATGCCCAAAAATGGAAGTCGTAAAAGTTGCGGGGAGTATCCCGAATGGATGAAATTAATCTCATCATCTAGCCTTGTGTGAGGGTTGGGGTTGGGGGCTGGAAAAAGCCTTGATTTCTACATGTCTTCACATATGCACCCCTATCTAGTGCGTGCGAAATCAATTAACGCCAGATGGCGCTGATGTTGATGGAGGGCCCCCGGCCCGACATGCCTTGCGGATTCTTGCGAGGCTGCGCAAAAAGTCGTCTGGAAAGTATCCTTGGTGTTTTTCCAGCACGTGTCATCACCCAGTTCTCCTCATTACTCACCCGTTTCAGAAATATTGTAATTTTGCAATTTCCAGACCTCATTGTGTCTTTGGTGACAGGGACAAACATGGGCTGTGGCATCACGCCGTTCGTCCCATTGTTTCCCCGAATCCTTTTATTCTCTTGGCTTGGCGACAATGGGACGAAAGGGCGACTTCAGGGACAGCCCTAATCCTCTTCTCAGGCCTATTTTCGTAAATCCTAAATTACCCAGACGCTTTTGCTGCTCGTTTTCAAAACATTTTACTTTAACGTTCGTGCTGACACGGTAAGCGCTGATGCCGCAAATTCGCCTTTTTTACGCGCTACATAGAACATATGAAGTCGGGATGCGAAATTCTAATCGTGGCCATTTATCACTCGCCTGCCGCCCCGATGGGGTTCAAATGCGCTCCATCGGTGGAGCAGCGTGTTCGCAAATTTTTGCAATTTTTCACTCGGAGTCGGACTCGATTTTGTTTATTTGGTCCGCATCGGTGTCCGACTGGCGGATGCTGCGAAGGCTGTTGCCAACTCGCCAGCCGCGCTCCCCCGGGAGCCTGTGGCTATTTTTGAGATGCATCTTCGAACTTGTCCCTCATCCTCGACGGCGTCGCCGGGCCAATGTTAATGGCACCCATGTGAGCGAGTCGCTCGAACAAATCGAGCTGCGTTTCGAAGTGTGCTGCAACTGAATTGTGCACAAATGGGAAAAAAACGACGGTTTTGTCTTAAGAAAATCGGTGGTATAGTACAAGAAACTGCCAGGCGATAAGATCCTAGGGCTATTTTCGAGCATGAATCTGTCCCCGGTGCGTGCGATTCGGGGCTATTTTGGAAAATTTTATTTCTGTCCCGGATAGTAGGGTTTTTGCGGTAATGAACTTTCTTTTGGGGCTTTTGCTGTGTTAACAACAGGAGTGGGTTAAAACAAATATCATTTTGTAAGAGATAGAAACAGATATTAGCATTTAAAAAAACTTCAGTGTGTATGTTGTGTAAGTTGTGTAAATTATTCCCAAAAAATTTTCAATTTGATTTCCACTAGATCGTGAAGAAAAATTTTCAATTTGATTTCCACTATAGATCGTGAAGATTTGTTTTTTACTGAGTAACTTTTTAAACACATTATGTCTTTTAATCCCTGTTGGGATTACAAAACGCTTAGTGCAAGCAAAATTCTTAACGAAATTTCCGCAAACCATATAAAATCGAATCTGCAATGTTGACTTTGATTAGTTTTCGATTCAATATTGGCATGAAACCACACTCAAACTTATAAGTAAAGCCAAATGTTCGCGTCTAATTGCAAGTAAATTTAAGTTAACTAACAACTCGCCAACAGCATCCCACGTCGAAAGGTTCGAATCGAAATCTCTATCTAAAATAGCACTTCAATGAGCTCAGAGTCGGTGATACCCTTGCAGTTAGACCAAGAGGATTCCCATAGGAGCAAATTGCTGGGCAAATAGTGCGAAAAGTTTCCCTTGACGTTCATAGAAAAGGAAGCCTTTCACCATCAAATATGCAAATGTTCAGAAGGGTTTTAAATTTGCCTTACCTCCCCGAGGGCTGCAGTCGTGCAATAATAGTTAAATTCCATTAGGCGCAGTGGCACTGAAGGACACATGGCATGCCGGAGCTCTCAAAAACTTTCTCGTCTTCAACCGCCGAGAGAACAGCCGACAGCCCTTGAAGGAATAATCACGCAAACTGCAATAAGTCGAACTCCAACTCGAATCCTTTTCTGTCTCGCAATAGCACAGAGACTTGCCGACACCGAAGCCGCAGCGCCCTTCTCCTTCTCCTCCATTTGCATATCAGATGCATTCTTAATATAGAAGTAAGATTTTTGGTGTTCCTCCACTGCGGCAAGGAGCCCTTTGAGATGAGTCTCGCGTAAACTTCCTCAAGGATTCGCGTTCCTGTGCAGAGGCATAAATCCGTTCTGAAAAGTGCCCCTTAGTGGCACTTTGCTGAGCTGAATCTCTGAAGAGTTTTGTTTACTAAATAGGTAAAAGGCCCAGGCAACTTTCCAGAGGATAACTCTTCAAAACTCGTTTAATTTCACTGACTTCATCATCCCAAACTTTTATACAGAAAAAACTAATCTGCCCGCCTCCCCGCTGGGATCCTTTAAGTAATATCGTAAAAACTGTCCCTGAAACTAATTTCTTGGCCGTGTTCGTCACCCAACTACTACTTCTACTAACTTCTGTACGTAAGCCCTCCTCCCTGCGGGATGTGGTGGTGTAGAAAAAAACACAACCCTTTCACATGACCTTACATAAAGTTTGAGTCATTACGCGAAGAGACCGAAAGCAGAAAGGGTTCAGGGGTGAAAGGATTCCTGGCTTTCCCAGATGGGACCAAAAGTAGGAAAATCTCGTTATGTAAGACGGATTGCATCCACTGGGGGTTTCTCAGGCGAGTGGATGAGCCCGGCTTTGGCGTAAGACGCTAGCACAAAGACACTCGAAGTGAGGAGTTTAAGGCTATTTCGCCTTTGCTGCAGTATTAAAAAAGCTTTTTTAAGGAAAAATGAAAACAGTTCTAGTAAAAATTGCGATGCTATTCATTGCCCTTTTTTACGGTTTCTCTAATTATCGTTGGAGCACTATTGCCTTCTACTTTTTATATAACTTGTGTTTTGGTACAATGACAAAATCTGGTCTTAATGAGTAAAGTTGAGTAATAACTTTTAAAAACAAATAAAGTTTAATGTAATTGGATACAAAAGCTGAGTCTTTTCGTCTATCTAGATTAAAAGGAAACTTTTGTATTGAATTTAAATTAGCATTAGCAAAGATTTATGATTATTGATGCATATTTCGAAAAACTTGAAAGGGTCCATATCTTTGAAAAACCAAAATAAAGGCATTTTTCACGATGAACATCGACTTTGAAAAATTTGTTTTGAGATGAACGCGTTTGAATTTCGATTACAATCAACTAAATGCACAGATCTTTATCATATTTTAATAGAATACCCTATGAAGCTCTCTAAGGTTTTATTAAATATGAAACTTCATCGATTCCCATTAGTCTTCATTCTCTACACGGAAAACCCACAATTACCTTTTAAAATTTTGAAAGTTTATAGTTTCTAAAACCTATTGAAATATTAATTAATAGTTGAGCGTTCAAAGCATAGAACGAAAATTTCGTTAAGTACATATTTTATATCGATTTTAGACTTACTACCTTAGGAAATATTATTCTACTGGTTGTGAGCCAAGAGTATTACGCCATTCAAAAATAATTTTAATACGGTAACAAAATTATCACAGATTTTACTCAATTTCCTTAAAATAGTATGAGCATAATGTAATGATGTACGAGCTCGTTAAATATCTTTTTAACCCTGACTATTCATCATACTTCTCCTGTTTTCAACAGAAGCATTAAAAACCTTTTTAAGCCATAAAAGAAAAGTCAGCCATCATCAGTGATTTCTAGTTTAGTTTTATTGGTCATGAATTTAAATAACTGCATAACATAAAAATGCAGTAAAGCTTTGTTACCACAGCTTAACACGGTTGTATTAAAGGCTCTTTTAACTGACAGAACTAAAATGCCAGAATTGCAAACAAGTTAAACTTTTAAGCCGAAAAACCCTTTCCCCAAAAACAACTTTTTCACCGCCCCCACACCAACCATCAAGGGGGTTAAATCTTTACAATGAAATAAAGCAATATCTCCTATATTTTACTGTTTTGGTGTAATCCTTTTAAGTCGTTAAATTTCAAAAGCATTTTACGCGACACTGCCTGTCGTCTAATAAAAGTTTTAACGTCATCCGAACCTCAGTGTCGCGGAGAGTGAAACTCATGATGGGTTCTCCACGACAAATACATACTGTACATATAAAGCCTGGAAAGTCTGGCTTTTTAGAATTGGGTATATACCAAACACGTACCACAGTAAGCCACAAAAAGTTGATAATAAAAGTTAAAATTCTCTGCTTGTTTTTGCCGAGCCCTAACTCCCTATCTGTAGAAAACGCGTCACGTCCAAGTTTCCATTTTCACCCAGAAATCGTAAACTTTTCTCGCGGCACGAAGGGTGTCGCATTTCAGTACGTGGTGGTGACTGATGAGTAAGGGAGAAAGGGCAAAAAGAAAAAGGGCATTAGCCAGAATCGTTCATTATTTCGCACAGCTGTCACGTCCTGCAGCATATAAATCACGCCAGGTTGAATCTACTGGAACAAACAGTGGGCCACTGGGTTCAGTCAAATGCCCTGGTTAGGATGAGCATTTCGAGGGCTTTTTCGAGCGCCCTACTGAACCCTCGACAGTCGGCACAGCCCAGTTAAGTGCCTCACAATGTTCGGTGCCTCTGCCAGTCTGATAATATCGCTAATTCACCATAGAGGCACTATGGCTCCGCTTTGCCCTAAATACCTATCAGCTGGACTGAGGTAAGTTAGGTGAGTTACAAACTGCCCCACGGTGGATGAGAACCGCCCATTTAAAAGGTGCTGCGAGAAACATAAATAACCGCCACAACTGTAGGGCTCCACTATAGAATGGGTATGTTGCCAGTGTGGAACAAGCCTATAATTAATGCAACCGTTTGCCACTTGTGGGCCATGTAGGTTTCAAGTACCTAACCACACCAAAAATGGGTGGTATCCAGAACTTTAATGCAACTACTTGCAACATACGAGAAAGGTTGGCGGAACCTCCACAACCGGTAACTTAATAGATTCTTTGCACTTTTTAGGTTATTTTGAAAATACTTTCTTCTAACCTAAAATGGGTATAGTACCACCAACTTGGTAAGATGTTTGGTACTTAAAAGTACTTGCTATTGCATAATTCAAGGATACTTAACGATTACATGCCGTCATCGTAAAATTGCCCTTTGAGTATAGCAGAGCCCGGTGGAACGAAATTCGAACCTTTCGTGCCATTCTATGCAAATGAGACGTTATGTGAGGCATTTTCTCACAAATTTGTGACCTCTTCATTATCCCGCCTGGGACAAGTTAAGCTTCACTAAAGATGCAGCCTTAAATTCCACACCTGAGGGGTTTAATTTTTAACATATTTTTTTTCTCTTCTTTCATCCCCCACTTGCTGAGGTGATTCATGTACGAGTGAAGAGAAACCGCTTGAAATCCCTGAAGGGCCCTCTTGCAAGTGAGTTAACGAAAGTTTCCCAAAAGCTGGTTAATTTCAGCTTCATGAACACGTTCCAGGCTGAGCGAGGCACCCACCTCCTCGAGTCCGACGGGAACTTGTCTTGGGGGAAATTCGGGAATTTAATTTTATACCAGGAATGGCAAGGCTTAAACATCAAGAAAATTGACCCCAGCCGCTTATCTAAAACGGAGCTTCCGTTGGCGACGTACTCCAGAGCATGATGTTTCATACCTGGCACACCTGGCTACCACCTGCGCCGTGCTTCTGGTTTCTCATTTCGAAAATGAATTGGCTTAGGTAATTTCACGTAGTTATAAGCTGTCTCAGGTGGGTCAGATGAAGGTGTCGCCATTTATTCATATTTGAAGCGGTTCTCTTAATTAGGGCCCTTAATGAGACCAAGGTATGGAAAAGAACATGGTAACTAACAGAGATTTTTATTAATGAAATTTTATTGAAGACAGAATGGTTAGGTCTTGTTCAGAATTTAAGTGAAAAATTGTTTCAAATTTAATTGGTATCGAGTGTTTCAACTAATTATGCAATATAATATGCATTTCTTAATTATTTAAAGTTTTTAAATATGTATAAAAATCTAAATAACTCTTTTGCTCATTTAAGTTGTAATGATAGAAAGCATTAGAATTTTAAATTAAAACATTTTTCTCTTGAATTTTTATGAGCACGCAAGATTTATTAAAATTTATTTTCTGTTTATTGGGACCGATTTTGCTGTATACATGTACCTAAATCAATATTACCTACATTAGAAAAATTACTCAATAAATTCAAGGGATATTTTGTCTTTCTATAGGGATTTATAAACGAAAAAAATTATTGTTATCCCAAACAAAATTCTAGAAAATCCAATAATTTTCACGTTTCCCTAATTCCCGAAAATAACTTCCAGAGATTTTCATCCACGTGCAGACTGTAAATCATCTTTAGAGAAAGGCTTTTATTATCTTTTAGATCTATCTGGATGAAACTCTTTGCATGGTGGATGTTTTATCTCAGTAGCACCAAAGGGCATTTTGTAAAATTGGAAAGTTTACGTGTGACTTTTACACACGATTAATCGCACTACAGCCTCCGTTACCTCGCTTCCTAAACGAAAAAGGGACATTCATCTTGGGCAGCAACATTTAAGTTGTCTTGGTCATCTTATCAACCCGAGACAGTTTTGTCCGAAGCGGCCAAAAAGGTCACTGAGAACCTTTTTTATTCCTTCCCATTCCTAGTGGCTACTCCATTTATACATATCCCCAGGAACACGTGTCATTTTTCTCTTAAAATTGGCGAATCCCTTTAAGCCCAGGTCATCTTTCTTCTCTAAATGTACATAGGATTATATACCTTTTGGAACATATATATATTTTTTTCTTTTCGAGACTGTAAGAAAATGCTCGTTGAAGTGATACAGCATCCTCTTCCACACGGAACCTTTCCCGTGCCTTGTCTGACGGTTGAAAAGAAACCCAAGTGCTACTTAACAAAATCATTCGGAGGACGTCCTTAATTTCTTGCAGCCAGTTGAGAGCTGAATGGCACTTTTTGCGAGAATTTCTTTGGAAGAAAGAAATGACGACGACGACGATGACGGTGATGATGGCGATGATGGCCTGTATCTAGGTTCCACGTGTATCAAGTTGTTATCTAAAAGTTGCTAATGGCCTTCAAGGTGCACTCCTGCCCCACACACTTCCATACTTGCATCGGTCGTTGATGGCTTCAAATCATCCACCTCCACTCTCCCGTGTAGCAAATTAGCTTTTCATCAGGTTAAAAGAAACGTGAGGGCATAGGACAATTTTGCTAACTAGCCATCAGTGCATCCATCCGGTGAAATATGACCTTCTCTTTTGGGTGGGTTATTTAAGGGGAAAAATGAAATTACAAATTGTTCACTAGTTTTCAATTTAATCGTGTCAAAGGGCAAGCGGAATAAATAAAACATATTTTTTAAGGGTATGTAAATTATTGTAAGAGATATGGGAACTTTTTAACTACACATCCAATGAAAATTATAACAATTGGTTTTCAAATAGACTTATAATTTTCAAATCAATTAGTCAATAATTTTCCTAGCCAAGTTTTTCGTAAGTTATGATTTGATATTGGCCATGAAGTATGTAGATCGCGATCATGCTAAAAAGACACCAACTGTTATAAATTAAGGTTTTATATATTGTATATATTACTTTTTTGTTCACACGATATTGCCTACTAATACTACTTGCTAATTTCGTAAGAATCGATAGTCATGTGGTCGAGTCAATGAATCGAGTCGAGGCATACCAAATACGGCACAAGAATCAAACGATTTGATTTGGATCTAATATTTTTGGTATTAAGTACTTTTTTCTCTGGGTGTAGGTATAAGGTATAGAAATAAAAAAAAGTTATAAAAGGGTTCACGACGATATTGCCAATATTATGTATTGTATTACATATGTTGACCTGGTCATAGAATTAAATTGACTCAATCCGCACATAAGTTTGATACTTATCTTTATAGCTTCCATTATTTGGTCAAGACTCAGCCCTTAAGCCGTAAGCACTCTGAGTAAGATCGAGGACCTTTCGTATCTAGTTCGAAAAAAACAATGAAAGTCAAGTCACCTCGGGGAGCAATCAAAGAGCAATTTGTGTCGCAAGTGTTCGCAGCTGGTCCCCAATCAAATGAGGAAATGTAGCGATATTGGAAAAGCGTGGGAGGGACGGGCTATTGATCAATACTAATCACGGAAGGACGAAATTATAAAAAGTAACGACATTGCTCCATCGTCCCTGATCTGCAATCAGCAGCAGTTCGGAGGAGTCCTTTAATTTTACGCCTGTCCCAGCGGCAGAAGATTAAAATGCAGAAAACGGGGCGGATCCCCGGGAATTCAGGGAACGGGGGAACGATGGATATGAGATGGAGTTCATTCGGTGCCATTGTACGTCATGTCGAGTTTATCAGGATGCAGATTAAATTGTAGTTCTCTCTGGCACGGCAACATGTGGGGCGCGCGGAGGAGCTGTTTGGCGAAGACATTGAGGCGATAAGCCCCCGTCGCCGCCGCCGCCCCCTCGCCACATAATCGCGTATAGTGCGCGACTGTTGCAACCAGATTGAGCCGGATGAGCCCCGGGGATGGGGATGTTGACGGGTTACCGAGCGGATGCTTGTCATGAGAGGGAAAATGTTTATTTATTTCATATTTTTGAAAAATTGAAGACAATTTTGAGCTTGACGCGGAAATGGCTTTAATCTGACATCTTTAGTCTGGTTGTCTGTCGGCCGAACTGATCCAGCGGTTTTCCTGATGAAGTTTACGCGTATGGTGAGACGGATAAGGAATTCATCTTGTGGAAATGTGATTAGATGACAAAACCTCATACCAACCCAGCTCCATTATTCTTAGATGAATGTGATTGTTGTGAAAATTATTATTCCACCTCCCTTCCCCTCTGTAGCTCGATGCTTAAATCCTATAATTAACCTAAAGGGGTTCAAAGCGTCTTGGGAATTTAAATCGCGACGCAATTCATCTAAAATTACCTGCCACTCACCCAGAAGCAATTTAATCCTTCGTCAAGTACGTCTTGAGCATCCTCTAAGAGGATTTGCTAATTTTTAATGGAATTTTGCACGTTTGAATGACTGTGACCTTTTACCCTTTTAACTTTTTTTTTACTCTCTAACCCGTCAAGATTTATAAATTTCCTGTTCACTGCTTCCAAAAGATAGATCTGATAGAAAATATAACGATTTCGATTCATTCATTCATTAAGCAGTTTACTTGAAAAATTTAATTTTCTCACGTGTAATTCTTCCGGACACGAAAATTAACACATTTCGCGACGAAGCAGACGGCGTAGATAGATTTTAGAGATAGAGCTATTCTCCCTATCGCAATCTGGAAAATTCTTCCCGGGATAACTTGTTTATGAAAATCGATTTTAATCCTGATGATATCCAGGGCCATGGAGGTAACTAGTTTTCGGGTGAAGATTGAAAATTCCTTCCAACTACATCTTGAATTTTCTATCCAATTTATCCACGGATGTTATTGCTGCTGATGGCATCCATGAATTTTGTATTTCACTCAAATTACTCGCAGAAGGAAGTGCTTGAAAGGTACCATTCAGGTTTGAAATTTGCGGCAATCGCGTAAATGGATTTTATTATTTTTGGAAAGTGTTTCGAAGGTATAATTTAATTGAATGTAATCTTCTTCGCAAAGAGATAGAAGGTGCTGGTGTAGAGGATCCAAATAGTACATACATATATTTAGTGCTATTTTATTTTGCCATTTTTAATGAATCATAACAACGATGCTGAACTAAAATAAATTTAAAAGATTAGCTTAATATCTTTAAACTATCTCGATTTGCAATTAAATTACACTTTCAGAATTGAATTGAATTAAACCCAGACTCGTAACATTTTAATGATTTGCAATATAATATATGTAGGTACTTACATCAAATTTCACAACCGCGAGATTAAGAACTAATTGAATTAATTCATTAAAGTAATTACTTACATCAAATCATTTTGCTTGTCTAATTCATTTTCCAAATCTCTTTTTGTTGCCTTCACGACATGTGACAGCATTGAAACTTGGAAGTACTTCTTGCCTCTTCCTAACGAATTTTATTCTTTCACCTCAGATTTTACGAATGTATAGGTGCGAGCTTTATCTTAAATTGATTTGCTGCTCGTTTAGATCGTAATTTTTGTCTTCGTCTGCATGATTTTCACAAGCGAATTTCTCAATGAATTCTCCAGATGCCTACCGACGGTTCTGCGCAAAAGGAATCATTTCTTGTTACCTCTTGGAAAATCCTAGAGAATTCAATAATTTTATTTTCACCTAAATTTACCAAAATGTTGAACGAATCTCAAAGACTTTCGCTCCACGTGTAAAACGTAAAGCATCTTAAAAGCTGTCTGGCTTCTACAGGTGTAATTTACATGCAAGGCATTCGCGCTCATGAAACCCTCTAAGCCCAGAATTTAAAATGAAACGTGTCGGCGGGGGTACCCTTAACAGAGAAGAAATCCATAAATATGGTTCTTTTCAAAAAGATGGCCGTCACAGCTAAGTTTCGTATTTCTGTTTTATTTTTTAAATAATTAATTCAATTGCGTGTAGCTTGCTGCTACACCTCCTTTAAGCTAAAATCGAGATTCACCAAGGAAATGAAATTTGTACGGCAACTAGCAACACCAGCAGTCACCAGGCAGGTAGCACTTAGACTTAGGTTTAAAAATCTTTCATTAAACTTTTAAAGGACCTTCCGCTAAATTTCCGAGAAATGAAATGGGTATGTTTTGAATACGAAAAAAGGTGATTTCTGCCAAAAATTTAGGAATTAAATATTTATGAAACATGGCGTAAAGATATCTGGTCGTGAGATGATGAATAAATTGGTTTATACTATACGGAGGAAAATGTTGTTAATATTTGAGGTTTTACTATGTAATTTTAAAGTTTTAAAACATGTCATTTCCTTTCCAGGTTTATCCGGACAACAATCTAAAACGAGTCTTGCCACAGATACCTACATATATTTAGGTAAGTACAATTTTTATTAAAACAATTAATTTAACCTTATCTAAGATACAAGTCAGAAGGGTATTTTTGGTTGTTAGAATTAGTAAAATACTATTTTAATTATGTGAAATTTAAAAGAAAATCATTAACTACGTATATCTCAAATTTTGTTGTTGTAGGAGCTTTATTATTAATTATTTTTATATCACAAGTAGCCAATTTGGTATCAACTTTCTTAAAAGTATTCAGAAAAATAAACCAGTTGGAATGCGTGAGTCCTATCCAATTTTAATCGAAATATGTATAAAACAAAAGAAAATTTCGATTTAATCTAATTTTTATTACCCCGCAGTTCCAAGATTATCCCATAAAATATGAAATTATCAGATATTTTTTTATTTTCATTTTGGACAAAGAACGCAACTGATGACGTCAGTAATCGCATTACCACAATCAATTTACGATTTTTATCCCCTGCAAAATTATCTCATGCGGAAAAACTTCCACTGCCACCTACACAGCCGAAAGTAGTATTTTTGTAGAAGAAAGCGGAAAATATGGAAAAGCTACCGAATTTGCATATTCTCGAGAATATCGCGGAATTTGGGAAGAATTATGACGTCTGAGTCGAAGAGAAAAAATCTTTTGACGGGATAATGCGGCTAATTTACAGCTTAACTGGAGCACCCCTCTTCAAATTGCCTGTCCCATCAAGATGATAGATTATGAACGAAAATTAGTCTTAGCCGAAATAATGAAGTAATCCCAACCCTCTCATATCCCCCTGAAAGATTCGGGAGCGCCGGATGTTTTTTAAAGCCCACTCGAGGCTTTTGGGGACAGATCGATACAAGGACCAAATGCTCCTTTGCCTTTTATTTAATTTTCTTTCTCAATCTCTGTGGCAATTTGCGTCCTCGGCATGTGGGGCTCTGTGGTCGTCTTGCGGTGGGGCACGTGGCCGAGGGCTCCTGTATCGCTTTTCTTGCAGAAACAGCAGGACAATAAAAAGATTGAGAAAATAGACCCCAGTGTGGGAGTCTCTCGAAGTGCAATTGCAGGACAAAAGGCGGCTCCGACGACAATAACTTTTCCTGGGCCGGAAGATTACCAGTTGGGCCGGGGTGTGGGAGAAGTTATCTGCCCTGAAGCACCAGCAGAGGCCCTGTTTTCCATCTTCCCGTCCACAGACGATTTTTGTCTTCAGGACACTTTCCGCCTGGCTGAGGATAATCGCAGCCTCAAGGCGTCTTTCCTTGTGGTATTCGAGTCACTGGTGGAACGCACCATGGACTCCACAATTTCGAAAATAAATTGCCTTTCCAGGCGAATTAGAGGGCGAAAAAACCTTTAGACGATAAGGAATAAATAAAACTGTTAAGAGTTGCTTCAAGGACGCCCATCCGGACCGCGGAAGGCGTTTCCTTGTTTATGAAAATGTTGCCGGATTATGATTATATAGTGGCCCTAACCTCCGCGGGTTTCGGCCGCCCTAATTGAATTGATCGGCCTCAGTTTGCTCGAAATGATAACGACGCAAATTTTAAATACAAATTAATGGAGTGGAAGTTACAGGTCTGGAATGGCACTTTCTTGTACCGTGGAAATTTGATTTTGGAGAGTCTTTACCTTTCCACTTGATATTGCGTTAATTCCCTTGCTTCCTGGCGTCCGGGAGAAGATCCCATCTTAGATTTTCTAGACTCCCTCTGAAAGGAAGGGTCTTCGCCGAAAAGGCGAATCCTTGAGATTTAAAGACGTCGTAAATACGAGGAATAATTGGCAGAAATTGCGAAAATTTCCGAGATAAGAATATCTTCTGTTTTGGTGAGTGTCGATTTTTCGATATTTATTACCGCCACGATCCTTTGAGGAGATAATATCTGGGGTATTCGGGAATGAGGTAATTGTTTGCTGAAAGGAACTCAAGAAACAATTACCAAATTGGGAATTGTAGAATTTGTGGGAATTTATGAAAACAAGAAAAGGTCATGCTCGAGTGGGTTCCCTTCGAGTGATTTTTGAGTATTTGTATTTTATTAGGTGAAAATTAGGAAAAGGAAGGCTATGAAGTTTCTTTTGTGTATTTATAAACATTCTACATACATATTTGAAACTTCCTGTAGGAAGAGAACTCATCTTGTGTTTGTTAAGGTTTTTGTGTTAACTTCAGTATTAAAAATGTTTTGAGGTTCCTAAAATTAATACTAGAGAGACAACGTTGCTCAATTTTCTACAAAGTTTAGAATTTCAGATAATCAGATGTTAAATAAAAGAAAGTTATAAAACTGTAGGTGTTGATAAAGAAAAATCCCTATAAACTTGAAATTTTAATATCCGAATCCTTTTTAAGCTCTCTAATAAATATAAAGTTGTATTGTAATTGATCTAGCGAAGGCTCTCTCAGAACATTTCTTGGAGACGCCCTATGAATTTGTTTCCATGCTCCGACAGATTGACATTTATTGATTTCCATAGTTTGGAAATGGGGTGTGAAATAATTAAGACTTCGACTTACTCGAGTCGAGCGTTTGTTCAGTTAGGTGGAGTTACTTAAGACTTAGACTGTTAATAAAACAAAACTACTTTTTTAACTTCATTATTTTTGTTAATTTCGAATTAGGAGTAGTGCAGAATTTGTAAATAATTATGATGCAACATGAAGCTTTAATATAAATTTTACTGAATTGCCTACGTTGGTCAGTCCGAACAGACATTCTAGCAAAAAAGATAATTTCTTACAAAAGAATTTTAAATTTTGTTTTTCTTTTTCACGTTCACTTTGCATTTCAAACCTGGAACAATGGGGCCCTGTGGAAGCGACACCACACCCGTTCTCATGATTCCTCATCCCAAAAATGTCCCAAATATAGTAACTCAGCTTGTAATTAGAACGTCTCGTCGACTTCATTCTTCCTTTTCACATGTCACCCGGCAAAAAAATCTTAAAAGTAAACAAAATAATTTCGCTTTCGTCCCTTTTGTTTGAACGAAAGAACGTAAAAAGTCCTCAGCCGACTGAAAAGGCATTAGGACGTCTGGTTGCGAAGCCCTTCCCAGTTCATGCTGGAGAAGGGGAAGGGAAGGGGGACAGGAGTGGGATATATTCCGCCGGATAATGAAAAAAGGCAAAGGATCTTTCGAGAGGTCCTCAGAGCAGGATATGGATAAAATCCCCTTCCTGCTCGTTATCTGTTGAAGCGCCACAAAAGGACTTTCTGCTGAATTCTGCAATTATCGACCACTGCTCAAGATATCCCTGCACTATAGAGGCATTCTATGGATCAGGAAAGGGAAACTATTTGCCTTAGCACGCAGGAAGCGACAGGCAAAGGGATTGTCTGTTTTCATCACCAGTGGGGATCAATGGGGGCATCATCGGTTCGATTTGCTTAGTTTAAAGGAAAAAAGTGGAATGCTGGGAAATTAATTAAGGAGTGCTGTCGGCCAGGAATGGCACCTTTTTCACTTAGGGGCTTTTTACAGGACCACAGCAGGGCCCTGCGGCGACCATTCAATCGCGCCTCCACTATCATCCGGGGCTCCCGTTCGTCCTGATTAAGTCCCCCCGTAAATTTGGTGGCTCCAATGGTTCCAATACTTCGGTTTGACTTTTATTGTCAGGCCGAGCACGAGTTAGCCTTTTCCGCCCTCTGGCGGCAGCTCGAATATTCGCCATAAAATTCGGCACTTGGATATTGTTTATTTATGAAAGTATGCGATAATGTCGGCTGATGTATAGCGACGGGATACCCGAGGAGGACGAATGCCTCGATGGAGCCGCGCCAGATAGGCCGTTTTTCATATTTCCAACCCTCTTCCCGCCCATCCACCGGGAGCATATCCGAGGGAGTTGGTCGATCTATAGATGGGACTGGGATGTTTTGCTTTTCGGTTAGGATGGCTGGAATAGCCATCATTCCCTGAATGCCCATTCAATGCAGGGAATTCGGTCTCTCGTGGAGTCCTCGTTGCCAAGATGACGGCAGCGTTGTGGCATTTTCCAGGGAACCTAATGAAAAGCAATTCTTTCGTTTTTTGATAAAAGAATTTTTTTATTTTTTATTTCATTCCTGGGAATTCAACCATAATGCGTCTGTAATAAATTTGAAATTTTATGAGATTTGGCCAATGGTTGTGGGCGAAATAGGGGGCCCTTTAGAGGTAAACGATATTATCTGATGAATATATTTTTTCCTGGTTATTATCATTGCATTTTGCCCTGTGAGAGGTATTGAATAAATGTGGGATTTTTCTTTATCAGGAACTACGCTACACCTTTTTATAAAGAGACCAGTAGATAGCGAAAATCCTCTATGAAAGAGGTTTTTTTTTAGCTTACAGAAATATACCAATTCAAAGCATAATTTTTGCAGTAAGCTAGGGTATGACTTCTTATAATGGATTCAAAATTCGATATACCAAAGTAGAACTCTTTAAACATAATAGTACCTACTTTAATTTCTGCACGAAAATTAATTTTCTAAAATTTAATTTTCTAATCCGAGCTTTAAATCAATTATACTCGAAATAGAACTCATTTTTTAAAAAGAAAAAGAATTGTTTATAGCGAAATGAGATAAAAATAAAGCTCGGCTCGTTTTGTACCTACATTTATATTTTTTATGGGATCATAGTTATTTATGAAAATTCCTGCATGAAATTCTCAACATACTTTTTGTACGATGCAATGAAAAATATTTACTCCAGGCACATTAAAGGACAGACTAAGTGTCTACTTTTTTGCAAGGAATTTTATATGAAATTCTTCAGGTTGCACTAAAAATATTTTCTGCAGGTAAAAGGAAGGTAGACATCGCAATATTGCGTTTCGTTTAAAAAACCAGGAATGAATATCAATAAATAAACGTTTCGCTTCTTAGAGAGAGAGTTGTAGACAAAATAATATAGTTGAAAAATGTATTATTATTTTATACTTTAAATTCAACTGGGTTTATATAATGCAATTTTTGAATTGAATTTTGGAATGGAAACTCTGCGAAATAGTGGGAAATATTTAAAATTCTTCCATGCAAATTCCTTAGAAATTCACATTTGAAATTCTTAAAAACCGATTGTACACGGAGAGTGCTAGATATAAAATAGAATTAGCTTAGTGAGTACGGGGGCATTTATGAGGCAGTAGCTCCCGCAGAGCTAGTTCTAATTCCGCAGTTAAGTGAAAGAAGAGGGTGTTACAGAAGGAATAAATTTCAAACTGTGCCCGTGAAGTTTTAATTTGAATTTCACATTTTACCTGGGAGAGATCGCACCGATGTGCAACTTCGTTTCAGTGCTTACTAACCTCATCCAGCTGTCACGAACTGGCATGCATTCATTATGGAGCTCTATTCCGACTAGCGCCCTGCGCCTTCCTGACTAAATAGTCATGTCATGTTTGCCGTGCCCTGGAGCGATTCATTTCGTGAAAATTTAATTAGTTCAAATGCCAGAAGATTTTCCTAGTTTTGCCCTACAGTATTCGGGGCCTCGCTTAGCAGACCACAAAGTGAAAGGACCCAGCAACAGCGGAGCACCCCTTTAATATTCAATCCAGGCTGGTAAATGGCTCAAAATTCGTATTTTGCATAATGCAAAAATCATAGATAATCGCGCTGCATAGATCCATATATCAGGGCTTCCCAGGCCGGATTGATGGTGGTGCTCTGGGGCTCCAGGAGCCCCGATATCCACGCATCGATTCATCCATAGAACGCTAGCGCTTTCAATCTTCGGAGATTGGATGACTTCTAACCGTGTGCGAAAATGTGGAAAATCCCTGGGATTGGTGGTCGATGCTAAATTAAAATGTGCCAGGGATGTATGAATATATTTCTAGGCCCAGAGGAGCATTTAGCGGGCATCCAGCCGAGGGGATTCAAGGACCCTGGGATTCGGCAGAGACTGCAATCGATTTTCTGCTGCAATAAATCTCAATTCCACGAATGGATTGACTATATTAATATCGGACGAGGCGTATCATGAGTCCGTGCAGTCTCTGGCAGAGATCCTCTCTCCAGGATTTACCCGTTCGTTCGGATCATCCGCAAGGGTAAGTCCGAAACGCAAGTAGTCCGAGCACAAAAAAAGTTTATTGAAAAAGTTTCATATAGGTAAATAAAGAAAAGATAGTCTTTATTAGAAAACCTGGTGGACTTTCGCGAGACTTAATCCCCATGGAGGTTGAGCCATGCTTCGTTGTGCTACAGGAGTCCTTGATTATTTCATCAAGTGGTTCCCGGGGGATTATGTCTATTTCACTGAACTCTGTTTCAGTCAGTTTTGCGATATAGTCGCAGAGTTTCCCCAAAACACTCGAAATCTCCGGAGACATTGCACACAACATTAAACTTTTAAAGGCAGGAAGCATTTTGCTGTGATACCCTTCCAGAGCCATTTGCGCCCATGGGAACTGGCTAAAGAGGACAACTCCCTCCCGGGAGATTCCCTTCGCCCTGTGCTGAATGAACGCAGCCCAGCTAATGGACTGTTATAGGATAAGAAACAATTTTAGAGGCGATTATCGAGGAATTTATGGAGGAATTGCCATGAAATCAATTTCACGTCAATTGCCCTGAAGTTGAATATTATCGTCGCAAATTCACACACATACACAGTGCATGTTGCTGCAAAATTATTAGTTTCAATTAACCCGGGCTGCACAGGACTTCTTTATGTGTTCGAGAAATGCAATAAACCTTGCATTTGGTTTGCTGGTTGGAAGGGTTTTCGATGTATAAATCTGTCGACATTTTGGGAGAGAAATTTTGAAAATTGGAAATTAATAACCCTTGCATGTAATTTAATATTCGATCTGCATAATCGCAAATTTATATTATCATTAGTTTAAAAGAAAATTTAACGTCCCTCGTGACCCATGAAATTATTCCGCGCAGAAACGTTATAACTATTAGGTATACAAAGTTATATTTGCACGTTTTCATAAGGAAAATGAAATTTGCAATAAAACTTTTTCCTTTTGAAATTAATGTTATTTCAGCCCTGTGTGTTATTTTATTTATTTTTGGGACATTTTATTCATATAATAAACGCATTTTGATATAATTTGTCTTCAGAGAAATATTGTTTGAAATTAAATTCCAAGTTATATCTTAATAATAAACATCTTAACCTTTCTTACGGTAATATCGTAATACAATGTTGAGCATAAAAGAAAATTTTGGACATACATATATGTACCTATTGGTCTCCAAAAGTGGTCTAAATAAAATATTGCAAATATTGTTAAAAGTTAATTATATAATACATCCTTTGTGTTCTAAAATATACCCTTGACTTTATTCGGCAAATTATATAATATGAATAGTTATTTAGTCAGTATTTTATATAAATATGTATATAATAACTGGAATGAAAATGTTATTTTTCCTCCTTTGTTAACTGGCATTTAAGCATCTCCTACTTACATACCTTAGTCGAAGTTATCATTTTTTACCAGTCCAACTACCTGTCACGTACTTTAGAACATTTTATGTAACTCACCTGAAAAGAAAAGAAATAGGTAAAGGTAAAAGGTGAAGCATTGAAAAATGTCACAAGGAAATCGCTATAAAGTAGGTAGGCACAGTAACCCCCAGAAAAACTTTCGCCTCTGCATAGTTGGAGAAACTCAGGTGATAGCCAAAAACTTTTTAAACTTGTGCCTTCAGTTCGCATTTCAATTAAGTCTCACTTGTTCCCAAAAGATCTAAATTTCATCCCAACGGATTTATATCCCCCTGTTTAATTCAACGCTAAGAAAGCGGAAAAAACGATGAAAACGAAGAGGTACGAAAAGGAAAAAAATAAGAAGGAGAAAATTTGCTAACAAAATCAATAGAAGTTCGTTGCACGAACAAGTTCTAAACGATATTAAGTCCTCCTTAAGGAAAACGAGGTGAGGACAAAGGCGATGGAGGAAGGCGCAAAGTGGGTACGCGCCTGTCTCAAAATGAATTTAATTTCCTCTTTTGCTCTTCCGCAAATTTTGCCTTTTCTAAGTAGGGTGAATGACTAAAAAGAAGCGTCTCAAATGAGGGTCGGGTAGGTGCCTGTGGGATAGTTTTAGTTTCTGGTGCGTCGATGCCAAAAGCGAATTGTCTCTAAACCGAGGACAAAACTGAAACTGATGCAGACGACTAATGCCAAAAGCATTCTCCCAATTCTGGCTCTGTTGGCAGAACGATTTTTGCTTTTTTAGGTGCCACTTGCACTGGGGTACTGCAAAAGCAAAAAGCAGCATCCTGCCGGCAGCTCTGGCAAAAAGATGAAAACAATCCAGGAAGTTTCGCTTCCGGGAGCATCGTCTAATTCTGTTGCACAAGCAATTTGCACCACCGTCGTCGGGTCGGCGGAACTCTAGCCATTGCCACTGCGTTTGCCTCTACCGCAAAAACTTCGAAATTCGGTGCAATTCGAACTCGAATGTTCGCCCAGGTGATGCTGAGTTGAACAGACTTTGTAGACATGCCCCCTTGAGGGCGGGTAGAAAATAGCACCGCCACCGAAATTGAGGAGTTGTTCTGAAAATGTTAATCCTTATAAAGAAAACAAAATATCATATCACTATATGATTATTATCTGGTCTAACACACTGAAAAAAAAGTGGAGAAAATATAACAGTTTCATTTTATGGGGATTCTTAACTCTTTTCGGTAATGGGTTTCACCTAATCCCGAAATGCCTTATGAGGACTCTTAAAGTATAGTTCAATAGCAAATCAACTTCGCAATTAAAGCAAAAGAGAAATATGATTAATCCAAACTAGCCTAGTAAATTTCAGAGATGATTAAAATTGCAATGGTAAATTTGAATAATCAAGGGAAGATTACATTGAGGTTCAGAATTCATTTCATGTGCACGTTTTTACACAGTTAACTATCAACATAGCTGATCAAAATTGTCTTCAATCTAGACAGTTGACAAATATTATGTCTTATTTTATTCAAGTATTCACATATAATGTGTAAGAGAATAATAGGATTTGTAAATCCTTCCGATGTTATTATAAATACTGTTTAACGAAAAAGTAATGAAAATTTGCCAAAACACTAATAATTTAATTAGTATTTTAATAAGTTCATTAGTATCGATCTTTTCCATAAAGGTATATTTGTAAATTTGCTCAAAATGATAATAATCGTTTTTGAAATTGAATGTATTGAAAAACGAATTAATGCATTTTAACAGAAGTTCCCTTGAAAAGGATTCAAATTCCCTCATTAAAATGAGTTCTGTAGATCTATTTTTAGAAAAAGCAATCCTTAATTTGTGCAATTTCCCTTCAAATTATACAGAAAATCCTTTTATTCATTTGTGTCGTCGAAGTTTTCGGCTTTGTGCCTGATTGTGCTGCTTAATTGCAGTTTGCTCCCCAATTACCAAGGATAACTGAGGCAGTGTCCGTTTCATCCTCAGCCCCAAAGGAGCCTGGATCAAAGCGTCAAAGTCGCCCTTTGACTTTTGAGCACATCTCAAGGCTCCGTCGGACTCCACCGGACATTTTCTATAAATAAAATGCGCCACCGACTCGATCCAATTACATGAAATGGAAAAGAAACTCTGAGGCATTGCACAATAATTAAACATTTTGCTCCTGTGTCCTTTCGAGGAGGCGCCCGGGGCAACATCCTTCCCCCAGCTTTTGACTTTACCCCGCTTCCTGCTGAAGAGGTGCGGCGAGTGGGAATAACCGGCGCCCCAAAGTCGAGCCGGGGAGCTCACTTTTAGGAGTCGTCCCCGTGGATGTGGTTGTAAGACCCAATGGAAATTGACTTTAGGGCGAAGCAGTCTTCCATCACGGCACGGGGCACCTTCGGAGCACCCGGAGCCCCGCGCGCGCCTCTATCGATCCACTGCGACAGTCCGTCCCCCAGAATAGAATCGGCTGACACGCCGGCTGGGGCTAATCGATAGTTGCGTTGCGTGAACCTCGACGGAAGCGAGCGTGCCGTGGCCGCGGAGGGTGTCGTAACTCGACTGAGTTTCACAGACACCCTTACCCTATTAAGATCGATTTTTCGGGGTTTCTCAGACAGAGAAAACCGACCGCCACCGCCTCCAGCTGCCCAACCCCCGCCTTGTCCAACAAGGAATCTATTAGGGATGCTCCCCCTGGGGACGCACAAAACTCCCCCGGCGACGGAGGGATGTTTAATTTTCGGGAACTTATGTAAGTGGTGTGTCTGGAGGCCGGGAAGGAGCCGGCCAAAGTAATGACCGGGTGACGCACAAACTTCCGCCGACTGACCACCAGCCAGACTTATTTACACACTGACAATGGGCCGCACGTGTATTTCGGGCTCCACCCCCCTTGAGGCTACTCGCCCTTGTCTGATTAATGAGGTGACTTTTGGGGAAAAATTGGCGAAAATTTATTTGAAGACTTGGTGATTTCTGGAACGATTGTAACACTGCGATTTCCTGATTAATCAAGGCAATTTTGATGTAACTCTCAAGAAGGACATTTTCATATTTTAGAAGGAATTACAGCGAGATTAATGCCAGACCACATTATGAAGAAAATTTATTCTTAAGATAACGTGCGGCGGTCTTCGTATAAATAAACTAAGTTTTATATTTTTTTAAGATTAAGGAAAGAAATATGTAGTTATTTACTTTCCTGACAAATTTTGTTGTGAGTTTCCTGTGACCCATTTTACAAATTTTTTATTTCGGCAAAATAAAATCAAATTGCCTAGATTTAGGTATACTTACTACAAAAAAAGCGATTCAAGGTTTACAGTTTGGAAGGGCAGATATCTTGACGTTGATATTGTAGATGTAGATTTTGAGAGGTTGAGCATAGAGCTCGGTACTCAGACCGTATGGTCCATTGTACGTGCCTCGTTCGCGAAGTCTGCCATCCTTGATATTACGCGACGGTTTTCAAAATTAATTCATGAAAAATATGCCTTCTAATCTGAACCGGATAGAAAAATGAACAGCTATTATCTATACGGCTTCATTTAATTTTAATCTCTTTTTTAATATAAAATAATTTCATAAAATATCTGAGTTATGTAGTGAAGCTAACTAGAGCTATATGAAATGAAATGCAATTTACTATATAATCATTCCTTGATTGAAATTTAATCTGTGAGAAAAACATTGGTTGGTCTACAACACGTTTGTAAATCCGCTATTGTCTAGCTCCACATACGTCCGTAATAAAATTTGCATTAAATTCTCATAACCCATAATAAATCGAAATTTTGCCAACATCACTTTCGGTAATATCGGAGCCCCAGAGCACTTGCCACGCGTCGGTTCCGCCCCCGACCGCATGCATGTCAATTGCAATTTACCTGGAAGGCAAAAGCTACCTCCCGGTTTATAGGTTGCGCGGATATCGCCCTAGGTATCAATTAGAAATGATTAATGGCTTCGTAATCGTGTAATAACAACACCCTGTGGTATAGCTGCGTGCCTTAACCGACGAAGGTAGCACATCTCTACAGGGTGTCAATTAGTTAATTGGATGCCTGCGAAAGGAATAATCTTCGTCATGCATTATCTAAGAGCCAGGACACCTTAACCCACCTTAACCCCATCAATTCATATTAAATTTTGCGATTAATTCAAACAATCGATTTCATGTGGTGTGTAATGTGAGAAATCTCGCAAACTCAACTCACCCCAAATTGTTTTACTTAAGACGGCTGTCTTGGGAATTCACTCCGAGTGTAAGACGAATTTAAGTTGAATGTCTGGTTAATTGCTTTATCTGCAAATAAGCGCAACTAACGAATTTTATTCAATCGAAGATACCAGAAACTTCCGAAAAACCTTCTTCAATCCGTTCGAGTGACGAGCAGAATTTCTGGGGAATTTTTAGTTAATTGAATTTTCGACTGGTGAATATCTTCGCAACAGTTGAAGTGTACCTCAGGCTCAACTTTGTCGAGGCTTTCTATAATCTGGTTTGTTTCTTAGTCAGATTTTGGATTGCATAACACGATGACTTCCAAATTGTCAATCTTCCTTAAGTTTGAACTTGTGCAATTTCGTATGACAAGACGAAAGTTATGGTCTTATGTCTAACGAGGGTTAGATGAAGTCGTTTTCTGCTGGTAACTGTTGCAATTTTTGAAAGTGCCTTAAATGGAGAAGTCTAGTCTTAAATGGAATAAACTTGAGTGAAGTGACTTTTTAAAATCGCCTGAAACGAGATATTCATGAGTAACTTTCATCTTATGCACCCACTCAAGGTGCCTTATAAGAAATTTCTCAAGAAAATTTCAGTTTTCTTACTTTGAAAACTAATTAGTTAATTATCTCCTTAAAAAAAGGTGAAATTTACGAAAAAAATGCAGCGAAATGCAGAAGATGAGTTACACTGACCTTCTCCTCTTAATTATCGCTGCATGGAAGGCGTCATTTTCTTAATGAATTAACCAAAGAAAATTGCTTTTCGCTATAAATACGTCGCCGTTCTGGTCTTCGTCATCGCCATGATCGGCTTGATCAATTTCACAGTCTGTTTGGCCACCGTCTGGAGCGCATCTTACTTTTTTCTTAGGAGTATTTCTTGGGGTACAGTCACTCCTCAGGGGATTTGCATTCTCACCGCTGAGGTTCTTGGCTGCTTACGGGTGCCCCCGCTCCGGACATGTTCCCCAGAGAAGGCCAGCAATCATCTTGTTCACACCTTAGGAGCCGCTTCTAAGAAATCAAGTAATCATCGAATTCTTTTCTTTGAGGAATTTCACCCGTCTCGGCCATCGTCTAAAAATAGCTTCCGGCGGGAGATTGTCGGTCAGCCATTGATATGCTGACCGCAGTGGACATTGGGCCGATTGGCGAAGTTGTCAGTCACTGGGGCCGGGGGCCCCATTAGGCATGGACGGGATGACTCTCCGGTGACTCAGATCAATCAAATTTGCGGCTCATGCCGAAGTCACGAAAGTACGGACAAGGTGATTTATGGGCACGCAATTTCGCCCAGAATCGCCGATGTTAGTGCCCATGTCTCCAGGGACAGCGCACATCGGGGGTTCCCCGTAATTTGCAAAAAAAAAAAAAAAATTGAATATGCAGAAAGTGTGTTCACTCGATACCCAGTCAGTCAGAGCGCCTTGCTCGGATTTGATGCGATGGAGATGGTTTTGTGATGGCCTTAATCAAATTTCGCCAGCACGTAGCCTCGGAGCTGTTTCGGATCGGTAGACATGGATTCGCCCAGTTTGGGGCCGCCGCCCGTCGTCGCATGCAAATCAATTTCGATGTGAAGTGATGGATCAGCGTCGTTTGTCGCCTCTCGAGTTTCTAGCATTTGGCTGGTGACCGAATTTCTGAATCAGCTGTGCTATTATGCAATTTATCCGCGATTGACCATCGTACAATTTTTCAATAGCATGAGATTCCAATTTTGCTAATTGATAGATGCCAAGTCCTCTGGCAAATACAAGGAGAACTAATCAAATTTGTTATTAGAGCTCAAAACCACAAGTTAGAACAATTTTACAACTGAAAAATACAAAAGTATTTGACTTGCAGATTTTAAAAATTATAGTTTTCGTAATAGTCTAATAAACAATCATGTAGGTTATGGGTTTTGAAAGAACTCCAGAATTTCAAATCGACTGAGTTAATTTTATTCATTAAATAGCAAACTTCTCTACTTTCGTGCAGAAGTCATGGTGCATTCAAATGGTATGCATCGCTGACTAATTTGCATGCAATATGTGGCTACATTTGTATGAGAATTGTTAAAACTGTTCTTGAATAGAATTACTACTAATAATCCATTTATATGGTCGTGGCGTAAGCCTTTAATGAAGCGAACTGCCTTTTGATTACACATGTAAATTAAGTTTGAAGTCATTAGTGCCGATATGTACAAAGTAATTGGTGGAAGGAATTAGCTACCATAATTTACTATTTGCTATAAATTATAGGTCAAACGAAATGGCTTTAACTGCTTAGCCTAAAAAACCTTTTTCTTGTCTGGTAGGAAAACTAAAATTAATTAAGCGTTTTTTAATGACACTTTTGTTTTAGCACCTGATTTACGATATATTCATAAAATTAAGAGCGTTAAAACTTAATTTATAAAATTGTAAATCATACGAAAATTGCTTATGATTGCAATTAATAATTTACAATTCTTGCGACACCAGAATATCTTTAACTAAATGGTTTATGACTGTTTTAACTTTTTTACTGTTTGTTAAATTTGCCTAATTTATGGATGACTTTACCTACACCATTTTCAGCAAAGTGTCTTCCTTATAAGAAAATGAGTTGTTTGAGTATGCATAAGAAGTGTCTAACTTCCTTCAAATTAAACTTCGCCAAAACAAAAAAGTTTTACGATTCTCTGTTTTACGACAGAATACGAATAAAGGACAAATTTCCTATATTTTATTGCTCGCAAAAACCCACTACATTGAAATGAATAGACACTAAAACGCGATCGTGAAAATATATTGCAAAAGACATCAACTCCTATAAATCAAAGTCATCGAGATTTGTCACTGTTAGCTCAAGAAATATATTTTTAAAAGAAAATTTTCTTCGGAGCGTAAAACAACATGCGACAGCAACTTTCCATCTGTTCCCCTTCCTAAAAGCGAAATTTTCTTGTCCTGCCGCTTTTATTTTGCGTAGCAAATAAAACCGCATGGGACTCATTTCGCAAAGAAATCCCATAAGAATACATTTTGCGTCTCAAGGAAACACGAAACTCGAAAAAATAATATAAGAAAAAGTTCTGTCACAAAAGAAAAAAAATGTAAGTAAACAGAAAAGTTCAATCAAAATGGTAAGCAAAGGGGAGAGGAACGCGGGTATTTTTCTAGGGCAGAAACCTCAACTGATATTAGGATCTTCCTGAGTTGCCACCGGATTCTTTAAGTCCTTACCGGTGGTAATCTGATACATGTTGAGGAACCCTCCGAAAATGGTCGGAAGCGAATAAAAGTGAGGTTCCTGTAGACCAAAAGGGGGGAAGCAAATGGTGATAATGTCCTCCTTCGAAGTTAACCTGATACCTTAATTTTTGTTAAAGTCTTCGAATGATAGAGAAGCTCTTTACTGCGGTATATTGAGGGATTTGCCCTTATCTACAGAAGTTTTTTGACCTTTTCCGACTGGCCACGGTGAATAATTTATGGCAATTTGAAGGGCGGCCCGAAAATTCGGGATAAGGGATGGATTAGGAGGAAAAGTTTGCCGCCTTAATCAAATTATTCGGAATAATGAATTGAGTGGGTAAGTGTGGCGGGACGGGTGCAAATTAGAGATCTGTAAGACTTGCGAAGTCTCATTCAAAGAAGAAACTGCCTCATTAAATCTTGAATCGATTCGATCAAATGATTACTCATTTGGGGAAGGATATTCTAACCAAGAAATTCCGTCCACATGAGTTGACAACAAGACAAGAATACCAACAAAACACCCCAAAATCTATAAATCCCCGAAAATAATTCTCCCAATCGACCTCAAAATAGGAGCAGTTCTTAATTAACGTTTCATGGCTTACGTAACCCAAAAAGTGGCGCAAGTCCCAGAAACCCCTCGCCCTTTTTGGACTGGTTAATAAATTCATTGGTTCAGGTACTTTGAGGCTCTGTTGCCACGAGAGGCATCTTATTTGCATCCTCAAGAAAGACGAAAAGATGCTCGCACGTCTCTCTGCGATGGTGCTCCAGGCCCAGCATCCGGGGGCTCTTGACTCCAGATCACACGATTGGGAGGACAAAAACCCGCCGATAAGCCCGGGTCTTGTGTGCTTCTTCGTCTGGATGAGGTGTGGGAGAAGAGCCTTATCAAAGGGTGCCATCGATGGGGGGCCCCAACGATCTATTGGAAGAAGGTCAAGATAACTCTGAGGCTCTCTTTACGAGCCGAAACCTTTCCATTATTTCCACGGTTTTTTATTTGCCCAAAAATGTTGTCACGGTGGCATTTTTTCATACCCATCCTTTTAAAGAAAAATTTAATCCCATCGACGGGGGGGAGGTGTGCAGGTGTAACAAGACGGCAGAGATTTGGTGGCAGCCGGGCGGAAAAACCGAATTTACGAAGAAACACTGGCGTGAAATTGATTTAGTTTTCCTTATTTGCTTTACTTCCTCACAGGACTGTTTTATTTCTGGAGAGATTTCTTGGAATTTCATTAAGAAGTGACTTGTTGGCGATTTACCGAGCACTGTTGGTCTATTTCTCAACCCACGTGTGATTAGGCTTTCACCGATTTTATCTTTCTTCAGATTTCTGTAGGAAATTCAGTTGTAAGGACAAAAGACAAGGACGAAGAAATATGAGATAAATTGCTGCTTCTGTTGTTTTTCGTTGTTGTTAATTTCACCACAGACAGGGGGCAAGGACAGAAGGTTCCACACCGCCGAGGACGACCAAGTCGAAATTTATGCAAAACTCTGGCAAAAGAGCAAGGGCGATAAGAATACTCCGGGATATGCAGGGGTGAGCTCCTGAAAATTTCATATATTTCCCTAGGGGGTTTTACTTGAGCCAGGCTGGATTTCAGTTTTTTGGGCTATTCACATTTTGGCTGGATTTTCAGCGCCAAAAATTGTTCCGCCTACGCCTACCACCGAATTCGTTGTTATCTCAATAACTTATTCCCAAAGGTGGTCAAATTTTGCTTTTTGAAGTTTGAACAATTTTCTTGGCTTTTCTTTTATTTTGATAACAAAGCCTCTATTGCCTTTATATTTTCACTGATATTTTATGTCAATCCCAAGCGTATTTTTTTTTTATATCAGCCTCCGAAAATGGCTTTAAAAGTGTTTTCAAGGCTTTGAATAAATTAAAAGTCTAATTCTCACGGATTTTGATATTTTTTATTTAAGGTTTAGTATGCTGCCCAAGAAAGATTTTAGTTATAAAAATTTAAAAAGTAATTCATTATTTTATACAATATGGCAATACAGTTGTTAAGTATGGTATGAAGTTAGAACTAACTGAGGTCTAGAATGTGTTATTTCTATTTCTATAATATCAGAATAACAAAAGAATATAAATATAATTTTTAATTTTATTATTGGTTATACTATACCAAATATACTCTACGGTAGTTTAAGGAACAAATCAAGTGATATTGCAAATCCTAGTTAACTATTTGTTACCTAATTTAGGATCCCAGCAAAAATAGTAAACCTAATGCGCAAGTAGCACATATAAGGGCTAAGTCCATTTTATAAAAACAATAGTGAAAACGCGATTCTAAAAAAAGCCAGAGGTGAAAAGTAAGTAGCACTTTTCCACCATCCACTTCATTATTCTTCCCATCAGAGAGAAGTGGTCAAGCCTAGACAGCTTCCGAACGGGCCTCAGAGCTCAAACATCATTTGAGTCCCGCGGTCGGGACACAAAGGGAGGCAGGAACTGGGTTAACGCAAAAGCCAGACAAGTTGCTCCAGTTGCTCCGGAGTTACTTCGGCTGTTTGTTGTTTGGATGGTGGCTTTTTTGATTCGTTCGTTTTGTTTCCCAGCCACCTACCAGAGGAGCTGAAGAGGGCCAAAGGACGTGTCCGACTGGGAGTTAATGATTTTCACAATTTTAGCTCTCACTGAGCTAATTATATTTGTTCCTCGCCAATTAATAAAGCATAACATGCTCTGAGTGGGGTGGAAAAAACTAACGAAGCGAATCGAAACTGGCTCTATTTTTAGGGGCATATTTCTTTTGCCGTTTAAATGTATAAATGGTGAAGAGGTCAATTGTATGAATGTCCTTCTAATTAAATTAATTAACAGATGGTGGTAATTGAAGCGTTTCTGGACATGCATCGCAGTCCTTCAAAGTAACAGATTGCATACTCATAGCCCATTTTAATAATTTCAGCAAGAGGCTGTAAAGAGCGAAAAAGCGATAGTCATTTCACATTTTACCTTCACCTCAAATTTGTAATTATATTTCATACTGCGAAATCAGATCCATTTCAAACTACATATTTTTAGATCAAATAGACACTTTGATCTATAAAATAGTAAGATTGAAATGTTTTAAGACTGAATTTTAAGAATTCACATACATAAATGCACTTGCACTAAAATTCATTTTCTTACTAAATGTTCCCCGAAACTTGAAAACGGCGTAAAAATACAAAATGGATTTTTTAATTTTTAAATAACATTATTTTATAAAACTTTTCTCAAGTTTTGGGCAACTTGTGAATTCTGGGAGTGATTTCAAAAATTCAGGGCTCTATTGTTTAATGCAATTTATATGTGAAGGCACTTTTTTTAGGTACCTGAGATAATTGGCATACTATACTTCAAAATCTTGTAGTTGTAGAGTAGTTGAAGAGTATTTGTATTCGTAATTTCAAGTGTTGCGACGGACTTTGTATTGATTGATTATAAGATTATGAAATTTCCAAAGAGGTAATATCAAAAAGATATTTAACCTACCTCCAGTTCTCTAAAATTTTGACCGCCCTTTAAAAGTTACCCGCTTAGCGCTTACACAAAAGCAAAATTAGTTGCAAGCGAAGCATTTTGCTCTGCCAAATCCGCGATTAAATCCAATTAAACGCACTTGCGTCCTTGATTTCGTAATTGCTGACCAGCGACGTCGAAGTCCGATTGGCTCCATTTTTGTCATTTTGTTTCACATCCTTTCAACAGCGGCAAACATTTTTATCGCTAATTGGGGGTGAGAGCTGCCAGGGCGGCGCCAAGATTCCATCACGAGCGGGCCCTCGCACCCCACCTGCCGGAGCCCTGTTAACTGATTTTCTAGTATTTCATCGAAAAGGGCTCAATCTGCCGTCGGCGGGGGTGTTGGCTTTTGGGGAGCGCTCATGTGTGATTGATTTTTGATAGTATGCTCCGCGGAAGCGTTCGATGGGCAATAGAAAGCATGTAGGTCGCACGTAAAGCCCCCATTTGATTGGCTTTTTACGGCGAATTTGAGGAAATCGATATAAATTTTTTGCCCCTATGTTCTGCAAATTGATTGAGTTGCTAACAAAAACTTTCGGAATTAGCACCCCCGCACCGCCAGGTATTCAGCACTACGACGACGGCGGTGTTGTTGACCCCTGGAGCAAGGGTAGTTCGTCAGTAGCTGAATTAATGTCAAACTACACGGGGTAAATCCACTTAGCTTGATTATGCCCAATATGCCGGCGAACATTATCCACGTCGAAGGTAAAACATAAAACACCTGGTCGATGTTGATATCGTGGCGCGGCGGGGGTGGCTCGGTGCGTTGCGTAGCGTACGTTTGGAACGTATGACTTATGACTGTGCCGTCGCGACTCGACGAATTACTCTGAAACACATTTTTGCTTGCTTAATGCGCTTTTCCACCGTTTTATTTAATAAATACGGCTTGTGCGCGCGAATCTGCTCCGCACCACTGCTGTTTTTGAAGTGATGACGGAATGGTGGGTGATTCACGATAAAACCATTTAAAAGATCAAAAGTCAGGTGTTCCGTTTTATGAACATATTAAAGTTGCAAAATACAGAAGCTTTAAACCGATTTTGAGTAATTTGAGGGCATTAATGTGAAATGAAATGCTATCTGTGACTGTGACATATGTACATTTATATTTATATGTATAAGCAGCGCCCTCTACTTATAGGACAGTGTATTTACAACCACAATATTCGAAACCCTTGTCTAACTTAGAATCCACTTAAAATGTCGTACTTAGAATATTGATCTCAATATTTTATATTGAAAATACATATGTATGTGTGGATAGGAAATTTTGGTTAGATATAGGTACTATTATTAACTATCCTAAATCCGAAAACTTAAACGAATAATATTTTATAAATTTCTTTACTTCAAATTTTCAAGATACATATGTTGTTAACCCACTCAATTATTATAACCTTCTGTACCTACAAAAAAAAATTTAACAATTCGAAGGTGGCTTCTTACTTACGTAATCTCTAAAAATTTAAATTTTCAATTTTATAAAATCTTTAAAGTCGTAAATTATGCAATAAATGACGAAAAAAGAAAACATCAAAAAATGAATAAGTATAAGTAAATCGCATGAAAAAAGGAGGAAGGAGAATAGCGAAATCTGTCTAATACTGTGCATTCTGCGCAAGTTGCTGCATTGGCTTAATTTGTTTTACCAGTTTTGCAGATAAATTCTTAATACATATGAATATGTAGCAAAATTGTTATACGAAAATATCTACTTCGGAAATTTTTATTAAAAGTACCTATGTACATAAAATCAAATATATAATCGGTATTGTGTAAATTCACTTTTTCAAATATAGAGGAAAAATTAAAACATTGGTAAATTACCTAATTAAATATATAATATGTATGTACATATAAGTCAATCCGAAACTCTCCTGAAATTTTCTAAATGTGCATACGAGCAAAGAGTTTTACTTCTTGTTTGTCTTTTATAATAAAAAAGCAAACATTCTTTCATTTTTAAAATGTTACCCAGGAATCATAATAAGCTTCATTGCATAAAGAAGGCACAAAGCAGAAGAAGTATGAAAAATATGACTCACTGCAGTAAACCCTTTTATTGATTTCTCCCCAACCAAAAAGTCTCATAGAAATTCGTCTGCAATGGTCATAAATTAAAATTTGCCTTCTTCCCATTTTTGGCAATAATTTTGCATGTTTAATTTTTTGAATTTGCGATCAAAGAAAACGCTCTTGGTAGCAAGTGAAATGAAGTGATTTTATTCAAGTCAATTTTTGAATAAGAAATTTATGATTACATTTTTACGCTTATTAAAAATCAAGCATAATAAAGTAAGTAAAGTCTACAGTCTTACAGCTTAAAATAATCATTTTCTCGGAACTTACTATCTGTTTTTTATATTTTCTTTTCGCTAATTTATTTTGTCTTTTAATTTGATGAAAAAGCAGAGAGGGAATAAAAAAGAAAGAAGAAGGTGAAATAGGAGGATTCCTGGACGACAAAGTTATCCATTACAACACATTCTGCGGGGATATATTTTTAGCACCAGACATAGACTCAGAGCAAAATAAGTATCCTCCCGGATCGGAGGAGATATAGAAACAAATGCGACTCAAATTACGCGTTTGAAGGTGTGGCTGCATTTATGGTTGAATGTAATCGTCGTTTTTTTAATCAATGTAATTTATTTTTTACGTTAATTTTAATAGAATCTCTCTCAGTAAATCTAATTAAATAAATTAGGTAGATAAATGCTTTTTCTACGACTTGCA
This sequence comes from Machimus atricapillus, assembly GCA_933228815.1. Lineage (NCBI taxonomy): Eukaryota > Metazoa > Arthropoda > Insecta > Diptera > Asilidae > Machimus > Machimus atricapillus. The sequence goes on along the minus strand of OW121787.1, from coordinate 41,351,799 downwards.
TCTTCTGATAGTATGTTACTTTGAGATGTCCTTTCGTATTCTCTTTGAAGTATGCAATTTGTTGAAGGGTTGAAGGGATATTTTGAATGTATAAAATTATGGATAAAGATAAAGTTTGCGTAATCGTATCAAATTTATATAAATTTTATAACAAATAAAATTATGCAATATCTGAAAAAAATTGTGCAGAGTCTGAAAATTACGCAAGAAAATTTTGTTTGAAGATGCTTGCGTAATCCTATCAAATCTTATTTTCTTAGTGCCTAAAGGTATGCAATATCAAAATAAAACGGGATGCGTACTTCTGGCGATATGTGATTCTTTCAAAACTTGAAATTGAAATGTTGCAGTCTCCCGTTATGCTAGGCTCAGTTTTCTAGGGTGCTAATGATGGGGTTTAGGGTTCTTACCTTTAATAAGTCGCTGCAGGATAATGTCTTTGTGTTCATCAGAGTGTGGCTCACCGAGGACGATAAGCAAGTAGCATCCGGTTAGAGGGCTTGGAGGGCCGACGCCAACAATGCTGGACGGTCCGCCCTCGGAGCATCCAGTGTCTATGGTGCGTGCACCACCCTCGCCGCCAGCGTCCGAGGAAGCTGGGGCATTTTCTTGGCCAATGATATCACCATTGGTTGAAGCAGCGCCCCCCACATTGGGGCTCTCAGGCACCGTGTTACCACCGTTCTGAAGTAAAGTCCCATTCACACCATCACTTCCGGCACTAGCACCACTTCCAGCAGTGCCGTTCTCTTCGGCAGCCGGTGTGGGCCCACTGTGATCCCCCATAACGCCGGGTTAAGAGAGTCACGAAATGAAAATAAAATGAAACTTTTCAGTATTTTAGGATTTAGATGTCCTTGTCCGGTACCTTCACTGGATTTATAGTGTCACTGGTTTATGGTTTAAAGTTTGGTTTCAAAATATGAAACCCTTGTCCCAAATAAAAAACGAAAAAAGTAAAAACTTAAAAAAAAAAAGTTGTTATATCTTGTTCCTGGCCTGAGGGTGAGTCCCCAATGTTCTAGGATAGGGGCGCACTGTTTTCACCTTTAATCGAAATATCACTGCACTGAAATGTGGCTTATCAGAAGGCTGAGCACTGACTGAACTGTCCGCTGCTGAAGATGTTCAGAGTTCGGTTTTCACTGGGTATTAAGGGAAGCACCACACTACCACCATTTATGTGTAGCGCTTTCGATTTGAGTGTGGTAATGTGCGGCGCAGCAAGAGTCCAGGAGGAGGAAATGCAAGGAGACCAACTTCACACTATTGTGGGGGCTTAATATAGAATAACGGTACCCCGAGAGGAGCCCAAAAAGAGTCTTTTGCACGATGACGAGGCCCACCCAACAGCTACTCAATTTCCAGGCGTAGACGAGTACACAATATACGGCAAAATCGTTGGAAGAAGAAAATACGGGAACAGAAAAAAAAGGAACGTATCGACGACTACAACGACGAAGACGAAGAGAAGCTGAAGAAACTGGCCGCACCCGTTGAATTAGGTCCTTTTTTCAACGGAGAATCACACAACCCTGCACACCACTCGGCTGCCTTCCAGCCTGTTCGTTTCTCCCCCCTGCAAGACGCTCTTCTTCGACCGGACACCGAATTTTCGTCTTTTTAACTTTAAAAACGCCTCTGCTCCTCCAGAAAGTAGCGTTAGTCCGCGTATTAGTGCAGCCCAGGGGGAGTGGGGTGGTGATGGTAGTGGTGTTGCAATCGCCAAGTATAATTTTCCCTTATTTTTACACAAAAATGATTTTTCCACAATTCTTTTTATTTTTATTTTTTGGCAAAAAAGAAAGGAATCTCTCTTGGCTGGGTCTCTCCTGGCTGTTGTCACACTGGCAAGAAAGTCCCGAGTGCACTGTAACCGTCAGCGGCGGGTGATACACTGCGAATGTCTGGCAACTATGCCCAAACTTTTCCAGATGAGACCGTCAGCTGAGCCAGCAGCAGCGGCGGCTCCTCTCCTCCTCAGCCTGTTCCCGGTGCCGCAAAGGGCCCACCCCCAAGGAGCTTCCAGGGGAGCTTTTCAATTTGCCGGCTAAAACCCCCTTTTCTTCTTTCTATGTGTGTGTGTTTTGGGATGTAGCGATATCCTTCAGTTTCTCACCACATACCGCGCTGCAGCCGTGGTGTCGAGCTCCCCCTATTTTTTGGGTGCTGAAGCTTTCCCCTATTGCATCGCGCTCACCACCCCGAACAGCTGTTCTTCGTCAGTCGGGTGGGCCTGAATAACGTGACCGTTCGCTGTCTCGCTTAGATCCGGGAAACAGCAGACGACTACTAATTCGAAGGAAAGGAGAAACAGCACGAATACACACAAGAGCGAGATCAGTACCATAACCCACCACACTCACTACAAGGCGCCCACCACCCACTAATTATCGATATTTTCGGCCTCGTCTCACTTTTCGACTGGATTTCGATTTTTCTTCCCCCGATAAGAAAAATGTTCGTCCATTTAAATTTCGGCCGTCCAACTTGAAAGGTCCCTTTTTCGCCGGAGCTTCACAAATCACAGTTCAACACACCAGAGTTAAGGAAACCACGGAACGGTCCTTCGCCCTACAAAAATCCACCACGGTGGCACTTAAGATGAGTACACTGCCCCCGGACAGTACGAAACCGAGAAAAACTTTAGACGGACTCAGTTAGCAGTGTGTATAATTAATTAAAAAAATGGTAACGGTATAAAGTCTCGCAATATCTTTCTAAATTGCGGACGAAAAACTCCTTCTTTGCCTTTTTCTTTAAAAAAAAAAATTAAATCGAATCCTTTAAGACACCACTCTTTTTGGTGCAACTGTAAAACTTGCGGCGAGAGAGCTGCCGCTCGACGCTGCGATTTAATTTTTCGCTGAAGAAACTCACGAACGACCGGCAGGGCTGAAGTCTGAGAGCCAAGTCGCCGCAAACCTCTCGAGCCTCCGCCGCGGCGTGCGTCTCGGAGAGCGGGTGAAAAGTCCGTCCCTCCCCCTTCGGCAGCACCTGGTGGACGGATAGCGCCTGCATGGAGAAAGCCGTCGCTCTGGGGTAAAAGCGGCGAAAAGATATTTAAAAAATAAAAATAAAATAGTAACGCCAAAAAGGAGCGAAGCACCCAAAAGAGCACCCAATGCAGCCGTAGACCTGCGGCGGGAGAACCGGGTCGCGATTTGCATTTTTGCACATGCGCGCCACTCATCTGTGCCGTGCCGGAGCCGGAGTGCATTCGAGTGTGCGACGGCACCGGGCACAGCACGGCAGCATGTGCTTTTTGCTCCCTTTGATTGCCCGTCTTTTTTCTTCCCTTCCCTCCAGTGGAAGATCTTTCTGCATCGATGCCTGGAGCGCCAGCAAGACACCCAGAACCGTTCGAACGAGCTCCTCAAGAAGCCTCGAGATCCGAATCGAACCCACTTCCGATCTTCTTCCTCTAGAAAGTCGAAGAAACGTAACACCATCTTCCCAGAACCCATCTCCCCTCCCCTCCCCTGACACCTGCAATTCTTGTTGTCAGGTGAAATTGAGCTTATCGCATACAGCAAATCGCCGCCACGCCGCACTGCAGTTGATCGCACTCAAGATCAGCTGAGTTGACCTTGATCGGTCCCGCGAAAATGGTCAATGACTCACCGGCCGGTTAAAAGTTTTCTTGTGGCTGGTCGCTGGCGGCGCTGTTGTGCAATAAATTGGGCGAAAAAAATTCGCGAAATGACTTCGTGGCGAGAAGTGAGTCAAGCGGGCGAAAAATGGCACGAGCCGATGACTCGGGCTCCGCCGTCGCTAGAGCAGAAGCCAACGGTAGATGGGGTTAGGGAACTTTGGGACTTCTGGGGAACTGCCCGGCCACTTGGGGGCGCTGCGGAAGAACAGAGTCGGCCGAGTTATGGAGGTATCCAGAAATTATGGCCTGAACTTTGCAATTAGTTGCCTCAAAAATATCTTAGCCAAAATTCTTATGTTCGAGTTGGTATAAGTTTCAAACATTCACTTTTTTTAAAATAAAAACTTTAATAAGAGCAAGAATCTATATAACAAATAATAATAAACAGAATTCACGAATTAAAACTTGCACATACTTAAAATAATCATTACTACAATCAAATTGGATGCAATTCTAAAATCAATGGATTTGATTAATTTGCAAAATCAATTCCGCTAAAATGATTTACTCACAAAAAAGTTTATCTTATTTCTTTTGGGGTAGTTAATAAAAAATTGGTAATAATATGCTTGGTGTGGCTTGTTGTATTTGAGTTTGTAATGTAATAAAAAACTTCAACTTCTTGATTCCACTTAAAAATTTTATAAGTGATATATAAAATTAATCTTTGATGGCAAAAAAATTATTTTAATTGCACAACTGTAGTGAATGAAAATTGTTGGTTTTCAAGGGTACAATTATTAATTTGAATAATGATGTTTTAGGAATTTGCAGTTGTTGCAGGTAACAACGATTTTTTTTTCAGACATATTTCAATATTTTATACAACTTTCTTGAGAGAAATAAAATAAAATTTTTATAGCTTTTGAATCTGGGTTGCTTGAATATTTGATTTTAAAATATCGTTCCGTAGAGCAGAAGCAACTCTGAGAATTATTACATAACAATTTCATGAATAAGCGACAGAACATTTAATAATAATATTACACGGGTCAAATTCATGATCTAAAATATATATAACAATTAAGCCTGACTTCGGTGTTTTTCAAGCTGAATTTAATTTGTATGAATAATGCTAATGGAATTTAGCTAATGCTGTTCAAAGATTAATTCTTCTCGTCCGGAAAAAAAAAATGTTATTGCTGCAATTGACTCATCTCCGGTTGATTTAATTCACAGAAACCACAAGGCGCTAAATTTTCGAAAATATTCTGCCTTTTTTTCATCAAATTCAATAAATCCAAATTAAAAACGTTGCCACGTTTGGCTTTAGCAATTCGGACTGCTCCAATTCGATTAGCGTGCTCGACGGCACGCGGAGCCAATTCGGTCCAGCTCCAGCATCACTCAATGGGCTAACGAGGTGCATCCGAATCGAGACAGGGACTCGCAACATTAGCGAAAATCATAAAACCGCCGAAGCAGTCAGCCGGAAAATTTGCACCGAAAGCTGGCCAAGATCTGGATGCTGAGCGCTGCTGGACCACTTTGTATGCTCCGGATGGTGGCTGAGACTTGTGAAGATACTCCCGGCCGAGATGCTGGCTGATGCAGCCGCATGCACAGGCGGAAAAAAGAGAAAATAATATAAAAAAAAATTGAAAAAAAAAATAAAAAAAGTTGGGGCTGCACCGAGAAGTGCATTACCGTCACGATAGCATCTTTCGTGGCCGATAGCCCTCCAAAAGAAGCATCTGAGAATCTCCGGCGGAGTTGGGAGCGCTCTCTGCCACGAACAATGCATGCGGGGAGCATCATCCATTCTTTTAATTACTTCCACGGCTAATTGGATCAGGGCTTAATTAAGCGCCTATTCAGTCGGCCCTGTGAGGGTTGTGTCATGTGCACAGGGACATCTTGCTCCTTTCGATATGAGAAAGGGAAAAAGGGAAAAAAGGGAAAAAAGGGAAAAAAGTTTCTGGCGAAGAATGGCCCTGCTGCATCCAGGCAGCTCATGTGTGAGGGCTCACCGCAGCTTCGCCCTTCTTCGGGGGGAGGGAGGGGAGGGTCGACTGCAGTTGGGGGTGCATTCGAGAATTTCAGAATCCGAACTTAAGAGTGGAAAAGTCGCTATCCACGTCTGATGCACCCCCTGGCGCTGCAGCGGCGGGTCGGGGGTGGGTATGGTGGGTACAGTGAACATTTCGCCGGAGCAGCCTTCTTGCCGGTGGTGGCGCTTCGCAATCGATTTCCTCTGAGCCTTCCGTGACTGGGCTCAACCAATTCTCGGGCCCCCCTCGAACTGCATTTCCACTCCGCTGCCTGCACTCCACTGTGCTTATTAGAGCAGCCCGCACGGTGCATCTGATCCGCAGAGGCGGAGGCCGGTGTTGTGCCTTTTTATTAAAATCAACACGACGAGTGCATGCATTTTTATATGGCGCGCTATTGAATTCATAATGCGGCCCAACCCCCGCCGGGAGGTGCTCCTTCAAGCAGACGTATGGCCGAGGGGCGCGGGGAGCAGTGCATAGGCATAGGCGCCTTTCTGGGTCGCCGTCTATTAAACTCGAACCTTCGTACGTGAACCTTTTACTTCATGCAGTTCCCGGGAGGGGCGCGCCGTGGTTATGATCCTCCGGAAGGGTGGACGAACACCTGAATCATGCCCGGCAAACTTTCCGCAGCACCCGCTCATTTGGCACCATTCAGACTGCCGCCTACCCCATAAAATCCCCAAATGATTGCAACGGCCGTTTCTGCCATTAAAAATCATCTTATAGGAGAATTTCCCATTTATCCCCGCTTTTATGGCATTTCTAAATTTGGAACGAATGAGAAGTTCGGGAACATTTTCCCATAGTTATAACCAGAAATTGCACGCGATTTTCAGGGAGCTTGTTTTCCACATATTCTGCCATTTAGGAGGCTCCCGTGCCCAGGGGACATTATGCGAGCTGCAATTTAAAAAGAAAGTGCATAAAACCGCATACTCCTGGAGCCGTTGTGGCCGCCCTCCAATAGAGAAAAATTTTTGAAATGTGCATGTGCATTTAAATCCTGACAGACTAAAACCATTTCAATCAAAGTTTTGCCGCAATTTAGGTGCTCTTAAATTAAGACGAAAAACAATTCGCCACCAAGTTGCAGCAGTGCACACAAACCGACCCGACGACATTTATTTTATGAATGACCTCGCCGATGAATACTTCTGTTGGCGCCCCATTAAAATGCAGCTCTTTTACTAGAAAAAATATATCACTTTTGCAGGCAAAGAAATAAATATGCAGTCCAGTCCGTTTATTTATGAACCCCTTTTTACAATCCCACACATATGGGTTTGAAAAGGTTCTATTCAAATATCTTTTCCACCTACGTCGAAAAATTTAGGTTAGTGAAAATTTTATAATGTTTCTCGACTAAATTTAGCTATCTGCTCAAAAATTGGGCAAAAACATATTTGGCTGAGGGGTTTACATTTAAGCATATTTAGTTCAACTAAAATGTATCTTCTATCAAAAAAATAAAAAATGCTCTTCTATCAAAAAGGGGCGTTTTAGTAAATTTATGAATTTCTTTTTAAATTTGTTGTCCTTTAAAGTTGTTTTTTGGCGCTGGCGTAAAAGAAATTACATAATTTGAAAGTTTTCAATTATGTGACCTTCAACATTGAGCGGAAGCCTTTGAACAAATGATAAAGATATTGGAATCGCTGTATTTAGTTAAGATTTTGTTTTTACCTAATATTCCTATGTATACATAACTATTCAAGATTAGCTACTACGCAAATCGGTGATAATTCGTTAACATTTTCGGTTTTTACTTTGAATTTTATAATCCTTTTATTGTTGAAAGTGCCATCAGAGTCTATGCGTGAGTCAAAAATTACAATTTTTTTACTAAATCTCATACATATTATTGGCCCTGAATTAGATCAGCTTTTTGTATACAATTGTTATCTTTAAGCCGTAGATGAAGCAAGGACGTTAAAATCTTCTATATTAATATTGTATAAAATACTAAAAATAGTATGATGTGTATGGCAACCCTTATCCCAGTAAACGATTTCAGGAAACAACCGACTTTCGAGGAGAGGTGGGGCTATTTTTGCTGATGCCCTTTATGCGCCATTTCGGCACAGGAGATTAAATTTTATTTATTAAAGTGCAAAACTAATTTTCCGCAAAAAAGCGATGTCCATGCGAGGCATATTCATCGCAGCCGACGTTGTGTCGTCGGAGTTGCAAGGCTCAACTTTCTATGGAGCGGAAGTGCCTTGTTCACGGCCTGTGAAACAGGGTGGGTGGGAAGTCAAGCGATTTTGCAAAAGAAAGCACCGGTGATGAAATTCACTTTTAACGTCAAAATCCTCCCAGTTATGGGGGACAATAAAAACCGTCTGACAAAGACGAGGGGGCAATGCGCGATCATTGGGTATGCAGCGCTAGCCCTTGAGGGGGCCAAGGGCTGTCTGCTGGGACTTGGGAGGGCCACCACATCCTGGCGACGTCGGGGTGACTTCTTCGTCGTCTTCGTCGTCCTTCCCGGAGTCTTCGTTCTCGGAATTGAGGAGGAGGACGACGACGACGAAGACGAGCAGCTCCTATCCCACTCGAGCGCAGGATTATACTGCGGCGTTTTTTCGGGGCTCTTAACCCACTCCGGGCAGCGATGAAATTCGCATGGAAGTTTGTTTACCCGGAAAGAGAAACAGGGCTGTGCTGAGCAGGGGGGCCCACGATTGGGGCCTCGGTGCGGCAAAGTAAATCGTCATGTCCTCGGCGGATGTTGCGATAGTTCCCAACTAGAGCCAAGATCGATCGTGGGTGGGATGAACTTGTATTGATTTTGCAAATATTTGCGCCCAATAGAGCGGCACTCTTATGTTTCCTTCGGGGGCTCATGACGCGGAGCCACTCTCGTCTGCACTTCGCCTTATTGTCGGATATTGCCGCTGTTAACAACTGCATTCAGGCTCTGGAGCACCTCCTTCGAGGAAGCCCCCAAGAGCGCTAGATAGTCACGCGAAACTCCGCTCCCAGATACCTGAGCAGTCTGCACCCAGGGTCCTTCCCACACAAAGGAGCCTCCATTGGGGCGCCTCCCTTTTCAATCGCTGTCGAGTACACTTGCAGTAATATCGATTTTGGGCTCCACTGCAGCCCCGCAACGCCCTTTCGCGCCCCTCTGCCGTAGCTGGGTGCTATTTTTAAAGTTGGCTTAAGGCTCCTAAATTTTGCAATTAGAATCATTCATATCCTCAATTTTCAGCCGGAGCAATTTTCATGCCTGTTTGTATCCCCTGTATCGGGGGTACGTTCGGTGGGTGCTTCGCTGGCTCTGTGCCCCACCGAGCCCCATCGTGCCTTTCTCGGTCAATGGAGTGCCACTGCCGTCTCACTTTGTTCGAATGACGCTGAACAAGCTAAAGAGGCTCGGTGGAAAGTTTGTCGCAACAATAAATTTCCCTCCTTTGTTGGCCCTATTGTTTGCCGACATTCTTACCGCCGCTCCATCAATTTATGAGCCTCATGCCAAAGTGTATTATCAAGCAAGAGTGCTATAAAAAAAAAGAATAAAAAAAACAAATGTCGAAACTGACCCAATTCACATTGATGCCGTCGACGTATTAGAAATGCACGGATTCAAAATTTCTTAAAGTAATGTTCTCGACTTTCAACTAGTAGTTTTAATAAATTTTTACTCTAAAAAGAGTGTAACTTCGATTTCTGATTTCTTAAAAATCACTCATATGGCATCTTTCTTGATCCTATGGGAACTAATGAAAAATTATCTACTCGTATGTGGTGAGCAAAACGTATAATTTTAAATGGAATGTTCTGGTTCTGAACAAACCAGCTATAGATGTTATTTTTTTTGAAAAAATAAAGAAATGTGCTGCACTTAGAGATAAAGTACTGGTAAATTAAACAAAACTGGATTGCTTCACTTTTAACCCATTTGCATTATAAGCTCATATATGCGCGGAATTTTCCTGGTCATTATCACCGAAGCGCATATGTGCCCTAAGAGTCCCAGTTTTTTGTGCATTCTAGCAATAGTCACAACATATGCAGGTAATTTGTAAAAAGTTCTAAAATCAAACAAAATAAAATATTTCTCCAGGTAAAGGCAAAAATTTTGATAAAAATGAGTGATTGTTTTTTTCATAGTAGTGAAAAAGTAATTAAACCTATAGGGCGTGGTGATATGGTCTAATTTTTATTATAACAGTGTTACTGGTTGTTTTGATAGTATACATATTAGGAAATTTTCTAAAAAGATTTTAAATTTAAACCACTCCTCCGCTGAAATTTGTTCTATCCGCTTCCGGCGAAGAAAGTCGATTTACGGGTACTATCATAATTAATATAAATTAGTTAGTTAGCTTCAACTTTTTGCATTCACTGCTCCATACTCTATTTTTCTTAAAAAATCTTGATTCCTTAAATTTTAACTGAATTTTTTAAGTTGATTATAACAGTGATGCAAGGTTATTCTCTTGTAAGTTGTGACAATTCAATAACAAGTTTACCAATTGCTCTAGCGATTTTTTGTTTAAATGTTTCTTTAAATCCCTCGAGGGTTTTCTCTCAATTAAAGTTAAAAAATTTTTTTTACCAGTGCTTTTTCTTTTTAATGTAAGTATTTTCAATATCCAAAAATGCAATATTCTTTAACCAATGCATTTTATTATTTGACTCAAATATATAAGTTATATTCTTATTTTTAATATTAGGGAAGTACCTACCTACTTTGTATGTGACTTCTTTATTTGAATATTAGCTAGGAAGTACTGGTTATAATTGAGCTCTCATAAAAAATTGTACAAGATTATTAATTGCAGCCCAGAAATCTAGTATTTTTTATACTAGTAAAATCTTGAATGACTTTAATAACTTTATTTTTCCCTCCTGGCCTCCCCAGTACCTCCTTTTTTCTGCCGTTTAATGTGAAATAACAACAGGAGGGCTGCACTGAATAAAAAAAAGTAGAACGTTCACATCCCTTGCCACTTCCTGCCATAAAACATGCAGTCCTGTGGAACATGTTTTCCCCGGACTCGTTGAAATACTTTTCAAGGACCACAATCACTCTGTCATCGTATCCGGCTGGCAATGGCATATTGTCCTGCCCCACCTGGTCCTCCTCCACACCCACTCCGCCCCCCACCTGACAAGTGGGTCGCCAGGTGACTTCTGTGGGCATATATCGCCCGCTTATTTAAATCGCTTTTCAGCGATAATCTGTCACCTGTTTAGCCCTGTCGCGTAATTCTAGAAAACTTTAAAGGTTCCTCTCAGATAGGAATGAAGTCGTACAAGACACGGATACAAGCGCTTAGACTTTAGAAACTCTTTCACGGCGGGTTTTAACACCTCAAAGGTGTGTTTCTGGGAAGTGCGTGCCCGCCTTGCCCACCCTGCCCACCTCACCTTCGCACCTTCCACCAGTTCTAATGGGATTATGCGTTTACCTGTCGCCGAGCATGAATTTAACGAGAAGTGACAATTTGCCACGGCCAGATACGCGCCGGCACATAATGTCTCTTCCGAAGCAGCTCAGGCGAACGTCAGGTTACATAAAAAATTCGTTTCATGGATTACGGCCCTTTAAGCACTGCTCCATCGCGGCCCACTGTTGCGATTTTCTATGCACACGGACAAGAGTGCCATTAAAATTAATTGACGACCTGCAGCTACGTGCATATAAAATACATACCGGGACTCCTCCCCATGTGTCCCGGGACCTCGGAGCTCCCCGGCCTATGCAAATGAGGACATATTCCTATTTGTCTCCTCCTCGTATGTCCTTTAAAGGCAGCGAACGTCTTTAATTTTCAGTTTCAGTTTTCAGCCTCTTTCTTGCATGCAGAATTCACATAGTTTGTACAGAAGACAAACTCAATTTCTCATGACATGAACAGTCGTACGACTCGGCTAAGTGAGATGTTCTCTTTATCGCACGATATATTGCGGGAGGGAAATGTTTCATTTTATTAATAAATCCACAATTCAAAACGACGAGAAATTACTGGGATATAATGTGGGATTTTAACAGGTGTAAAAAGACACCTATTTGGGGAAGAATTGAGAAAATATGCATAACAATTACCTGGAACAAAAGTTCAGTACTGTGGGAAAGGTTAGGACTACTAAGGACTTAGAGCCTATTATGTTAATTGGTATTGAATTATCAAATGCCTATATAAACTACGGATTTTGTTGAATATACACAGATTCTTTCAGTAATAATTTGCATAGTGTCTCAACTCAAAACTAATTAACCTAAAAGACGTCGATGTAGTCCTAAACTTGCTCACACTGCAGCATCTAATTAATTATGTAACGAAACAGTAATTAATTATTTATTTATGTATACTGATTAGATTCTATGCTAAATGAAAGTATGTATTATACAGTACAGTGACTTAATTTGGTTAATTTAATATACAAATGTGATTTGCATTCACGCAATATTACTAAAACCCCTTTTTTTGGGCAATTCTAACTAAATACATAAACAATTTTTGCAGACAATCAGATCGTAATATTGTGATTCCTTATCTTGATACAATAGTTATTATTCAAATGATTATAAATATACATTAGGAACTGTAGACGAGCAAACTCTCCGAATATGTACTCCATAAGTTTCCAATCCCGTCACCGATTCAACCTAATTAGGAACCTTCTCGAGATTGCCACGAAATATTGATGTTAACCATCTTTTATTAAAATTAAGAAATTTACGATAGATACCGAACGGATAAATGTTTAAGTATAAATATAGTTTGATTAAAATCCACTCAGAAAGGCTACAACTATCGTGGTAACTAAATAATTTATAAAAATGGGTGGACCTTACCACAGTAATAACATAAAAGATCTTTTATTTTTTAGTCTATTCAATACTGAAATATTTAAACAGTTTTGTGGTGCGGGCCCTTGGACCTATAGTTCTAAACAGCCCAAATATTTTTTAAATTTTCAGTAAATACATAACACCTTAAATGAATATTACTAGAAAATTTAATGAAATGAAATAAATACAATTGTGTATCTTTGATTTTCCAATATATGTAAATGCAAACAATATCGCACAAAATAGTCATAATTTAGTGTATCCTGTCTGAGCCTGACTACTTTGCCATTGTCAACTATGTTTTTTGAATACTTGAAATACAATGAGCCTTTGAAATGGTTACAAAATAGCAGCAAGAGTCCCTTTGGATAATTAGAGCTCGCTCGGCGTGACAATGAATACGAAATCGGAAGTAAGCCACGTGCTAACTCCACGGTAGCAGACAGCTTTATTTGAATCGCAGGCAAATAATTGATTTAATTTATTCAAACAAAAGCCGGCGCAGCCTGTGCCCTGGACAATTCTACTCCATTGACTTTCATTGTGTCTAATTCGGAGCCTACGTTGCATCGAAATTAATCAGCGCCGGGCGAAGACCCCGCAGGATCGGGGCAACGGGCGTGTTAAATATGAAATTTTGGCAAAATTTGCATACCTCGAAATTTCAACGCCAGAGGTACGTTTCGAGCATGTGACCTATTTCCAAGAATAATCTTCTATTGTTCGAGCGGTGATAATCCTCCGGAGGAGCAGAAGGCTCCACCTTGAGCTTCCTGTTTATAGTCAGAGGGTGGACTCAAGCGTTCCCGGGGGGTTGGGTTCCGTCCTCCGTAATTCTCGTGATAAGGCTGGGATTACATCGGGTGTTCTTTGTCCTGGACTCACAGTTAAAGAGGGATTTTATCGCTTTCGAAAAGTCCTTGGCCAGTTGGGAACCCAGTCCGACTTGGCGGAATCAAAAAGGAAAATACATGGGAACCGATTTGACTCTCAATTGTTGGAGCTTTGCAAATCAGCTGCAGGAAAGCCGGGAGGACGGGATACCGGAGCAAGTGGCCAATTTTCCTAAACCCTCTTCATTGGCATCAGGAAGTACCCACTTTTATTTGTGCTCAAGTATGTTAAACAGTCGAGAGACTGAAAAAAAAACCGAATACACGTGAGTAAAATTCAAAATGAGTGAATGAAAAAAAAATGTCTTTTATAGTTTTTTTTCAATTACATAATTTAAAAAGTATAAATAAAAATACTTAAAAATACCTTTAAATAAAATCCTTTTCCATGTTAATTGAAGATTTTGTTCTGAATTATTCTATTTGACAAATTTTTGATTCGTCATCACATAATAATTCCACGTCGAACTTATAAATTAGTGATTTTTTATGGAATATTTGTTTAGATTTTTTTAAGAAATTCAAAGATGATAAATTTGATATTAGTCTAATTCTAATACGAACGAAGTTATATTACAACAAACACTAAAAGTGTTTTCACTATCAAAGAGAAACATCGAAACATGTATTTTTATACCTACTGTGTTTATTATGACGATGGACGATTAATGTCGTTATATTTAAAATGATTATGTACGTTAGGAAGAAGGGGGTTTTTCATTGAAATTATAAAGAACCTTTCACAATCAATTTCCACTGGTAGTCAGGACGATAAAAAAACGTATCTTCTAAAACTAACATGTCCTCCAATCTCTTAAAACAGGAAGGAAGTCACTTTAAAGTACTGCTTTATAAAATTTAGTTCATTTAATGTCCCCAGTAAATTCCACTCAAATCCTGGAGCAGCTGGGCACGTTTCCCCCCACATTCCTTCAATCAGCCCTCCGACCGGGAAGACACCGCTAAGAAAATCTTCCCGGACGGGATGGAATCTCACAAATAAAAGTCCGAGGCCATAAGCGGATATGAAAGGGATCGAATGCGGTTAGTGGCATCGATTTCCTGGAATCGTCCGGCTGCAGCTTGAACCCGCCTTCAATCCCTGTCGAACCCAGGGAAGCGGCGAGGACGAAGGGAGACAATTAGATTGGAAATAAGAAAATTGTTCAAGTGCACGATGAATCGGTCGAATAATTGCGAAATCGACCAATTAGTCCTTAAGGAGTGACTAGTGGCAGTTGTTGGACGATGACGCAAATTGTGCACTATAAAATAAAGAAGCTTCGCAGCTCCTTGCAAGGCGGGTGCAAATTGGTTTCAAAGTGCCCTGGAAGCGTCTTTCAAACGAGGCGTCCATCTCCAATGCAGTTGGGTGCCCCTGGCGCACCCAGGCGCCTCAATTAGGCCGGGAGCAGCTGCAATCAATGGCATAACCCCAAAAGTCTCCGATTTCCTGCGACTTGCTGTCGACGTCAATGCGTCAGGAATTTTGGGTCTGAAATAAGCCGCCCGGAACAAGGCTAATCGCAGCCGGGGTCTGCCACTACATAAATGCGGTCAGTGTCCACCTTTCGGGGATAGGAAGCAGGAGCCGGCTGGTGCAATGCACACTGCACAGGGTGTCACACCCGCTGGCACCATTTATACAATCATCCTGCTATTTGCCAGGGATAAGGCCGAACGGCCGAACCCTGTGGCGCGCCGGGTGAGCCTTCGTATTCAGACTTTGTAGGTACTATTTTACGTAACCAGCGAACGGGGTGCGTTTGCAAAAAGGTTTAATTGGCTCAAATTGAAGCAGTTCTTCGAGTCGAATGCACGCCACCCCCGCGTACAATGCCAACTCATGCAGATACAAAAGGGCTTTTGAAAAAAAAAATCTTGATGAATTGCAGGGTGGGGGCGAACTCCTTTGTTACCTCTAATAAGTTCCGGAAGGGTTGCATAACGCAGGAAATTCCTGTTCTCGCTGAATAGTCAAAGTCTCACAAGTTTTAATTAGAAAAAATAAGGTATAAAAAATTGTAGGAACAACGACCGGAAGAAAATCGTAACAAGCTTTATTTTTTGAAGGGAATGAGTCCAGTTTTAACCCTTAATTTTTATTCACTTGAATTTAAAACAAATCTGCGTCAATTTTTGGCTTTTGATATTTAATTTTTGGAATTTAATAAATATTTTTCCAAATATGAATTTAATAAATATTATTGCATTAAAATTTCAAATTCAAATTTATTTGAGCCAAGCTAAAAAAGTGGAATGAAAACTGAGGAACAAATTCAAGGAAAAATGATAAAAACTAAAATATCGAATTAACGAAAATATTTATTTTTTAAACTGCCCATCTAAGCATAAATTCCAATTTTAAGCATCTTAAATGTTCAATTTTTCTTTGGGCAGATCTCTTTGCATACGGGTGGCAATGATGTGAAGCACTGAATTCTGCAACTGTAATAAAAATTTAGATGATTATTTCTAAAAGGTTTGCGTAATTTGTAATTTCTTACCCTGGCTTTGCAGTGGGTATGAACCCGGCACTGTGAACGCCAAAAATTGCAAAAAGGGCTGAAAAATGAAAAGGTTTTAATTAATCATTAACTTAACATGCTAACAATTAAAAGCGAATTTCAATCGATTAAAGAAGCATGAATAAATTCATAAATGCATAAATGTACTTATTGATACAAATTAGTTAAATTACTAGAGACATAGTGCCTATTAATATTAAAGGTAGACTTACCAACAAGCAGTAATTGCACTAGGAATTTCATTTTTAAGAATTGATGAACTTTTTCACACTGAGGAGAAACTCTTTCTGAGATTTAAGACGATCCTGATGGAGTATTTATTCAAAATTGGTGTAGATGCATTGTGGTGACTTAATTGACGTAGTAAATTTTTTAGTATAGATAAAGTCAATTCCAATTGACGCAGAAACTTTCACATTGCAGCTGTACAAAAGAAAACAAGTTAAATTGAATTTTTTAATTTGTGCAGGTCTCAATCATTATAAAAAATGTTATTTATTTATTTCAAATGATTTTTTCAGGATGCATGCAGCAATACATATATGTACATACATATGTATGTATATAGTGTATGCTGTTCTTCATTTAAAATATTCATAAAATATATGATGCTAGATATAATTTATAAACTGTGTTCCATTTCAATATTTTAAAAAAAATGTCATTTGAAACGTGAACTTATTGAAAGTAAAGTTAAATTTTGTTTTTATTTATACAGCTGCAATCCAAGTGTTTCTGCGTCAAGTTGTATTGACTTTATCGATTTTAAACAAATATTCTTCATCAGTTCAAGAAACACTATTTCCTTAAATTTTTTTTTCGTGGTTGCATCTTTTTAATATCTCCATTAAATGGATAATTTAATGTGCAATAATGGCCCAGCAATTTTTTTTCACCGCTGAGGCCAAATTTCAGTAAAATAATGTTCTGTTTACTTTCAAGCAAAATTTTTATGAAAACATAAAAAATATGTTGAATCCTCAATTTTGTCGTAATATATATTTAAGTGATACCCTGTATAATGCAATGCAGCATAAATTCAATGAAGGATATTTTATTTAGTAAACAAATTTGAAAGAATATGGATTAAAATTTAAACCTCTATATTTCCGAACTAAGAAAACTGTCTACTTCATACAATCTGCGTTCGACTCATTCTTAGTAGAGGAAAATCTCGACCATGCTTGGGAACTCAAAAAAATTCCTTAATATCCGGCATATGTTAAACTCTTCCCATAAGCGGGAAAACTTTCACCTGAAGAGCCGTCCTCTTCCCGGGACTAGGCGCAGGAAGCAGCACGATGTCCCTCCCTCGCTTGTGTCGAATCCATGAAAAATGGATGCTATTACGCTGTCGTCTGTATTTTCGTCGGAACTAAAATATTTACCAGACTATCCGCATGCCGTTTTGTCGTCTTACCGCTTTCCCCCTCGTCTTAAGCAGGAAGAATAAATAAAGAAGTACACTCCCCTTCATCCAGGTCCCTGTTCGTGATCGAGGGTTGGTGGGCGGGTGGATGCTGGCCAAATGGAAGAAGCATATTTCCTCATGAAGGAAACATTTCTCAGCACTAAACCGAATCTTCGTCGCCATTAAATTTTATCAACGGCAATAAGGGCAGACGTCATAAAAAATTTATTTCTGGTCCACCATCAATCATGATTGTCATCATTCGTCCTCACCCCTCTTGTCCTACCCCGGCCGCCTATTTTCAGCCTGGGTTGGAAAGTATTTGAAGGAATGGGTGTCGTTTTGGGGCTCGTTAAAGTCATTAAAGTCAGTGCAGGCGCTTCGAGGTAGGGAACCCTTTACCTGTCAACTTAGGTAAACATCGCAAACTGGCACCCAACTTGGCTACCGTCCTCATTCAGGAAGCCCTACCCCAGCTGCGTGACGTCACGAGGTCAATAAACTGGGCAAACAGTAAAATTTTCACTGAACAAACGAACGGTCCCCTTTAAGGGCAAAAATTCTGCATAGCGGGGCATTGTGCCCGCTTTAATCGGTTTTTCAGGTAGAGGTTCAGGCGAAGTGGGCCCTTTTGTACATGGAAACAATTAAAAACGGTTTGTCGCATCCGGAGCTTAACGGGCCGGAAAAAATAAGGAGCTATTATTGCCTGAAAGCCGAGTTTTTCTCCGGTTCGGGCTTTAACGACTTAATCCGCGCTCCGGTCCATAATTTCATTAGTTCGCCGCCATATGGCAAATATTCGCCGTAGAAGTCTGTACCGCCATCCCTTCCTACTAATTCGCATTCATTTGCTTTTCTGCGTAAGTTTCTCCGCAGAAACTGTTTTTATAACCATATTATACATATATAAAAAACCGAACCCAACGGGTAACGGGTGGTGAAAGCTCTGTACTCATCCCACTTACCGCTATATGCTCCTTTTTCGCTCTATTCTCTTTTGTTTTCTCTCGCCAGGGTAGTGGCTTCTACAGCGAAGTGCGGGCGAATTCGCACCATTTTAGCGATGGAACGAGATGCGTTTTCTATAAGTGGGGCTTAGGGTCGAGGACGAGAGGTGACCCGCTCGTTTTCTTCTGTATGTTTTAGAACATCCTCAGTCATGGGTGGAAAAGTTCTAAAAATTTCCCCGCCGGATCTCTCTCCCATGAAAAAGTGTTCATCATCGTAGGGCCGACATTCTGCCGGATACCGGCGTTTTAATATCGACCTTCCAACGTTACAACTGCGCAATCGCTAAG
This sequence comes from Machimus atricapillus, assembly GCA_933228815.1. Lineage (NCBI taxonomy): Eukaryota > Metazoa > Arthropoda > Insecta > Diptera > Asilidae > Machimus > Machimus atricapillus. The sequence continues at coordinate 41,333,206 of OW121787.1, read as the reverse complement.
GTTCTGCAGAGTGGCTCCCCGTCTCCGCGGAGCTACCCTCCCTCTGTCCTCCCATTTCAACCCCCATCCCGCGAGTAGGTCGGAGGCACCTACATAGAATATTTCGTCCGAGCCTTTCAGTCTCCGCAAATAGTCAACTTTCTGTCTCTATATACGGCAGCCATTATCTTCCCATTATTCCAAGTCTCCAGAGCGATTTGATAACGGATTTTCTACGGGACCCTAATTCTGTACGCTGGACAAACAAAAAGGGGTAATGACATAACCTCAATATTTCACTGTATTCCCTCTTTCATCCCCTTTCCGGCTCTTGGCCAGCTCGAAACCTTCTTGGAATTTTCGCAAGTCATGCAGCAGGCAGCAGAGTGGCGTGGAAGCATATTTGGCTTCTGCCAAGGTTTCTTCTTCTGATGATGGTGATGCAGTCCTCAAGATTGTGGGTAGTGGCCACCGCTTACAATGGGACTTATCTTCCAAATTCCGAGGGTATATTGCTGGCTTTCAACCCCCTCGTCCTTACCGCGGTATGTGCGGGAGATTTTCCGATGTTTCGCCTTTGTGGACGCCACGATTTATGGGTCTGTAATACTTGGCATCGCCACGTTCGATTGTCGTTCAATTGCCGCAAATACAGCGTTTACAATTGCCTCTTTTTTGGGGTATGAATTTGCCATAAAATTCAGTTACGTTCTGAGGTTGTTACATTTCAATCTATTACTCAATGGGGCAACAAAAGAGCCACACACCGAAATTTATAGCTGTCGTAATAAAAAATGGTATGTGAAGCAATGCATTCACCTGCATGTGGCCTTCAATTTTGCAGTTTATGACACAAATGCATTTTATGCATTTCAGAAGCTCTGCACTCTATGTATATTTAATGCAATCGATAGATGCATGACACTAGATATCATATTTTAGCTGCATCCAGAATTTCATAATTCATGTTGTAACTTTGAAATTAACAGTTGATAAAACCCCAAATTGTGGGCATCAAAAATATTTTGTCGACCAACTAATTCATATTTGTGAGGCATGAAGACTTTTCTTTAGTATCAATAACCTATAGAAAATGGCGTACATGTAACATCATTACCTTTTAAAGGTAGTTACGGTTAAAGGTAGTTATGGTGCATTTTTCGTTGAATAAAAACTGAATTTGAAATATTAAATTAAATTAATTATTATTAAATTAAAAGTTCCAAATCCGGATTTATTCGCATAAGATAATAACTTTTGCATATTTTATTACTTAATATCTAAGTACGTGGTGAAAAATATTGTATACATTTTAATACTTCCTGAATATTAAGCCCAATTTTAATTATTGTAAAATATTAAGATGAAATGCAATATATGTATTGTAGGTATGTTGCAATATGGTATAATTTTTATTGTATTCACTTTTTAACTAATATCGATTGTATTGATTTTTATTTAGCGAAATTGAGAGAGTTATATAAAAAAGAAAATAAAATTGACAAATAAAAATTATTATATACTTCCTGGTTAAAAAAATATTCGGAGAAACTTGGTGAGGTTTTAAAATTTAAAGGTGAGTTAAATAAGTCTATAATTAATATTTATGACTTTCTTTTTATTCAATTTTATATTATTACATATTTTAGATACTAAAGAGCATGATGAAATAATTAATCCTTTTTCTACCGCAACTTTGCAAAATAAAAAAGCTCAATTAACTTTTGGTCAGTTTATCTTTCGTTTTAATGTACTTATGTAATTTATGAGTTTTTGATATTTTTTGTAGGTCATATACAATTAAAATAAAACACAATAGATATTACTCTAAAATTTACTGTATTACGTATACTAAATTAAAGGCCGTAAAAAAATTAATTTCTGAATAACAAAAGGACAAAGTGTTTGGTATTTCAATTTCACGGCCATCGTTTGAAGTCTTTAATCATTTTTTTTGTGTGCCCAAATTTTATATAATATTTTGTAGAGAGAGGCCGAGCAGCCATAGGTCGTTCGTTAATGAACAAAATGCTCCTTCCCCCGCCTTCATGGCTGTTCGCTTTCAAAGGAATCAAAACGTTTTTGTCCCTTTTTAAGTTTTGATAATGGTTCGATACATTTTTGCGGTTGCTCGTTTTACCATTTATAATCTCGAAGGTTCCCAAGAAGAATCCTGCATTTTTTTTCTGTTTTGTTTAAAATATTTTCCCGGATAAAGGAAATGGCCTCTTTTGTGATAGAAGTCCCATTTTACCGCAAACCCAGACCGAAATGCCTGATGACCCTGTCAGCAGGAGAGGTCCTGGAACAGACTGCCCAAGGGCTGGGTTGCCACTTTGCATCGAACTTACTTTAAAATCGAAAGGACGACGATGCTGACACCGCCCCAGGTCTGTGCTGATTTATCCTTAAAGGTTCTATGGAGTCTAGGGCGGCTGTCTAAACTCTAAAGTTTTGGGGCTCCCGCCCCGCGCCAAACTACCCCCTCCCGTTGCCGCGAGCTAAAGACAATAAGTGCATGGGGTGGCTGGTGGGCGATCAGATCAGAGGGGGGAAGTCCTTCCTCCTTCCAAGGAGGTAAAAGGGCTTGAAGTTGCGGAGCTCGGATCAGCAGTTTTTCCCCTTTTAGTAAATCAGCAAGGCGCGACATAAGAAGTTGTGGTGGGGAATGTAGGGCTAGGGGCGGGACGAGGGCGTTTAAGGACACGCCGAGCGGCAACGATGGCACTTGACATCGTTCGGCTTTTGTTGCAAACTTTTGTCGAGTTCGATTGACAGCAGTCGATATCTCTGCACCAGGGGCACTCGTGGCAGCGCCCCCATGTGTTCCGGCGGCCTCAAGATGAAATTTGTATCGCAGATTCTTCCTGAGAGGAAATCCATGGCTTCGGCTCAAGGACGATGGATTTGTAATGGAATAATCCTTATCCTCGAGCAGTCCGCCGCTCCCCGCCCCGCCCCTCTTGTCCTCCCTGGGTCTGTTGTCGGGCGGGTCTTGCTCGTTTTTCCTGCCTCCTCTTCAATTACTCTGCAGTCCTCGTCGGTTTCTGGATTGTCTATGGTGCTCTAGCTGGAGGAGGATGTGGTCTCAGGTCTACAAAAATTGCTCGAATTTGAGCTACGGCTCTCGACGGCAATATTTTAAAATTGGAAGTCAAATTCGAAGGACCTTTCACAGTGCCGGCAATTTATTTATTTTTTTCCCTACTTTTTTCCATCTTTTCCCGGCCAAGAGGTGTGTGGAAGTGGCATGGAATCTTTGAGCTTTCTTTTTTCGGTTATTTCAATTCTGACGACATGATTGTAGCGAAAGGAAATGGAATTTTCGCAGTATTTGAGTATTTGTTTTTTTTTTCTGGGAGTGCTCTGTCACAACAGTCATTCTCCTGATCCCTTCTGTGCTGAATGTCCGGACTCCGGAGTAAATTCTGGAATTGGGACACAGGCAAATATGAGAATTTATGGGTTGAGGATTCCTGGGAAATGCCAAAAAGACATTCGAGGAAGGATTTCGATATACTTATGTCCTATTTGGAATGGGAAGTAAATAATTTTTTGCCAAGTTTTTCCAGATAGTCGAAAGATAAAAAACGGGTTATGATCACTTCAACTTCTGTACAAAAATCTCCTAGATAAATTTCCTTATATGAATCTTCTTCTTAAATGAAAATAATGGAATCAGGAAAAAGATGTGATATACATATCTAGGTACTTATGTATTTAAAAGCCAATATTACAAATCAAAATTATTACATCTATAAAAATACTTTGACATAATATTTTAAGACATCACCACTCCACAACAAACAGGAATAAAGAAATTGTTGAACGCATTAAAATTTATTAGAGTCGCCTATCAAATATTATACCTAGTAGGTACCCAATTCACAGGGGTCATGGTAGATTATTTCCTGCGTTATTTAAAATTAACATCACTAGATATTAATTAGTCCTTAAAATTTATTTATTGTTAATTTATTGTGTACCTATTGTACAAAATAACGAATTATGTTTTTTTTTTAAACTTGAAAGTTGAATATTATACGACAACCTTGCTTTTAATGCAAATTAACAAATTATAATAAAAAAGTGAAGTAAAACAAAACAGGGAAATGTAATCCTCTTGTACTTCGGTGTGAGGAATAACGCAGCTGAATTATTCAGGCGAGAGGATTTCCATCCGGGATATTTGGAGGACTCACGGCGGTGTACTGTAAGCGGGAATGGATAGATTTCAACAAAAAATAACGCTGTTTTCCACCGTTTTGCACTCGAACAACCTTGCGGTAGGACCCGCCTAAGAGTCTTACTGGGAAGCATGTGAAATCCCATCGCTTCCTGTACTATCCCGGCATATTTCCTGGCGCAGCATCTCTGGGCTGCAGCATTTTTCGCTCAAGGCAAGCGAAAAAAATGGGTTTATTTTTCCTGAAGCGTAAATTGCATTATCCCGAAGCAGTGTGGTATTTTGCAAGCATCGGCTGGCAAGGGCGTTTTCATATTTTCCCGGAACGTCTCGGAAAAGGGGGCTCCCTAGTCGGTTCGCTCGACTAATAAAATATGCCGCAGAGCCCCGTCCCAAGCGCCGCCAACTTACTCGGAGTCTCGCGAATATTCTAGAAAATATTTCACCGTCGTTTTGGCAATATTTTCATTTTCCTGAAAGTCGAGCACCAGCCCAGGGACAGCAGTTTCTATGGAAAATTGACATATTGTAAGATCCCCATCCGAAGGCGCGGTGTACTATCGTATCTTGTATAAATTATGGAGGACAGGTAAAAACTAGGTTGCAGCTCACCAGTCGAAAGGAATATGCGCCTCAAGGCGGCAGCCGAGATGGCAAATTTAAACAATGAAAATCCATTAAGTTGCCAGACTGCGAATAATGGTGCAACATGATGCACTTCTTTTTCTGATTTATTTCAGGGTGGGGTTTATTTTAACATTCATATATTCAAGAGTTGATAAAAATGGTGCTTGATCATACACTTGCACGTCTTCAGGTATCCTAGTTTTAGTTTAGATTATCTACAACTGAGGTTCATATTTAAATGATTATAAAAATTTGTGAAAGCATTTATCCATAATTCTAATTTGTAAAAGAAAGTTGAAGAGTTAGTGGCCTTTATTTCTACTGTTGCTTCTTATAAATTATATTAAGAGTGCTTAGCAGCCCTATTTGTTCTCTTCCTTATTCTCTGAAGCCATTTAAATTGTTATCTTATAAGCACAAAAATCGTCTGTATTACGTAAGAAATAAAAGGAATAAACAGAAACTCAAAAAAATATTAATTCTATTTGCTTTACCACACGAGAAAATTCCAAGTTTAATGACTTGTTGTTAAGTGTTCCTTATATAAAAAAATACATTTATTCAATTGGTTTCGAAAATGAAATGCGTCAATAACACAAACTCAATAAACAAATGAGATGTGTAATCGCAGAAGGCAACTTGAATTTAGCCAACCGATACAAATTCACATGGTGTTTTCCAATTCAAAAAATTATAATTGGGCATATGAAATAAATCTTTATCCCTTCCTTTTGGAATTCGAAAGTTTTAATGAAATAGATATTTAGTAAAATTGTTGAAAATATGTAACAATTGTTATAAACGCAATTTGCCAATTACTCCTATACATAAAATAACGGAAAATATTAGTAACCTTTAACTTATAGGAATAATTTATAAAATTATTTCATGTTCAAAATCTTAAAGAAAAGCTTATTTAAAAACTGAAGTTGGTGAAAAAATACCACAGGAGTAATTCGAAATTATTTTGTAAATTCGAAATAATGCTTTGTTCGTTCGATATTAACATTTTTTCCTTTAATTTGTTGATTAGTTTTCTTCCTATTTACCACTGATATTAATTACATATATTATATATTCTTCAATATGGGTCTACTCTTGTTGCATTGGTTTTCAGAAACCAGGAATATTTAGAGAAATGTCGTACTTATTAATTTGAATCTCACTTTGACTTCCATCTCAAGCAGTCAACTTCTTGCTTCCAGGAGGCTCAGGACATAAAACACAACGATAGAACGAATAAAATACTATTTTTTAAATTGCCATAAAATCTGCATAAATGATTTAAATAATTTAAATTTCCCGCTCTAGCGCCATCTCACAAGTCACAGCTCCCTCTAAAATCTAAATTTTAAGTGTGGTGGCCATTTTCCGCCCAACCCGTCAGTTGGAAGTGAATTTCTCGTCAAGTGGCGCGGCCAACACTGCATCGGAGTGAAAAAAATCTGTTTATATTCATTCAATCGTTTTAATTATTGCGAAAATATGATCACTAAAGCGTTCGTTGTCTTAATTTTATTAAATTTCTTGAAATTTGCCGTAAAAAAGCATCAAAAGTGCGGGGATGCTCGCCGGTCAGAATTTGGTCACAAAGCGGATAATTTTGCGCTCAGGTGTAAAATTCGGCGGATTAAAGTGCGTTTTATCGAAATTTGCAGGCTAGGCGCAGCGCGGATGAAATTTAATTGCATTATTTGGATCCTCATCGGTAAGTTGCAAAATCCGTCGTTCACATTTTTATTGCGAGCAGTTTGAGATCGAATCGATCACGTGCGCTCCTCTCCCCAACCTGTCAAATCGCCTTAATATGTTTCGTTCGAATTACTTGAATGGAGAAAATGTTGGTTTAGTTACCAAAAGTCTGAATTTAAGTTGAAAAATACGCCAAGCGAAATTAAAATTAATCTATTGAATTAATGCACGCACTTTGAAAAATAAACAAAACAGTAAAGTCTGATTCTAATATTTTCATTGAGCCAAATTTTTGTTTTATTAATTATCAATTTAATATAGTGTTGTTTATCTTAAAAGTAATAATCTTTGCTAGTTTTGTGTTTAGTTAGTAAAATATTCAGAAATAATAGATTATTTCAATAAGTATTGAGAAATGTTTAAAATTAATACTTAAATATCTTTTGAAAGCCTGGATATGTTTGTTGAATGGGTTTAAACTTTTTTTCCAAACCTTCTCGATATGGGAATCTTAATATTGAAGAACAACTTTGACGATAAGTTTGATTTTCATTTTCATGCAGATTAATTATTTGCATAAAATTCTCAATTATATTTTCACTTCTTCTTAACACTATTTTATTGAGATTGAATAATGAGCATTGAACATATACGAGAAATTTACTTGGCACCGACAAAAAAAATGAGTACGAGTATCAGGTAGTATGTACATTGTACATGTACATATATTCACTGTTGGAAATTTGGATTACTTTCTTTCTTAACTTTCGTTGCAAAACCAATAAAGATTACCATATTTTGAAAACTTTTTAAGTTTTATTGCGATACACTTTTTAGTTTACATGTTTTTTTTCTTTTAAAGCAGACTGGATATTTGTATAGCAGATTTCAAAGTATTTGATCACGATGTATTTGTGCTTTAGTTTATTTAATGGATTTTACAGACTTTAAATATTTAAACTTCTTTAAAACTTACTAGTTTTTAATATTAAACCATGTCCGGTTCCAATTTTAAACTATGGGTAAGTTTGAAATACGTTTTCAAACCTTTCTAGATTGAGTTTCGCTTGTAATACCTTGCCAAATCGACTGCATTTTTCAATTGTATTTTACTCATACGTATTTATCGTTCAAACTTAAAATCTAGCAAGTAATCTACCGACTACATTTGCAGTGAAATTTTACAAGGTTATATTAATATTGTGCTACAAGGTGTTCACACTTAACATTCTAAAAATTTTCTATTTGAATAAAAATACACCAAGGAGTGAATACCCCTAATAATAAAATAAAACACCTCAAAGTATTGTAAAAGAACAACAAAATTTATTTACTCAAATTTGACCAAATCAGTATTATATAAAATTAATTAACTTAATTTGGACAGGCCCATTTACATGTCGGTGGTAGGGACTTCTTGCATTCAATGTCGCAACTGTAATGAAGTATTGTTTTAAATTATTATTCTCAAGAAATTTTGTGTAATTCTCAGTGTCTTACCCTGGACGTCGATTGACGCAGAATTGATCGAATAAATCACAATTAGGTTTGTGCGGTCTTTCAGCTTCAGGAAGTTTACATTGCTCTAGTCCGTTGCATAGTTGAAGAAGGTTAACCGGGACTACTTCACTTTGAACTCCCAAAATTCCTAGAACTGAAGAGAAAAGGTTAGAATGTAATCAAAAATTATAACACAAGCAAAAATCTTGCCGGAGCAGTACAACGTATGAGAAATTCATACTTATTGTTACAAATTTGTTTTTTTTAGAAATTATTTTCTAAGTTCATTACATAATTTTTTTTCTAAAGCAATACGCAATACTAACCACCCAGAAGTAAAAAAACAAAGATTTTCATTTTGTTTTCTGTTGGACGAAGTAATTCACACTGAGTTTGGACTTTTTCTTAACATCTTAGAAGATTTCCATGGCCTATTTATTCAAAACGGATATCTTTGTAGTGGTTATAAAATGCTAAGTATAAAAAATATCATTATTTGTTAGAAAATGACGCACTTCTGATAATTGAACATTTGTATAAATATTTGATTAGATCTCGAGGTAGTAATAAGAACAGGGGGCGAAACAAATTGGGATTGAGGAGTGCTCATTTGCATATTCCATGAAGTTTCTTTAGGATTTGTATAAATACCTTAAATTAAGGACATTTACAACTTTGACGAGCTCGCATTTGTGTTATAAAATGAAAATTCGAAGACAAGTAAAATTTTTCTTATTTTCAGCAGTCGCGAAGAAGCTTTTAGGGAAGTGCGGAAGTGCGAACATTTTTAATATAGGGTTTTTCCATAATTAAGGCAAAAGTTATTTTGATCTTGTTTGACTACTTATATTATCAATTAAAAAATTATTGTTAGTTAGTGCCCCGCTGTGGGTATTGGGAATATTCGTTGCTCGAAGTTAGCTCGTACTTGGCTGTCTTTTTAATCATGCAATTTATGTTCAAAATAACATAAAACTACCATATTTATTTTATTTATTTTTATAACAATTCTTTCTGATACTGATTCTTCAGAGTCATTACTTTTCCTCGAACGATAAGGCTAAGTGGAGTTGGCCAGACGGTCTCTCACCTTCGGGTGGAATAAAAATCTCGTCAAGGTGAAGAAATTCAGAGATTCGCTTTAATCATACTTGAATCAGGGGTCGGGATCTATAAATGGCACGAATGTGCCGAACCGAAACCTCGCCCTCGTTTGTTATACCAAATGATGGCGTCCAGACTGCATTAGGAAAATGAAAATTAAACCGCCGGATGCCATCCCGTCCACATGCACCGGGCAAAGAAAACCGGGGGGAAGGATCATACAAAAAAAAAAAAAGCAATTTTAAGTAAGTTTGTCGTTGACTTGGTTTATCTTACGTGCACTTGCACACACCTGCAGCGGGTGGAGCGGAGTGCAATCAGCGGTGCACCATGGAGTTGCATAATGCGCCCAGAAACCACGCATCCGTGGGTTTGGGTTTTTGTCCCAAAAGAAGATGTCTTGTCTTCCCTCCCGTTTCGGGAAGGAATCGGTCCAGAGAAGGATTCGGGCTCTGAACGGATTTCCTTTTAACTTAATGACTCCAGCCATTGATTTTTCGCAGCCCGAAGGCCCCCCCATTTAACCGGGGAGCCTTTCTGAATGCTCGAAAAAACTAGAAAATCGGGAAAAAGCTAGTTAATCGCAAAGTGCATCTTTTTCACAAGTGGACGGCCTGAGAACCGCACTTGGGACACGATCCGCCACCGAGCAGATGCAATTAAGGGACTTTTCGACTGAGCCGGGGAGCCGGGCGGATGCCACTTTTTGGGACCTTCCTTGGCTCCTCGGTTACTTTCCGCCTTGAATGGGTTTATTGTGTCGCATTTATTGATTCCCCCACCCGCCCCTTGGCCGTCTTGCCAACTCATTTTTTACGGTGGTTATATCGCCATTATTTTTGTGCTCCAGAAATTTTTTTTTTTAAATCCTCAGCTCAGTCTGCTGCTGCTGCACGTTGTTGCAATGGAACTCGAGCGCCAGGAAACGTGCCAAGTTATGTGGGATTTTTGCGAGGAAATTGGAAAAAGGGCAGAGACGGCCGTCAAGACGGCTGCGGGTAAAGGGGCCGGGCGGCGCGGTATTCCGGAGCCGGGGCTGCGGAGATAAGGCCCCAAAACGGGCGGCACCCGAAACGCCAGTCAGGACCCGCTCCAGAAAAGACCCTTTTTACAGCGGTGCGGCCGATGGTGCCGGCGATACCGCGGCCCTTGGAGCCCTTTGGACCAGTGGTGTTGCCGTCCAACTGTCGCATAACGGGCATCATGAGGTGAAATGAGGTGTGTTATGCAACGTGGGCTCTTATGCAATTTTAGGGCCTTTTATTGGCTCCGGCCGCCCGGTTGCATAACCCCCGACTGCGAGGACTTCTCATAATTGGGCAAATGGTTATCTGCTGGATGGAGGTGGCGCTCACTCATGCGACGAGTGGCCTCTGCTTCGAAAGGCTGATGGGATTTTATGAAGGCGAAATTTCGGAAATTATGTCACTGAGCATGGACATGCATATATTTTTTCCAAGGTTATCATACCAGATATATTTGGGTTTTGTATCGTTTTAAAGAGCAGCAATTTCGGCATTAATCTCTTAAAGGCATATTTTGATATAATGTAATTGATTTTTACTGAATATTTCGATGTTTCGTTAAAAAGAAAAGAGTAGAATTGAAGCAGTTGACTACTAAATTAAGGAACAGAAAGCTTTAAGTTACTCAAATTTGAGGGATTTAAGATGTATTTAAAGTAGGCCTACCAGTTTTATTTAAATTAATATTTGTTTGCGTCTTCTTTTGAATCCTCTTCTAATAGTAAGAAGCTATTCCACTGAATTTCTCAATTTACAGCATATTATTCAAAAAAATCATAGCTTTGGTCCAAATAGAGAAGAATGCAACAGGCCTGTTTAAAATAAAAATAAAAAATTTAAGTTTGGATGTTATCAAAACAATAAATCTATCTACCTTTCTTTAGACGAATATGACTAGAAACTGTTGGCCAGTTGCGGGAGCATTGCTTAGCAATTCGGTCCAGTTGCAGACAGGTTTATAAAAATGTGGACCTGTTGCAAGCACGATGTATAGACGGACTATATAACATTATTCAAACATTATACATATAAATTGAAGAAATAAACGTATTATAAATAAAAACGTCAATAGACATTTTTAATAATAAAGTAATACATATAATAATTTTTATATTTGAGGAAACTGTTTTAATTTATCCTCAAATGAGGATACAAACGTCCAGAAACTTCTAATAAAACCATTTATACAGTCAATAAATGCTCACAATTATCTCTCATAATTACATTTTACATTTTATCTAAGATTCTAATGTTTCATCGAAATTAACAATACCTGGCTTCATCAATTTTCACATGAGAGAAAGAAATTTTTCTCTTACACTCTGCGTAAACAGTTTACGAAAAATAGTTTGAGCTTTTTTAAAATAAATAAAACCGAGCCGAACCGCCCCCGGGAGGGTTCCTCTGTCATCTATCAAAAAATGTCGATTCGAATTTGCCCACGTGACTTTTATCCTTATCTTATGTCGCAATCAATTGATTATTATGTAAACTAATTTTGATGATCAATACGCCGAAATCGCAATTTTCAAGAGCTTAAGATGTTGGCTCTTAAGTAGGTACTTTTAAATCTTTATCGTACAGGCAAACCGTTTTTTTATGAAATATTACATTATTATTATTTTATGCACGGTGAATCAATAAAACGTGTTCCAACATACTTACATATATCAGTCAATTTTGAGAAGCTTTTAGGGTTTTTTTAAATCTCATTATCTGATCCAACATTAATGTTAATAATTTTTGAACGACTTTATATACCGGAAACTCATTTGCGGATTTTATTATCTATATTTCAAATATATAATTATTTTAATATTTGTTTTAGTAACTTTCCGCGTGAATAAAATGTTCATAGGCTAACGTAAATTTATGTTGTCATCAAATATAAAGCCTTAACGAGCACATTTCACCAATATATAATTTATATTGATGCTTCTAATATTCTGCCCATTTGAACAACAAAATACAAACAACTCAAATTAAAAATAAGATTTGGTATCTTGATTTTCCGCATATCTTTCTTTTCTGTTTTTAAATGATGCTGGTGGTCATGATGGTCATAGTCGGGTTTTAGTTCTTGAACTTTGTTATCTTGTGTTAATTATTTAACCAAGTGTCCTATCTTAATTTAGTATCCGGCGATTATGCAATTTTGGTTTGAAATAAATAGTTTCACACCCTACAGCCTATTTACGGTATTAATAAATTAAAAATTCATTAATTACTAATTGCTCCAATTGATTTATCTATCTTTCAATAAAATTTCGCTTGATATTAAGAGTATCTCTTTTAATCGAATTTCCATAATTTAAAGTATCTACACCGGAAATCGGCTCATGAAGAAAAGCATGCCCATGGAAAGAAAATACAACCGAATTAATTTCGTTGGCTCAAAAACCCGCATAAATTCGTTAGGCTCCATTAGCAGGGATTTACCTGTCCTGGAAATTACCAGCGTCACCTCCGACCGCAGCCCACCTGCCCGAGAGGCCCTCCGAGCAGCCAGAGAAGCACCTGTTCGTCGTCACCCGCAAGAGCCCATAAAAAGCTCCGATATCGAAAATATGCGGCCAATTCTTGGGTGCCGCAGCCCCGGGTCGCGGGAGGCTTCTTGCGGATGTCGTCGAGGCGCGCTGCGGCCGGCCCGGTCCACGTATGCTTCGGATGCTGCGGCGGCGGCGTCTCGCAAGGGACCCGGCCCAGGTGCGGTCTTCGTCTTACTTGCCTCAAAGAAAAGCGAAAGTGTGAGCAGCAGCAGCAGCAGCCGGCGCGAATGGGGCCCCGTCGCCGGAGCACCTCACCGTGGAAGGAGAGAACTAAACCAGTTCAGGTAGTCGGGGCCTGGTGCCTCGTACCTGGTGCAGGTACGGCGCGCCGCATGCCATATCCAAGTTTTTGGGTTGGGCGGTTTCTTCGGTGCCGCCGCGCCGTCGGCCTGCTGCTCTTATGTTCGCCTAGCAAAAGTAGAGCATTTATTGTACAATACCACCGCATGACAGGTGAAAAAATCAAGTTCCCTCCACTCGGCGGCGACGACAGCTCTAGGGCGGAAGAAGGACCGTACCTGTGGCACCTTCGTCACACCTCATGCAAATTGAGTTAAAGAAAAAAAAATCGAAGTTCCACCGGTTGTCTATGCCCCAGACGAAAAGGAAAACATAATATTCTCATGATAGGCCCTGATAAGTAAATTAATTAAAGACATTTCTGTATACATAAAACTCTTTATGAGCGCCCCGCTGCGGCACAACGGCCTATTCACAATTAACCGATGTACCGCGAAATATCTCGCGGTCATTGTGAATGCGTTCGCGGGATTCTCAGTCGCGGCTGGAAATCGGGGGATCGCTCCAGTTCGCCTGCTCCAAGTTCTGATTACCTGATATCATTTCTACGGCGGTTAGTCCAAAACTAAATTAGCAAAAAAGCGTGAGCGCGTTACACTCATGGTCACACTTCGTCTTAGTACCAGTCGCAAAATGCAAAATAGACCCTACGAGGACCTTCCTCTTGTCGTGGGTCTCAGTCGCGACTATCTACGAATATCAAAACATCAAAAGGAAAACAAAGCCTTTCCAGGTATAGAATCAAAATTAAAATGAGAAACTTTTGGGTATAATTCGGCTAAGTTTCTTCGCTTATGTTACAAAGTATCTTTAAGAAAACATTCGAACAAGCCGCCAAACGGATTTTTGCTGCCGGAAATCCCCGGCCCTGCCCCGCCTCGGCTGAGTGATTGTTGTTGAACAGCAACCCGAACAAGTTGCAAGTGAATTTTCGAGGAGCGCGGCCGCCCGGAATTCCTGAGGCCCTGGTGCAAAAACTGCTTATTACAAAGTTATTTCGCAACACCCAAATCAGCAACAGCTGCCAGAGTCAGAGTCGCTGGCTGCTTGTGACCAGAGCGCGATATTTTGCTGATCTAGCGATTAGCCGCGGATAATCTGGTCGCCAGCCGCGTTTTCTCTATCTTGAGACGAACGGAGGCGCGGTTTCTTATCTCCTCGAAACTCTTTTGATGGATGTTGCTTGATAAGAAATTTATTTTTTATTTGATTTGGTTGTGTCCGCAATTGCGATTGAGTGATTTGCTCGTTATTTTTGGAACGTGCCCAGACAGACGAAATACTTTTGGGGGGCATCTAAAAATATCTTCATATTTACCGGGGAAAGCTCCTTTCTTGTTTTCTAATTTTGCTCAAGACAATTTCAAGAAGTCATTTTCAATAAAAAAGCAATTTTTATTTCGGAGAAGTTGTTTAGAATAGAATAATAAATTTAACTAAGAGTTGCAATAATGAGAATATTTTTGCGGTTGAAATTTTTGTTTAAAGAAAATAAATTCAAATGTACTAAAGGGAATTTCATGTAATGACTAAAATTGCACTATGTTAATTTGCAATACCATGTAACTTAATTATTCTTTTGTTGTAAATTATAATTTATTTGAAGTATGTATTCCTTAAATTATTGCTTTCTATATAAATAAGCATCTATATAAAAAAAAGTCTATATAAATAAAAAATATAAAAAAAATCTATATGTAGGTAAATAAAAATCTATATACAAAAATGTATAATATACATATAAATAAAAATCCTACGATACAGACTGCGGAAAAATGAATTGAAGTCGAAAATAACTAAAATGAAGTTTAAAAATTAAAAAGGTTAATAAATTAAATTTTTTTTAAAGCAAGTTCGTATTTTTGTCGATTTGGATAATATACAGCATAATGTATGTCCACCTTGAAGGTCCATTCTAAATATTGGTGAACAAATTTTTGAAAGCGGCTGAGTAGTTTCGGAGATTACTACTTCCTACATCCAAACTTGCAAACTTTACCTCTTTATAATATTAGTATAGTTAGCATAGTTTAGTTATTTCATTTCATTTGTTCCCAAATTAAAACTAAAGAAATTTGTAGTAAAAAAGGAAATATTTCTAAAATTAGATACATATTAACAACTATTACTTTTAATTTAATACTTTAATAGTTATTCATTTACGAGTGAAAAACAAATAACTGCCTAGCAACATTTTTAGTTTCGTTGATAAAGTAATTGCGGAGTTTATTTCTTATTTTATTATGTATCTTATCAAAGATCTTATCCAATCCAATTCAGTCTTTACAAATATAGTATTGCTTTACATCGGAGGATTTCTAGAGTTTTTGTTACGTCTGTAAATAATTATAAAAAATATGTAATTAGACTGCTATAGAAATTAAAGAAAATTCCCATCACAATAAGAAGAGCTCCAGAGAAAGCTCCGGCGCTTAAAGTGCCAGAAAAAAGCAGCAGCAGCAGCAGCCCACCGCCACTCGCTGCACATGGCCACACTGCGGCAGCATTCCTTTTCAGCAGCCCGCCCAGGGTCGCAGCGGCCGCAACGCACGAAGCCGGCTGAGCTGGGAACGGCCGACGGCTGCGGTGCGACTGCGGCACGACGGGGTACGACGAGCCACGACGAAGTCCGACGTCTCTTTGTCGAGGGGAGACGAGGGGACGTGCGCTCGGCGCGGCGAGGCCCCACAAATTACAACAAAAAGCGTCCGCCGGCTGCGGCGCCGGCAGTTGGCAGCAACGAAGCCACCGCCTCCGCGGCAGCGAGCAGCACCGGCCCAGCGGCGCGCCGGCAGCCGGCGCTCGTTCATCCCTTTCTCGCTCAGCGGTGGAGCCGCACCCCGTCCTCTACGCGGCCGAAGCCACGCTGCGGCGACGTGACACCGACGCGAGTTTCGCGCGTAAATTCCACCCGGGTGCACCAGGCGAGCAGCGGCCGACGCAGGCAAAAATTCCCCGTGCGAGGCCGGGGTTTTGGCGCACTCGCCGCGCCGTTGCTCGCGACGGGACTGCTGCGGCAGCTCCGTCGCGGCCCAGAGGGGCTCCGCGGCTGAATTTGCGGTGGGTGTCGACTGCGGGACGGCGGGGGGTCGCATTTAATGAGGCTCATTAGGCAGTCCGCGTCGCAGCCGCCGTCGACTGATCGGCGGAGCTTTCCGCATTCGACGATTTGTGCCGCTATTTTTGATGGAGCCGCGGAGCGAACTCGCACACTTCGCAAGTCGAGGGACGGGTGAAACTTGTTTTGCGAATCAACTTCCGAGTTGAGCGCTGCTGGCGAGATAAACTGAAAATGAAATTAAACTTGAAGAAGATCCGAAACATTTTGCTGCTGGATTTAATCTTTATGCAAACAAGTAAGTGGCTGCGATATGATTTTTATTCTCACGTTCTTAAAAAAATGTAATGTGGGCAAATGTTTATGTGCTCTTTATTTATTTCAATTATAAATGAATTATCTCTGTTGTAGACTGTAATATAGTCAGGTACAACATAATTCATTGTAGGTACATACTCTCATTATGTATGACTATTAAAAAACGTTCACTTGCTTTTTTATCGAATATTAATAAATCAAATAATAAATTAAGTCCACGAATTTAGCATTATGAATCAATTTTCGACAGGTTACACTTTAGTTTTTTCTGTATAAAAAGACTGCATTTCTCAATTATTCCGTCCGAAATTATTATTTTTTTATTGTTTCTACCAATATTAATGAATTTAAAAGATTATCTTCGCATTCAGGTGGAAAATATTCCCGTAAAATGACAAAGTTTTTTTCTTTGAATAAAACTGATTTTTGAAACAATAAAGAGACTATGAACTTTTTGTTTATGTAATTAAAATTATAACTTTTAAAATTTCTGGATTATCGTATGTATTATTTTTATAACCTTATAATAGTTGAATTGTTTTAAAAGTTTTTAATTAAACAAAAATAAGTTTGTTTTGAGCATTCTATTATGCATTAAATTAAATAAAAGGGCCCCCTTTTTATTCGAATGAAATTATTCGTCAGCTTGGCTATGATTAATATGATTATACGTATATAATGTTTAATGTGATTATGTCGTTTTCAGTTATCCTCACAGGTCACAGCCAACTAATCTGTTTTTGTAATTAAAATTATAAATTATAAAATTTCTGAATAATTGTACCTGTAATATACATATATTTATCTTAAGCTAATAATAGTTGAATTGTTTTAAAGCTTTATAGTATGATTAGATTTAATTAAATATAGTACTTACTGTGAACATTTTTAGCACCACTAGAATATTTCGGGAAATTTTAATTTTCTGAAGCTTATTTTCTTTAGATTCGACAAATTAGGGAAATCAATTCAGGGCTAAATTTACATTTCAAAGTTTCCTTTTCCATTGATTTGCCCCTCTCTATCCAAGTTTTATGCTCAGTTTATTTATGCAAAGTTTTAAAATGTGTGTGGAAATTGACAATTAAAATACAAATATTTTTGCTCATTTTCACATATTCCAAAATAAATTTAAAAAATGAATATTTTCAAGAAAGTATAATACACATTTAGTAACCATCGATATTTCGTCCTTCGAAACGAAACTATAATAAAATTCTGAAGTCTGCATTGGCTGAAGGTTCATAAATAAACAGGGTTTTTAAGCTATAAATATTTAAAAAGTGCCCATAATACTATATGTATATCAACATCAAAAACATATGTCGTCTTATTTTCAGCAAAAAATAAATGCTTTCGGAACTCGCTTTTTATAAAGAACCAAAAAAATTCGCTGTTGCAAAATATTTTATTCAGGGTGTTGTACAACACGCCCTCGCACACTGTTGCTCTTGCTACCACCAAAAATAGGTCAAACGGAAGGTGAAAAAAAATAATCCCTCGAATTCCAGAAGCCCCAATAAATATGATAAATCGAAAAGAATAAGAAACGATTGCAACCAGGCCAAACACCGGGAAATTCCCAATAGTCGTTCACACCGTGGATTTATTTGTAAAAAAAATGGAACTTCCAAAATCCCATCAAAAGCCCTTCCGAGTCAAATTGAATCAGAGCTGAAACAATTCCTGGCTTCTGGATGCAATCAACACCCGTGCCCTGCTTATTTTTACACCTTTCCAGGAAAGCTGACAACCGGAGAAACTCGGGCTTATGGGCTTTGTTTCGCGGATGAGTGGTGAAGAGGGAGGCGAGCCCCATCCTGAAGGAGGAAGACGCGATCCGGTGGAGATGCTGGGCCCCAGCGGCCTCCGTCCAGACGCGAGACTCGCGAATCGCGATGATGAGAAATCGAAAACATCGCGTCAAGTGACTCACAAAATTACCAAGCAACCAGAGGCGTCTGCAGGGCGCTCCAAGAAAACCCGCAGAGCCGTCGTCGGCCCCGTCGTGCTGCCCGGGCTACGACGACGTTTCACTCGTTGCATCACTGACCCACCTCAACGTGAAAAGCGTCGCGGGGCATCGCTGGGCTCCAAAGGGAAAAAGAAGGAAATGCCCCGACGACGACGTCACGGCGGAGTTAGCGGACGGACGGACGGAGGAACGCAAACGACGACGACGACGACGACAATCATACCTTAATCGGGGGATCCCCCGTCGCCGCCACCGGGGCGCCCGCCAGGTGGTGCTTGGTGTGTCCTCCCCCATGTGTGTGCACATGTGCGGACCAGAAACGCGCGACGGCCTCCTCATGTGCCCGTCGCGACGGGACCGTATGTGTGCGGGCTATTTCAGTTCCACTTTCGTTTTCTTGTTCCTACCTTTGGCTAGCCGTTAGCCAGGGAATCAGAACCGGGAGCAGGTCGGGGAACCTTTTTCTTCCTGGCGGGCGAGCATCCAGCGATTCCGCGGCCCCCCTCCCCCCGGACCACGTGTCGTGGAAGGTGCTCTACACGCAGCCCGCCCGCGTGAACGTGAGCTGGGGCCAACAACAACGCGGCCGCGGTCCAAACGGCATGGCAATGTCCTTGGATGAAAAACGGTCGAAGGCATCAGGGCAGCAGAACATCTGTGCCTGGAGTGACTGAGCCTCCGCCATACTACCGGTCGAAGTGGGGCTCCGCCACCGCAGTCGTCGTCGTCGTCGTCGAGCTGAGAACAGTTTGAGTGCAATTGTGGCGCTTTCCTCGCAAACGGAGCCCTACTGGGGCCCTGGGCGCCTGGTGGGAAACTATACACTTTGAAGACGACTGACTGCCGCGATTCGTTTGATTGAGTGAGTCAGAAAGACTAAAACGAGGCCGCCAATGGTCCAGGCACGGGATGCAGCCTCCTCCTCCCCAGCTCTGTTGCGGGATTTTTGTTGGTGGAGTCGCTGCAGGGTGTGTTCTCAGGGCTCTTTTAATAGTCAGTAAATCGCGGGCGGTAAAAGGGAGCCCCGGCCGGAGCACCCGCAGCCAGTCCAAGCCCCCAATTCACACCGCGCACGTCTGGGCAAACTGCAAAGAGGCCCCCCAGCCCGATGAAAGCGGAGCACCGCACCGTGCCGCACACTCCAGACCCTCTCTTCATCCAGCCAGGGGGCGGAGGAGGATGTGAGACTGAATATCCAAAAATTTATCATTCGAGCGCAGCGCGTGCAAGGCAACCACCTCCCATAAGTTCCCTCCTCCGCTGGGCGCGCAGGCAGGCGGGCATCTGGTCCCCTCCCACCCGCGACTCCATACACCGCACAGACACCGTTATAATAACGGTATCGACGCGGCAGCAGCGACGACCGTGATATTTTCTCCATTGTAGTTGCCGTCCCATCGGCGCCCCACAGGTAAGAAATTTTTGCCCGCTTTTCGGTGTTTTCGGTGATTTGATTAATAAAAAAAAACTCTGGCACCCGGTCGCCGTTTTACCGAACAGAGCCCTCGCGAAAAGTTCGAGCCCAAGCCCAAGCCCACCGGCTGGAGGCTCCTCCGGGTGGCGACTTTCTCCTGCAATCCCCTGAATTTGGTCGGCGGAACCCCGGCGTCCGGGCCGTGCCTGTGCCGCGACAGGTTGAATCCACCACGCCCTAGATACGCCTCAAATTTATCAATGGCACCAGGCGCCCAGAAACGCCAGCAGGGCGCCTCCAGACGGGGGAAACAATTAAATCTCAGGATTTGTTATCAGGGGGCTTGGCCAAGGTGTGGGACGACGACGCGGCGCACCTGAGCCCGACCTCAGTGCTGCAGAGGCGATGCGGGAGGTCGAGGTGTTTGCAAAAATTTGAAAGGTGGGCGGCGAGGTGATTTTGCACTGCTTACTAATTAAAAGGGCTTTATTTTGACTCATGGAGGGGTAACTAAGAGTAGGAATTACATGCACTTTCACGAAAAAACCCTTAAAACCTTTTTAAACATCAAACAAAAGTGCATCGCCGCGGAAATGAATTTAATTAATTTTCTAGCAAAGCGATTAGCCAACTTTTATTTTAATGATGATGCTCATGAAGGAGGCGTCTTAAACGTTCTCAGGGGAAGGGAAAAAAGGATTGCATTCACTCTGTTTTCCCCCTCTCGTAAATAGGACTTCTTATTGCCTAAGCCCCTCCCCCCGGCAAGGAATAGGCAATTTTATTGACATTTCTATGACTTGCGTGTAACTTCAATTGTTTTCACTTACGTTCCAAGAGTTCGCACTCTGCAGTCTGCACTAATTATAAAATGAATTTCTGAAAAACTGTGAGACTTACGCCCAGCTTTTGGGTGGAGGTTTAAATTATAGCTTAAAAAAGACTTTGACTTTTCTTGGTTTTTCCACAGAAAGAGCTTTTTATGCAAAGCTATGATTAATTAATTATCTCAATGACTATGACATCTTATTTGATTTTTTAGCGAGCATCTGAGAAATATTGTTTTCTTTAATTTAAGCACTCTTAGATGTAGGTATAGTGCTTAATTCTAATGAAAATTAATATTAACTACATATTATGCGAAAATGCAAGACGTAAACAATTATATATTTTTAATTAGTCTTTCAATAAACTAGTTGAACAACAGCAAAAATCAAAACAAAACATTTTCTCATACCTAGTTGTTAATAAAAAATCTTAAGAATATTGGGAAATATTTTGGTCAGTAAAATTTATTAATTAGATACCTTCTAATTCTGCTGCAAAATATTTAGCCTATTGATAACAAAAAATGCTACTCTTTTTAGCAACTAAAGTAATGAATGTAGGTACATATAAATATTACAATAATTTTTCTTATTATTTCAAAATAAAATAATATATTTTGTGTTATTACAATAAAGATTTTTTTATGCAATTAAAATTAAAATTTGACTAGCTAATTGCTCGATGCTGCTACATATGTTTCACAAGATATTTACATCACAGTTCTGAAATTTTTAGCAAAAGATCGCCGATGCAGTTAAATAAAATGAAATGAAATGAAATGAAACGAACACATTATCAGTATTTAAGATAAATTTATTATTAATAAAAGTAGTTAACACTAGATATGAATTTGGAAAATTGAAAGGGTCGTAGTATTTCATGAGCTGTTGACCATATTTGAATGAGTGATAAATTCAATACGTTCCTACAACTTCTTATATAAAAATTATTTCAACTACAATATTAAAGCATTAAATTATTTTCAATGTAAATATGAATAGTGTGATTTTATTTACATTTATTTCAATTACTTAATTTTTAAATCAAAAATCAAACATATAATAACTTTGGAACTACAAAAATCATTTAGCAAAATATGAACTGCAAACTTATGGAAAGAATTAAGTACCTATAACTATTATCATATACTTAAAATTGTTAAGCTAAAATAAATATGAAAACCCAAGTCCACTATTCGTTGAGCTGAAAATTCTTTATTTAAAAATAAATTGTCATCATAAATTCGCCTATACATCAAAGTCAAAAATTGATTGATAAAAATTTGCGATTTAACACGGATTTGCACTTCGCTGACTGGGCCTATCAATTACACGGCAGCTGCTGGTGCCGGCCCGGGCTCATGCAAATCCCACAAGACCGCAGTCGACCGACGCAACGGCCCCGGAGACATACATATGTATATAAATTTTTAAACACGAGTTTTGTGTTTTAATATTTAATAAATCATTTTTCCAACTAATTAAATTCACGCCCATTTTAATTATTTCAACGCGGTTTGCTCCATCGGTGATAAATAAATTGAGAGGGCGGAACATTCAATTTTAGCTCTTGGGAAACAGTAGCGGTGTTGAAGTGTTTCTCCGCTTCAATTGAATATTAAAATTAATTACATTATTAATAAATACATTTTATTTCCTGTTCACTCATGGCGTTCTGTAAAAGTATCTCATATTATTTTTTTAACTGCCTAACTAATCTAGTTTAGCTCAATCTTTTTTTTGTAATAGCAATTCTTAAAAATAAAATAACTAATTTTAGTTCTATAGAAAGAAGAATAAAACATTTCTACAGCTGTATCGACTAACTAAAGAAAACTGTTTTTAATACTATTTAAAACAATCAGAAATGTAAATTTTGAGTTCTTAGTCCATAGATAGGGTTTATTTGCAAAATTGAAGGATGCACTGATGTAGCAAAAAGAAATCAATTAAATTAAAACGTGATAAAAAAAATCGTGGTTACGAGATAAAAGCGTCTGCATTTTTCAGAATCACGGCTTATTCTATGCATAATAAATATAAGAAAAAAAAATAATAGTAAAAACCAATTTTCCCATTTCCCATATTGTAATCAATCAGCGTCAAAGTTCAGTAATTAAAACAAGGATAGCATTCAATTTCGGAGATTGACTGTTTTGTTTGGAATACTGAACCGATTTTGAAAATTCTTTCACCAGTAGAAAGCTGCAATATACCTGAGTGACATAGGCTATATTTGATTGTGATTAATAATATTTTTTAATGTGAAATAACAATATTTGTCAATCAATGCCTAGAAAAACGGGCTGATGCGTTGATTTATCGGCGTGCACTGACTAAACGGTTAAATATAGGTGAATATAATGTTCAACAAAAACATTTTTCTTTAGTAGTTCTATACAAAAGTCCACGGCACTACGCATGTCTATCTTTTAAAATTAACAAAGAAAAACGGAAGTCGGTTAATCAAACGTAGGTATATCTCCACTATTAAGCAAACAAGTTTTAGATAAGGCAATGTTTCTGTTTAAGTTAATTTCGTCAACATCGACATTTTTAGCAGTCAAAATCGCTCGTTGATTATGAAAGTTTGTAAAGAAGTTTCGCAATTTTTGTAGTTAAACTTATGAAAATTAGTTATTAGCCTGTTCGATTGGAAATTAAGAATGACGTTTTATCGTTTCTGGAAAATCATCCCCTAAAAGGCTAAAAGAGAGAATGAAAATTGATTTTCCTATATTGTTATACGTATGTATTTTCTTACAATACATTTTACATTTTACTGAAATAATAACTTACATAATTAAGGTTTTACTTACTAGTTTATAGTTTAGTAATCACTCACTTTTTTCTCAGCGTAAATATGTAAAGTAACAGTTTACGGCTTTACATACATTACGCTGAGAAAAAAGTGACTGTTACTGTAAAAAATATAAAAGTATGATATTCTTTTAAATAAAATTACTTGACTTTTATCCAGGGACGAAACTGTTATAAGTTCTAATAAAAGTTAACAATTGACATTTATTTTTTTCGATCAGGAATAACAATTATCGGATAACTTTTAATAGTCAGATCAGGAATAAAAGTTATCAGATGATTTTTATTGTTTTAGATCGACAATAAAAGTTATCAGATGATTTTTATTTTTTCAATCAAGAATAAAAGTTATCAGATGATTTTTATTGTTTTAGATCGACAATAAAAGTTATCAGATGATTTTTATTTTTTCAATCAAGAATAAAAGTTATCAAGTGATTTTAATTTTTTTAGATCAGAAATAACAATTATCAAGTGATTGTAATTTTTTTGATCACGAATAAAAGTTATGATGTGATTTTTATTTTTTAAGATCAAGAATAAAGGGTATCGAATGATTTTTATTTATTCAGAGTAGGAATAAAAGTTTTGAAATGATTTTTATTTTTTTCGATCAGGAATAACAATTATCGGATAACTTTTAATAGTCAGATCAGGAATAAAAGTTATCAGATGATTTTTATTGTTTTAGATCGACAATAAAAGTTATCAGATGATTTTTATTTTTTCAATCAAGAATAAAAGTTATCAGATGATTTTTATTTTTTCAATCAAGAATAAAAGTTATCAGATGATTTTTATTTTTTCAATCAAGAATAAAAGTTATCAGATGATTTTTATTTTTTCAATCAAGAATAAAAGTTATCAGATGATTTTTATTTTTTCAATCAAGAATAAAAGTTATCAGATGATTTTTATTTTTTCAATCAAGAATAAAAGTTATCAGATGATTTTTATTTTTTCAATCAAGAATAAAAGTTATCAGATGATTTTTATTTTTTCAATCAAGAATAAAAGTTATCAGATGATTTTTATTTTTTCAATCAAGAATAAAAGTTATCAGATGATTTTTATTTTTTCAATCAAGAATAAAAGTTATCAGATGATTTTTATTTTTTCAATCAAGAATAAAAGTTAACAAGTGATTTTAATTTTTTTAGATCAGAAATAACAATTATCAAGTGATTGTAATTTTTTTGATCACGAATAAAAGTTATGATGTGATTTTTATTTTTTAAGATCAAGAATAAAAGGTATCGAATGATTTATATTTATTCAGATTAGGAATAAAAGTTATGAGATGATTTTTATTTTTTTCGATCAGGAGTAAAAGTTATTGGATGATTTTTATGTTTTAGATCAGGAATAATAACTTTTATTGTTCATTGAAAAAATAAAAATCATCTGATAACTTTTATTGTCGATCTAAAACAATAAAAATCATCTGATAACTTTTATTCCTGATCTGGCTATTAAAAGTTATCCGATAATTGTTATAAAGCTCTGATTATAAAAAAAAAGGGAAAATAACGATTAACTTTTAATTTTTTATAGTTAAAATTATAAATCTCAAAATTTGCATGTTAATGGAAAGTACATTTCCAACGGATCATATATTGCTACGTGTTTTATAAATCGGACCACTCCTTCTAAATGATTTTTTAATATAAAATTTGAATAATAACTGTTATAATCGGTCCCTGCTTTTATCATATCAGTTTAAATTCTATTTCAGAATTTGCACCCCTAATTTGAGGAGGTGTGATGACTTTTGCAAGGCGCACGAAATTTCCTTTGATCTGATGTTTCCTGGGCAGAAATTCAGCGGAGGGTTTCCTGCTCGCGTGCGAGGGGACGGTGCTCCAGGTTCCCGGTTCGGCGCGTGGAATTCCTGGTGCTGCTGCCAATTCTGCGAACCTATTCGCCGGCAAATAATTCAAATGTTGTGCGCTGTGACTGACGTGACGCGCTGCGGATGTATGTAGCTTTAGCAGCGTCAGCAAACCGCCCCCAACACCATACGAAGTTCACTTTAAGGTGTCACAGTCACAGCAGGGCATCACCTTGACGGATAATACCAAGAAGAAATTCTTCAGGTAATTCTTGAGTTTCAAATAAAATTACAGCAGTTAAAAATCGAATTCTATCACTTTTCAGGAAGCACTATTCTGCCAACATGATATCGTTCTGTGGCCTGGACCCCGACAAGCGACTGTGGAGCATTCGTGCTCCGGAAGGAGAGATTCCAGTGAACAATAAGTGAGATGTTCTATTATTGAATTTTTTTTAATTTAAGATATTTAATTTTTGTCTATAATTCAAGGACCATCTTCGCTTTCGTTGCTGGGCGGTCATCCTCCTCAACGGACAACCAGTGCCACGTCTTCTGCGACCTCCAGAGCAACTAGCCAGCTTCAGCAATTGTTGTCTTCGCAAACAAAACGTTGCCGACAGAGAAAATCATCAATCAACGCATCTAGGACATTTGTGGCTAGCTGCACAATTTAGAGCCATAATTAGCCCTAACCTTACGGCAGTTCTGTAATAATCATTTACCCGTAAATTTAGGAAAGAGGGGGTAGTAGCTGACCCCACTAATCTTATTTATTTGTTTATTTATTAATGTACATACAAGCTATCGGCTCTCCCTACCAAAAAAACCTCTCAATTCTTTTTAATTTCAGTGACTAACTCGCGCGTTCTTTATTCATAGCATTTTTATTGTAATTTTACGTTATTGGTAATATTCTGTGTATCGCAGTAGTCCTTAGGTTTACGTCTCTAACAAAATCTTTCCATCTCAACTAAAACGAGGAATATCAGGAAAACAAACGAATGAGTAGCTCGCCCAAGGTCTTATTTTTTCGAGAAAATAACTCAAACTTGGTGCCTTTTCCAAAACAAAACGAAAAAATGTAAATAAGAAAGCAGACGTTTTTTGGATACATTTTTTCATTAATTTTTGGAAGCACGTATTTTTGTTTACATTTTGCACGTAGAAAAAAAAGGCCTTTAACGTGGCTGCTAACGAGTAGTCCAGTCAAAACTTTAATGCTAAAAATACTAAAAACAAAGTAAAATTGTTGAAATCTTAGTCCACATTATACAGTGTTTTATTTTTTAATTTGTTTATTATTTCTTTGTTTTTAGTATTTAAAAAATCCATTCTAGACTTGCGTAAAAATGAATATACTTTTCGCTAGGTTAACTCTTTTAGTGTACGCAACGGAGATGTTTTTACTAAATTATTCAATTATGTGAAGCCGTTCTTCAAATATTTTAAATTTTAAAAAGTCTGTTAGGATTTTTAACTACTTATAAAGGCAACTATGTAAAATGCGTTTATAAGAACAATTGTAAATAATAAGGAGATTAATGAAGATATATAGTTTATGAAAAACTTGTTTTATTTCAATTCTGACACTTTGATTCGCTTTTTAAGCCAAAAAGCTTAGTTTTAAATTTACGCCTGGGTGTATGCTAAAATCTCCGGTCCGGATTTTAGCTCAGACCCGAACCTTTAACGTCTCCGGTTCGGGTCCTGGATAAGGGGTAAAATTCTAGCCGGGCTCCACACCGGACCGAGCTTACGGACTCGACCGTAAGCTCGGTCCGGTGTGGAGCCCGGCTAGAATTTTACCCCTTATCCAGGACCCGAACCGGAGACGTTAAAGGATCGGGTCTGAACTAAAATCCGGACCGGAGATTTGAGTGTGGAACCTACAGATTTTAGCGTGGACTCAGCAGTATATTAAAGCTTACCTTCAGGAGAAATTCAAAGGGAATATTTAAAGAAAACAACTCTTCTGATAAAATTTATCATTTTATTAATTACACATATACAATATTGCAAACATGTTTTTTTTGTTTGTGTGGGCTTGCTTTTACAAAATAATATTTACATCAATGTGACACTTATAGCCACCTTATTCAGTAATCTAATCATTAAGCTCAATATACATAGTTAGTATTTCAAATTTATAATTGTAAACACTGATGCGCCATATGACCTATGCTGTTGAGTGCGCTTATTCATGTAATAGGTTCGCCCTTTTGCCTGAAAATAAATAAATGAAAATAAAATAAATCATTGAGCATCATCAGTTTCCATTTAAAAATAAACAAATATATGTACGTCATATATAAAATGGCAACCACTATGTTATCAATCACAATTTATTTCTTTGATAGGTAAAATATACGTTTAAAACATTTGTTTTCTCTTGTATTTCTTCTTTCATTTTTTTTTTGTAGTAATAATTAATCTATTGAGTTTCCATCGTAAAATTGATTTGTTTTTTTACTCTTTTATCCGGTGTTTTAGCAGAAAGAACGATTAGAGCTACAAAGAAATCACTTTATGTTTGTTGGGTTAAGAATAGAAACCAAACTAACGTTTTACAAATGTATTTATTTAGCGAGTTAAGCGGTAGAACCGTAGAACACAGAAAACTAGAGGAGTAGCTAAGATGGCGAACATTCTAGTCGATTGACGTTTGCGAGAAGGAATGGTATCTTGTTCTTCTTTGTAATGAGAACATGCGGGACTGAGTTTTTGATGATAAGGTGGCCAGTTCAACTCTTCCTCCGTAATGTCGTCAGTGACACCTGTTGGCGGTGCGAAGCACCTCGATGATGGTTGCCACAATGTTTATAGTTTATTTTTACTTTATTAAAAATGAGTTTTTTTTTCACACCAAAAGCTATTTGGGGGAAGCTATTTTAAGTGCTCAATCATTTTTTTAAACCAAACGTCTTCAGATTAGGCCAGTAAGAACTCAATGTCCATAGGTTTTTCATTATTAACGATTATTACTCTACATTTATATAATTTAACTTTTACTCGTAATAAATAAATAATCACGTGCTAAGTGGAAAACAGAACGGTCATAGTATTTACAGGGTTTTAATTAACGTTCTTATTTCTTCATAATTGTTTCTTCTTTTACATTCGATAAAGTTTCGTTACACGTTACAAGTATAAATAAAGTTTTTTCTTAAAAATACACATGTTAATCTTCTACTTTTTACTTTTTTTTTAATTTTAATTTACGTTCTTTACGATTTAATATCAATTCTATATAAACTATCTAAGCATAAACGATTTTCTGTGATACGAAGTTTTTCACTGCAAAAAGGTCGAACAGGGTAACTAATTTTTTATTTAGCGGCCGGAGAGATTTCTGGCTATAAAAGGAAATCTTTTAATTAACTTCTCATCGCGATACATTTCGCTATAAAATATAAATGGAATGTAAAATGAAAAGAAATGTATTTAAATATTTGAAGGAATTTTTAAATGAACCAGAATTTATCACCAAACTGTTTGCCTTTGTAAGTATGTATTTGATTTTAAATTTTTAAAGTACATAATTAGTTCCTCTCCGCCTTGAAAGTAGTTTCGTCCCTCATATCATACACAGAAAATATTATCCGAATCATAATTAAGAGCCCTAAACATAAAATTACAGTAAAACACAACAGAGAACGTGAGGAGACGCCTTTTAGTGGAAGAATTGAGAAGATAAAACGTGAGTTTAGGAAGTTCTTTAAGACAAGCTTCAAATAGGGTTTTAGTCATATCTAGTCAAACACTTACTGGTAAAATCACATTTAACGTTTTTTTTTCTGAGTTGATAATTACTGTATGATGAGAGTTTGCGTAATTGTTACATTTAAATAGAATGTGTTATATAAAAGTATGAATCGTTTTTCTCCTCCTCATTCTACGCACACTTTTGGAGTAAAATTTTTTTTCATAAACGTTCAGGCGCGTCGTGAACAAGTGTCTTCTTTTTCTGTCTTAACGATCACCTAGCAAATTATTCCCTATGGTTTTTGTTAATACATAATTGTTTTTTTTTTAACTTGTGCGTCACATTCGCTGCAAGTACTGCTGTACCAGTCGACATTTATAAATATGCAAAGTATAACTAGATAAATTACAATTATAATTATTACATTTTTGTTTTCAGTTATAAAAGGTTATAAGGCAATGTTTCTGTTATTTTTAAGTTAATTTCGTCAACATCGACATATTTAGCAGTCAAAATCGCTCGTTGATAAACTTATGAAAATTAGTAATTAGCCTATTCGATTGGAAATTAAGAATGACGTTTTATATTTTTTGGAAAATCATCCCCTAAGAGGCTAAAAGAGAGATTAAAAATTGATTTTCCTATATTGATAAAATTTACAAAATTTTGAATGTAATGATATGTTTATCACGTAAAAAGCATTTATCGAATTCAGATAAAATTTTACGGGCATATTGCGCTTGACTTCCTCATTGACATAGGCTATGCAATTTAAAATGTTTACATAATTTACGTTCAATCAATATTAAAAATTCCCCGACCATTTCAAGAGAATTTATTTCTAAAGGGAAAAAATAATTAATATTTTAATCTTAAAAAACAAAAAAGCTCCTCCTGAAATGTATTTTCAGATTAATTGAACGTAATTTATATAAAAAACTGAAATCGGCAATGTAATTTTTTTTTATAAAAGTTTAGCTTTATTATGGGGATAGTTGTGCCTGCGCATCGCCGGGTAAGGGTCAGCTAATAATTTAATTATATAATATACTAGATTTGTAGTTAGATAAAAATCGTTTATACACTCAAAAAAAAAATATTAGGAGATTACTCAAGGTTCCTAATCTTCGGTATGAATACACATTATACATTGCATTAAAAATAGCAACAGAATAAACATTATTGCGTATTTTTACTGATAAATAGGAGCTCCTGTGCCTACATTTAAATAGTTAGAGGTATCACTAAGAATATTAGTAATTTATACTATATTGTATTTTATTATTGTTTATATGTATATGTATGTATGTTTTTTAAAAATAAATTTTACTGAAATAATAATTTAAATAACTTAGGTTTTACTTACTAGAATAGTTTTAGTAATCCCTCACTTTGTTCTCAGTTCAAATATGTAGAGCCGCAAATTGTTACTATAGCCAGCCAATAATTTCTGTAAAAAAATAAAAGTATGATATTAAATAAAATTACTTGGACTTTTGTCAGTTTTAATTCTATTTTAGAATTTGCATCCCTAATTTGAGAAGGTGTGATGACTTCTGCAAAGGCGCACGAAATTCCCTTTGATCCGATGTTTCCCGGGCAGAAATTCAGCGGAGGGTTTCCTGCTCGCGTGCGAGGGGCCGGTGCTCCCGGTTCGGCGCGTGGAATTCCTGGTGCTGCTGCCAATTCTGCGAACCTATTCGCCGGCAAATAATTCAAATGTTGTGCGCTGTGACTGACGTGACGCGCTGCGGATGTATGTAGCTGTAGCAGCGCGGCCCGTCGCGTCGGCGGCGTGTCGCTCATCGATCTCACCTGTGGATGCGGCGGCCAGGTGTGTGGCCACTTTCGAAGGAGCGCGTTTCTTTTTTTTTGAAGCACCCGATGGGACAATTGGCCCCGGATTGGCTCACATAAAGCAACATAATTCGGTCCGTGACGGGCTGCGATTATGCAGCGGTCGCCGGGACATCCGCCGAAATGACCAGGGACCACTGTGACCCCGTCGCGGCGGCCATATTATTAATATTATATGCAAATTATTATCAAATTGTATCAGGTCGTCATGAAAGTCAGAAAGCACGCGCGACGCCGGCCGAAGAGACACGCGTTGCGGATCGCACTGCCGAAACAGGATTTCACTGATGAGCCCCTTCGCGCCCCGAAATTTTGGGACGACCGCCGCCGACGGACCGGACGGGGCCTGGCCAGCCCACGTGTGCTCGGCTTCGAGCATTTTTCGTGTCGGCGGAGCACCGCAGCCCTGGGGGCCCCCTCGTCGTGTGGTGCCATCACTTGAAGCAGCACAGCCGATGCCACCGGACACGCGACCAAACTTTTTGCGGTCTGCGATGGCATGCGGATATTTGCGGTTAGCTTCAATCACGCGAAGATTTTTTTTTTTTCTATGCGGTTTCGCCACTTTTAGGAAACCGTGCGAATTCTCTTCAAGGCTCTGCCCGTTGGTCAAGCAGCGAATCTCGTCACAATCGAGCCGATTTAGTGAAATTCGGTATGCAAATGAATAGCCTCGCGCTCAGCGGTATTATGCAAATTATATTATGAGAAATTCAAAATCTGTCCATAAATCGTCGCCGCGGCGAGGTGACCGGGCCAGGCCATTTGAAGATATTTATCGATTTTGACCAGTTTTCGCTGGGGAGTCGACGACTGGGAACCTGACGACGATGTCGACGGCGTTATCTCGTGCACACTGTCGCGGACGTTGTCGGCCAAGCGTTGCGGGACGTTGCTGCCGCCGGGGGGCGGGTGCGGCGTCGTCGTCGTCGTCTCGAGCCAGCAGACACCCGGCAGCAGCTGCACCGCACCGCACAGCACCACGTCGCGTCACTCCGCGTTGGAGACGACCGAACGGCCGCAAGGCTGGCTTCAGTCTTTTGGGCTTTCGTGAGAAAATCCCTCATAGATATCGCCTAGAATTCATCCACGCCTGGTAGGGAAACTCATGTTTTTCTGGAAAAAGTAGCAAAATTGAAATTCAAAACCCATGGAAATGGGGGAAAAAACCAGAAAAACTTCGTGCCGTGCCACATCAAAGAAAAACCCCGGCCGGACGGGCAACAGCCACCGCGGGCAGAAAAGCGCGATTCTGCCGATCTGAAAATAAATCAAATCACGACGATGTCATTGTCTCCCTGCCCGCCAGGTGCACACGGCCACTTGTCTCCGCGATGACCCGCTTTGAATCTGCAGAACACTCCTGGCCCATGCGAGACGCTCGCCTTCTTGTCGCTTGCCGTCTTTCTCCGTTTTCTTTTTTTTTTATTTAATTAAAATATGGAGTTCCATGGAACAAAAAAGTGGAGAAAGCTGTGCGACATCTGGCTGATGAGATATGAAACTAAAACGAGTCCCACAAAAAGCTCTTATACCACTAGCAACTTTTTAATTTGAATGCCACATCCTCGTCGTTTCTTGTTGTTTCCAACAGTTGGCGCTGGATCCGGCTCAACAATTCATTTCACAGAAAACTTAAGAGTGCTTCATTTTTTAGAAATTTTAGTTTTCTTTTCATTTCAGGTATACAAAAATCTGTTTTACACAAAAAATATCGTAGTTCCGATTCAAGATAAGCGTATTATATAAAATAGTAAAAAATCGTTGAAATCATTAAAAGTATTTATGCAGGTCGAATTCATAACCTCTGTGCGTTTTTAATTCAATTAAAAAACGCTTTGATTAAAATTCCAACTGCATATAACACTATAATCCTTATTACAGTACTAGGTATAGTCCAATTTTGATAAAATAAAATAACTAACTATTCTATTACCTCTTGAAGTGTCCACATCAAGATATTACTTACTTTTTTTTCCTTTAAAAATAGATTTTGAAAACGTCGGTCATGTGTGCCGAGTTAAATGCTCGCAAATCCTTCCAAACAAATTTTTATAATCAACGCTCCACACTCCAAAAACACATTAACTTATCGCTGATTCGATTTGAAACTTGTTACTTCCGTCACCTGAAAGAGTTAATTAACGAAAGGAACGAAATTAAGTAGATAACTCACCTGGGCACACACGATGGTCCGGCGCCATTTTGCGAACGGGCGAAGACATCACTTCTGCCTAAAAATAAGACCAAGACCGAAATCACAATTCCGAACACTATTTTCTATTAAAATCAACACTACACCATTCATGAGCGTGAAAAGGCCTAACAAATAACACGGAAAATAAGAAAATAATGATAATACTTACCTAAATCAAAACAGCTTTCATCAACCACAACAGTTAACATCTATCACGAAGGCTGACATCTGACTGATCAGCTCGCTGAGGAGCCGAGGGGAATGAGCTGCCGTCAATGATAGTTAAGCTGTGAGGATGGCGGCAAGAAGAACTAAAGTCTCTTATAGGGAAAGCGGGTGTATTTATTTTATTATTTTTCTTCATTTTTTTAATTGAAAGAATTCGTTGATTTTTTATTTCTTTATTTGTTTGATTATTATTTTATTTTTATCATTATTTTCATTGAAGAAATTTTTATTATTTTTTATTGTTTGAAGCAATTAATAAACGGGAATTCCCTTTTCGAAAAAACTGGAATTTTTCTCTAAAGTATTTTTTTCGAGACTCCGGATAAGGTTCGTTGGCGTGCGAACAAACTAAAATCATTGGAAGCAGACAACAAATATCTAAAAAGATAATAAAATAACTCAACATTAAAAAGACATATTTCCTTTTTGATTAATTCTTTATTACAGATAATTTTTATTTACTTTACTTTTAAGAAATTCTTAAAGAAGACAATGTTTACAGTGTTACCTCGGTAATATAATCGCTAAAATTAAATGAACCCACCACATCTCATCGCAAATTACAATTTTTCCCTTAGAGTACGGCTAAATAAAGGTAAACCTCCACTCTGGGCTACGTTTATAATAATTAACGTAACACGTTTCAGCCTCAGTGGCGCAATGACGTCATCGTCTTCTAATTTAGTGCTTAACTACAGCTGCTACGTTTACACCTGGAGCTAATAAGTTACCTTTATGATATGATTACGTTGTCATTTTTTATATTACCATTTATTATTTATGTACACTATTCTTTTAGCTTATGCTTTATTGTAGTATCACTTCTAACACACTTCCTCCACCTCGCCTCGCCCACCTTCGATTAATAAATTAATAAATCTACCTCAAATCGAAAGGTTCGCCTGCCCTAGAGGTGAGTGTTACGTTTGGTTAAAATGCCTCTGAATAAAATGACGGGAACGGGGGGGGGTCTCTATTTTTACAAACTTAATTCGCACCTCCTCACTATTTTGATTATTGTTGGTTTCATTAAATTTGATTTTACCTGCAGATTGTTTTTTTCATGTACTTCTCTTCGCAACTGTTCAACTCCTCAAGCTTATTATTCTTTTTGCTTCTGTTTCGCGTTCGTCTTCTTTTACACTTGCTCTCATACAAAAATCTACGTTACTTTATTACTATCGAATTTTTACGTATTGTTTGATTGGTTCACAATTCTCCGCTCGCACCGCCTGCCCTTTTGTGTTTTAAGTTTTTCTTATGATACGCGGCCACCAAAGTCCGCCTCTGCCTCTATTCATTTTAAATAGAAAAGTAATTTTATGTTACACGACTGGTGCTAGACACTGGGAAACGTTGTAAACATAAAACACATTCATTTATAGCACCATTTTAGTTTTCTTCTAAATACATTTTTACTTTTGCATGTGTTCTTCTTCAATTTTTTAAGTGTTGTAAGTTTGGACGATATAGAAGAAATTTATTAATTTTATTCATTTTGCAATTTTTACAGTGTTCTCTTGTTGCATTTTTACTTTATTTTACAAGTTATTCTCATTTGTGAAAATGCTCTTTTGATTTTCGTTTTTATTTTACTTTTTTAATTACATATTT
The DNA here is from genome assembly GCA_933228815.1 of Machimus atricapillus. Classification (NCBI taxonomy): domain Eukaryota; kingdom Metazoa; phylum Arthropoda; class Insecta; order Diptera; family Asilidae; genus Machimus; species Machimus atricapillus. The sequence continues at coordinate 41,298,399 of OW121787.1, read as the reverse complement.
ACTTTCACTTACACATAAAAATTTTCTCATGTTTTCTGTGTTTTATGTAACACTTTGTCTATTTACGTGGTAACTAATAATGCAAGGATATTGGTTCCTTCCTTTTATGTCATTTTTTAACGATTTTTTTTGTTATTTTACTTTTTTAAACGTTTTAGTTTACATTTTCCTTTTATTATTAAAGGCAAAGTCGAATTTTAATTAAGTTCTACTGTCAATAAAGATTTTGGAGGTTTAAACAATTTTATAACTTGTTAACAACGAAATGGACTATTAGAATTGAACTCTGCTATAAAAAAGTATGCAATTAAAAAATTAAAGAAAACAACGCATGCCTAAATGATTTCTAATGGTAAAATAATTTTAGGAGGGCATTTGGTTTTGTTCTGGAACTTGATAAAATTATCATTTTTCTTCAAATTTAGCTAATGTTACCAAGCTAATTGAAAATTTTTATTACTTTTAAGTAAGTTACTTCTTATTAAAACCTAATCCGACCTTCTCCACCACTAAAGCTTTGAGTCTGTGAAAGAATAATGTTATAACGAAAATTGAAATAAATAATTCTTTCGAATTCAAGAATAACAACCCTCTTGTCCCATTTTTATATTGAATCAAATTCGATAATTGCAAAAAAAAATTATTATACTTTTACGATCCGTCGCGTCGTAGCACTTTCGATTAGAAATTTAGAAAGTTATTTGGTTCCAAAACATTTATTTAATTGTTTAACTCAAAAGATCAACGTTTTTTAAGTTAGAGTAAAAGTTTGAACAAAACCTTTGCATGATAAATTAAATAAAAAACTTAAATTAAACCGAAAAGAAAGCAAACAGGGACAGATAATTTGAGAGGGGATAAAAGAGTTGAAACAAATGAAAAACAAAAGTCATTTCATTTTGGGTGGAATAAATTTAAAAATTTTTATTTTTGTATAACTGTTCATTGTTATCTTTCCATAGAATGTCTAAATATTTTGTATTAAAACTTTATAATAATAATAAGTAATAATAATTAATAATTAGCATAGGCTGTACTTTATACACCTTAAAATTGGTACAGTTCTCCTCAACGCGTCAACCGCTTTTTTCGATCATTTACACACTTTTCTCTTTGCTCCGTACTACGCGCGGCTTTTAACGGATATTCACATGTAAATTGATTTGGACTCTACAAAATAATCGTATTAAATATAAATAATATGCACAGAAGTAGCTTTCCTCCACGTTCTCGCCGCTCTCAAGGACCAACTTTTGGTGGTCTTCTTGTGTTCCAAAAGAAGTCCGTTTAATAATAATTTTAATAATAATAAAAACAAACTAAAGACTTCATGTAACAAAAGGGGCACAATTAGAATTTTGCCCTCGCTTTCTCGCATTTCATACTTTAATAATAATTTTAACTTACGTCTATTTCGATATGCGTGGTTTTTGTTGTTTTAGGGTATTTTTTTCTTCTTTTAAATTAAATTTTCTATAAATATTTTGCTCTTACTTGATCTTTATACAATTTTCTTTTATTCTACTCTACAACAGCAAATCGTCGCTCTTTTTGATGTTGTGTTCCTCTTAATCGAGTTTAGCGTGTTTTGATATTACAACTTCAATTTTTTTTTAAATTTTATTTTATTTTTTTTCTGACATTTTCGTTTTCTAGAAAGGAAGATTTTTTTTTTGAATACGCTTAACCTTTTAAAGGGAAGGAGAAGGTGGCAATTATTTACATAAATCTTTTATAGTAATTTTAATATGCGTCTAAATTAAATTTTCACAAAAATTGGGCAAGTTTTGCGTTTTTGAAAGTGAAATAAACAAAAAAATTAAAGAACAAAATAAAAAAAAATAACCAAAATGTTGTGGTGTATTCTCATCTCTCACCGCACGTCCCATAACACTACTGAATGTTCTTTTAAAGACATATCCTTTTTTTTTATATATACTTTAGCTATTTACCTATCTTTATATTTTATCCCTTTTAACAGAAGTTTTTTGGTTTCACTTATATCCTACACATTTTCTCTTATTTTTTGGTTTAACATATTTTGAGATCAAAAGAAATAGAAAAAAGAAGAATAAAAATGATAAAAATTGTGAAAGTATAGAAAAACCAATTTTCTCGATCTGTGTGTTAACTTTTATATTTTATATTTATGCTTTCCCTGTTATGAAATCTATGTATATAAAAAAAAAGTTAATCTTTTCTACTATAACTGTTCTCTTTTTGTCTGGTTTCAAAAGTATAATTTACAAAAGTCATAAGAATTGCAAGTATTTATTATTTTTGTAACTTGTTTTCTTTTCCTTTCTAAGAGGTGATTTTATTTCTGTTTATCAAATATTTACAATTGTTTTGTCTTTTTTTTTACAAGTTTTTTGCTATTTTACAGAAGAATGATAAAAATGGACAGCATTGGATACATATTTACACGTTCGCTTTTTTATTCAATATTTTGAGGAGTGTGCAGTGAAAATTGACGACGAATATTTTTTGGATGTATAAATAAAAACAAGAAATAATCTATTTTATTTAATAATTAAAGACGAACCGGATTGGTGTGTCTAGGGTTTCATATAATTTAACAATTAACTTAATTAACGAAATTAATAATGGACAATTTGGGAAATTTTGTTTTTAAGAGAATAAAATTTTTTTTCGCAAATAAATTATAATTTTGTAGGAATACCTTTTTAAAAACGCAATCGCTGTTTTGCAAAATTGTGTGTACATGATTTAATTTTAAAAAATAAACATTTCATAAGATTTAGTTTTACTACTTAAAATATTCAAGTCTTCCTGATGCACAATCCTCAAAAACAATATTTTAGCTGTACAAAATCCCGCTCTAATCTTACACATTTATTTACAGAAATGAAAATAATATAATAATAAAAAATACTTCGACAGATGAATTGAAAACAAATTCATATCAACGACAACAGTCTTATATAGAGCTCTATAAAATAAAGAATAAAAATATCGAATAAACCATCTCGATGACCACAAGAGGATGAAACAAAAATTTTTTTTTAAAAAAATGTAAAGAAAATCTTAAAACTTACGAAAAATGCAGTTCTCACCTAACTTATAGAGGTCGCTAGGGGTGATTAAATCGAATAATAAAAAACATCTCTGTACAGCGCATGTCTCTCCTATCACCTAGATTCTATCGAACTGAAAAAAGATAGTCCTAAATCGCTTGGCGACCAGCCACCGCACTCAATTCATTTTTATTTCCCTAAGACGCTAAATTTAAAAGTAGTCCTAAAGTAAGAAATCCACGAAACTTAAGAGGGACGCTAGCGTTAAACTTAATCACAATTTTTCTTTGAAAAAAAAATATAACTCCCCTCTGTCCTTCCATTTACCGTTATTTCTCCATAAGGTTACCATTTAAATTGATTGCACAGGCGTAAAGTAATTTTATATGTTTTTTTTTTCTTTATTATTTCTGGGTGCTGATCACAGACCACGCCCACCTCCTCATTAGTAGTTCCAAACGCCGTCGCACAGGCCACGCCCACTGCTTCAGTAGTTCCAAACTCCGGGCGTTTCGTCTTCGTCCGCCTTGCCGCAGTCGGAGATTTCGTGAGCGCTTCTTCGACCGGTGATTTCGCAGTCCTCCTGCTTCACGCTGACGTCACCGTCTGCGTCGTTGTCGTCATTATCGTTCGTCTCCCCACAGTCCGAGTGTTTGTTCGATATCTGCGATTCGGTGTCCCCCCGGGCGTCATCATCCTCATTGTCTGACGTCACATCGTCGTCAGGATCATCCTGGAAGCGATCCTGGACCGCAGCAGGCTCAATTCGGACGGTTTCTTCGCTGCCCGCCTTTCGGCTGTAGTCGGCGGCCTGCTGCTGCATGACGCAGACCCCGTTTATTATCACCTCCTGTTCGGTGCCGCCCACTGCTCCCGCGATGGGTCCACTTGGGGCCCCTGCGGCAGCGCCCTTCAGGTTGTCCTGCCAGTCAGGATTGACCCACTGGGGCGCGGCGGGTTTCCGTCGGGATATCCTCGAGACGGAAGGAATGGACGTTGGGGTCTCCTTGAGTTCGGGCTTCATGTCGCCACCGTCTACAGACTCAGAGTCTGAGACGTGGCTGTCTCCCTCCCCGTCGACGTCTTCAAACTCCTCCTCCCTCTCACGTTTCAAGGAGCTCATGGACAGGTCCAGCCCACTCATTTGCTCCTTAAATGCATTGTTCAGTGCTGCCAAATCAGGTTCGCCTGTCGGCAGGAGACCACGCCCAATTAGGGCCGCGAGGTTCGGATTGGCGGCGAAGTACGGTGGGTAGGGGAGGGGTACCCCACTCAGACCCATTCGCTCCTTTTGAAGCTCCATCAGCCTCTGGTTGAGGAGAATTCTGAACTGGACAGGGTCGAATGGGGTACCGGACTGGTTCTCCCGGCTGGGCACCGGCTCATTTGGGGCTCCGTGGGGCACTTGCTGCTTCAACCGCATGCGGTGGTTGTGAAACCAGTTCGTTATCGTCCTGGTCGCTAGCCCCAGCTCGCTCGCCAGGAATTCAATGGTCGCTACATTCGGGTAAGGGTCCAGGGCAAAGGCTAGTCGAAGGGCTTCTTTTTGCTCCTCCGAGAAGAGGACGCGCTGCTTTTTATTAGGCGGGGCTCCAGCCGATCCCACAGATCCTGGGCCAGGACTGCTCGCGTAGAAGTCGGCGGTGTCGTTGCTGCTTGTGTCGGAGCTGTTGTCCTGGGTGCCAGGCCCCGTCGAGCGCCTCCTCTTACTCGCCTCGCGCCTCTCATTTTTAAGGGCTTGCAGCCTTTCGACGTTATTCGCGTCAGACAGCCACAGCTGCATTCTGATGAAGGGTTCCCGCCCTTTAATACTGAGCATATGCCAGGGTTTCGGCTTCGACAGAAGTTCTGAGACAGAGCCCTGCGACAGTCCCAGCACCGCCTCCCCGAAAATCTTTTGGCCGATATTATTCGCCAGAAGAGCCTCCTTAATTTTAGTCGTTATGACCTGGGTGTCGAGGTCGTGGGTGAGTGCTGCCATCTCGTAGACGGTCGGGGACATGTGGTGCATGTTCCTCATCGCGTTGTTCTGCTGCGGCGAGTGCATCGGCATCAGCATCGGTTTTTTTTCGTTCGAAGGCAAGTTAATGGCGTGGTGGGGTGGGAGGCCGGGGGGTGTCAGCAGCATCCCTTGCTGGTGCTGCGACGTTGGAATATGATTCATGGCTGCAGCTGCTTGCATTTGCATCAGGTGCTGGGGTTCCATCTTAAGATCGTTCATCATCTTCTGCATGGGGACCATTTTGTTGTTTAGCCCGGCCGGGATTTGAGGGCTTCCGCTGTAATTTCCGGTCCGCATTAGCTTCTCAGGGGCGATTTTATATTGACTGGCTACCAGCTTATGAACTGCGTTGTCGTCTTCCAAAAACATCTTCATTCTGATGAACGGTTCCCGCCCTTTTTGGGTCAGCATATGCCAGGGCTTGGGTCGGGCCAGAAGGTCTGAGACTGACCCCTGCGATAGTCCGAGAACAGATTCACCGAAGAGCCTCTGACTGATCGAATACTGCGAAAGGGCCTCCTTCACCCTTCGAACAATCTCCTCGGTGTTGAGATTGTTGAACATGTCGAACTGCTGTTGGGTGATAGGTGGCAGCACCGCCTTCATGGGTCTCTGGGGTGTTGAATGATGGGGGGTCACGGGTGGCTGAGTGATCAACGAATTGGTGATCGATGCCATCCTCTGTAGCGGACTTGCAGCCGCCGAAAAGTCGTCGTTGGGCGTCATTGCAGGCGGCAGAATTGAGTTCCCCAGGGGGCTTGCAGTCGCTGTTGAGTTTGTGCTCGCATTGCTGGTCACCGGAGTCCCGGGCTCCTGCTTCGGGCGGACCAAACTGAAGGCGCTCGAGTGGCGCAGGGCATCCTCGTTGGAGGTCGAATTGTCTTTGGCATTTTGATCATTGTGGTCCATACCGCCAGACGAGTTCTGCTGCTGGCCGTTAACCTTCATAGATTTCTCCTTTGGCACGGATAAATCTTGGGCCCCATTCAGAGCCTGCTGCTGAAGGGCTAGCAGACCGGGGAGATTTGGAAAATTTGGAAGGGCTCCGCCGGTCTGTTGCAATTTTGCCAGCTCCCTGTGGTACGCTTCCAGGGCCATCCGAATATTTTCATCTGGCATTTGATTTGCGGCTGCTGCGGCTGCTGCGGCCGGTGGCATGCCACCACTGAAAAAGTGTGGAAAGAGAAAACTAAATTAGTTCTAGCAACTGTTCTAGAAAATTTTTAAACTCCTGGTAGATACCTTGGGAAGGCGTCTCTGGGCGTCCGGGACATGAGCTTCGCCAGCTCCTCCTGATATATCCTGGCGACCTTATCCTGGGACATTTCGTCACCTTTCAACCTCCGCTGCAGGGCTTCTTTGTAGAAGGGGGACGGGGACTGGTTGTGGGGCGATTTTGAGTCCTCGTTGCTGTGGGTGTCCTCCTGGCATCCGGAGGATTGCTGCTGACTGTTTTGCAGGTGTTGTGCAGCTTGTTGCATGTGTTGCTGCTGTTGTTGCTGGACCTGTTGCTGCTGCTGTTGCTGTTGGTGATGCAGACCTTGACTTTGCGGGGTCTTCATGAGATTCGAGGCTTCTGACAAGATGTGGGCAATTCGATCCTCGCTCATCGGGTCTTCATTACGACCGTACTGTGGCATTCCAGAATCTTTAGCTGCAAAATTAGCGAATATCTGTATAAAATTTAACACACTGCATCCCCTGACGGTCTAGGGGACGCAGTTTTCTTATAACTATTATTGTAAATATTTATATGTAATATAATATGATGAAATATACAAAATCGCAAATATTAACCACTGTCTTTTGATGGAAATGTTAATATTTATATAATTTTAAACAGTTGAATCAATCTTCTTCAAAATTCAAACATCAGTTAACGCTTTCGTATTTTTTTATTTTTTCGAAAAAAAACGAAGTTGATCGCTAAAAATCGCAAATGAGATAGTATGGATTTTATAAAAGTCACTGACATCAAGAGAGACAGAGGGAGAGAGATTTCAACCTGCGATTTGTATCCTGTCGCCAGGATGTCGATCCCCTCGCACCCTATTATAAAATCTTAACTGCTCACGATCACTGTTTAATGGCAGAATAATTGGCGAAATATTGCCCAAAAAGAAAAAAAAAAAGGAGAAAAGCAATCGATTCCCGACGGGACTAGTCGAGCAATCAATCTTCCTTCGAGGCGATAAAATAACATAAATGCCGCCGCTGCATCAAACCCCAGCATTAAGGAAGCGGCGGATTTTATGGGTCGATTGAGCAAATCATAAGTGCTGTCTTCGGTATGTCCGGGTTTATGACTTAATATACCTCTGTCGATCGCAGATAGCAATCGCGGTAATCAGGCGATGGGCAGGCAAACGTAATTCGACGGCGAGGTTAACTAAGGCACTGGCCACAATCACATCGGAGCGAGTCCGGCCGCAAGGAAGTCGCCTCAAGATATTACTAAAGGATTTTATGGGTTCGCGGGGCCGAAGCAAAGGCATTCGCGAATTTGTGTTTATTGAAGGGCTATAAATGACCAAATGTAATTAGAAGAGAATGGGTCAGTGATCCAGGAGGGATTGAGGATGCATTAAGACGCGATGGCTTTGTTAGAAATTGCACCCTAAGGGCGCGATGGATAAATATGATTCAGTTTAATTTTTATGCTTTCCTGGAAAAGGTAATAGACCTGAACTGTATTTTATATTGATTGTGTGAAATATTTAATTGCTCAATAAAATTGGCACTATGTATAGGACTTTGATATATGATCGTTGACTTCGATACAATTTCAAACAATTTGAAAAAGAAAGATTGTAAATTTGATCGGCACATAACTTTTAAATTTATGATAAATTTATGAAATATTTTCACTAAGTCGTTTTTATTTCATATTTATGGTACAAAAAACGAGATGATGAGACCTGAGATGCGGGCATATGAGTTCCGCTCCATCCGCACTCGCGTTGTCTTAATTACAACATAATTAGCTAATATCAGCCATTGTACGTTCGACGGTGGTGCGGGGGTGTTCCCATTATCCTCGACTCTGTTTAGCGGCATCTGCTCCCGTCCGAGAAGGATGCAGGCAGGGAATACGCCGCACATATTTTTTAACTCTGTTTTTCGTTCCTGCAGGAACCTCTTTTGTGTGGGCCGCATTAGGACACACGGCACTCTGAAGTGTGCCGGTAATTTGGCTGGATGAAGTTCCTGGAGGAAGTTAAAGTGTATAGTTTCATCGCTATTCACTTTGATGTCCCGTAGGATGCTGGTATGTTGCGGGGGAGGCCCTTTTAGGTGATAATTTTAAGAAGATAATTCAAGTGATGCATTTTTTTTTCTTTTTTTATTCAAGTACGGGTTCATGGTTGAGAGTCGAAGTCAATGGGCGTTACTTGAGTTTTATTAGATAAATTTTGTGGCATAAGATAGTCAACTTCTATAATTTCATAAAATTATGAACAAGTAATTAGTAGTAATGATCGGAAAATTTCATTAATTTGGAATTAAAATGTATATACTATAACTACAAAAAAAAAAATTAAAATTAAAATAAGTCTTCAAATAATAAATCAGTTTTAATTCATTTTCTGTGGGTAATTATATAACTAAACTGGAAAACAACTTCTGAAGCATTATCGAATTTTCGATATTTTTCTTTAGGTGTATTGGCTGGCAAATATAAAGAATTAATTTTTGTAAAAAATAATTTATATCCACTATTCTAGACAGATCAATGTGACGAAACTTTTGTTAGTTTCGGTGTTAATGTAAGAAGAAAATTAGAATTTAAGAAAGTTCTACAGACTGCAATGAGCCATCCAGAATTTTATTTTCATAAATTCATTAAAATAAAATTACGTTACTTCAGTCTTAAAGTTTGAAACGACACAATCAATCGCAAAACGAAAGCAAAACGTAGTTTCTATCTTGAGTCTCCTTCCAGGCCATCAGACCCAAGTAGCCTTGATGAGCAATCATCAATCCTTGAAATCCTGCTGAGAAAACGTTCCATGCTTTCTGGAAGGAGTCCTGCCACTGTCCTTCTGTCGGGTGCGCTTGCATGCGTGCACATCATTGAAGCGATTTGATGACTTTAAAATAAAATCACCGAAGCGGGTGGCTGGCGCAATTACATTGGATGCGTTTATGCCGCGCTGCCAGACCGCTTCCAAAGACAGTGACAGACTGTGATAGGACTGGAGGGCGAAGGGGGGTTGTCTTGCAAGAAATGGCCCTGGTGCAACAACTGACACTCGGCCGCGACGCCGCCGCGCCGTGCCACACACACCGCGACGTCTACGCGCCTTTTGACGTCGCGTTTGATGAGCAGTTTAATTACTTGTGGTAATCTGTTCAATTGTCTGACTGCAAATGATTGGCGGATCTGGAGCGGGAAATTGTTTTATTGCTGGAACGTGGGCGCTCCGGTTCGCAGGCAATCAGATAGAGAGATAGAAATATAAAAGATAGATATGCTTCCTATATACGTGCAGTGCATGTCCGCCGCCGAAGGGCAATCAAATTGAAATCAAAAACTCATAAATTCGCCCAGAGTCAAAGTGGGAATGATTGGGAGCCGTCTCCAGGTGCACGGGATCAATTCAATATCTGCTGATTCCCAATATCGCATTCACTAGGTGATTAATTTCTTTCCATCTCAAATCCCAAACGACTTCCCTCTGATGCTGTATCGAGGTTGTTTTTTCTGGGATTGGTACTTCCGTTCTATTATAGAGCCCTACCCCAGGACTCCAGGAGCTTGTCCAGCTCGACATTTATAGGGCTGCGGGACGAGGGTTCTTTAATCCAAAAAGCGGTGCCCAACTGTCGTCACTACGGCGACCGCAGGATGAGATCTGCACCGTCGTTGTCACCGCCGCCGCCGCCGCCGTCGTCCGGGGGCTTCAATAGCCGGGGCCCCATCCGGTGCCTTATCTCTTCCTCGTAGAACAAGGTGCTTAATCGCACCCCCGCACAAACGTCGATGAGAAATGAAACAAGTGACCGGGCGGCCGGGGACCTGACCGGAGCGTTGTCTACAAGGGTAAATGCTGGAAATTGGTTGATTCATTGGGGGCCGAATGCCGCAGCGTTTTGTTATTGAGGATGTTGATGTCCTTTCATCGCACATCCCCACCTCCAATAATGGCAGGATGCTCTTGCCGGACATCGTTCATCCCCCGGGATGAGGATAGGTTTCGACCCTTCTCCGAAGCACGGATATCCGATACCTTTGCGGGGAGATGGCGTTCATCGGTCTGCACTAACAAATCGCTCCTTGATAGTCTTAAAATTGAAATTCTTCGAAAACCTGTAAATCCCGCAAATCTATCGACCACTTTCCCAATTGGAGCCCTCATAAATCGCCTGCCCTTTGATTGCCCTGTGGGATCACGGCGCAAATTGTTTTTTAACCCGCTGAACGATGAAAGACTACACAGCGGCTAGTCGATAGCCCTCCAGCCCCTCCCCGGCCCCAATTGGGGCCCTGCATGCCCATTAGCAGCGTCAGCGGCAGCTGGAGCATCCATCGTCCGGCGATAGATAGGTGCCCCTGTGGTCCATTCCCCGGGATGCTGACGACCGAACGGGGGACGAATTGGCACCGATGCGATGCACATCAACGGGTGCATGATGTGTGATTTTTCCATCATTTTCTCTCTTTTTCTTTTTTTTTTTTCTGCAAATATTTTTTGCCCGATATATGGACGGGCGCGATTCATTTCACGTCCTTTGATCTGGGCAGTGCGATTTCATGTCCGATAGATTTTGCATTTTTTTTCATCGGATTCACGGATTCATTGGATTTTCCTTCCACGTGAAAGGACACAAAGTGGCTATGCAGCTGGAAGGACGCGAATCGAAAAATAAAAAAAAAATGCTGTAAACGCCCTTTGGCCCTGTGGAAATGTGTCAGGAATTTTCTGTTTGATTTCTCGGTTTGTTTGTTCGATGATTGCACACATTGCACGCCACTAGTTGCAGTCTGTGATTATTTGATGATTAATTAATCGATGTTTTCTACCCATCCTATCAATTGACTGATTGCTCAATCGACTGAGCTTGTGGATTTTGTGATTTTGGGAATTAAAATCGTTGGCTGTAAAGCTCGTAAACAATGAGTTTTTTAAAAATGGAAATTTAAGAAGATGCAACTTGATTATTGACTAAACTTTCCATACGAAAAGAAGTCTATCATATTTATTTAAATTAAAAGGAAATTTAACATAGGATTAGAAATTAATAATTTTCCCTTCGGACCGAACTTCAAGATTGTAGGATGTATGTAGGTCACCGGGAAGTACCCATAAGTTTTGATGATCAGTCAGTGGGTGGGACTTTTAGTATGAAATTACGTTTTGAAAGGCCGTATTTTTTTATTGCGTTAAATTATTTAGAAAAAAATTGTTACGGCAGTATAAGGGCTATAGAGATTTTAGTATTCGATATTAATTTCAACTTAAATACCTCAAGTCATCAAGACAGACAGACGGATAACAAACATTCTTCAAAATTTCGTTTTTTTTTATATATCGAATTATGTACAATCAGTAATTTAGGAACAAAAATATATTCCGCAACGGTAGTAAAATAATAGGGTATTAAAATTAAAAACTCCAAACAAAGTGAACGTAAATAAGTGAAGAAAATTAAGATAGGAATCGTTTCTCCCCTGCGGTTAAATTGCCTCAATTCCGCCCAGTGCCCATATCCTGGAAACATTATGAATTAGGCCCACCTGCACCTATTTAATAAATTCATTTAAACCTGGATAGTGGAGGATTGAGAGGTCGGTGGGGGGGACGGGAGGGAGCAACATTCTTAAATCATTCATTTATCCTCAACACGAAACTTTCGTCGACCTCATCGCGTAATCAGGTCGAAAGGGTTGAAGAAGCCGGCACCAACCACCGAGCGGAGTAATATGCCACTCCACGCCACCATAAATGTATTGCAGAAAAATAACCTGTATATTATAGCAAAATAGTGAATAACTTAATTATCGTAGCCACTGCTGAATAAATCAATAAAATTATAAGGGTTGAAATCGCTAGAGACGACGATAAAAAAAATAAACTATACATTATATAGCAAGATATCTGAGTTGAGCTAAAATCGGCTCTGCGCCACTGTTGTTGGCCCCAGCGAATAGGGTGACATGTGTGCGACATAATTTATGCAACCTTTCCCCACTTGTTACTACTTAGCCTGCTAACTACCATGCTACTGCCCTCGGAATTACGACGATAGCAAAATCCAAAATCGATAGTAAAAGAGCACATGGATTAACCGAATCAAAAAATTTTGACCGCATTGAAGGTATTTTGTATTTCTTTGGGGGGCTGTTCCGTGTGTGTGTCTGTGTGTTCGCCACGCCAGTGGGGGCCGTTCCTAAGGCGGTCTGGGGGACAACCTTTCGAGCGAAGGTTTTGTTTCGGCATGAAGGATGGTTTGTCAATATTACGACAACTGCACCATTTAGAGGACTTGTTTAGTTTTCGCCTATTTTTTCTTGTGAGCCTATATCTGGATATAGGCGTACTTAAGGCGATTGCGGATATGGGGGTTCAGGGTAGTTCAATGGATGTGGCATGGACAGAACAAGCCCTAACTAAAGAGGGATGGGGAGGGCAGGTTGTATCGGATTATTACGGTGAAGGTAACCACCCAGCCATAGGATTCGTGCTGGTTATGGGAATAATTTTAAAAGGTGAACTCACCCTTAGCCACACTATGTGGGGTGCTGCTGTATATATGGTGAAAAACAAAGCGGAGACGATGGAAATTTATAGCAGCTGAGCGATAATTTGCATAAGAGGAGCTTTTATCGATTCAAAAAATTCCTCTCTTTTTATTCTTAATAAGTTTTTCATGCAATCGCTTGCTTTCGCCTTAATTGTCGACTGAAAGATTTATTCGCTGCGGCACCAGCTGTAACTGGAGCGGTGGCACTCTTCTCTGTTTTTCTTGTTTTTTTTTGAAAGTAAAAGAATAAAAAAATATGGTACTTTTTGCCCTTCCAAAAAAAAATAAAATAAAAAAAATACTCTGTAGGGTGATACCAAAATGATCTACTGCCATCATACCGATAAAATACAAAAATAAAAGTAAAAAAAAGACGCATTAAATCCACTTAACCAAATTTTTCTGTAACTCATACCATCGCGGTCGACATGCAAATTTTTCAACTTTCATCGAAAGGGGAACCCCCGGGTATCGCCCACAAAAGCAGGGCTCTGTCTGAGGTATGAAACCAGCCAGAAACGTGGAGGTGTCCGGAGCAATGAATATATTCCTTCTGTTTTCCCTTTAATTTCCACAATTATCACATAAATAATATGAAAAAATTAGTCTGCTGTAAAAATATATTAGCTGTAAAACAGGCATGCAAAACACTTGGGCCCCGCGCCGCCAGACGCTTCTTGAAGGCGACAAAAAATGGTAATTCTTTTCCCGGAGATTGTAATCAAAATGACTGCAGGAGTGAAAAAGGCATGTGGAGCAATTTGTGGAAAAGGGTAAGAAGAAAATATACAAAATAAATATTCGAAAAGAAGAAATTAATAAAGCAGCTCCTGTTCTTGGTCTAAAAAGGGTGAGCTAATTTATTCACCCTGAGCGCAATCGATGGATACAAATTAAATTCATTTTCTGCTCCAATTGTGGATAAATGCGGGGTGCCTCATTGTATGAGAAAAATATGCCTTTTAACTAGTTCATATTTATAGGAAAATCATTCGATTTTTAGTAGAAGAGGTTTGAATAATACCAAAAAAATTCTACAAGCTCTATTTACTTGTAATTTGTATAATTTTCAACAACATCCATTTCTAAAATATCTAAAAAAGGGTTTTTGAAATGATTCTCATAAAATAATAAATTAATTTTCTCTTAATGCGCTGTGAAATATTAATAGATACTTTATCAATACCACCCACGATTATAACTCCTCCCCTAAATAAAAAAGGCAATATCATTCAACAAACACGCGACAAAATTTCTAATTATATCTCTTTTGTTGATGCCCTAATAACTTCTTTTGATATAATTGTGTTTACAACAAATTCCATAATTTTTCATCTTTTCATCCAACAATAGGACCGGTGTCCTACAAAAGCAAGAAGAAGAAAATATACAATCAAAAAACAAAAATTGGAGGAAAACTTGTTGGATATTTTTTTTTTCGCTTACTTCCAGAGGGGTGAGTCGTGATTGAACGAAGACTTGCGGATAAATAAGCTTAGGCTGGGACTCCACTGGGGACAATAGATTGAAAGAATAGGGAGCTGTGGCATTAATCGCAAAACTTCTATTCAAAGAGAATCTTAAAAAACCGATTAATCTTATTTTTTCTCCTGCATCCCGGGCGCTTTCTTATTTCACTTCTTGATACTGAGCCCTGAACTCTGTTGCTCTGAGGATTTTTTTTTTTGGTGCTTTATTCAGGGAGGGAAAGAACTCAGATCTTGGGCTCGGAGAAAAAGGAAAAGGTTTTCCGTTGTCCTCACTTATTGTTACTCGATAAAGTTGTATCGATAGGGAAGAGGAAGAGAAAGCCACAATTTGTTGGAGGGGGTTGCTTCTTTAAAAAGCAAATTACAATGCCCAGCAAAAAAAAAATTGCTAAGGGAAAGGCAGCGATTTTTTTTAATGTTATTAAAAAGTAATTTGCTTCCTGATGATGTTGTAGGGAATATGTTTAATGGCAAATTAACTGGCAAATTGCTTTTTGACGATATCTAAAATGATTTTTATACTGATGAAAAGATACAATTTGTTAGCTGAAAATTAGCTGAATCATGAAGAAAATAAGCAAATTTTCGTTGATTTAGATTGATTGATATAAAATATAATAGAAAGATAAATAATTATAGATATTCTAGTGGTTAAATAGATAGATGATGATTTATTAAGAATTTTACTTATATAAAGGAACAAAAAATAAATACGTTACTTTGTCCATTACTCTCCTATCTCCTAGATTTTGAAAAAATATTGATTTATTTTTTTTAATTAGGTATAAAGTTTAAAAGTATCTCTACATAAATATGCTTCGTTTAAAAATTGTATTAATGTATGTTTTTAGATCTTGATTAAAACATCTACAGTAGGTCCAGAAACTCTACTCCGGCTTAGCCCGACACTCACTTGTCGGGTTTTTTATGCAGAGGAAATTCTAATTATTTTTATTTTCTACCCCGCTTATTATTTCATATAAGTCTAAAGAGCTAAGTGTGGTGTTGTTTTTAACTCGCAAAAATTCTAGTTAACACCTCTTTGAATAAATTTTTGAAAAATTCGGAGGGCGTGGGCTCCTCTCTCTTAATATAATTAAGAGACTCCGTCGACAAAGCATCTAATTAGCTTAACTCGCATGGCGATAAAATTTTCACTACAATAAAAGTCCTGTTTTATGTGACCCTGAGGGAAAGTAAACTTTCCGGGCAAAGCAGGAGCAGCACCAGCAGCCTGCCACTTTTGGATACTGTCCCCGCCCTCGCCCCCGCCCCCGCCACCGGTGTTGCTGCCCAGCCGGGAAACTAATCCTCCAAAATATGCTCCTGCTCTACGCCACATCAAACCCCCCTTACCCCCCATAAAGTTGTGAATGAAACGCACCGGACATAATTTTCACTTTCATTCGGGCTCCGCACGCTGATTATACGGCCACCCAGAGGAGCACCCCTCGTGTCCTGGGGAGCAGTGTGGAGGTCCTGCTGCTGCTGCAGGAGGAGCAGCAGGAGTTCAGGCTGCAGGTTTTGCTATTTAGTAAAGTTAAAAACTTTCACTTTTATCCCGTTCGGGGCTGCTGGTAGCCCGCTGGAATATTGCCCGCCCTCCTCGGCGGTGTCGTCTCGCATTCATTTTCTGAACTGTCCCTCGGGTGCAAGTTGAGATTTTCGTGTATTTTATATCTAAGGCGAGTATCTCTCTGCTCGTTCCTGGTTTTTTTGGTGAAAAATTTATGCTGGAAAAACTTCTTGGATTTGGGGCAACTTTTGTGTCTAGACCGGTCCAAGAGAGTCGTATCAAATCAGACTCGGGCTGACAGGACTATTGGCCAGGTTGGCAGTCCCAAATTATATCAGACAGGTGCTCTCTGGGTCTGGTATCCGGGAAATTTATTTTTTTTTTAAATATTTTTTTTTTTTATAAATCGGTCAGAAATATGAAAAACGACGAGAAATATCAAAGGATTTATGAATAAAACCTCGCGAATATTGAAACCTTGTTGTGCACAGTCGACCGAATTTAAATGTGAACCGAAAACCGCTTCGACGAATACCGAACCCGGCGGCGGCCAGGGGCGGACTCTCAGTCCGTGTTAATGTGACTGGAAAAAAATCGAAAATCGTTTGATCTCGAGCCGAATATTCAAATCTCTTGCCTTCAATTAATGAATATTTAAAGAATGCTCACAAAGGATTGACCCCGTTCCCCAAGGTCCTTTTGGGCGCTTTGAGCCGCCCTCCTTCGGCTGCATATCGAGTGCAATTAATATGCGGAAAAGCGCCCTTATATCTCTCCACTTCGACGGCAGCGCCGAGGAGCCCCAGCGAGGCCTTTCAATAATTTTCGCCTATAAAGAACGCGATTTTGGGCTGCCTCTAGAGCGCCCACCCCCCGAGACCCGGAGAAGTCGATAGATTTTTTCCTATCGGTTTTTTCGGCTTTTCCCGAATCCTTTTGATTGCGAGACCGAACCGTCCGGGCAGTGCAGGGGCTCCTCTTTCGGGGGCGCTCCGCTGGGCTTGTTTTGCCTGTTACCCCTAGAGTTTTTCAAGGGTTGGTGGATGGAAAGGGCGCCTTGTTTTGTGATTTATGTTCGTCTGCACAATGAACAGCCACCTGAGTGTGCTGGCGGCTGCCCTCGCTGACTAGCTCTAGGGCTCGAGGAGCACCTCCATAAATCCCCCTGGCAGCCAGCGGGTCAGGGGAAGTTGAGCGAGGAGCCCCGTGCCGCCGCCGTGGCACATGCAAAACAAAAATAAACCAAAGTCAAGTGCAATCACGAATGCAATAGATGCGAAGTGGGATTACAACTGAACGATTCCGGGAATACTTTTTCCGGGTTTGGGGGTGGCGGGATAATAAAACAACAACAGGAGCACCAAGCCCACGGATTGATCCCGGAGTGGCTCCTTTGATTTTTTTTTTATACCCGCAAAGACCGACTGATCCGGTAATTAATTCAATTTTTAGGAGAGCTATCGGCAAAAATTATTTGATATTGCACCCGACCACTCCTGGGACACGCTCCAGGAACAGAAGACCACGGAAGGACCGCACCGGCCCCGGGAGAGGTGACAAATTGAATTTTATAAATTTGGAAACCCTTTTCTGTTTTGTACTTTATGCATGTCGACACGAGAGGAGTTGGTTGAATTTTCGGTAGCCCAACCTCTGCATTATCAAGTAATTAAACTCTGAAATTCGCTGCCTGATTTTTATATATTAATTTATTATTAAATTATTTTATATTACGGACAAAAAATATTCCGTTTTTTAAAGTAATACAAGAGTTATGGGTTGAATACAGACAATGATAGCTTAAGCTCGTTTAAGAGACCTATTCAAAACTTAAATATTCATCGTGTTTTTCCTTGTTACCAATTTAAAAGGAGTATTGATCTCTTTATAGCTTTTTCCAATGAAATCTAATAAAATGCGATTTTCATTTTTATCGTTTTTCGACTAAACGAATTGAAAATTATTGAAAACGCTTATTGTGGCAGATGGTAGAGTGATTTTACTCAGATTGTAGAATTTATTTAATGGTATATAAATTAGCCAAAATTCCCTCAAAACTCAAAATAAATTATTAAAATATTCCCACTCTATTAATTCCGAATGAATAAACAGATAGAAGCTGGAATTTTTTTATAAATATAATTAAATAAGTTTAGTCTACTGAGAAATAGAAACACTAATTACCAGCGAAATTTCCGATCAAATATTTCGATTTCAAATTAATGCAAAAATTCAAGTATATAAATAAATTCAAGTCTATGTATCTTTAAATTTATTTTTAACCACATGGCCCGTGAGAGGTGACAAATCGAGTTTAATAAATTTGGCGTAGTTACCCTTTTTTCCTCCGGTATGGGTCCTGAATATCCCAGCTGGAGGTGGTGGTCACCGCCACCGGAAGCTAACCATTGCATTATCAAGCAATTAACCCATGAACGGGAGCAACTCTTCTGAGAGCCCTTCATCGAATACAGAAGCAAAACGATGAGACCCTTGGAAGGACGACGCACCCCTTCCAGCCCTTTAGTAGTCCACTGCAGGGAAAAAGGGAAACAAATGCGGCACAGACCTTTTTGTGCTATAGCCTCTTGGCTACTGCGGTACCTTCCTGGGAGCACCCCCAGGAGTGCAGGAGTCCGAAAGGCCGTGAGTATGTCACCAGCAGGGAAAGAGTTGCCACTCGACTCTTGGAAAGTTTTGAGTGTTGGTTGGTCACCCAAGCATTCATTCATAAGCCCTTCCTTCCGAAGGGTGACCTTCTTCCACTTGTCCTTTTTGCAGGGGGTTGAAAGGTTCTGTTCTTACATTATTGGCACATGAACGTATGTGATAATACCGTGATTCATACATAGACCGTAGACCGGCGACCACTCGGTGGGGTCGTCCCTTAGGGGCATAATGCTGCTTATTCTGTTTTTGTGCTTCCAGCACGATGGACTTAAAAAAGGTAAAGACAAAACGCATAGAGGACTGCGTGCGGCGGCGGTACCCTTAGCCGCTGCTGCCAGGAGCAGCAGCACCTACAAAGGCAGCGGGAACCCTTGGGTGCTGCTCACCTTAAGGCGCTAAGATGGGGCGATATGACCATGTCATTTGATCATACTTGTAGCGCTTTTGCCCTTTTTACCCTCATACTTAGTCCTACCTCTGCGCCACTAGAATGCGACACGTAAGTGGTGGGTTTTTAGGTGAGGGCTCTGGTCCCTGCATTGGATACCCTTTCGCCCCCATAGATTTTTGGAAAAGGCAATAAATGTGTTCTTTTGAGCTATTCCGACCATTTTAGGTCTATTGCGCTGTAATTACGCCATGGAGTGGAGATGGCCAGTGCTTTATTAAATTCTGCTCAAAGAAAGATACAACGACTTTGTTGAAAATCATTATCCCATGCTCGGGCACGGCTGCTGAGGACATTTTTGGGAAAATTGATACTGTTGGGATTGCCCTCTCGGGTGACCGTATATCTTCTCAAACCCTTTGGTTAATTACTTTTGTGATTAACAACCGAACAGGGCCAGCAGAATGTAATTGCTTCCCTACGGAAGTATGCAATTTTAGCTGAATTCAAATTTTTGTGGAAGGAGGTTGTCTCCATGAATATTTTCAATTTTCAGGAAGATTTATTTTATACATTTTGGATTTTACGATTTTTTTTTGCTACGAAAAGGACAATACCCTGCACAAAACAAAAATTGATAAAAAATCTCTCGTCTCATGACAGAAAAACAATTTCATAAAATTAAAACTGATTTTTGAATTTATTATTCCGCAAACACTAATTGGGTTAAGTCAGTAAAATTGCCCAAAATTATTACCTAAGAAAAAAAAATAACTTATGAAAAAATCTCCCGCCATTTAACTTAATTAAAGAGAAAAACCGAAAATATCACACAAAATTTCCTTTTGATAATTTCATTTTCGACTCAATTAATGTGCTTACATATATTAAAACAGAAAAACCCCTTCACCAATAATTTTATCCTGCGGTTCTCAAATTATCATAAGACCACCTTCGTTGATATCTGTGTTCAAAGTATTTTCCCGCATCGCGTATTAATTAAGAAACACACAATTTTCTGATCGTTCATTAAAATTTTCGTCTCGCTGCCCGCAATTGAGCGAAGCGAAATTTTCCTGTAGCTTGATGTTTTCGTTATTTTTCTTTAGTTTGCTTTTAATACGAACAATTTTATTTTATTTTGTTAGTGGCATCGTAAATATTTACTGTACTGCATATTATACACAATATTTCAGAACAAAGAAAATGACGATTTTGAAAGAAAATATGAGATTGAAATTGACAAAAGCAATTACTTAAATTTTTGGCAAGGACCGTGAATTGAATTGTTTTATAAAATTGTTAAATCCCAAAATAATTGTCAAAGCAAATAAATAAGCTTTCTTTTGTTTTTGCAATATAATTGTCTGATGTATTTATGATTTCGAATTTTGAGTCATTTTCTTACTCATACTCGATTTACGTGATAGAGGTTTTGTGATCAGGATTATTCCAGTTTCGTTCGAATATAAAATTAAAAATCAAACTGTATGAAACGATAAATTGTTTGGAATTATATGAATATGAGAATGCGATAAAAATATCGTGATTTATTTTAAAATTATGATGTATGTGTTGCACACATTTGGCCAAATTATTTTATGTTTTATATTGCTTTCCGGAAATAGTTTACGTTAATTAATGTCTTCACCTGATTTCGGAAAAGAAAATTAAATTCTTAGCAGCAATATCATCGGCGGTCACCGCAATTACTGTGCAATCAACAAGATCGCTTTAAATCCAAATTTACAACTTTCGATAATCCCCGAGCGTGCATGTTACTAAATTTCAAAAGAGCCCATCTATATCCCTAAATAGCATCAAAATCGCAAATCTCTCATTCTCTCTCCAAATAAAATATATCGGGGACAACCTCGCTAGTCTTATTGGGCTCCTTAATATTTCTTTTTTATTTCGAGAGCAACAAGAAAATGAGCATAATAAAAAAATAAACTGAAATATGCGTCTTATCGTGTCTGCCCTGATCCCAATTTTCTGTTGTCAAGAAAATCATAGGCCATGGTCTGGGGTGCCATCGCGAGGCCACAAGAGGACCAGAAGATGGGGCCCATGCCGAATCGAAAATGACAAAACGCCCAAAGTTCACATAAACGCGATTCCTCTCATTTCATCGCGTGCTTAAATTGTCTGACATGTGACCCGGTTAACCATTTTCCCCTTCATCACCCGGGGCTCGTTTTCAGAATAAGAAGGGAAAAAAATGAAGAAATAAAATAAATAAATACAAAAAAAAAAGGGAAGAATAGCCCGAAAGACATGAAACTTTCTTGTCAGCGCGTTTTCTTTATTTCGATTTTATAGGCCGCACCGATTTTAACGTCTTCATTTTCCCGCCTTGCCGTTGAGGAATTTTTCCTCCGGGTTTGTCACCCGAATGGGTCGGGTTAAAGGGGGAACGGGTGAAATTTACTTTATTGGATTTTCACCCGTTTGTGCGTTTTATGGACTTTCCATATATTTTCGATTTTATTCGCTTAGCGCAGGCAGCCGCCGCCGCCCGGGCCTGTGCCCGGTATGCGGACTGTCGCCTTGGGTGTCGCATGCCACCTTGGCGCGATTGGCCTTCGACTTCGAAATTCCATTCCTGATCCGTGGTTGGGGCGCTGCAAGGCGGCCCCGGGGTGTGGGGCTAGCGACAGGCAGGCCTAAGACGGAATTGTACAAAAAGGCTAAGACGCTTACTAAAAATACATCGCGCACCGCCAGCGACAAGCAGCAACATCGCGATGTAATTGTAGCGACCGCGCAAAACAATAAAATCCGCCGGTCGGTGGGGAGCCGGGGAGGGGGGCAGCGGGCGCCTCATTTGATGCCCGACCTCGTTATTTCTCGAATTGATTTAATCGATTTATTGCCGAAAATTGCAGATTACAAAGCGATCAGATCAGCGATTACATGGCGAGCGTTGATTGTGAAATTTTATGGCTTTCGGGAAGCATTCCGCAGTCGGCTCGAAACGCGGACTGTGACGAGTTGCCGGGGCGGCACAGTCGCGGGGGAGGGAATCTTTTATTACTGATTGAGCTGATTGGAGTAGTGCTCGTGGGGGGTGAATGAGCCACCGGGGGCCCTAATTCGGGCTTGGGCAGGAGCCAAAAAAGGCAAAAAGAAACCGAAACTGAAAGTTCCAAATTACCGGCAGTGGAAGGTACCCCCCGCCCACTCAGCTGGTGTCGTCATAGCTTTTAGTTTTCGCCGAGGGTTTTCTATTCCAGAGGGCGCTTTCGGCTCAGCAGGAAGGGTGAAAGGCGTTATTTTCCACTTCTTATCAGTTTCAGACGATTTTCACAATTTCACCGTGGCATCGACGACCACGACGACGACGACTTTCCACCACCCTTTCTGCCGAACCACCGGAGGAGCCCCAAACGCCGGGGCTCCACGCGACGGACGAGTGTGGGGCGTTCTACACGTAGCCAAAAATATCCACGGCCAATGCGCGCCACCGCCGCTGCCGCCTCGCCAGCAAACAGAAGGCCTACAACTGTCTAATTAGATAAATTTGCGATTACAAACGACTGCAACAACCGAATTTTAATTGATCAAGTTAAAGTCAGACATCTTTTTTGCCCTGCCGTAGCTCTGCGCGTATCTTTTTTTTACTATTTTGCGGGTATCTTTTACTTTTTGGGCTTTTTCAACTTTTTGGAAGTCCCATCCCGTGCATACGGGCCCTTGATTTTTACCCCCTTGTTTTCCACCCATTTCCAGGTGTATACCCACGGTAAAACTCCCTTCGAATGTTGGAAAATTCCGTGCAAAAGCCTACGGGGTGTTTGCAGGATTTCTATGAATTTTTTTTCTTATTATTTGCACCTTACACAGCTTTAGTTAGTTGCAGTGTTTTTTTTCTTCTTAGGAGAAAATAGAAAAAAAAATAGCTCTAACCTATTTTTATTAGAAAATTTCCCTTTTCTTTGAACAATTAAAATTTAATGAAGAAAAAACTCGCGTGCTTAGTGGAAATTATTGTAGATTAGCGTAGAGTACACTTGTAGGCCTTACTTTTTTTTCTTAGAAATTCTCTTCTAAGTAGAACTGCAGTGCAAAAGGGTAAAGGGGTAACGATAGAAATCGCAAATTGGCGGGATTCAGTCGGGTGAAAAAAATGTATAACTCTCGAAAAATTGACTTGACCTATAGAGAACGTGCTCGAATAAATATGGCCAATAGTCACGATCCTTTGGGGATTTTAAATATTTTCGCGGATTCATATGATAGTATCTGCTTTTTTATACTTTTCTGATGAATAATTCGTCGTTTTGACCTCTTTTCACTTTCTTACACAGACATTTTAAGAACGCTGAACTTAACTACACTTTCACTCTCAACTACGAGTATAACAATTATTAATATTATTATGTAATTACAAAACAAAAACCAAACGCGGAGTTTTTTAATATTCAACTAACCGCAAGTCAGATTTTAGAAACTGCAAAATCGAGCTCAAATTTATTTATACTAATGAAATAATAAAATAGCCATATACGTTACCATATTCTGCACTAAAACTATTGGAAATTGAAGAGTTGTTGGTTTGAATGGACTTTAACTTAAAATGACTCAGAACTTGGCATGCTTTCTTTTCCTAATTTTGCAATTCAAAGTTTTCGAATCTAATAAAATCTATAAAGTGCTCATCATACGGTCAAAATTCGAAAATGAGACATAATAAAGAAATTGATGATTGTAGCAATAAAATTTTCGTCGAATCGAGTTGCCAAGAGGCTATAGTCTCTGACAAAAATTCATAAAATTTAACGATTTTCCGCCTATAACTTGTACACTAATCCCAAAATTCCCGGTATTGCTGAGCATATTTTAAAATATATTGTTCCAACCTCTCCATCGACGAACCGAAATAAAGTAGTTCTGCAATAATTTAAAGCCGAATCGCATTAATTTCATCATGAAATTGTCTATTTTCGACAAAAGATAAAAAGTGCGGTGATTAGTGCCTTAGCCTGTCGCAAATAGCTCGGATGTATGCAACGTGCCACGCCTATCAATAGCAAGGCAAGGGGAGCAAGAGTGAAGAGGCAAAAAAATAAATAATTTCCGTGTAATTTATTGCATTTGACACAGACAATAAAGCGAGAAAAATCGAAAAACAAAATCGAAAGGAAAAACACGAAAAACACTTAATCCGCGTTGGACGAATCCCAAGATATTTTCAATATTGAAACGAGCCACTGGCAGGCGGCTTGAGATGCGCTGATGAAGAGGATCGCAGGGCTTTTTGTTCGCGTTTTGTTGACTGTCTTTTTCTTAAAAACACTTCGTCGTCTGAAGAAGTGTCACTCAAAATGCACTTTACATGCGTCTATCTATCTATCGAGATGTGTTTATAGTGTGGCTCGCCCCAAAAAAAGAGTTCAATCCGCAGCGGCCGGGCGGCGGCGAATATGCCTCCCGAGGGACTCGAACCCGCGACATGATCTCCCATCACCGAAAACGGGAGAGACGAACGAATTGATTACTTTAATTAAACACGCCATAGATCTTTGTCTCGAAGAATGATGCGACATCTATAATGGCCACAATAAAGTCTCATAATACCGCCGGCGAGCCTGCCCTGTCCCGAGGAGTCGTCTATAGCGATTTTGAAGCGGACTCCCAAAATAGCCCCCGTTCACAACTGTTCGAGATATATCCGTTTCATTTGTGCTTTATTTCGCCGCGTTTCGAAAATTTCTCCCGAGATAAAATTCTAAAAATGTCGGCGACTACTTCGATATCTATAGGCACAAAAAGGCGGTGTGGATGCCCGATGCGGGCCCAGAAAGTCTTCCCCGGTCTATCGCAGTCCCAGTCACCAAACTCTATTAGAAATAATTCGATTAAACCAAATGAACCGGGCGAAAAGCCCGGGAAGATGGCGAAAAAAATAAAAATGGGCGAAATTTCTCTGCCGTGACAATGGGCAACTTTCGTAACGAAATTTCGCGCAAGGCACGTAATTAGCCAAGTCAACCAGAGTAAGCCAGCGCAGCCCCGCAACCAAGGCGGGGACTGTCGGGCTCTTGCAGAAGTTTTTCTGTTTCTTTCTTAATTTTTTTGCGATTTTTAATTGAGATCTCCTTAAAAATAGAAGGAGTTTTTCCTTTTTACTCCACTTTTTTTTTTTTTTGTTGCAAGGAACAAAAATTTCGTGGAAAAAATTCACCGGACGAAAGAAAGCAGTAAGCAGAACTACTACTGCCTGCTGGGCTCTGGCTTGGGCGCTTGAATGGAAATCCTGAAAGAAATCCCTTCGTTTCTTGTCATAATTAAAATTTTTTCCGTTTGATTTATCGAATTGTGAAGGAAACGTGTTTGTTTTTCCTGAATGGAAGTTTTAATTATGAAACACGTCGCGAGGCTTTTGATTTATGTTAGTTGGACGGGACTGCTTGATGGGCACCAAGGGGAATTTCCATGGAAAAATTTTCCTTTCCTGTATTTCAATTATTTTGCTTTTTCTAAATATTTTTTTATTTTTTATGAAAAATTTTAAATTTTATTTTATTTCTATGTCGTTCCGGTTAGAGTTAGAACCTCATTATTTAAATGTGTACTATAAAAATTGAGGTTCTAATGCAATATCAAATGGATAGGGAATATAGTCCTAAAGTTTTAATGCAATCTAGGACAATACCATAAAAGTATGATTTTAAAGAAATTTTATCCTATTGTAAAGGACATGATAACCTCGACTAAAACATTCGATTTTTCAAAATTACCAAATTCAGTTTAATAATTTTAAGATCGAAATGAATTTGAAAACACCTAATTTATAATCGGTTTGTTCAATTAATGCACACACGGTAAATTTCAAATTGGTTTAAGGATTTCAAAAGGTAGTTGAATAGCAAAATAATTTCTGTAGAATCTTCTAAAATGCAGGCACACTTATTTGCCCCAAATAGAAAAAGGATTTTCAAAGTACTCCATATCCTTCCAATAAATGCAGCGGGCGTGTGCATTTCACGTGCAGACGCATGCAATGCGACGAAAGGAAACTTTATCGCTTCTGCAGAAAACGAACTGAACGAAAATTGTGTCCTTCCACTTTTCAGAGTCGCCTGTGCACGCGCTTGACTGAATTTTCACTTTAAGTTTTTAATGACACCGAACCCCGCGCACCTGAAGGACTTTTAATGTTGCTCTCAGGTGGGGGGTTGGTCGGGGGTGGTGGCTGGGACGCACTCACCCCCGAAGAACCGAGTTGACAATATTTATAGCATTCGCTCGTGAGCTAGTTGCAAATCAAAGCGAAATTATGTGGAAATTGCATGCAAGTAAGCTGCTTGCAAAGCAACTTTTCGAAGAGGTTTTTAAACGGATTTCCAATGAATAATTGCTGTTAGGGAGGTAATTTTCAAATTTGAAAGGTTTTTATAGGAAAGAGGAGACGGAGAACGGGTGGGAATAGTTTCGAACTTAAATTTACTACTAAAAATGTTTATACTTATAACATTCCGATAGGTTGCAGACGACTTCTATGAGAAACTCACAGGTATTTTTCAACTTTTCATAGTTACGAGGGTTGTTTTACAACCATCGAGGAAATAAAAGTTTGAATTCAATTTTGTTTTTTTGGAAAGCTAGACGTTCTAGTTTACCATAGTTGGAATTTGAGGATAAGTTTTTCGGATACTTAAGTTGTAACGTTCTATTGTTTATTATTCTAAAAAATTAGATTTATTTTATATGCAAATATGGAGTTCTTGACTATCATAGTGAGCATATTTTTTGAATTGTTAACAGCTTAAATCCCTAATTGTTTTAGATTCATCTAATTCGGCTAGGCTCATCTAGCTTGAAAGGTACGGCTTATGGTATGAATTTTGAATTTCATCGTATAGCGATTAGAAAGTTTTGTCCCGGCAGGGGTTTATATTTGCGATTACGACTGTTCAGCATCCGTGGACCATTTGTAAAGGGTAGAAACTGGAAAAATTCGACTACTTACCTTTTTTCGGTATCAATGACTTCAGGAGGAGGACGGCATTATCATCGCATCCCCAGGCGTGCATCTTCCGATAGCTGTCGCGGCCCTTCTCCGTCAGCTTATCCCAGGGCTTCGGCTTCGAGAGGAGCTCCGACACCGTTCCTTGCGACAGCCCCAAAATGTACTTGGCGAACAGCCGCTGGCCGATGTTGTGCACGGAGAGGAGCTCCCGGACTCGTCGGGATATGTGGAGAGTATCCAGGTTCTGGTTGGCGTATTTGTCCATGTTGTAGCGGAGCATCTCCTGGAGTTTCGCCTCCATGGGGTCCCCCTTCGGGATCAGGGACTCCCCGAGGCGGCCGGCCATCGAGCCGGGCGGCAGCTGGAGGTCCTCGGCGAACCGGAAGTGTCCCCGGTCCTGGAATTGGAACGGGAGTCCTGGTAAGAATCCGGCCGGGACGTGCGGCATGGGGCCCAGCGTGTTGTTATTATCCTCCGATTTGACCATTGAGAGGGACATCGGCGTCATGCCTCCGCCGCTGGACCCACCGTTCATCTGCTCCTCCGCAGACCGCCCTGGATCCTGGAGGATCGGAGTGCTGGCCGTCGAGGAGGTCTCGTGGTGGCTACTCGCCTTTTCGACGTCTTGGTGGTGCGAGTTGTTCAGGGAGCCCGCCGGCGTCGTATCTGTTTTGAGAGAATTAGAAAATGTCGAGTTAACTAATTGGCTTAAAAGTGCTGTCGTGGAGGGTCCTTGCGGCGGCTGGGGTGGTATCTGCGGCGGTTTCGCTGATTGCTGCTGAAAGGGGTTTGGCGTTGTTGTTGTTGTTGTTGTTGCTGCTGCTGCTGCTGCTGCTGCTGCGGCTGACGTGGCTATCGCAGCGGCCGCCATCGAGGGCAGCAGCTGGGGCGGGGGCGGGGGCAGCTCGTACCCGCGACGCCAGTTACTAACGATCTCTTCGCCGAGGAAGGAACCGAACTGCTCGACATTTTGGAAGTTGCTAGTCAGCAGCTGGGGCGAGTTCCCGCTGACGTCTTTGGGGCTCTCCCGGAAGGGGGTGCTTGTGGCGGACCGGGCCCGGGCACTTGTTTGGAACTTTTTTATCGTGTCACTGTTGACTGATGACGGTGACGCACTGGCGCTCTTCACCGAAACGGTGCTCGTTGTGGTGCCTCCCGGCGTCCCGGCGCTTCCCGCCTGGACCTGGGCTGGTCCACCGACGCCGCCGCCAGATGGCTCATTTGCGGCATGAGAGCTGCTCGTAGTCGCGGCCACAACTACGGCAGGCGCTAGTGCTGTTGCGGCTGTTGTCGCTGCACACGATGATCCTGTAGGAAACAGGATTATGTTGGTAATACTGTGAAAATCACGGTTATCTGGGGATTTTTTGGCTTTTTTTGATTTTATTCTAAAATGAAACTTTTTGCTACATCAACAACAACAACGCCAAATAATACCAGGCAGGGTACTTGTTTTTGATGTGTTTGCTTAACGCCAATTGCAAGGACAGGACTAAAATTTGAAATTGCTCTTAAAATAAAGTTAAAAAGTTAAATTCAGTCTAATGAGTTAGTTTTTATATGGTTTATTTGTTAAGAACTGCAGCTTACTAGTGCTAAATAATAAAATAAGGTCTTATACCACTTCGACTGCTAACATTAAAATTAAGAATAACTTTGCGATCTTGCCTGATATATGTATGTAATAGGCCATTTTACCCTATAGTGTTATTGTTTGTTTTCGTGATTAATATCAAATGTAGTCTTTATTACTACATAGAGTTCAAAATTGTTTTTAACTGAATTTAATAAATTTT
Source organism: Machimus atricapillus (assembly GCA_933228815.1). Lineage (NCBI taxonomy): Eukaryota > Metazoa > Arthropoda > Insecta > Diptera > Asilidae > Machimus > Machimus atricapillus. Next base: position 41,269,778 of record OW121787.1, on the reverse strand, counting down.
ACAAACGTATAATTGCAAATAAGATATAGGCATAATTAAATAATAAGAAATTCAAATTGATTTTGAAAAACGATAATTTGAATATAACTCCATTTGAATATAAGACTTTCTCAAAAATCCCCTTAAAATTGACTAGTTCCAATAAAATTATCGACGCTGTTAAAAATCAAATCCTATCTATGGAATGTTCGAACTAATGATTACCTCAGGTAATAAAATTTTTCTGCAAAAATGTTGAATGCGTGCACACAGAAAATGCAAGGCGAGAATCTACCCGAGGTAATAATAATTTAGCAAACGCTAAAAGGCGCCTACAGTCTGGCAAAGGCCGATTACCCAAAGGTGTACTATTATCAATTACAGCGCTCCCCATAAACGAATAAATATTTGAGAAAGGAATCAGAATCAATAAAATCATAAAATTCACCTCTCTGCGGCCTGCGTCGTCGAGCTGGTTTCGAGTTTCGAAGAAAAAATTGTAAAAGAAAAAATTTAAAAAAAAAGAAAACGCGATTGGCGCCTCGAAGCGGTTTTTTGTGTAATTAATAAATCAAAAATCGTATCTATAGGTTCGCCTGATAAAGCCTACGGGCGGCGTGGAAAATTCATGCCCGTGAGCTATTTTTGGGGCAATCGAGCCGCACAGGGTGATGAGTCAGGCGAATGAGTGGGTTATGATTGCAGTGATTGGGAACAATAAAATAAATAAAAAATATAGGTGCAAAAAAGTAAAGATATGCGAAAAAAGGTATGAGCAATTACCGTCTGCGTTTGAGTTGGATTTATTGAGCGCCTCACTTTGGGCGACGGCCAGTGCTTTGGTCCGTTCGAATAGAAGCTCCTGAAATTGCTTCGACTCCGATGCGACGGCGGCTGCTGCTGCTGCAGCGGCGACAGCCGGACTCGACATGTCCAGTGACCTTAAATTACTGGAAAAAAATTAAGAGAAAAAATAAATTATTAAAAAATTTTGCCGAAAAACAAATTTTTGTTGAAAAAGCGCCTACATCGCTCCCAATCGGCGGCGAAACTTCAAAGGCAGCGCAAGGCAAAAATCACTTTCACGCACCGAAAATGTGTAAACAACTTGTGCATGCGGATCGATTCGGTTTTATTGGACCAGATCGGCGCGGGGACGGATCCAGGTATCGTATACTTCGCGCCGTCTTACGAATTTTAACACATCTTAGATCCTCGCTGCCTTTTCAACTTCGGCTGCTGCCGTCGTCGTATTTGAAAACATTCTCGATTTTGTTTGATTTTTGATTAAACACGAGTTCAAGAGGAAGGACGGGTTGAGACAAAATATATATATATAAAAAAAAAGTAAAACACAATATATGCAAATATGCGCGCTCCTTTTACGTAAAACGACGCAGTCGAACCATCCGCCCGTGTGCCGGTAAGAGGACGTCTTAAAAATATGCTTAAGTCTTTCACCGAATATCTGTTTGACTTACTTATTTTCCTTCTTAGCATCCTGGAGATCTGTTTGCTTTTCAAGGCGTGCCTCTAGCCTTAATATGTGCTGGCGTTTCGCTTCCAAACGCTCTTCAAGTCTTTGTATTTGTACGATGTGTGATTCGTGGAGGGCTTGTAATCGTGTTACTTCATCGATTAGGGCTTTTATCTGAAAATATCAAGGAAAATTTGCATTTAGATAAAAGATTCCATTATAATATAATACATAATACTATTTAACTATTAAGATTTTTATCGACGAGGTTAAATGTGAAAATAAATAAATATTGCCATACAATTATATAATAATCCTTGAAAAAAAATTGTAAAATATTTCTCTGTACATCTGCTAGATTACAGCAGTCAAAAATATTATCTAAGTGTCATCTCAGTAAATATTTACTGTATTATGTCCCTAATACTCTTAAAGGATGCTGGACACTTCAAATCTTCTCAGCTGAAACCCTTCCGACTCCCAAGGGTGAGGCAATTTGCAAAGTCATATTTAGATACAGGGACTAAGGAGGGACTTTTCCTTCGAACTATAGGCAAACTGCCCCAAAGATGAAATCGCTTTTAGGGGTGAATTTATTTTTGCCATTTTCGAAGTTATTGCTCAATCCGTTGATACCCTCGTCTATCAATCAATCAATATTTGTCAAGGACAAGGGTAAATATAGAAATCATTTTATTTCGCAGCAAATTGTTCCCAAATTAAGCACCCCGTATTGTGTTACAAACGATGGGAAAAAAACGTAAAATACGAAACTCCCACATGACCGACAAGAAGGTTAAAAGAATCCATTGTTTTCCTCACTTTTCGTCGGTTCCAATTGACTTGGTTCGATATCAAAATTATATGCAAAGCCATTCTCAATCGAACATGTGAATGAGATACAAAATAAATGCAAGAAAAAAAAATGTAAAATAATCAGACAAAGTCACCTGCAGAGTACCTTGTACAATTGAAATTATCTTTACCTTTGACGAGTAGTTTAGAGTCAGCCATCCGCGGTAAAATTTAACATTCGTAAAAAGGAAGTAAGAAATTTTAAAAAAGACGACGACAATGAATTTACGTTCTTTTTTTCATACTTTGCTCTTTTGTTCAAATGAAGATATGCCAAAATTGTCAACTGTTTTCAAACAATCGATTACCCTTGACTTCGTAGTTTTTATTATAATGACGATCACAAGGAAATTATTTCCGCTTTTTTATTTGATTATCTTCTTATTTTCTATAGAAATAATAACAAAAAACTGGGAGAAATAAGTACCCCTAAAATTATGAGAAAAAAATTTCGAAATCTGTTCTTCTAGAACATAATCAAAACTAAAATTTCGACACTGTGATATTCCCATCAACAAGACGCAATTTAATAAAATCAAAATCTTCTATAATTAGGTAATATGGGCCTGACACCTGACTCAACAAGCGTAGTTTGGAGTTGCGGCCTTCAAAAGTTTAGAGTTATTGAGACGTGTCGAATTCAGTCCGGTTCGGACTGTGGGGGAATAATGGCAAATAATGACGATGATGTCCATTATTATCGGAATTATTTTTTGTTCAGCGATATTGGCGACCTGTGTACGCCTCGTCAACTCGGCTAAGTGGGTCGAAGATGACAATTGATGTGTGTGGTAGAAGGGGGTCATTGATTAATGGGTTTTATTCATTTTTTGTCCATGTTGATAGCAAGTTTTTATTATTATTTTTTTTAATGAAGGCTAGCTAAATCAGTGGCTAAATTACAGGAAGAGGTTGTATTTTTATTATTTTATATTTTAAGTAACTTAACATTACTTCATTTACTACCATTTAACTTTATTTTTCCTATACTATGTTTTAGGTATAGGTGCTTATTAGAAAATGCAATTATGCATAATCTTAAGCTAATGAAAATATTTTGCTATAGGTACAGGGGTTTCCATGGCAAATTAGAAAATACATATACATACATATATCTACCTAACATTCGGAATTCAAAAGAGCTAAAAATCTTAGGTTGCACTTTCAAAAACTTTATCTGAATTCATCATCTAAAGTTTTTGGTATCACAGTTTATTAATAAATGTTCAAAATTAAATTCGAGTACTAACTCCAATTCTATAGGATATTAAATTTCTTGAAAAGAAATTCGAGGTAAATTGCAACATGTGTATATTCATCGGACTGGCAGTGTCTGACTATCTAAAACTAATTCAAAAGGGGTACCTTTTTGCTTCATAGAATTCACCTTCCATCCCACTCTCACAAGCAAGGGCCAATTTTACACGTTCCACGTGAAATATTTAAGCAATTTTCTAGAGGATATGGAATCAAAAGGAGATGAGTTCATTCCACACATCTTTCCTCCCCGCATCCCTCTGGATCCCACGCAACACTATAAAATAATCAAACGGTGAAATATTCAAAACAGTTGCACCCACTATAGACGACGACGGTGAGGACGAATGTTCCGCCCCCTGTACCTTTTAAACCCCCTGCCCCAAATCTCACCAGCTATTTTGGCTGAATCCAGAGGATATCTACAAATTTATTTCCATCAAAATTTTCAGACAAATTAATATAAAATTTTTGGGATAATATATTTTGTGTGCGCCTCCCCTCCGCTCTATATTTCATTCATATTTTAAGGGTGCTGTGCCTCGTGCTTCAGGAAACTCGTGCCCTGCAACTATACCACGATCTGACTGGCAGATATTTTGGTCGTGTAGATGAGTCCTCGCTGTAGTGCGGTTTTCGGGAAAATTTTAAGGTAACTGGAGGAAGATACTCTGCACACCTTCTGCCGCCGCCGTTGGTACCCACTGTCGAGCCATGGCATCTAGTCAGTCAGTTAGTCGGTGAGCCTTTTCCTGAATCAACTTTGATTTCAAAAACCCCCGAAAACTCATACTCCAGGTATTCGAGCCCTCAAACCCTATAGAAAACCTCCTGAACCCACCGTACCCCCAGCTCCCTAGGCAGTTTTCATTTTCCAATTGATAATCAGACGAAGGAAAGCTTTTTGCCTTTTCGTTTACAATTTGCTTTATGAGGAGAATCAATGCGACTGGAGTGGGTTTCAGTATGGGTTCGGTTTGGGGGTTCTGACTGATTCAGAAAAGGGCTAAAAGCGGTTGCTTTTTGTCTCTTGTTCTGTCTGTTTTCGCTCGGCACAGCACCAGTGCCAGAAAGCCATGAAACCTTCGTATCCCGAGGGCTAGCAAAGCGTTCTCCTGTCAATTCCATCATCCACCACCTACCCGGTCTCGATCCATAATGCCAAAGATAAATTCTATCTATCCAAACAAAACCCCTTAATTTTCAATATTTTCTTGTGGAGGGATATAAATTTGCCGTACTCTGACTTTCCCGGTTTCGACGGGTTTCAGGTGCGGGGGGTGGATGCGATGCGACCGGGCGACGACTACTGAATTTTGTGAATTTTGCTGTTTTACTGTTTAGTGTACTATGATGGCTGAGCAGCAGGGGCGGGGGTGGTTGCTTCATTACGAATCAGTTCCCATCTTCACCCATCTGATGGCTGTCGTTTATCTCACTGACTCTTCTCTGGCACGGATGCTCTATAGCTAACTAATAGCAGCTGCCGGAAGATGCTGGTAGTCAGTAAGTCAGGATCCAGGGGGTTTCCCTGGTTTTCTGTAAAAATGCTACAAACAATGGCAACATTGATGAATTCAGTGGTTAATGGAAATAATAATTTTCGAAAGTGGTCCGCTTTTTGGGAGTTTTCATATTTTCATTTTTGTTTGAACAATTTTATCGTGAGTCAGTGGGTCGGGATGGGTACCTATTATGATATATTTTTTGATTTTCCAGGAAAACCCACTGGGATAATTGAAATTGGAAAAAAAAATATATGTATGTGTATCTACCCTACAAATTTCGATATGAGAAATTAAATTGTTCGTACTGTGTTCATTAGTATTACTTAACTAACGAGAAATTTTTAAGTTAAAATTTAAGCTAAAAAATGATTTGTTCAAGATTTGCAGTTTTGTGTGAATGAAAATCAATCATTAAGCGAAAGACAAACTTTCATGAATATACGCATAGGTATATTTGTTAGTAATAATTAAACGAAAAAATTTTTCCAGTCACGATATAGAGTCAGCATATGAATGAATGATTTGCAAGAAATAGACAAATTACGACTCCTTATACTTTCCACCTAAAATTCTATCAACAAAACATAACTCATCCTCTAGCATAAAACCGCCTCCTCCGTCAATCAATTCATATTACCGGTGTCATATCAATCCGTGGGCTCTAACATAGAAACCAAAGAAATCCCATAACTCATGGCATATCACCATTTAATTAATAGCAAAACATTTGCTATTGAATGCTCATAAGAATCGTAAAATTTCCAAGCGAGGCACACGGAAAGCGAACGAAACGAACGCAACCCGGCCTTTCGCTCTACGGAATCGTCATCAGCTCCTCTATACATGACAAATGTAGAACAGAACCGCAGGGGCATGCTACACATATTGCCGCCGCGAGGCCATAATTTTCAATCAAAATGAAATATTGAAACCCTATAAATGCCCCGGGTCGTATCAGTTTTATATCAGCGCAAGCCCGGTCCTCATTCCGCTCGCTGGTAGTCAGCCAGGCTGGATGAAGGGTTCAAGGGCTGGTGAGGAGAGGAGACCCATCCATAAAAACAGGAACGACTTGAACTAATTGCAGAAATCAGGAGCAGGTTGCTCATGGCCTTTCGGTGTCTTCCTCCTTTCGAGGGATGTTGAAGGATGTGCCTAGACCCCTGCCCCCCAGCTCCGTGCCGCGCCGTATGTGCGTGCGTTGTGTATGCGATGGATATGTTTGCACGAACGAATAAAATCAACATTTTCCCAATTATCATATTTTTCGATTATGAAACCGGAGAATGGTAGCTAACGGAGTTGTAAACCTGCTGCTACCCCCCACCATCATCCTCACATTTGGGTATACACAAATCCCCCCTTTAAACTAATTCAGCAGAAGCACCCTGTGCCGTCTGCTCCAACTTGAGTCGTCTTGACGAGCACTTGAAGGGATGTCGAAATTTGTTCCGATAGGATGCGATGATCCTCTTCTTGTCCTTTTTGTCTTATTTTATAAATTTTGAATTAAACCGCGCCCGCACAATATTTTGATTACTCCACCGTTCATATGCGGGGGTGTGGGGTGTGGTTGGGCGGTTGAACTTCTTATTCTTATATCGCTGTTACGAACAAAACAAGGCGCTCGTGTGTTGCCCGACTGTGGCGCAGCATCCGCGCCGCATCAACAAGAATCTCATCAAGCCCTTCTGCGGATGCTGGGTCTGAGTCTTAGGATAGGAGGGGGTGGGATTTTGTGCGGCGACAAGGGATCGAGGATGAGCTCGAGAAACACTTGGCAGGGCGGTGGTATATTGATGATACCACGGGAAATGACATCCTTATCGGATGGAAATCAACCGCCCCCGCACCCAGCCAGCCAAAATCTCTCAAGACGACCGACCGCAGGGTTTTGGGGCGAAAGGGGTAAATTTTCTTGTTTGGTTATGGTTTTGATTTATCGCTCCAAAGACGGCTGCTGTAGATAAATTAATGAATCGAAACAAACCGGGGGCCGGGTGTGCTGCCGAGGCGCAGATATCTCCCGAAGGATGAAACTACTACCACCATACACGACGGGATATCCTCGGAAGGAATCCATTGATTCCATGTTTGGAAATTTAAGACGATTGAAAGATTGAGCGGTTCTGATAAGCCTCTGTTTGCTCCTCCGGGGGCTGCTCGCTTCACTTACCTGACTGAATGCTCCAGTTTGCAGGGGCGTGGGTGGGACCTCCTCGAAGGAGCACCCAAAGTGCCCCTAAGAAGGATTACCCGGCGGCAGACACAATCGAAGTAATTAGGCTGCGGAACCGGAGTGCTATCAATGACAGATTTTATCGGCAAACAGAAATAAAGTGGAAGAAGCCTCACCGGGATGCGGTTCGGCTAATGATTGAATTCATCGGGTTTTGTGCTCGGGTGGTGCCTCATTAATTACCAGACGTCAAATATTGGCGCAGAACCCACCCCAAGGAGGCAAACCGAACCCACCCTGGAGCTGTTGTTAGTAACAAGGCGGGAAAGTGGGTTTCGTTAACGAATTTTCGATTTTTTTTCCACGCCCAATCCACCTGGATATTTGCGTGCTTCTTGAACGAGGCTATGTGTGTTCGATTAGAGCACTGAACCCTTCGAAATTTCGATGTTTTCTGAATTTTTTTTTGCCGCTTTTCTTATAGCACCTTGAAATTTTCGGGCATAGCCTGGATGCGTTCACAATTTGTTCCCGGCCAGCACGACTTGGTACGGAAATTAAAAAACTCTGATATAATTAGATTACTTTGATAACTTCATGCGTGTAGCGATAATTAGCGAATCAATTTTAGAAATTTTCTTCTTCGGAGGTATTTCTTGTTCAGGGATATTTAAATTCTTCATTAAATTCGAGATTGAACGACATAGACTTAGATTCTTAAACCGAATTAAAAGAACTCTTCTAGCATCATAAATTTTAAAACAGTCTGAAGAGACTATCGATTTCCAAAACATCATTTACGTTTTATCATGAATTCAGGAAAGCAAAAATTAATTCCCATCAGTCAGCAAATCAATTTTATCTAATATCCGCAAATCCCAAGAATCAATTTTCCATCGTATGGTCATTAGATTAAAATCTCCTTAAGGACTAGAAACGCTTTAACACAGTCAATTCGTCGAAAGACTTTGGTATGGCAAAAGGAAACACGGAGGCAGGCGCTGACATCAGAGAAGACATCACTTTGACTCGTAATTGAGTTCATGTCTGAAAATTAATTCCCCTAATTGATTTAAATGAAGAAATCGATTGATATGAAATCGTGATGAATCTATAACACCCGCATCGCTATTTGGGTTATCCGCATGTCCCCGAACGCCAGTTAATATCTTATATCTATTAAGGCGCATCATGAAATTTTGAGAAATTCGAAAATTGGCTTTTGAACACCGTGACATCGTGCTGGTGGAGGCAATTTCTAGGTGAATTTATCCGTATCCCCGAGATAAATCTATCCATACGTGGCAAATTTAATTGCAGACACATCACTAGATCTCTAACGAGCCGAGCAAATCACTTTAATCCGGCCAAAAGCTTTGACATTTCCAGTCGAATTGAATTGGGCGGGTGGATTTTCTAAATATTCATTTGTCTATCAATTTAATTAGGGAATCAACAAATAAATTGCTATATTTAATACTGGTCATCAGCAACTTTTTTTTCCAAAGAAGTGGCAAATTATTTTCACAGGGTTTTTCAAATTTCTTTAGTTTTTTAAATGAATGTAAAAATAAAGGTTTTAAAAACTAGCTAGAAAGTTTTTTAAAATGTAGATTGTTGTGAATTAAAATAATAATCTAATATTGCTTACTTTTAGACTAGTCAACATTTTTTAGTGTAATAATATCGAGAGGAGCTACGCATCAGCCGAACGAGATTGAATGGGGCACTTCATAATGCCCGAAATATTCTTTCTTCCCTTCAACGACTAACTTCCTCATTAACCAAAGATCACATTGAGTTTTCCAAAGATCATTTTTTGTATCTTGTTTTTTGTCATTCGTTCGGCCGTCTACTCAATAAGTGATCGTGTCGTAAATTGATTGCTTCCTTATTTCGATCACTTGTTACTTGAACGTATCGCGGTCGCGGTTCGGGGTCATGCCGGGGTTTGCAATCACCGCAACGATGGTCACCAGCAATTTGTGGTGCTCACCGCGAGATAATCCAGATGTGGACCACTACGGGCATATGCATTCAATAGAACCAATAACATCTAATTCAGAGGCAGGGAAAAAAGGAGAACTGCTTTCAGAACGCGCCCCTGCCCGCCCGGGCCGCTCTGGTCCACGCAGCATCCAGCATCCAGCATCCGATGCATCTTCCGTCCCGCCGAACCGAACTGATCGCGTTCGGAGGCTCCCAGAGGGCCGGGCGGGGGCAAAAAAGAGCACCCAACCGAGCCCAGGGTTTTGCGGCAAATGTGCATCTCGCGAGTGTGGGAACCATTCGGCGGTTGTTAATTTAACCCTGCTACCGCGCGGCCGCACCACCAACCAATAAATATAAATCAATTTGGAGATCTCTCGAATAACGTGGAAATGGTTTTCCATGTCGCCTGCACTGGAAGACGATGCCCACTGAATCCACTATACTATTTATGGCGCGGGGGTGCGCGGGGACGCACTTTTAAATTTTTTCATTAATTTAAAAATTAAAATTAAAAGGCATAATCATGTTTTAGCCGGGGAGCGGATTCTGACGGGCATGCCAACGCGTATTGAGTCGTCATGTCGCGGCCACTTGTTTTCGTGTCTTCTTTTTTTTTTTATTGGTAACGTCGTTTTCATTACGATTTTCATCATTAGTTGAATTGACGGCCTGCTGTCTATCGAACATGGAAATGGGCTGACTTACCCCCTCGGGAGCGAGCGGATGGATGCTGCATAAGTCCACCGTGGAACAGTAGCAAATGGACCAGATATTTTCATGATTTACGCTGATGTGCAGCTGGTCGGGGGTTTCGAACATGGCTTTAACAGGCGATGGGAATGGCCACTAAATGGGTTATTGTGTCGACTTCTGTATTCCGGTTTCGGGTTTTTATCGAAATATTTCCTCGTACCCATGGGAACGAGGAAAGTGAAAATAGGTGTATTAGACGGTGAGATTTTTTGGAATTGTTTTCATTGAAAAATGTGGCATTAATCGGTTTTGTGGCCTAATAGATATGTCGAGACGTATCATTAATTTTTTATTCAAAAACGAAGAACTCAACAATATTAATAGCTCTGTCTTTATAAATTTATGTTCAATTTAAGTATAATTTCATTCGATAAATTTACTATTTATTTGTTTAGCAACTAAGGTACCTGTACTTTTTAGGGGAAATAAGTCATAATCGCTCAATTCGTCAAAAATAACCTTCATGAAAAACGATCCAATTGACTAAAATTTTAGCTATCTATATTTAGTTTATTTTAAATTTAGTTAATAACAAGTAATTCACTAGGTGTTTAGAATATGTTCTCCCAAAATAACCATCAAAAACTCTTCTTAATTTACATACATATATATAGTAATGCCAAACTATATAAATACATAATAATAAATTTGAATGAGCTAAGAGTTCTATAAAAGTTTTATTTTAGGTCTCTTTAAACCAATTTTATCGTTTGAGTTATTGACGTAGAACAGGACTATTCGCTTTAAATTTAAAGTAGAAAAGTGTTTCGGTGGTATTGCAAACATTAAACAAATTTAAGTATAGTAGCTCAATAAAAATTAGATTTCGTGTCAGTTATATAACTATTATTTTTGTAATTTCGATCGGTTTTAAGGTTTCAGAAATTAAAAAAGTAAAGTTAAACTGTCTCCTTGATCTTAAAAAAGACGTTCTGTGACTTTTTAATAGAGGAATCGTGATCACCTTGCATCAATCGCGACTCATACGCGAGTTACGCCAATAAACAGCTCAAAACCTCATCATTTACGTGAAAGGAAGCTAAAAAGTAAGCTCAACTTTAAAAAAATAAGAAATAAGATCTAAAATAAAGTAAATAAAAAATATCGCCCTAACCCACTTCGACTTCCTTCAACTGCTGCGGGGTGTTCAACAAAAGACGACGCGGAGACCGGCCGTCATATCGCGGAGCAATTCCAAACATTTGACTTGGCTCCGCGAGGAGATATCAGATAACGGGCGCGCGATATCTTGACGCGGGTAATTATCGCGTTAATTCGTAAGGCGCGGCCATAAATATTTGATGGTAGTCACACCGTGGATCGCTTTACCTGTTTGCTTTTTGTTTCTATCATTTCTGGTGTCTTTTATTTATTTTTTTTCAAGTGCCAGTGATTTTACCTAAAGTACACATGTCCCCGACGCGCCACCCCCGCAGGGGGGCTTATGGGCCGCGAATGGAAAAGTGGAGGCGGTGGGTGGAATCGCGGACGGGTTTGAGGAATGAGGTGTCTTGTGACTACCCGCGAAACTGCCGTCGCTGGCATGTTCGGTGTTCGAATTTGTCGTAAAGCAAGCAAATCTGTTATCAGCAGATTTATTCGCGGCCGTCCCCGTGTAGGTGGAGCTTCGTGCGATAAAATTATTATTAATTTCGGAGCTCTTTTATTTGCGTACGTCATTCCATTCCAGCCATAGGCTGATTTTATTACTCCTTTTTTTTTTTTTTGTTGCTGGATGATTTGAACGCAAACAGAGCTCATTGATAGGTGGGAAGGGGAAGAAGAAGGGGTAAATGCGTCTGGCGCCGTCGCCTATATTTTTCTAGGTTTACACCTAAACACCGAAAGTGGTGACGATTGTAAATTTATTTTTATCGTTACAATTTTGTCCCATTGTTGCATGCCATTGATGAATGCAAACATCAGAAATTGCTCAAGAGTGTCATTGAGGCAATTTGTGGGACGGATCGGATTTCGAAAACACTAAATATCTCGGTCAGGTTTTTATGGAAGCTCCCGAGGGACAAATGAATAGCCATAACATTAGATGCTATTGGCAACATTCCAGATTATACCCTCCGGAAGCTCCTGTTTCATTCGACATGAAAAGTATTGTCGACAAACAATTCGAAATCCGAATCCGGATCGGGCCAGGTTGACGACAGTGAAGCCCACGCGGATTCGATTTATCTAGAACGATCTGCTCACGCTGATGAAGCAAGATAAATCTTCGAACCGAGATAGATAAATCATGCGCGGGAATAGATCCAGGTAATGGAGTCGAAACAGTTTTGCGACTAGTTTTTTAACCACAATCCCAAACACAATCGGGGCTATATTTACCTGGCTGGGACAGTTTTATGGCTGTTCGGAATGCTGAATGTCGCAAGGCGCAAAAAAACTCATTATTCTTCTTAATAACAATTTTTATAATCAAAGAGGACAGAAGGCCTGCCGTTTCTTTCGCACCTTTAATTTTTTGTTTGGTTTTATTTTTATGTGACAAAGTTAACGCATCCCGCTTTTACCCGCCGCCCCATATACACCAGCAATTATCTTGTTTCAGCGATAATTTATAGCGATCATTTCCAGAATTCTTCAGATTTTGTTTTTTATTATCTGCTAAAATTTACGCGAACGATTAAGGGGCGGGATTTGAAATATCAGGTGGAATCAACAAGTTATTTGCGTACGCGCTAACTTTGATTGCGGATACATATGGAGGTGAGCGCCGCCGCCGCCGCCGTGGTATCAAGCGATGACAGTGACAAAATATTTTAAATGGATTTATGACTTTATTGCTTTATGGCACCCTCAGCGATTTATATTTTCCATGCTGCGCAATTCTGGTATTGATGCAAATAATAACCTCTGACGAACTTTTCTTCTCCTGTTTCTTTTTTTTTGATTTCTTATTGTCTTCTACCATACATAGGTGTAGGTACTTAAGAGGGACAAGAGTCCCCTCTTGTTTCTTTGTTGAGGATTTTGTGATAAGTATATTCAGGGCAAGGAAAGGTTATACATATGAGATATGTCCAAAATCTGTGAACAATATTTAAACAATATATTTTTGTAGTAAATCTGTTGGTTAGGAATCAATATTTGTCTAAAAAGATAGGTAGATGTGTCAGTCAACGATCACGTAAATGGCTATAGTTGCTATCATTCTAAAATTCCTTAATTTTTTTTGCTGGTTAAATTCTAAGTTTGTCTTTAATAACAAGGGGAATTCGCGTAATCTATTCCGTGAATGTTCCAATGGAGTTTATTAAAATGAAAAAATATTGAAGACATCAGAGACTTAAAAGATATTCCATTGTTCTGGAAACAACCACTTTTGTATTTTAAAGCAATCTCCGAAATAGTATCATAAACAAGATTTTAAAGTAAATACTTTGACGCCTCTTATAAAATTACTGAGATAAATGAGAAAATTTCCATCAACATTTAAAACTGCGTTAAATACTCAAATCGTAACTGCCTAATATTAAAAGTATTCAATTTGGAGATTGTACTCCACTATAAAATATATAAATTTAATTTTATCTTCGTCAATTCGAATCTATCTAACTCTAGAAAAATTTAGTATAGGTAAGTCATAATATGTTAATAGAGAAAAAGTTGTTTTGCATAATAATAAATTTTCAGGAATATCGTACATGTAAATATATTTAAAAGTAGGAAAATACTTCCTGGATATGATCTCCTAAAAGCAGATAATGACCTAACGAGTAACCATTGAACTAACCAAATCACTTAGCTGTTTCAGTACCACAAAAAAAACTTGTTTCATTATCATCCCTATGAGTGACGGTGGGAAGGTGGGGATTTGTGGAGAACTGGGAATCGATTCCCAATCCCTCCAGCAGCTTCCTTCTCGCACATTTGGCGCAACTCCCCCGACTCTGATTATGCCAGTCGTTTCCGTAAAACATAAATCTAATGAGGGATTCCTTTTGTTTGCCTAAAGAGACACACCAGGAGCAGTGGCAGCCTCAACCTCAGCCTTGGCAATTCCAATCAATAACAACAAACCTTTTACCACTACCCCCGCGGGGTTTAGCCGCCCTCCGCTCTCCGCCTCTGCCGCCACCGCCCTCGCAACGTCCTTATCAATAGAATTAATTTACAATTTATGTATTTCGCATACAAAAACATATATCGCACAAAACCCTTTGACGTCGACGTCCTCGCCGACGACGAATGCGGCGCTCGGGCGGCGACTCCTTCCCTCGGCGTCGTCATTGATTTATCTTTTTGTTTCATGTTCTAATTCATCGCGATTTGAATATATGTGGTGCGGGGGGTGTGAGGGGGTGCGAGTGGGCTTTTGCCCGGGCCACCACATATGCAGAGAAAGGGCTGGATGGCCGTTTTCCTTCCTCGCCCCCGCTCTGTCGAATTGCGAGAAATTAAAACGAATTCGAGAAACAAAGCCCGCATCGAGCCCTTGAAGGGAATGGCTACGAAATAACCCATCAGGTGGCATCCGTCTCCTCTTCGCGCTCCTTAAAACACGAGAAGCCGCCGTCGGCGTCGTCGTCGTCGCACTTTTGAATATTCAAAAACGTCGAGGACAGGGCCGAAGTATGTAAAATTAACCGGGGGGAGAATTCGTAAGGGACTAGAGCTCGTCGGGATTAGGAAGGACCTGACTGACTCTGCACTAATTCGATGTCATTGATTTCTGATTTTGAATCGAACACCCTTCCCGGACAGGGGCCTCGTCATCTCTGAAGGATCACCCCTTTTTCGCTAATGATTAAACTTCTACTACGGGGGACGCAAATGTCCTTTCGCCTGGCGACTTCCTCCTTATTATTAGGGGTATGCTACACGAACACAGTGACACACATCCCGAATCTAACATCTAGCCGTATCTCATGTAGATGTGATGTGGTGTCTCATCCGAAATTTAGCAAAATCCTTTTTGTTTTTGTGCCTTCATTTTCACTTCCCCCGGCCTCATCCTCCTGGGCCCCGTCCCGCAATGTTGCTCACACGAATGATATGTGTGGCACACATATTCCCGGGCAACATCGCATATGTGGAACGACCAGACGTGCCGAGGGGCACCGAAATCGTCTAATCTTTTAGATGTCCCCTCAGACTTTCAAACCCAGAGGAATCACAATTAATATGGAGATTGTATATTAACCCCCCGCGCACCCCGTTTGGCGGTTGTAGCTCGTTCGCTACAGCACCACCGAACCCATTCCTACACTCCAACCCCACAAATCCCGAATTTTCGAAACCCTCTAAAACCTTCGGATCGTTGTTTGGGTTTTTCGATTTCCGTAGATACTTTTACTTTGGACTTTTGTGTTGGTTGGCGTTCTCTATGGAGCTAAGTAACGACCGCTTGGATACGGCGACGTTTGGGCGCAGGAAGAGGGCTACACATGATGTATTTATGACAAATGCTGCCCTCCGTCCGCTTCTTAATTCCTTTATTAGATCTGGGAGTGTTTTAACTGGCATTCATTCCCGAAATGGCAAATGGCTCTCCATCGGTAGACAGATTCGTCTCTTTGTTTCTATGGGCCATCTCGAGTTACGCACCTCAGGATTGCCAAAAATTTTATGTTCTTCCAGCTTTATAGGTCCCTCAAATATTTTCGGTATACAGCGTCTAGTCGAAGGGTTAGGACTTTAATTACGCTAGCAAAGGAACCATCACTGAGGCAGGACTTACTGCTTTGCGTTTATTCTGAGAGTGGTAGATAAAACAATTGTAGAATTTGGCTTGCTTTAATAACTCTTTTGGTGGGTGTCGATTGTCGAGCACGCATTCTGTTATACCACGTACTTGTATATTTGATCTTATTTTATGATTTCTTTCACGTAAATTGTTTTCATGCTTTTTACATACGTAAATATGTATAAACGCAGACTTTTTTAGTCATGTGAATTAGCCTTAAGTAAAAATAAGTATCCCTAAAATTGTAATCTTATTAAAAAAAGAAGCAGAAGAAACTTCCATACATAATAGTGACCACTATTATTTTTTCAGTTTACATAAACTTTGCTTATGGTAAAAATAGCTCTTTTTGAACAGGCACTCCTCCAGTTAGAACTATTTTAATGTTTTTTTAGTTCATTCCCCTGGGAGCAGTTTTCCTTAAAAACCATAAAATTTAACTCAAATCCCCTCTTTATTTTTAAGAATCCAAAGATTCCTTTTAATCTCCCTTAATTTTTCTCCGATTTGAATATCCATTCCTTCCCTGAAATTAATTCCTAAAATCCAAAAGGATCTGCAGGCGCTCGGAGACCAATTAATTAGTGCCACCATAAAAATCAGTCAGCCAGAAACTCATCTAAAACCAATTACCATAATCTTCAATCAATTTGCCAATTCGTCGTCTTGGAAGAAGGATGCTTTCGCACTTGCAAGAAGTATCTTCTATATCTTGTCGCCGCTGTTCGACGCCATTGCCCAACCGACATCGACGTCGACGTCGTTGTTGTCGTCATCATCATCATCAGTGGCATCCACTGGCGTGGCGGAGTGGTCTGGCCAAGAAAAACCGGAGTCATCATCAACAACTTAATTTGCCTCCAGAAGGGGACGATACCAGCTCCTTCTTCATCATCTCTTATTAAGAAATTCTTGAGCTCGTTTTTTACTACAAGAAAACGATACCTTCAGATTTTATTTATTATCAAGTGCAGGTCCTACCGTAACCAAATTCCTGCACGAGCTAAAGAAAATCTAAACCAGGATTTACAACAGATTTTCTTACTTCGATTTTTTTGGCTCTTAATTTTCTTTCGATTCCCACTCAAGTGGCAACAGACTTCTTGAAGAAGTCCTTTTAATTTTTTTCTTTCTTACTCCACCTTTTTTCTTCATTATCCCCACGGCTACCCTCGCTAAGAAGCCAACCATCCCCGAGCGGGCTAATGTCATCCGAAACCATTGAATTAATTTAAAAAAGATCATTCAATTAAGGACATGGTCGGGCAGTTGATGTCTCTTGGCTTTCCGCGGGACGCGGGGGTGGTCCTTTCGCGGGATTGCCACGGGAGACGCATTCGCATCGAACAATTATTTGAAGCAATCTTGGAAGGAAGAAGCGGAGGGAAGTTATTAGCCTAAAGGAGCAGCGGTTGACTGATTGCGTGCGGGCGGCTCCTTGAGGGGTGGGTGTCCTAAAATTGAGAAAAAATCACATTAAAGGAAACCGACTGATGGTTGCCCAAGAATTGTGATGGTTCCATCTAAGAGGTTTTTTATTTTCTTATTTTAATTTGTTCAGTTGAGGGGATCCGAAGGAAGTGACGCGGAAAATAGCAACGAAAGAAATCATAGTCCTTTTTAACGATTTTAGGTCCTATTGGAGTGAGTGAGGGAAAACCCTTAGAAGGGTTTTAAATTTTCTAATCAATTTTGTCGTTTTATGACTTAATGAGAAATGGGGATAGTATTTTTTCTGTTCAATACTATATCAAACATATAAAAGTTTTAATACTAGTGATTTAAAGTCGACTTTTTTACTTACGTACATATATAATTATACGCACAATAACATTGAATTTGTAGAAATGTAAGACGATTCTAAAAGAAAATTTGCATTTTTATTAAGATACGAAATTCTACACGCCTCCCTAAACCCCAATTCCTTGCGAGAGGAGGGCACAAACCCCAATTCGAAAAGAGGAGAACAAATGAAATTTTGCACCGAAGTGTTTAACACTAATTAACCCAATCGGAGCAGGGTGTGGGGCTTTAAACGAGGGTATTGGTAATGAATCTAATTTTACTTTCGGCAGGCGAGGCGCTTGCTTCATCCCACTAAAGTTGAAGACGAAGACGGTTCAGTAAAATTCACTCGAATGCCCTCGATATCTGTGCAGAGGCATCGAAAAAGAAAAAGGGTTTGGGAGCTCAAAATTGCGCTCAACCAGTGTAGAAAATTTTCCGGGTACTCCCCCAATTGGAGACTCCTCCAGGAGTTGTGGGTGGTACCCGTCGGGAGGGATGGGGCCTAATAGTAAAGAAATTCCATTGAGTCAAAAGACGCTCATTGTTCATTTCCCTGAAGAAGCACCGGAAAACCTTTTCTGAAAGTATTCCTACAGGCAGGCGACACGTAGAAAGCAAAGTGCTACGAGTTAGGCTAGGGGAGGGGAGGGAGTCGGGGAACCATACAAAGACGGGTGGGAGAAGTTTAAAAGTTCCAACAAGAGAAGAATTAAATGTAGCGAATGATTGGATAATTTGATTGGAATTATTCATTCTAAAATTACACCTCGCCCAGCGCAATGTTGTGAAGATGTTGCTGAAATTTTCTTAAAAAGCGACAGAAAGGAAGGATTAAGATGGGTTCAGATTTCTTATACAGGTGTAGATGTGTCTTGAGATTGCAAAAATGGATTTTCGAATGTATTGACAAAAAAAAAAAGATAAGGGACGTTCAGTTAGAATCATCTAAAGTGGATGGGTATTGAGCGAAAATTGAACAGACTGGGTGCACAAATTTTAAGGGATACAGACAGATTTTAGCTGGATAAATCCAGCAAAATGTTTGCCATTCTGTTTACGTAATCCTCCTTGGCAAGGATTCAATTAATAAATTAAATTAAGAAGGTTGACGGAAGAGTTGAACTCAATTACCAAATTTTGCGATTGTGTCTGAGTTTGCAGCTGATATAGAAAGGGTTAAGGGAGTCGTATGATTTGGCTGTCTGCTCTAGAAGGGATTTTATTGGATTGGTAGGTATCCAAAAATTTTATAATGAAATTCGATCGTCTACAAATAGGTTGAAAAGTAAGAATTTGATAAATAATTAAAACACTCAATTCAATAGCAAGCAAATAAAATGTTAAGATAAAAATGTAAAAACAATAATATCTTACAATTAAGTGTACCTACTCATTGCAGTCTAGACTACCTCTAAAATTACCAAATTGCTGAACCCTACAAAAAATTTTTTGAAGGACTTAAAATCCTGTCTCAGCTCTTTTCATTATTTTCCTCAGTGGCCAAGTCATGATAGCACAAAAAGTGGATAACGAAAAAAAGAGCCAAAAATCGGACAAACATCAGACAAAGGTCCGGTGTAATCCCTCTTCCTGAGGCAACAATCACATCTGAATCGAATGTGAATTTATATGATTTAGGACGATATGAAATCTCCGGGGCACACCGAGCAGGCCCCTTTTGCTACTTTTTGGTCATTTTAACCATTCTGGGGGAAGGACAGAGCTCCACAAAGCTCATCTTTTCGCTCGTCTTCTGGCTCCTTCTCATATTTTTGGAGCAGAAGTATCCATGTGTATATCATTCAAATTATCCGAGCGTTATGAATTGTCAGAGGTTGGGAATTTTATGAAAGGGTACATCCGTGAATTGTCTACCAGCGCGCAAATATGACCACCCGACTGTAGGTTATTGCCTCCACAATGTCCCTTTCCTTCGATTCCCATCAGCCCACTATTTATCCCTCTTGCCTATCTTGCACAATTCTATAGGCAAATGTAGAAACAAACAAAATTTTTTAGCACGGCGAAAACGCTGGACTCGATTCCTTGCTTGGGCTCGGGGAGTAGAAGGTACCATCTGATAAATCTCGCGGTATTTTCCAACAAATAAAAGCTTCCAGGGGGGCTTTTTTGAATGGTCCTCACAGGAAAAGGAAAGGATGCAAGGCAAGCAACCAGACTCAGGCTCGAGATACGGATCCACGTTCTATGTGCCCCTGCCGAAAAATAAAAAAATAAAAGCGAAAAAACAAAAAGGCTCCCATACGTCCTCCCAGTGGGACTCGGTGTTTTGCGCGAATACCCGGAGAACACCCGAGGGACTGGGCTCGATTTTAAAGGATGTTTGATTTCAGACGGTGCACAAGACCAAAGGACGATATTTCAACAGTAATGATGATGGCACTGGCACCGTCGATGACAGCCAAGGACTGGAATGACGATGGATGCCTTGCCGGCTTCATCCTGGCTCGCGATATCCAATAATAATGGATATTTACCTAGTCGAGAGCGAGAAGTATTTTTCGCGACTGACTAGGACTTGAGCACTTTTTCATGTTTTTCGCGGAGGAGGAATGGTTTGAAAAACAGAAACTGAAAAAAAAATACATTAGTCCAGAAGCATTCTATGCTTGGATTGAGTCGTTAACTTGTTCCAGTTCGACTACGCTTTCGTCCCGGTTTTAATAGACAGACAAGGACTGCAGAAAACCCATAATGACATCAGATAAATCAGATAATGGATTATGGCCTTCGTTCGTCGTATCCAAAGTCAGACGAGACGACAATGGACGAAGCGATAGCGGACGTCTAGTTTAATTGAAATATATTTTCTGAGACTATCCGAGCAAAAAGCCCCTGCCACGAATGGGAGTGGCAGAAATATATATATTTTTTTTAAAGGTGTGACTTTATCCATCCATCCGACCTGCGGAAGGACAATAAAGGAGATGTAAAAACACAGTAAAAGATGAGAATATGGCAAATTTCCTTTAACATTTTGTCCGTCCAAAGGGCAATCGAAAATTTGCCCAACCACCGCAATCCAAGGGTATAACAAAAGTAGAAACGAACCCATACCTACTCTATAATGTCATAGCTTAGGAACACGACCCTTTTTTACTTTCCATCCTTCCTCGTAAAAGGTGTCTCAAACCCACCCGTATTTCTATACACAACCGCCCTTTTTTTTTTGCACCCAACCCCTCGGCCCTCACACCACCCCTTAAAGGCTGTGGGGGCCTTGAAATCACCTCCTTCCTCAGCATATGATTTTATGTAATATTTTCTGTTCGTTACCCCAAAAAAGCGAGATATGTGAAGCTAAGCCATTTTCAACTACATGTCCACCATTCGTCCGCACGGCCAAGTTGCTCCTTCGGCAAAATGTTAGAAATCCGTAGATACGTCCATCGGTGGGTCCTTCTACAGGCAACTGAACCCATCCACCGAAAGGCATCTATCTATCGAGCCGGTCTAATACGTTCTTTTGGCAAAAAACAAAAAGGCCCACACATAAAATTGCAAAAGAAGAAAGGGCACTGCCGTAATAATTTCCACCCGTAGAGCTATGATAAAACCCACACCAAACCCCCAAAAAACCCGGGGTAAAAACGGGCGGTATGACGTCTAAATTTTTGGTTTTAGGGAACCAGCAGTTCGGACGAATAATATGCGGGGGTCGGATTGAGGGTAGAATTATACGAAAACATTTTCGTTTTTGATATTTTAGATTATATGGCCCTGCTCTAGCCCGACTGGGTGAATATATCCTCACAATTCTGATGAGGATTGAGAGGATGTGGGACAGTTTTTGGATACGATTCGGACAGTCAATAGCATATTTGTGGAAGTTTTCGAGCATCAAGGGGTTTTTAGGGACGCAAAAAGGGTACGTACGACTGTTTTAGCCAATTCTGAGGGAGGCATAAAGAGTTGTATAAAGTTAAGTGAAACAATTTTTGTTTCAATTATTCAGTTCTATTTTTGATTATTTTTAAAGGGTCCTTTAATCGTATTTTATAAGAGTTATAGAATTTGTTCTTTAGTAACGTTAAAATAGTAAAATTATTTATTTTTACAATACGAAAATAGAGCCTGACAATAGTATTAATTTTATTTGAGCAATTATAGAAAAATATTTTTTTCATCAGGAGGCACAGGTTTTGATAAATTAAAGAAAAATTGAATTTTCGATTACTAACATCCTACAAAATTAATTGAAAGTACCCATTACATTGCATTTATATTTTGAATTTAGCTTTTCTGGACTTTACTTTTTATATCTTACTAACCAAGAGTTTAATAGTAGGTAATATAACAAGTCCAGTTTCATGAAGAAAAATCTAAATTGTTTGGATATAATGCATATAATATACCTACATCAAAAAAGTTCTTAATTCCCACTTAAAACAATTTTCTATTTTTCAACCCTTCATACTAGAAGAAAGGGGGACTTTTCCCTCTTGAGATGTCTTTAATAAATTCCCATGTAAACTCCACCAAGCACATAGAATGACATCCTCATTTCAATTGAATTCTTCCCATCCATCCATAGATAGGTACTGGATCTGCAGGAGGGAATTGAATCGCTTTGGGGAGCCTGCACCGGGCCCGGGGAGGATGGGGGTGCTAAGAGGCAAAGGTGCCGAAGAATAGAAGCGCTGCTGATGCTGGTGCATCGCTTTGCACAGAGACAGAAAGAATCCCAGGAAACAATTGCTCACGAGGGATAACATATGAATATTCAGTGCATATCCTTTAAATCGTCTAACAATATCTTAATCCCATGGGTACACTTGAAATTGAAACGGATACATTTCAGAAAAATAAATAAAAAGGAGAGATCCTTGCTTATTTCTTTATTTTTATTTTTTTTTTCTAGATTTTGTGACAAAAACAGAATGTGACTGACTGAACGTTCATTGGGGGATAAAGGGGCTTCAGGGTGTACTATAGGGCTAGGGGTGGGGGCGGAGGATGTGCAGGATCCAGCACCCAGGACGTGCGCTGCGTCCTGCATTGACAGCCATCCCAGGCATCCCAGGCACGGTGACAATAACGTGCAACTCCCATTGAGATCTATCTCCTGACTGCAGATATTCTCGTTGCAGCATCACGGCACAGCATCACCAGTAAATACACTCGAGCCCGGGTACAAGATGAGAAGAAACAAAAACAGAGCCCCCTTTGCACGGTCCCTGAAAAGGGTAAAAAAGAAGGGAATCCTCCTCGGGTTTTTTGTTGTATCGCATAAAACCTTTTGAAAACGATAGAAATATCCTTGTCAATAGGACTATTTAAATGGTTCATTATCCCCATCCTCTGGGCGTCATGCACGCCTCTGCGGGGGAGGACTGAGAGCTTATAGCGTATCTTTTGCGCAAAATACTTCTTTGTGCCCAATTGTGTGCCGGAGAGGATATACCTGCCAGGAAAAGTTGAGATCCTTGAAAATTTTTGCGAGTGTTCCACCTGCCCAGGTGGATGAGGTGCTGAGGAGGTGCGGGACTGCAATGCAACCGGAGCTCGGGTATATGCTAAAAAATAAAGTAAAAAATATACACGATGATGTGGAAGTGCAGAAAGGAAGATGTAGCTACACACACCGGATAATAGGTGGCACTCTGGCACCGAACACACTTGTCCTTGCACGGCAATAGGACACTATATAAAGTATATCAGCCGGACGTGCTGGAAGGGTGGCAAATGAACTACTATCTTCCTACCTTTGCTGCTGCACCAGCACTGGAAATATCCCTTTTTTCTACCCTGCTTCCCACACCCTTTTTCTGGCTCGCGCTTTGCTTTCTTCCACAAGTTTGTTGTTTCTAGGATTCCTTTTTTGCCAATGATGTAAAACGCTCTTCACGTGTGAAAAGGGTTTTTGTACTTTTTCAATATTAATTGGGTTCTTTAACACAGCGACCATCTCTACGAATTTTTTTTAGAACCTTTTCTCGCTGTATTCGGACAGAAGCAATTTCTTTAGAAATATGACATGCTGGTGACTTTAAATATTTCTCATATTCCCTTTCCAAAACGAATTCTTCTTCTAGTTCTTATTCCTTCACGAAGAAAATTCACCAAATCAAAAAGGACAACACAATTTGGATAACTATATAGTTTTTGTATGTCCTCACATAGCCTAGAAGTTATTTCAAATTTGACATCTCAGTTACACTAATTCTGCAGATTTGAATGATAATGCCGCATGCACGATAATAAAATCATAAAATCATTTCGTGATACATAGTATTAAACAACTTCTAAAATTGCCTTAGAAACAAAATCGCTACAATTTAAGAACTCGATTAGAACCAATTATATTGCTTATAGTTTTTGTTTTCTTATCTAGCAGACACTAAACATTTACGATTAACGAAATTTCTTTTTTTTTTGTCAAACATACCTGATGATTTTCAATATAATCCATATTCTGTTGATGACAGTAATGGTTTTGTGGTATTGTTTACACTTTAAAACTATTTCATTATTGTATTCACTTTTACATTAGAATCACAAAAAAAACTACAAAAATTTTCCCACTTTTCGAAATACAAACATCATGCTTCACATATTCAAAAAATTGAAACATTACAAATAACTTTCTTTTTCTTCTTAATCGCAGCGAAAATTATAAAGTTTTTGATATTGTGTTCGCTTTAAATTCCGGCATCAACTAAAGTTCATTATGCCCCTGATAATTCATAAAAGCCTCTCAATATTTCCCAATTACCAAATTTTTCAAATGAAACTCACTCAATCGATAATTCAAATGAAAAAAAAATTTATTGAATTTGACCCCAACATGATTGCTATCCTCTGAAATATTTACAATCTCTTTTTAATTGCTTTTCAAAGTCAAGAAACATTTATAGGCGATAGGAAAACTTCAAAACAAAAGATGGAATAGAAGTACGATAGGAAAACCTATATTATCGACAAATTTAGCAAATATAAGTAAACGAATAATATATACGAAAAAAAGGTAAGTAAAACTAGATACCACAATATAAAAAAAGTAAATAAAAAAAATGAAAAAACTAGATGAAGGTCATAGGTTGGTAGCACTCGAACTGCAGTATATCAAAATATGTTTCATTTTCTATAATTGCGACAAAAAAAAATTAATAATAGCATAAATTCAGAACAAAATAATAACCTCCTTATCTCCGGTCGCTTCTATGATTTTTTAACGGCAATAACCGGACAGCGCACTACTCGCTGGTATGAGTAAATTTTTGGCAAAAAGCGATCGGGGCAATTATCGAAGTAGAAAATAATACAACTTCAACACCGAATGCGAGATTAAGGCCCCATTAATAAAAGCTCAAGCCATTGAGGCCTCATTCATCTGGCTTCCGAGTAGTCGTGTGATTGATTGGCTCCACTTACTCACCCGGTCCCGGGGACTTGATAACGTCAACCAGATGAAGGCAAAAATAATAATGAAAAAACCATTCGAAAAATTTATTACCAAACATCCAGAAAATATTGAGCAAAACCGATGATCGTTTGATTTGGATCGACTTGAAAAACACACAAGAGATCATCACGAAGTCATTAGCAGAGGTCAACACATCGTAGGCTTCGGTTTTTTCTTTTCATAGCCTCTAATTTTTAACGACTGCTATTCCCCGAAAAAGAATAACCAAGCCCCATTTGCCTGCTTATATTCAAATTTCGGTCTTGTCTCATTTGACTAAGCAATTCTGATCGGATCGGTCAATTTGTGATCATCGAATTTCTTAGGAGAGGTCGGTTTTTGGTCCTAATGAGAATTTGGCGCGATCACTCAGATATTAAATGGGGAAAAAATTTAATTGGGGAAGAAAAAAATTATTCACATATGGATGAGGTCAGGACTGGTGACCTATTGAGTTATGCGTGGGTGATTATCAGCCATATCGATGATCATGCTTACGAAATGAAGTAGTGAAATTCGTTGGGAAGTGGGACAAAGATAGTGCCTCTTTTTAATTTTCTTGGAAGAGCGTTTAACATGATCGCTATTTTAAATGTTATTATGATGCAACCGCTTAATCAGCAAGTACTTCGATGATTTCGACAACATCAATGCAGAACTAAATTTTGACAGACAGTTGCATATTGTTAGTTTTGTTTTAAATCGTTTTAAGTTTAAATAAATATCAAGTTAATTATATATTTCCATTTCCAAAATCCTTATGACAATGGATTTCCCATACAAGTAGGTAATTTTAATATCTTGAGATGTTCAAAGAATCATCAAAATCTCATAAATTAATTGACGCTTCAAAGGGCTATTGACCCCTAAAATTCATTTACTTTAAATGATTTTCTTTTCACAAAAGCTATCTCAAGAACACTTGACTTAAGTTTTGTATCCCAACAAAAACGATTTATGCCTTACTTTGCTTATGTATAAGAAAATTAAGCAATTAAGGAAGTAAAACTAAATCAGAAGAATTTTGTTAAAGAAAACTTAAAAACTTTGCGTTTTATAAAGTGCAGATGGTGTCCACCTTCGTCATTTATGTTCATGGAGAGGGGTATCACAAATTTACCCATGTGTCACCGCATAAGATAGGGAATTCCCTTTCCCCACCCATCCCGCCACCACCGCACTTATAACCCTTTATGCACGTCCTCACACTTATATGAATTGGGTAAAAGGATGAATTTTTTCATATTCATAATCACTTGCGATAACACAAAGATCTCGCTGTTTTTATTTTTTTTTCTCGCCCTCTCAGAATATGTGTGAGTGGGTGTATGTGTGTATATTTTTTTAACCCTCCCCCGACCGCTTCAATGTGTTTTATTTTTCGTTTTTCTATTTTTTTCTTTTCCCTATATGTGCGAAAAAAGGTTTTTTTTTCGTGTATGTTAGCTTCTTTATTTATGATTACCCTGTGATGTGGAATGCCTGGCATGCACGGCGTGCAGCTGAGGTACAGAACCCTTCCACAGCTTCCACTTGCGCTGCAGGGCATAGTGTTGCACGTAATGTATCCATCCATATTCCCGACGTATTATGCTGAGAATTTTTAGTTCGAAAGACACTTTTTTTTATTTCTCACAGCAGAAGCTTTGGTTCTTTATGGTTATGGTTCTGCTCCAGATGCCCCCTCCTCCGCGTCCCTTAGCCCATCGTATGTAGCCAGTGGCAGCTTCAACTACTGGCGGTGAAGAATAAATTTCCCTTCGAATGGAACCGAAAAAAATTGAAAAAAGTAACCAGTAAAGTCAGCTATCTGTGCCTTCCTGGTGCACAACAAATAGATGTGATAGCTAAAGCGTTTTGCAAGATAGGCGGACGGCTCAAACCTGAATATTTACGACTTTTCTTCCTTTCGAAAAAGGAAGACAAAAAAAAAAAAAAGAAATAATAAAGATAGAGAAAAACGCATATTCTCCCGCATAAGTGTTGATTATGGATGTGTCGAGTGAATGCAAATTTTCAACACATTGTGCTGCCACTGGCGCATCTCATATGCATTTCGCGATATATTCGCGCCCCCACACTGCACCCTGCACCCCCAAAACCCTCGCTAACCATTCGTAGTACATTATAGCATTTGTTTCCTCGTTTTGTTCCTGGTAATGGCAGTTAGGGATGCTGTGAGGGGGTGGGTTTTTAGGATGTGCTGCGAGAGGGAGGAATAAAGGCAAGGCGGCTTCCCTGGATAGGTAGGCTAAGTAAGGTGCAATGATGATAATGGAAAAATTGGAAAAAAAAATATACATACAAAACACACATCGTGGGAGAATGAGAAAGTGATTTGCTTTTCAGAGTGGATTAAAAGTAGCGCAAGCTATTCAGATGATGCGCCTCTATTATAAACTGCTTACTTAGGCTAAGTATTTTTGATTTTTTACACGCTCCTGCACATTGTACATTCATGGAGCGAGAGGGAATGGAAATTGGAGTGGAATTGAAGATTTCCCTTTGTCTTCCTTTAGATTTTTTTTGGAGCACGTGTGTAATGTCAGTCAAGAAAGGTGCCTTTGGTTGAAATTCATAGAAGACATACACAAATTTTGTTCTTACAGCTTGAAGTAAAGTTGGATAAGAATTAAGTAGTTGGAATTGTAGTCTTTGTATCTACCTATACAATCTCTGGTGCTAGTAGTTAGGTAAAATGTGAAAATGATAGACTTTAGCTTTTGATACTTGTTCAAGTAACAATTGAATGATTTTTGGGTAGGTTTTGGGTTTTATTATAGAGCCATAAATTTACCCTTAAGTTGTTAAATTTGAAAGTGAAAAAAAAATTGAATAATAAAATATAAAATAGATTGACAATTACGTAAAACTTCTATATAAAGATAGGATAACCTCGACTGAAGAGGTTTTTTAAAAAAACTCATTTCAAAAATATGTTTGAGAATTTAATTTGAGTTTGAATAGAAAGTTTAGAAAAGAAAGAACTAAAAAGTGTCCCTTCTAGAGTTTGGTTAGTAAACATCTCCGGACTGAATTTATATTTCTTTGACTCCCACACAACCTTTATAAGGCTTTATAACCTCGAAGATATATTTATGTCCTCGTTTCCAAGGCCTCTATATCATTCCAAAGAGCAAAAGTACGAGAGTATCTACAGAAAATTAGTTCGTTCCATTTGCAATGCATATCCATAGATAAAGCCCAGAAATAAAAAAAAAGCCTCCCAAGAAGCGAAACGAAAACCGTTCAAAACCTCTCAAAGCCGGTGAATAAGCCCTAACCACTTTTCAATTACCCCGAAGAGAATCGCGCGTTGGAATAAAAAAGGATCCTAAGCGCAGGAAAATCAAAGCCTCCTGAATGGAGGACATCCCGTCCTGTCCCGATGAATGAAAATGCACCAGGCGGACTCATTCAGGGCGTGATTCTCAAAGACGTGTTTCTTGCTGATTGACATCAATCCATTACGCCCCAGCTACAAGGTGGCTATGGTGTCCCTGCAGAAAGCCCGGCGCAAAAAGCGAACAGGGTGAATAATTCAAAATTCAAAGATTGGGTCTCTCTCCCGGTGAAAGGATAATATCCAGAGGGGGGCAGTCGGGCGGGCCGGGCGTGGGCGGGACCGACCAGAAACAAGCAAGTGATTAAGGCTGGGGATTGATGCGGCTCCATCATCTCCTTTCAGCGTTTTTTTTCTTTTTTTTCCATATTCCAGGAGAAGGCCTCCAGATAGGAAATCATTAACATCAGGCTGCGTCTCAGGGTGCATTTTTTGCCGCACTGTGAAAAATCACGAGGCCATCATCAGTCATCAGCCCATCAGCCCATCAGCCCAATATGCCTCTCCAGACTCCTCTTCGGCGGTGCATTTAAGCGCCTTGAGGAACGATGGCGGAGGAGTCCCGGCCCAGGACAAGGGTAAGGCAAAAGTTGTTGTTATGCGGGGACGTGAAAAAGGATAATGTTTGGCTGGATGCTGGATGCCAGGATGGCTGGGCACACATGGGTGTCGTCGCAGGCATTCAATGACACCAGCGAGACAGGACGCTCTGTCCCGCCCCCGCGGCGCGGTCCTTAGAAGGATGACGGCAGGGTGCAGGATGGAGGCCCGGACTCGGCGGTTGTTTGTTGTGTCGCACATCTTCGTATCAATGTCGACTGGGTGGAGGCATAGAGGACAAAACAGAATTTTTCCTTCTCAACTTTGCGATTTCTTTTTTTTTCTTCTTTTTTTTTGTCGTACTTCTACTGTTTGGATATTTATTTCTGTTTTGCAAGTCTAGGACATGTAAGTCAAAGCTTTTGGTTATATTAAAAGATACATGCGACCGAATACATTGTCCTCCGTGGATGCTGCGTGAAGAGGAGCATACCCATCTCGACCAACACCATCGAAATGAATATGCTTCACGACCATTTTGATTAGGAGAAATGACAAAATATACAGACACAAACAGAGACATACAAACAAAAGACAACAGGAACAGAACGAAAAATCCTGAACAGATGGGAGAAGGATTTCCACCTAACCAGCCGCAGCAAAAACGAAAATGGCATCGAAATTGCTATTTGGAAATATTAAGGGAGATGAGAAAACCACTTTGGATAATAACAAAAAAATATTCATGACATATTTTTTTGATTCGTTTTTATTAATGGATGAAAATTGCTTTTCTTTATCAGATGTTGAACATCCAGCCAGGGTAGAAACTGAAGGTATGTAAGTGAAGGTGCTTCTACCTCCAAGTGGACAAATTAGGATGAAATTATTATAGGAAGTAATTTTGAAGGAAAAAGACAGAAAAGAGAAGGAATAGGACATTTCTATAAATCTGGGAAGTATTTTATAATATTGAAATACTTACATATTTATGAAAAATTTTTAAGAATTACCTGAACATTGTTCATTTTGAAGCTCATAATTAATAAAACCGATTACAAAATTCTTAGTTTAACTGACCTTGCAGAAATACCCTGGTCCAAAACTAATTCAAAATTACCAGAGTATATAACAGCTTAAAATAACATTTACCTGTTCTTTCCGAAAACCTTTGGATGTTACATCTAATAATTTAAGGTTGTTGCCTCTTACCTGAAAACACAAAAATAGAAAATAATTAACTTAATTTGTTTGGGAACATTAGGCATAGGTAGTCCGTATTAGATGTAAAATAAAATTCAAAACACAAAATGAATAAATTTCGTAAAAACCACCCTCGAAAACATCATAATTTAGGTCTCCCCAATTCCAAAAAGTTTGTCAATCGACACCTCAAATATATTTACTAAACAAACTTCGAATAAACTTAATAACTCCTTCCGTCAACAGAATCAGGTAATCGGTCAATAAAACCAGAAACACCCCAAAACCCTTAGCATACAACAAAATCATTGAAGGAAAGAAAAACACTTGGGGTTACGCTCCAGAAGACCCTGAAAGGATTAGGCCCAATGATCCCATCACAAATCAATGTAAACAGGCAGCGAAACAACAGAATAAAATTTATGAACAGCAAACAGCCATTCAGGCGGGAATATACAAAAAAAATGAAAAAAAATCGGGATGAAATCCGATAAAATTGACACTTTGGGAATTCCCTGCAGAAGTGTAAACAAAAAATAAACCGAAGGTCCTTGCAAGAAGCGCGCACCGCCTTCGTCCTTCCTTAGAATGGGAAGTGTTCGAATCGTGCAGTCAATTTGTGAAGGGCCACGGGGGCTTGATGCTCACTCGCTGTAAGGAAAGGAATCGTTCATCCCCAAGAAACCCTTAAATCTCCGTCGAGATGCTCCTTGAAGAAAAGAAAAAAGATAGACGCGCACGAAAAAAAACGACCTCCCCGACATAAATATGACATCGAGGGCTGTTCGAGAAGAGTATCAATGTCTGGCCAATCTTTTAAGGCAAATGCTTTGGCCCTAGACGGGGAACTCTCCCCAGAACTGGGGGTGGAGGGCTCGGTGTGTTGTTTGGTGTGGCTATAGAAAAGCAACAAAATTGAAAGACAACAACAATAACAACAATCAGCACAGCGATTGCTGAGGAATAAAAAAATTGCGGGGGAGCAACAACGTCTCGAAATCTCAAGGCAGACAATAAGGAAAGCGGAAGATTGCTGCTAGGACGAGTACCCTACTTATGGAAAGCAGGACGCATCCCTTATTGTGGGAAATTTTCTTTTCCATCTCATTGAGCCCGTGACAGCGGTGGCTTGAGTGGGAGAGAAGGCCTTGAATTCCTCCAGGAACCCCTCGAACCTTTAAACCTTTTGGAAGGAAATATAAAAGAAACGAAGTACAAAAAAAAATAAGATCGGAAATCGTAGCTTTTCGTCCTTTCTACTTTGCGGTAGAACGGTCGGTGGTTCCTGTCTGGGTTCTTCTGATTTTTGGGATGCCCTAGAATTTTGGGGTTGCTTCTTCGGTTGTGGGTCGAGCCGAAAGTAAGTGGTTTTGTTGCTTATTTTGTTCAGGGATTAGTTCACGGGCGATTTACTGATTTGATCTGATTTAAATGCGTAATTCGTGTTGCTAGGATGCTTCATGGAAGGAAATTGATTTTTAACGCTCATTTTTAATGCCCTCATTTCTTTAGAAAATCAAAAACTTCTTAACAAACCAAAATGTTTTACATATTGAAGGACTTCTAATTTAAGTTACACAAATTTGAATAATATTTTTAGAATTCAGTAGTTTTAGCATATTATATTTTAAATTAAAATAATATTATAATAGTACTTTTATTATTTTTTATAATTAAATGGCTTAGTCTTAGTCTTGTTACAAGAATCTTAAATTGATATTAGCGTTGACACAAGCTCTTTTTATTTTACTCTATAGGAGTGAAAACTAAACAAGTTAATAGACAAAAATAAAATAAGAAACTTAACCCTTTTCTACCCACTACACCAATTCGGTGTTGTTTATAGTGCAATTTTTTGGCAATTTATAGCCCTTCTGTGACACCCTCATCGTGCTTAAGCTAAAATTTTCTTATGGGTGCGCGCTAATTTACCACTGCAAATCCCCGTCTGGTCGAGACCCGGGGAATTGTTTCTAAAAGATCTTTAATAGACGATAAGCGCACCCAGGGATAATGCAGTGCTAGGAACCAAACGGGCGAACAGGGTAATGATTTTTCGTGGTAATAACTTTCATACATGCCACCTGTGTGCCCATAGCCCAGACCACAAAAACCGAAAAATGAAAATACAATTTTCCTACCTATAGCTGCCTAAGCTCAGTCCGAAGAAAGTGGTTTTGATTCTTATCGATCATGCGGTTGCAGACGTTTTCATATGTTGTCGAATATTGTCGACAATCTTTTTTTATTTCTTCTTAGATTTTTTCTATCCTTTTGGGGTTCTTGAGGAACATTAAAAGTGGTATGCCGGACGACGACGTCTTAATTACTTTTCTTGTACATAAATATTTTTATGAGGACATTATGGGGCGACGGAATGGATTAAAAGCTTACTTCGCTATTTTATTGTTATTAGAATGTCTTTGAGACACGAGGACTAAAATGTTGGTACTTTTATCGCATTCATCAAGGCGGTAACCCCGAAAAATAAAATATTGATGGCATTGAATAAATCAAAAAGATAGCCAACCACATCCATCCGGTCGATATATAATTCCGACCCTATACAACGAGAAGCCACCCACCAATAGCCGGGGGGTATGTTAAAAACCGACTTTCAACCCCTCAGCCTCTACAAAATGCCATAAAGGATAAAAAATATTTTGGGTTAGGTAAAAGGTCCAGGGAACTCCCATAGCCGGGATATCCGCAACAGCCCATGAGCCCACCGGTAAAGGTTAACGTTGGCGCTCCCATTCATTGTGCCGGCACTTTCTTCCTTTAACCTCTTTTGCGTTATTTTATATATATTTTTTTATTATTCTTACACATCGCACGATCATCCCTGGAACGCGATGGTGGTTATATCCTGCAGAATATGATAATAAGCCTCCCGAGCACGATGCCGGTGGTGGTTGGGTAAATTTTATTGAATAGCATTTTGCATGATAAAAGTAGGTACTGGGCCTCATACATGTCCCCCCAACCCCAACGCCCCCTTTCGGGGCAAAGGGTACTCAATTAATAATAGGGCTAGTAATAAATGAAATATAAATGGAATCGGCGAATAATGGATGTATTGCGGGGTATTGTTATCATGGGCGTGTTTTTAGATATGAGGTTTTATGGCAAGGTGATTGAGAAGAAGATTTCTATTTTCATATTTTTGAGCGATGGGCTAAATTGAATTTGTAATAAAAATATGCAACGTCAGTGGCTTTGTGGTTTTGATGCAGAAAAAAGTCGTTACAAAAATATTTACTGTTCGCTTGGATTTCAAGCTCTACTTTAATGTATAATTAATGTGATTTTTTTAAAACAACATGTACGGAATGTAATGTAAGATATTTTATTGCCGCAGAGTTGTCTACATTTTTTGATGGTCTAAATATGAATGTTCCCGCATAATCTTTTTAAGCAATGTTTAAGCCAAACAGCATTCCTTCTAGACATCAAATCAATGCAAATGTACATTAAAATTTATGTAAAACAAGATCGTTCCAGTCTGCCCCAAGTGGCATCTAAAAATTCTTTCAATCTTAGAGCAGGAATTTTTCAAAATGTTCCCATCGTACAAAAATTCCTCAGCTGTGTCGATCTAAATTTCATTTTTAAAATAATTTCAGTGTCAAACTTAACATCGACCGATAATTTCCCTCTTACATAATATCTAATGGCATAAAGGCAAATTTTCGAAACTTCCTCATTTTACAAAAATAAAGAACTGACAAAAATTTAAAAAAAAATTGCGCCACACCACCTGCGACGAGATGATCATTTCGGCAGCATCTGTTCGGTCTGCATCTTAAGATCAGCACACTTCTTAAAATTATGGGAAGAGGTGAGACCGCAGGAAAGACACCACGCAACCATTAGGTGACTAACTTTTTGGGTGGTCACTTCATTGGGCAAATGGAATTGCTCGCTGACATAAAGTGACAGCTACAAATCGGCAGTACATTGGCCACAGCGTCGACGACGATCGCCGCGATCAGAAGGAGCGGAATTATCGGCTCTGTGTCTGGCGCGATCATGACAAATTGGCCACGATCTTTTCGGTGATCGGGGACAAGAAATATTCGAAAATATCAAAGGAGAAATTGATCAAATCGAATGATCCTCTATAATGCCAGCAAGATGAATATCAAATTCAGAAAATGTCTCGATTAATTTTCTTTGACAAAAAATATTTTTTTACTCTAGGGGGCGAGCAGAACAAGTTTAGTGGGAGCTTTGATGTATAATTTTTCTACTGAAAGATTCTAGCTAATAATGATTAATTGGTGTTTTCGATCATTTTGATTTTAAGATGTTTCTTAGAATTTATTGAAAAGTATTTGTTTGGGCGGGAAAATGACACTTTAAATTTTCAAAGTATTTGATATATTGACAAATAACTTGTGTCACTTTCTCGTAAAAATCTAATACCTTTCAAAGTTTTTATTTTGATAATAAATACTACGTGCAACAAAACACTCACCGCAAATATGTAAGTCCAACCAAATTTTAAATTGTATGAGTCAAAAAAAAAGAAATTCTTTACTTTTTTATTCGGGCGAAATTGTGAAAAAAAGACAGAAGACAGAGAGAGTGTAGATGTCGACAGAAATCACGTTAAATCAAAAACTTAAGCGAAACTGTGATTAAAGTTCTAAAAATACGCCGATTATAATTGCTGAGTTTTCCACGCTATCTGCCGTGTATTGGACATAGAAAATGCGATCGCTGAGCTTAATACAAAGTGGCAATAAATTACTTTGACATTTTGTCTGGCTGAGCGACATATACAACAATATTTTATTTATTTTGTCTCTTGTGTGTGTTTTTCGTCTTTTCTTAACATTTTATTTTTATTTTATTTTTTTTATTTTTTAGTGTCGCTTTCGATTTTGTGTTGTTATTTTATCCTCTCGATTTAGACAGATATTCATAGGTATATTGGGCTCAATGTAGCCTGGCCGAGCTGCTGCTAGACTTCGACTGTTTCGAGAGAAAGAGATATTACGTGGTGCGCAGGGACGGGGTCCGAGGGGGGGTTAAATTTGTATTTGTCGCGTCGATGTCGCGTAGACGTTCAGCTGTCTAAAAATATCCATAAAGTCCCTTGATGCGTATTGAGCAGAGTGAAATATTGCCACGACAACGGAATAACAGAATAATCCGACACAAAAACAGCACCCGGGTGCGATATGGTTAAATGAGCAGCCCAGTCGCCGGGACAGGGGCTCCGGGGGCATGAACCCCACTGGGCGAATTATGCGCTCTTCTGGCGAAGGTTCCCTATATTTTGATAAGCGAAAAAGAGGGGTCAAAACATTTATAGATTTGTGACAGGTTCGGAAGTAAACGCACTTCTGTCTAATGAATTTTCAATACGATTTAAATTAGATTCGAAATTCCCTTGTTCGCTATATTTTCTCGCTAAGTTTTAAGTTTTTAATTTGTGATTATACTTTGAGAGTTCCTGAAGTATTCCTCGATGTATTTCTATTCCTTCATTAATTTCATATTTTTCGCAAAGTTTCAATTTTTTTTTTCAAATTGAAATAACTTTTGTTCCAAAATTTTCATTTTCGCTTAGTTTTTAGCAAATAGTTCTCAAGAAATCATGTCATAATATTAATTGATTTATGATTTTAAAATACATATGTACTTGTAATATGTTTTATTTTGCTACTTTTTCGCTGGGTTTAAGAGAGTGACTTGATACTGTTGCTATGGTTATAATCAAATGGGAATTTATGTAAATAAATTTTTTCAAAAGTTTTCCAAACATAATTAAAATATTTCTGAGGTAATAACATCAATCTAAAAATTACTACACTTTTAACGAATCATAATTTAAGATTTTACGAAAAACTAAACTGAGCGAAAAACGGAAAAAAAACAAAATAGGTCTCTAGAACTGGAATAAAACGAAAATAATTATAAATATTGCACTTCCACCTCTTTTCCTTCGGTTCTGCACGAAAATGCTGGGCAAATAATTTGCCATTCTATTCGCTAATATTCCCTCATCAGATCGCAATAGTCCCCCCCTTTGGCCTCGTCCCGACCGTCCAATTGCACACGCCCCGGCCATAGTCAGTCAGTCAATGCTGTCGAAAACTGTCTTATGAACATTTTCCCAACCGAGGGCCCCAAAAACCCCGCCAAGCCCCATCGAAATAGCCAAACGCCAGCAGAAGCCCCAGCCAGGAGCAGTCCAAACAGCAGCAGCAGCACCACCAGAGAACCAAACAGAAAATTTTCAATGCCGAAAAATTGCATGCAGTTTATTGCAGTTTTGCATTTCAGCTGTAGTTTTCAGTTAGTTCCTTTTTGTTTTTGGCCTGGTTGATTTTTGTTTTTAGGTTTCGAGTTTGAGTTTGTGCCGTCGTTTTTCGGGAGGGTAATAAACGTCTGTCTATAGATCTTTATAAGATATCCGTGTCTTTAATTAAGAATTCCATTCATTTGCAGACAGGCCAAATGATTTTTTGCATTTTCTTCTGCTGCTGCTGTACACCACTCCTCGCTCGTTCCAAAAAAAAAAAAATTGTTTTTTGTAAAATCTTTTTTTAGGGGCTTTTTAGTTTTTTAGTTTTGTCGGTAAATTTAACCAACAGCAGTGTAGCAGCACAACCAGTGGGGTAGGAGAATTTGGGGGTTGGACTAGAGCTGCATAGTAGAAAACGTAGAAGCAGCGCCTGCAATAACTGCCTCAGTGCCGGCAAGTGATTTTTATGCATTTGATGGGGAGCGAAAAGGCACCACACGGCTTTTGTCCAGGCACAGGAACAACTTTCAGATACTTTTCGTCTTCAAAAAAAAAAAAATCATATTTTTTTTTTCATACTACCACCCGATATTTTTTTAATTCAACATTTTTGGGGGAAGGTTCTCTTTTTATATGTATTTTTTAATTTTTTGATGAGAGAAATGAGGAGTCGATGATGAGTTGGCACTGAAAAAGTTTTATTTAGCTTTTGTTGCCTTTCCTTTTTTAAAAATTTTATTTTTGTTTTTATATATTATTTTTCTTTCTATCTTTTTTCTTTAGAAGAAGGCGCGGTTGTAGTGGGTGAGGCCCCATTCAAGTTGCTCATTATGAGGTTTTGATGATCGCTAAAAGGTCAGAAAATGTTTTGAAATTAGCAAATACGTTTTGCAGCTAAATGGAACGAATTATAATTTTAATTGAAGAAAAAAAGCGGATGAAGAACAAAAAAATAATAGAGCAATTTGGGTTCCTGTCGTGATGAAAACGTATTTTCATTGAAGTTTTTAAAGATATCTTTAAGATTTTTAGGGTAATTTTACTTGATTTAATGTAAGTAAGTTTATAAGTTTGTTTCACTATAACTTTCAAATTAATTGATGACATTTTGAAATATCTGGAGGAAGCATTCTTTAAATAGTTTGCTGTCATATAGTGTCCACAATATAAAATTTTAAGAAGAACAATCTTTCAGGAAAAGAAAATTTTATTGCCGACTAGTTTAATTGAAATAATTTTCTCTTACTGTGCAAAAAACCTACACCCAAAGAACCCTCATATCTCGAACATCCGTCAATTTATCCAATTCCCACATGCCATACGACAGTCGAACTGGCACTTACTGATATCATCATTCATAAAAACTAGCTCCAAACACTTTCCCTGGTCAGACGAGTTGTCATCGACGAAAAGTTCTCTCTTGGTCCATTTACCATGAGATTTTCTCTGCCTATTTCGCGACAGCTCAAGTGAAAATCATATTTTTTCCGCACGCATGCCGCGATGTCATCGACATTTAGAAAAGCGGCGACACTCTCTGCGTCCAGATATGGTAAAAATATAGACATATAAATAAAAATATAAATGCAGTCTGTAGCTAGCGGGTGCCCTGGTTAATTGCCACTTTAATTTGAATTAACGTCCCGCAGCATCCCATCACAGAGAGCCGCAATATCGCCAGCAGTTTTGAATAAAGCCCACATTTTGCTAGCATGGGTCTAGAGAGCTAGCCTACCGGAAAGACCGTCGAAGACCGGATGTTGTGATTTTCTTGAATTTCTTTCTTCCACAAAAATTCCATTGACGAGTGGGTGGAACTCGGTGACAACAAAAATCACTGAGAATTGCGGCGATAATCGAGGGCAATAAATAAAATGAATGGATGCTATTGATAGGAGCCCGGCTAAAATAGGAAATGCGTGACTATTTTTTGGCTTGTTCTCTTTTTTTTCACTTATTTGACTAGAGAGGAAGTGAACTCCGGGAAGGGGTGGACAGAACGTTTATCTCAAATAAGTTGCTTGGATACGAGATAAAAACCGACGCACTTCTGTATCCATTTCAGAAAGATAGTAAAATTTATTAAACGATTTCCTTTGACATAGCAACCGAGGGCAGAAAGAAATTGAAAATTGTTGATAGCTGCTTATTTTATCGCCGTTTCTTTGGCAGTTTTAAATATACGTATGTATACATAAGTATTTGCATATCGATCTAAGTTAGTCGACCTGCAGCTTAGTACACCCTTAATATGATTTTGAAGTTTTTGAATCAATCAAGTCTTACTTGATCGACGTGAAAATTCTAATCGAGTCGATTGTACATATATTTGCACTATTCAGTCTAATTATAAGGAATAGGTTTATAGTGCATCAAATTATATACTGAATTAAAATCAATTTGAATACAATTTGTTGAAGTTATGTTATGGAAGACTAGCGTTAAAACGACATAAGTTTTTTAATTTGGAACATTTGTGACTATCTTTTCATTATGTTCCCTGCATATTTTTATGAATTTTTCAAGAAACTATCAAAGATGGTCCAAGACATACTGAGCAATTTTTCAAAACTCTGACACAGTTTCAGTAGAAGTCCCATTCAAAAAGTAACAGCCACCTCAAAAAACTTTTGCCCTCTCTCCCATTCGCCCAATAAAGTTAAAATCTTCAGATGACCTTATTAATGCGAAACTTGAGCAGTTGATGGTGTTACTGAACAACTTAGAGAGGATGCAAAGTGTTCTTTCTTCCCGAACCATCTCATTCAGAACCCACCCCACATCCATCCAAGCTGCAATTCGTCTATATATTTTTTTTTCTGCTCATATTCTTCTCCAACAGCTTTCGAAAGTTTTAAATTAAAAAAATTTTCCCGTCGACAGGCCATCTTCAGCCGCTGATAGTATCGCAGGAATGATATGCTCTCCTTTAGGATCCTCTGCAAGAGCCTCCGCCCTCGCAGACTCCTCTACGTCTAGTGGGGCTCTGCAGCCTGTGCAAAAGTCTCCTAATAATTCCGTCGAAGCAATAAAAAGTGCAAAAAAAAAAGAAGATAAAATCAATTTTTGGTCTATTCCTCCTTTGGCGGCTGGATGTGGGTGGGTCCACGAGGAAAAAGCAAGAAAACAAGGAAGCGATAAAAAAACGCATTGTGCCGTCATCGCTTTTCAGGAGAACATCCTAAAAAATATCCTTCCTCAGCCTAAACTCATATCGTCCTCTCCTTTCCATTTTGGAAAAAAAGGATATACCTATATATTTTTTTTTTGTTTCTGCGGAAGCTCCTCTTATCTCCCAGGGAGGCTGGGGGATGCTTTTCTATTTTCTAGCGAGGAGATGCGCTGAAGCGGATGCTGCGGCTCCAGCTCCCACGTAGCGAGGAGGCGCATTGTGACGGCGGCGAACGGGTGGTGCATCATCGCGGCTTCAAGAACCCTAGTTAATCCCATCCAAGAAGTCTAGAGGATGAGGATGCATGTCAAAAATTCTAATTGGCATTCGCCATCATCATTGGGCCTTTCTGCAGAAATGGACGACGCTTAGATTCTCATTTTGCTGCAATGATGTAGGACCTCTCTGGGGCTCATTCTCATGCACTTTTTCTGGCGTTTTTCCTTCGTCTTTTTTTTCCTGGGGGAATGGTTGAAACTGGCCCTGGAAAATTTTTGTGTGACTCTTCCTTTTTCTCCAGATGGGATATGAGTCGTCCATATATTCGTTTGTGCGATGCGCCTCTTATTGTTTTTCCTCTCGTCCGGCTCAAATTTTTGAAGGATTTTTCAGGTTTTACTTCTTTTTCTGAACTCGAACGATTTGGGGAATCATCTATCCTACAAAAAGCACCTCTTCAAAATGATGAGAGGAGTATTCGGCATTTCGTGGGTACCCAATTCATAATATGAAAGGTTATTGGTGTATCCACAAAAATTCTTTGTTGGAAAATTGAAAAAAGGGCAAGTTTGATAATGACTGCCCTTACGAAGAAACTTTTCATTAAAACCTAGAAGGGATTAGCTACAAGGCTCATAAAACTACCCCTTAAATTTCATCTACTGTTTACAGAATTTTTCTATTTTGTACCTATACTACTAAATACAAGAGCCAATTTTTGTTATTATACTAATTATACTACTACTACTACTATTTCAAAACCATACAAAACTTACAAATGTAGTTCTTAATTTTTCTTATTTAATGGTCACACAAAGCTTTCTAATGTCCTTCAGCCTACAGAAATGAACAAGAGCAAATAAATTTTTCTTGAAAAGATAAAGAACCAGGAAATCATTATGAAAATCCGTCCAATCCTCTGTTTAGTCTGAATCACAATATTTTTCGGATGAAATACAAAGAAAGACGGCGTTCCATTAATGAGTCAATCTGGCGCTGACTGTGCTAATCTGAGAATTGGCCAACTCATAAAATAAGCGAAAATCTCAACGCTCGCAATATTTGTCGCAGGGAAACGTAAAGAACGTTTTCATCGGATCTTCAACTTCTTCATACTTCTTCATTATTATTATTATTATTATTTGTGTCGGACACCGAACAAGTGCGATGAGATCTTTTGTCGCCGAAGAAGTGTCAATGAATCATGGATACACGGTGGCACCTATTATAATTCGAAAAATATCCAATTTTGCCGAGCGTACGATGCCACTTATCGAGACAGATTTAGCCCGACACAGTGGTCCTATTTTTAGATA
Source organism: Machimus atricapillus (assembly GCA_933228815.1). Taxonomy (NCBI): domain Eukaryota; kingdom Metazoa; phylum Arthropoda; class Insecta; order Diptera; family Asilidae; genus Machimus; species Machimus atricapillus. The sequence continues at coordinate 41,228,808 of OW121787.1, read as the reverse complement.
AAATGTTCCTCATTTTCCTAACATTTTCCATCGGTCGTTTTGTCGTTCCATTGGAATTATTTTGGACGCCTCCGTAACGTCCGTTTTTCTTTATCTTTTTACTTTTGCTTTCTTCCGTGAGAAATTGCTTTATTTATTGTAGGGATATTTCTGCATTCGAAGAAAATTATCTGTCTCGTCCCAAATGTATCGGAACGAGATGTTGTCGATAGAATTTTGCGACGTGTGATCACGTTAAGGAACGATCCCACGAAAAGATCTACGCAGTCTAAGTTTAAGGGTCTTGTGGGCAATTTATCTCACTCCTCCCCCTGCAGATGTCGTTGAAATCATTGCAGATGAACTCCTTTAATCTCTGCGGTTAAAAAAGGGGATAAAAAGGGCTGACATTCAATTAACGGAGGCAATCATTAAAACGCAACCAGCGCAGAAAGACAGATTAAAAGTGATCGCGACGAGGCCTCTCAGAAGTGATGATCGCGGGGAATTTCTTTTTCGGGTGCCGCATCCCATCAGAAACCGACGGACGGCCGCCTCTCGGGAAAGTGAAGACGCTATGCCCGCAAAACGAAGACGCGAAGATCGGAGAAGGCCAGAGGATCAAGGGTACATCGCGACACATATGAGATGCAGTGCCGCGATGCCGCGCGAAAACCGTCACATATCAATACTCGGCCATAAATTCATTTGACTTTTTTCCGAGAATCCTGCTAATGATCAGAAGCGAAGAAATTGCATTTGTGCATGCATCCGACGAAAAAAGGCAAAAGATTTTTCAAGGAAAAGAGGCGAAAATGAAAAGTGAAGACGCACGATCTTGGCTCATCTTGGGGCTCATCTTTCTGGCCGGGATGCTGGCTGCTGCACCGGCTACCGATCGCGATGATGCTGATGATGATGGGAAGATGCTGAGCACATGTGTTCGGCGGCGGCTAATAAATGGGCGCGTATGCTCGCTGGATTAACGGTAATGAGGGCCAAAAGCCAGCCAAGTTATACACTGCGCTTTCAAGATCAATGGCATAGCAGACATTTTACAAATCAGAAGGTTATTCATTTCGGGGTTGGCAAGTTGGGGTCTCTCCGCCGCCGCGTCTTCGGCAGTTGCAACAAGAATGACGAAGACGACGACGCCGGAGGATATGTGCGTGACAAGTGCTTCGATGGAGTGCCACAAGGTTGGCCAATGATTTATTTGAAAGATCCTCGAGATCGTTTATTTTGGGATTGCCTTTGATTACTTCCAAAATAAATATCGGATTTTGAGGCTTTAAAAGCGGAATCGTTCGATTTATTCGCAAGTTGTTTTAACTAATCTTTAAATGAACGCATTAAGGGGTTAGGCTTTTTTCTTCAATTTTTCTAATCCTTACATTATGTTTTTCCTTCAAATTTTACACCTACCAAGAACTGGATTTCTTAATTTAATTTAAATTCCAAGCAAGCAACTACTTATGTTTCAATTCATTCAATTCAAAAGTTAAATTAGTGTAGATGTAACAGTTTAGCATCAGTTATGTTTTCAGTTACAAAAGTATTTCCGAAAATCCCACAAATTTTTGGTTTGTATTGTAGGACTGTAGGTATATCAAAATTTAAGAAATAAAAAAATGTTTAAATAGAATTCAACTTACCTCTCTATCTTTGGCAGCTAATTCATCGGCTAGGGTTTTCGAACTACTATTATTGTTGCTAGTGCTATTATTATTGTTATTATTATTACTCGCGCACTCGACGTCCTTATCACTCGGTGTTACCGATCGATTATTATTGTTAATATTGCTCGAACTGTTGTTGTTCAACACTTTCTGCTCGTTGGGGTGCATCTGTTCCACAAGCTTCATATCAGCTGTCATAGCTGTTATCATATTGCTTGCATCGTCCATTTTATTATTGTTCAAAAATAATTTGCTATTGCTACTTAAACTGTTTAAATTAACGCCACTGCTACTAATGCAATTATTGCTTGCTGTACTACCACTGTCCGACAGTGGCGGCGACGGTGATGGTAGACCGTTTTGTTGCTGCTGTTGATGCTGTTGAAATTGTTGCTGTTGATGCAGTAAGCTATTTTTACTGCTATTATTTAAATTTGTCGAAATTTTATTTGGTAACGATGTTTGAGTCAAATTTGTTGTCGATGTTGGTGTATTCCCTGTCACTGATGATGTTACAGCTGTTGGTGACGACAGTGATGTCGTTGTTGTTGTTGGAGAAGTTAAATTTGTTCCGGACAATTGTTCCTTTAATGTGTTTACTTCTTTTTCCGCCAATGTTGCCCGCTGTTGAAGGAAAGAAAAATTGTTTGTTAGAATTACACTATTGATGAAAATGTGATTACAGGATTTGATAAATCACAAAATTAAATTTACGTTATGAGTTAAATCATCATATTGATGTGCAACAAAGATGCACTCCATTAACACCGCATCAACATCACAACGCATCAACAAGGCGCAGTGGTGGCGGCATGGATGGATGAATAAATGGAGGGGACGCCATAATAATGGCAAACGGATTTCCGTTCAAAATTGGTTACGAGATTTTGACACCAGATGGCATTGAATTTATAATAACAACCAACTGAGAAATGTTTTCGGTGCAACAATAATACGTCTGTAAGCAAATTATGCCTTCCCTTTTCGGGTGGGAAAGGGCAGCCAGAGAGTGCCATCAGCAATTTTCAGGCATATCACAGAACATGGGCCTTTGGTGTGTGTAGTTTAGATGAGGCAGAGGGCCACACAAGGGCGGTATTTTATAGTCTCGGAGACATTGTTATCTATCATTTGATAGAAGTGTACATATGGCGCCGACTGAATAATGTGTTTATAATATGATTTATGGCTTAACTATTGATACATATTGTAGTCACACGTTTATCTGAGCGGAGGGGAATGCTTTAGTAAAATTTTTTATGAGAATTTGTTCAAGTATGTTATTTAAATAAAATTTCGTAAAAATCGCTATTTTAGAAATTTTTCCGAAGAGATAAAGTGATGCATATGTACATATATAGCATTTTAAAAGTTGATAAAATTGAAGCAATTTCTTATTATTCTCTTATTAATATCAGAAAGGAAAAACTGAAAGTAGAAAAATCATGTCTGTTAGCAAACAAAACATGTTCAATAATTACATTTCATTGCATTCTAGATTGAAAATTTCCAATACCCCTATTTCCACTTGAATTATCAAATTAACTCCCCTTTGCATTATTGGCAGCCTACTCTTAAGCTCCGTTGATTCCTTTTTCCCATAAAACCCACCCAGGCGACTTCTTAGTTAATTAACAAAATGCGGGTGGTTTTAACCATCTTACCCTTTTTCTATATCATCTAAAAACGCACACAGTCGCAATCCTCCTCAATATTTACCTCCCTTAAAGTACCACCACCCACCCAACCCTTTTCGTCTTCTACTGCGTTTCTACCAACCAAAAAAAAAAAATGTTCAAAGTCGCTTTCACAAGACTGAGTTTCGATCATCACCATCACCAGGGTCCACAGTCGAAGCCGTCACAATCATCATCATCAGGAGCACCGACCACCGTCTGGCTGGATCGAGGGGGGCGGGGGAGGTATTGGTTAAGTCAGTCAGTGCCATCAAACCCATCAAATCATCAGACCCAGAGCAGGCCACCTAGACCTGGGTAATATTGGCCCTTGAAATTCATTTTTACTTCAGTAATAATTTTTTCCCGAGTAAATTTAATTCCTTCCTCCCTTTCGTATCTTTGGTACTTCCTAGACGGGATGCGGCCGGCTTCTGGTGCTAGACCGCTCCTGTTCCCGGTCCCGATATCGCGCCACCTAAATGTGAGTGTTGGTTGCTATAGCTCGGTCTCCGCTAACCCGCGGTCCTCTTCTGGGATCAAAAGGATGTGTAAGATGGGTATAGATTGGTTTTATCATTTATTTCCCCCATTTCGCTAATACAAGCCCTTCGCATAAAATACCTTTCATTCACCGACGACCACCACAAGCACGCCCCGTGTGCCACCCTTTCTGCCGCGAAAACCGCCACCCCCGCGTATTGCTTTCGCGCCCGATTTTACCCTTAAAATCCTTAAGCATTTTCGGCATTACAGCGGGGGTCGGGCCCAGCGGTCGGTGGGATGGGTGCCCTTTCCCGGTGGGTGGTACCGGGGGTTCGCCCGCAGGAATCAATGAGTGATCCTTGGAAATACCCGAAAATGAAATTTTAAATAATAATAATAACACGATGACAACAAAACGTCTTAGGACTTCTCTAAGGGTGGCCTGCGGTTTTCATACTTAGGGGTGGAGGGTACGGCTATTATTTTCGATTCAGCAATTCCTTGGCGCTTTTTTTATTCTTTTCTAGGGGTTGTACTCCACCCACACCCATTATTTTTTGTTTTGTATTTTTGCTGTTTTTTATTGTTATTTCTATTCGACTGCTTCGGGTTTTGCAAGTTACTTTGGAGCGCGCGTCAAATCCCAAGGGGTTACCGACAGCCTGCTTTCCGCGGGGTTTTGCCTCAGGGAGGTTCGGGGGGTAAATAGAAGCAGCAGGCGATTACCACCCGCTCTAAGGGCAGGGTATGATGAATGCAAAATGTTTTCGCTGTCTTTAATTTGCACGGTTTTGCTCCTTCAAGTCGAACCCCAAAAAATAATTTTTTTCCCTTCGTGGGTGTACTTTTTTGTTTTCCACGGTGTTATTCCTGTTGCGGGAGCCTTTTGTTTTTTTATCAGAGTCGCGCCGTATTGAGTACGATTCGCTTTTGTTTTGGCATGATGTTGTTTTTGTCTGTCGACGCTTGGCTGAAGGAAATTTTGAAATTTCTGAAGGAAATGATAGAGTTATCGAATTGGAAAAGTGAACCCCGAAGTTGGAAGGGACTTTAGGATGTTTGGTTCGATGGTGACAAATTGGTCCTGGGGGGCTTTTCACTGCAAGCGACAGAACCATAATGGGGAAGTTTTTGTTTCATTTTCATGGCGCGACGTTTCAATCAGACGGAAGAATTTATAATTAAAAAATCGAAATATAATGGCCGGTTTTTTTTCATCACATCTTTTATAAAGGGTTTTCATGATAGGAATCGAATTCGAAGTGCTCAAATAAAACCTCTGCTCAAATTACACATATAACATTCTATGTAATATAATATACTATAAGTCGTTATTTTTGAAAGTGGCTATATAATCGGTTTGTGGAAAAATTGCATACAGAATATATTGCCATCTTACTTATAGATTCAAAATTACAGAAAATAGTGAAACATTCAAAATATTCTATAAATTTCAATTAATATTTAAGATTTTCTTTAACTCTCCTTCCATTTTATACAAGTGAAATGAGGTCTTCAAATTAAATGAAACAGCCATTCTACCCCTAAATCTTGTTCACCCCCACACCCGTCACGGATACTTACATAATTAACGTTAAGTATCAAACCGAAGCGAATTAATTTAATTAATTACACATTTCTCATCAGAAAATTCCAATAGACAGGCCTCCATCATCCTCTATCAGGCAAAATAGGAGAGGCATTTGTGTTGGGACACAAGACAACTTTCATTTCTTAACAGCCATTGAACCCTTCTTTACCCCTCTCCCCCACTCTCGTTTTACGTCAAATCCCGTCAAGCCGTGTCCCACCCATTCATTACCACTACTCGAAAGCTTAACGCAAAATCAACTTTTACTATCATCTTGGGAGCAAGGAGCCAAGGAAAAGGTTTTCACACCAAAAGACGACAGTCAGAGGCAAAGGCATCAATCTTGTATTTTACCCCCCTCTCCTTTTACCCCCTCTGCCCTAAGGGCGTAAAAGGGGTTTTTGTAGGAACATCGAAAAACCCCAAGCAACAACCCTTACAACAACAAAAATTTTCTTGTCCTCTCAAAGTAATTGATCAAATCGAATACGAGATGTCGCATCAATTTATCCCGTCAAATTTGAAATGTTACCAGAAAAGGGTGGGGGTTTGCTCGGGGGCTATCTAAGGGCTGTAATCAATTTCCTTATTGATTCCCCTTTTGGCCGGAGGGATGTTTTGTACTTAAGCCATCTTGTTAGCAAGAATTGGGAAAGAGGGAGGGGGGATAAGATAAAATAAAGGAGGTACATATACCCGTTCTTCAAAATCCAACCGAATACACCAAATGGCGCGTAAAATTCACACAAATTGATGTAAATAAAATACACGAGTAACGACAGGATGCCGATAGAGGCTGATGGTACATACACACGGAAGCCCCCTCTCGTCCCCGTCCATTCCCTCGCCATAGAGGAGCATTTCCACTAAATAGTCAGAGCAGAGATGGAAATTAATCACGGGCATGCCAATCTGTCAAAACTGTCAGAATGATGTTCTTCTGCGGAGCTAGGTCCTATTTTGTGAGCCAGGGCGGTATATCTGCTGCTCGGCATGCTGGCGGGCTCTGGCGAATGTGAACTTTTCACACAAAATCTGTAATCACTTTTGAAGCGAGAGATATCTTCTAGATATGTAGGGCTTTAGCACGTCGCCCGCCAACAGCACATTTAGGCTGTCTTTTTGCTTTTTATCCCATCCACTCCCGGGCGGGAATGTGTCAAAATGTCTTTCTATTGAAGGCTTCTTCCTATCCTTGCCAGAGAAGAGATGAATTCATCGGTGTGATGTGATTGCTTTTTTCAGGTAAAAATTTATCTTGTAAGCGCTTCTCTCTGCTCTTTCAAATATTTAATTAAATTAGATTTTGAAAATTCTTAGGAATTTTGTATATCTACTCTTTTACAACTAAAACTAAATTTCTGTAATGACTATATAAGTGTATATACATAAGTTAGCATAACTTAAAAATTAATGATTTGAAAAGAGCTGTATTTTTTACATTCTTCCGTAGCAGTGACTAAACTAAAAAAATTCCTTGACTGAATTGATTTTTTCATCACTATAGCAAAAAAAGTAAAGTTTAAAAGCATGCCCACCAAATGGCGACAGTGCAACGATGACATTTTTTCACATTTTTTTTTTTTTTTTTTTGTTACAAGTATCAAGGGAAAATGGCAATTTTTAAAGGCGAGTTAATTAGAATTTTTTTAGCTCAGTTCAGATTATCTTTCTATAGGTGTGCCTTTAGCAACAGTAATCCCTCAATAGCCGTTAATTAACTTTTATGCAAAAAGCTTTTTTTCTGTTCTTTTTTATGCAAATTTATGAAGTAAATAAGAGGTTATTTTAAATTTACATTTTATGCCGGCACATTTTCTTGTATAAAGGTATGTTTTAAATTATATTGAAAATTGTTTCAGTAGATCATAAAAATTATCAAGTTATACTGTTTCAACGTAATAAGCCTAAACGTGTCGTTCCAAAAATGGAACACGACCTTTCTTCTTTATAGACAAATCTTCTAAATTTATCGTTACCTAAATAAAATTGTTCATTATACATATTTATAGATTCCCAAAAAGTAGGTATTGATACGAAAAAGGCCCCTTACAAATCTCATCAGATCAACGTCGAAATTCTTAATTAACTAAATAATTAAAGTGCCTCCTCCAATTTCTTGTACATCTTCGATTCAATCGCAGCCTCCACCCGTACCATCATCCATCGACTGAACTCGTGTCTCATCTTGAGATTGTGGCCCTACCTACCGAAGTCCTCACACCACTCGAACCACTTATCTGACTCGACATTTGAATTCAATCTCGGAATCGAGCAGTGGGTACCCTTTGATTTTACGAGTTCAAGAAATATTCGAACGAATGAGTGAGGGTGGCTTAATTTAACTCATCAATATCTCCCCGTCCATCCGACAAGCCATCCGCCGACAACCACTCCATGTTCATTTCAACAAAATCCAGTTGGTCCTAGGCCTAGGTATGGAAGTAGCAACCAACTGAAAAGGTAGGGGCAGGATTTCGGGAGCTACGATTTTCAATATTTCCAATCCCCGAACTCCCAGGGGCACACAGTTTATGGGTTTCAGCCGCAATTTTGTAAGTAAGGTAGCCCTTTCGAACGATGGTATACTGGTGGTGGTTTATTACAGTCTACATCGAAAATCCTCGCCCTTTTTGGCTGTCATTAGACATAACTGCGATTGATACATCGCCCAAAATTAACGAGAAATGGGTGGTTGTATATCCCCCCCCTGTGCTCCAGGAAGGGTTTGCAAATCAGGCTGGGAACGGGCGGTATAAAGATAAGCAGGATTGGGAAAGGGTTGAGTTCATTTAGTCCATCATTCGGTTTCTGGTGCGGGGGAGTGATATAATTTTGTAATCTTTGATTAAACATTGACGACACCCTCAAGGCCGAAAAGGGAGGACCAGGCCGCGATTCGATTCTCAATTCATTTGATAGTAGTAGCCCATCAGTTCTATCCCCAGCATCCAGCATCACACAGCTACATCTAAAGTGGATCATTTTGATGCTGGGGAGCTCCTCGAACGTAATTCCTCGCCGTCATCACCATCGTCTATAATTAATTCAGAGAAATCGATGGTGGGGCTTGGCCTGAAACTTCCTCTTTTAATTGCAACTGCCTTCTAGGCAAAAAGGGCTGCTGCACCGCCCTAATAAAATCAAATGCTCTCTAGTCACCAGGGTCACCCTGTTTGATTTATAATTAGCTCCAGCTCTAGAAAACCATCCGGAGATTTTGCGGTTAGAACAAAAGATATACGACAAAAAAATGTACTTCGTCTCCAGGACACCCAAAGAGCTGGGTATCCTCGTGAGAATGCAAACATTTGCTCTGTCCACTTGGTCGGGGAAGGGCATAGAAAAAAATCTACAAAAGGAAGGGCGCGGTGCGGCAAAAAAAAAAGAGAAACCACCCCACCGCACCGTCATCCGTTGCCTCACATGCGACAAACTTAACGAATTTATTTTTTTAATTGAATCACCACAGAAAACACATTCTGTAGGATAAAATAGGAACGGGGGGGATATATCCGAGCCGGGCGGGTCCCCAACTCGGACATCCTTTCGGAACTGGCTCTGTTGCGAGAGAGCTCGAGGAGGAAAAGACAAGTTTGGAAAGAAAAACCCAAAATCCCCTTAATCTTCGAATCATCCCTTAAGTCTGCTTTAAATACAGCATTCTCACTGCGCCCTTAGGGCTACAGCCTCCCCTTTTTAACCCCTCCCCAAAAATGGGCAGAGCTTAGAACCCGTCGATTTCAGGGACATCAAAGTGTTTGGTTCCCTTAAAAATTTTTTCGAGTAATCAGCCCTTGAGGGCTCTGATAGATCTGGCGATTGTTCTTCTGCAGTCCGAAGGATTTTGTGGGAATAGGCCGTCTGAGGAGGTCCTCGACAGGACGAGTGCTGGACACCCGAATGCTCGACGGGGCAGACCAAGAAAACAGTCTAAAAGTAAAATTAATGAGGGATGGTCCTCCGACTGTATTTTAGTCTGCACTGTGCAGGTCTAAGAACTTTTAAGCCTTTTCGCCCCACCCATCGCTACCTTGCCGCCCTGCAGCTCTTAGAACCAGCCCCAAACCTGCAGCGGATTATTCTATAAAACTATAAAACAAATGGTCTTCGGATGTGAAATATAACAACGTTAAATTAAAAGAGGGTTAATTGGCTATAACTCTGCGATGCTATCAACGGCCGGGCCGGCCGTCGAGGGTGTTGGCCGGTAATTGGTCTTCGGTTTTTTGCTATTAGCGAAGGTTCGGTTGGTCGCAGTGGGCTTGGACTTTTCCACTATTTCGAATTTATTGGGGCACAGGGTGGACATTTTCTACAATACCGCGGCAGCTGGCCTGTCCGTAATCCCTCCAGGGATTACTAGTGGTAAATTTACTAATAGAGGTGATATTGCGAATGGGCGGCGTAAAACGATAATTGGATTCAGGGGAGACTTTTGTCCTTTCAATAGCCTTTCCGTGAATGTGTCGCATTTAATGGGGCGCAACACTTTCAGAAGGTGAATTATTGGATCACGTTCGACTTTTGAAGGGTATTAAAATTAGTGTTGAGGCCAACGTTTTGTACTGAAAATGTAAAGGCGTTATCCAATTTTCAACAATGAAGTAATCGTAATATTATTATTAATACCTACTTGCAAAAGTAAGCCACTTACTAATTGTACAAAATAAGACTACATTCCGTGTAGCGTGACGATATGACTATAGCTTTTGAACCAATGCAGAGATATTCAATAATAATGAACAAAAATAAAATAAAATAAAATTTAAAACACTTTTATTCGAATGATAGTAAAATAACTAGCATTTTCGATAGCAAATGGATACTTTAAATTTGACTTCAAGTTCGGTAACATTTTAAATTCCAATCGCAATTTTTCCCACACGAGGAAGAAAAAACGTTTTGCTTACCAACAAAATGCAAATAAAGCTAAAGATAATTTTCGAAATACACATTCCACAAAAAAAAGAAGACATTATAATTAGCCCTAAAAATTATAGGGAATTGTTGGATCTGCGCAGCACCAATGTGCCACGAGTTTGATTCTTTGAAAGGAAGCCATCCCGACAATTCGTATGGTATATTCCAGAAAATCACAGGACTCACCCGGCAGGGGGCAGGGACGTTTTATTGAAAAATCAACAACATCAAGAATTACCAAAAATACGAGGCTGCCGCTTTGTGTATGCGCCGGGAGAGGGCGGGCACATAGGTAAAGGTACTAATGCATATTTAATTAGGACTAATTAACCCGGGATTACAGGCGAATCTCATCCACCGGGCGACCATACATCGAAGTTGCTGCTTTTCGCATGGTGTGTTGATTTTTCCTCTTGAAAGGAACAAGGGATCGAAAGAATTTCCCTTTTTCCCGAGCTCGAACCCAGAGGAAGACCGCCTCCCATTTTGCTTCTGATGGATAGGTGGTGTGGTGGCTAGAATTGAATGAGGGGGGAAGGGAGCAGGTGCCCGGAGGAGGTTCATTTTTTGGCAAACATTTCGAACAAATAATAAATAAATTCATCCCTTATAACTCCTCGACACATATCGTATTAGGAGCGCGGGGGGATAGATGACATGCTGGATGGATGCGGAGCGGATAGATGTGCTCCACTATGGCACATCATCATCCCTTCCATCCCGAGCCGGGTTTCTGCCCGATTTTGGGTGGCTCCCAGGGATTTTTGGGGAGTAAAGTGCGGTTAAAATTATATCCTCATGATGGAATGTGCGAGCGGAGCATGTTTCCACCTAATGCAGGAGGGCACGGTATACCCGTCGGGTTTTTGGGAGGGTTCGACAGTTTTTGGCGCCCATATCGGATCCGGTGTGGTGGTGTGTGTGCGGTGGCCAAAATGGGACCACCGTCATATCCGCTAGGAAAAGGCTCGGCCCATCTAAAAAGTCATCAAACATTAACGTAGAATTACTCGTTTCGGTTATTATTCCCGGCAAAAATCTTTTACTTTATATGTCCCCCACCCCTGAATCCTTTTTCTCACCCCATACCCGGCCCTGTTTGTGGAGAACGGAGCAAGGTATGGTTATAGGGCCAGTTCGGATAGCCGTTACCCTTGCGGGGCTTTTCGGAAATTTTCAAAAATGATCCTCCAGCTTAGAAATGCTTTTTGATAAATGAATGGCCGTAAGGGTTCTCTTTTAAACCCTTTTTACCTTTTTCTTGTTCTCAATCACCGAAAATATGAGGGTGTTGCAGGGCGCGCTCAGAAAGGGTCCTTCGCACCACCACCAGCCGCTCCGCCCAGGATAAGCTCGATGGCTGGAGGTGTTCGGGTGTGGGGTTCAGGACGACTCATGTGATCCTTAACCATTATGCCTCCATGTGTATCTTATTTTTTGTCTATGGAACGACTCCGATGGCAGCCAATCCGCAGGGTAGAGGAGGGTCGGAGGAGGGGATAGGGCAGTAATGAGGGAGTTAGTAGGGCCGGCCGTGTGTATATTTGCGCTGATTAAAGACTTGACCATCATTTGCTAAGCAAGCAGAGCTTTTTACATTCTGGCAAATCCTTAAATAAAACAACAGCGCCATGAGTTTTCCGGGGGTTGGGTGGATATACGAACCTTTCTTTGGGGGAGGGGGTGGAGGGTGATAATAAAAACACAGCCCCTCCCACCGAAGGTCCTGTATCACATCCCTTCACCCTTCGGCCCTTTGTCCGTAGTGTGGACGGCTTTACACTCCCATTCCAATTGGAGTTTCGGGCGAAATATTCCTGTTTGTGTCGAATGGCACACATGGCGGTGATGCCCGGCTCGCCGGACTCTCCTTTTTCTTCCTCCAGCATCCACTGGATGGAGCACAATTTTATTTATATGTTGTTTTTTTTTCTCTCTGGCTGCCTGCTTTTTAAATATATGCGAAATATTCACCGAAGCGGCCAACATCAAGAGAACTGTGGCGAAACTGCACACAGGGCCGCCGTCGTCGTCGTCGTCGTCATTGATTATGGCGAGGCGATGCGGGGGTGGATTTTGAAGAATTTATACCGGGGAAAACGACAAACGACGAAGAGGACGAATATGGGAGATGGCACCGGTGTGCGGTGTGGCATGATGGCGATGTTTAATGGTTGCCGAAGCCACCCCCGCAGACCCCCACCCCACCCGAAACACCCCAGAAACCATTAATGAAGGCGCACACACCACGCCGCAGATGAGTGCCAGAGCACACTTTTATCGCCAACCCCTTTTTCTGATAACTAATTAACGATTCCGACGTGTATCTGGATCTCTGTGTGGATACAAGCCCTCTACTTTTAGTATCTTGCTAATTATTTATTTATAAATTATGCATGTAGGCGTTCTGTGCGGAATACCTTCTGCATGTTACCGGGGAGTTTTACGGTATGTATCGCCGGTAAGGCGATGATGACAGATGGGGATGAGTTCGATAATTTTTAAATGGAAAACTCCGGATGGGAATGGATTTTGTCCCGAAGAGGGGGAATCCCTCGTGTCAGTTGAACCTTTAAGTTACCACTTGACTGATTCAATTCTTTCTGACAGAATTTACTCATATGCGCTAGTCATCATTTTAATGCAGAATTTAGATACAGATATACGAGTATATAGAATAAAATTTACTTCGCCTGATACATTACAAACTTTGTGGGATTTTGACCAAAGCAAGATTTGCACAAATTTTGATTTTTAGTACCACATACTTAAACTAGTGGAATGTCTCGGTCTGTGAGCTTAAACTATACGTGCAGAACCAAAAATATTTAGCATTGCTCAAAACAAACTTTTCATTAAAATAATGAATTAATCAAACAAAATATTTATGTAGATCGAACAAAAGAGAATAATATAAAAATTCCAACGTTTTTAAATAACTTAATCTGATTATATGATAATTTGTTTTACTTTTTTCTTAAGCGTAACATTAACTGGCATTGATTGTCGCCTTATAAAGACTGTCTATCGATAAAATCCGCCTAATTATCGTAAAATATTGCTACCGTCGAACGCCGGCATCCTGTTTCCCTCCCAATAAGTAAAAATAATACCAAAAATCTAGCAAACGTCGATAATATTCATTCATTGCATGATTAAACATCCGACACCCACCCGATACGATGGGAGAACAATAATAAAAATTCCCAATGTCACAAAAGGTCAGAAAAAAAAGCGCTTAAACGATCAGAACACCAATTAGCAAGATAATAAGATATAAACCTGCCTGAAATATGCACCTAATACCTGGCTAACGACTGATGCGGGTATCGAAGCGATTCTTCGCGTGCACGGAAGTGCCCAAAGCCTCAGCCCCCGAGCAGAACCGAAGAAAATCTTTTTCGAAAAAATCAGATGAAGCCGATGAATTACCAATTTCCGTCCCGCCGATCGTATACCGGCTGCCGGGACAGAATACAATGACAGGAAAATAACTAAATCATCCGCCATTAATCCCCCCAATTTTAAATACGAAAAAGTTGATCATCGAAAATACCGAGATCACGATCGGAGCTGGGAAAAAATGAGATCAACTGATCGGCGCGTTGCGATCGTCACGCACACCTATCCAGGTAAAAAGTGATCGTGGCGGATCGAGCAACCATCGTATGGCCACCGATTTGCCGCGATTGTACCGCTGTTCCAACGGAACATGGCGGCCAGATCGGTCCATTGATGTTCCGCGTATGTGACTCAAAATATCACGCGGAGCGCGGAACAGTGATCGACGGGCACTGGTGCAGTGGTGCGATTTGCATTACGCGAAAATTCGTCCAATGACCCAGCTGAGGAGCGCTATTGCAAAAATTCCCATTGTCACTTGGATCGCGAACCCAGCGATCGAAGGACAGAATTCATCTAATTAGCTGTAACTCGCGAACTAATTCGCGTTTTGCTGCCAACTTCGAGCCGTAGATAGAAAGATACTATAGCTATTCGGAGGTTATTCGTAGCCGGGGCTATAAACAAATTAACAAACAAAGGTTCTTGGCCCTAGAGGGGCTCAGCCGAATTGCACATGTGGTGCTCCCCGGGTTTTTGTTGATTTTTCATTACTCAGCCCGAGCCGGCTTTCTGAAGTTGGTCACTTGCCCTTAAGGGTTTGCACGCAGCTCCTATTGTGAATTTTTGAGAGGAGGAAAAGACCCGGACATTGTAAGGGCTTGGCACATCCCCCCCAAGTCCCGGGTCTGCGTTCGTCCCGGACAAAAGAAGCCTTTTAATATTCAAATGGGTCCGTGATTGAATCTTGGTCCGTCCGTGGGTGTACCGCGTCGCACACCACCTGCATATGTCGTCGTGCCATGCGGTATCAAAAAGAAGGAAACGTTTATTTATCGAATGATTTTATTTTCATTTTTTCTTGAGCCGCACAATCGCCTCATTGTATTAGAAGCCATTCAATAGCCTCAATAGCTCCTGGTCTTAAGCCAGCCTGGAGATATAAAAAAACAAAATTGAATATTAAATCAGAAGGAATCGGGAGGGGGCGCAGAATCGAAGCGATAAACGTCTCCTGGTCCATTTGGTGATTTGTGATGATTGAATGAGCTGATGATTGATGACAGAGCCGCGACTCACAGGTTCGGTAAGATGCTCCGAGATGAGGATATGCGCGGCCCCGGCGAGATTCTACTGGCCAGATTATGCCAGCGGAAATTGGTTATTTTGTCGCGATGATGGCCGGCATTTATTCGAATTAATTTTGTTGTTTCGTTGATAATCGGTTTTTCTTATGCGAAATAAAGAGACATTGAAGACAATTGAACTTGTTTTATACATTCAGATTAGGGGCAGATAGTGGAGGTGGTGAACTTAAAGTTGTATTTCAATTTGTTATAATCGTTTTTTTTGTTTTTCAAAATCAATCGTACTCAATGTTTACAAAAAAATTAAGGAAATGAAATTAAATGAATGTATCAGTGTGTTTTTTATATTCAATTAACTATATGTAAAGGGCTAAGAAATAAAATTATAAAAATCTATAAATTCATGTAAAAATTATTACTGTAGAACAACCCCAGTAAAAACGTTCTAAACGTTTTATTAAATAAAAGTAGGTAACGCCAAACATTCAAAATTATTTAGAGCTGGTGGCTTTAAAAATTTAAATAAATATTAGAAAAGGAAAGGCCGAAGCGAACAAAAACTAACTAAAAAAAAATAAATAAATACATCTAACTTAAATTTCCCCAATAACGTCGATAAAGGAAGTGGAAGCAGCTGCCTAACTAACGTCTCCTCCTAGTTGGGTTCCTGGCTGGCACCCACATCCTCCTGGGTGTCAACAGGTTAATCGGCTGATTAAATCACTTTGTAACAAATCAAAACACACACTCGAGGTGAATTTAGGTTAAATGCTGCTTAGTCGAGTCAAACATTAAACAAATATACGCCGAACACACGTACGCACAGCCTTCGGAACCATCAGCCGCCCCCACTGAAGGGTTGGGGGCGTTCGGATGGGGCGCTTTTACGTATGCAGATAGACAGAGCCACAGGAGTCTTGTTGGGGGCTCATAATGGCATCATCCACACTGCACACAATCCGACTGTAGGCACTGAATCTTCTACCTACTGAGCCATCCAAGGGTGCCTCCTTTGCCTATACCAAGTGAGCCCGAGGGAGGTGCAAAAACGCACATGCGTTTCGAACGCACCCATCCTTGCACCCACCTCACACCTGGGGCATCGATGTGCAGATGGGGTGTGTTTTGTTACAGGAGGGGCTGAACTGAAACCCCCCGGTTTGACCCTGGGAAATGTGCTAAAGTGCACAAAGAGCAACAAGAACTGCGGTCAATTTAACCCTTTTGCCACGAAGCCTGCGTTTGGTCTGAATGCCAGTGGAAGTGATAACGGCGGCGAGAAGTTAGCACACCTCCGCTGACCGGCCACGAGTGACCACCACCGAACCCATCCTGGCACGGAAACGGGACCAGGAACAGGGAACACCAGCAGCAGCAGTAACAGCAGCAATGAGCTCCAGGAGGACCCGGAGTATATTCCTGCATTACCCGGGAACGGATGGGTACTTTGCCCCACATTCCGGGAGTTCTGTTCTCTGTGCAGGAGGAGCTGCTGCTGCTCCTGCTTAACCGGAGGCATTTACATGCCGTGCCTCCCGTGCAGCCAAAGTCAAAATCGTGTGCACACGTACAAATTGCTTCACGTTCACACAGCACCTTTTTTTTTTGCGCACGTAACCCGGGCAGGTGGGTGGTGCTGTGTTTGGATTCAATTAAGTGGAAAATCACTTGCAATTGTGCTAAAGCCGAACAAAAACAAAAAAAAATCTAACTTTCGGCATGATCCCAGTCACCCTTCCTGGATTGGTTTCGACAGAGCGGGTGACCTCCTCCACCTTCTTCCTCTGAACCAGCTCCAGGAGGACGTGATAAGCGCCGGAACTGCGTGCAAAGGTCACCAGCCCCAGCCACAACAATTCACCGGGACCCGGCTGATAGGATTGTTCCTGTCAGTTCCCAGCATGCATTTACAGCCGGGTCCTACACGTGGGGGGCGGTTAACTGTTGCAGGAGGCAATTACATGGACGTGACAGGTAGTCGGCGTGATCGTCCTGCCCCTGCCTGTCCGCCAGAATAAAGGGGTATATCCCGTGTAAGGGGAGTGGGGGGACTATTCGCCTGGATGGCGGTGATCGGGACATATATACACCGATAGGATGACATATCGCCCAAAATCGCATTTGACGACCATCGTCCGCTTCCGCACCACCCCCGCCGGGCTCTATCCCGGTTCAGTGGAACAAGGTCGCTGTCTCTGACATTGATACTACATCCATCCGGGGGTTCCCCATTCGCATTTTTCACATGCATTCTACGAAACGTTGCGGTGGGTCCTTAGGATCCCGAATTCCGGGACGATAGATAACCCGGCAGAGAGCGGTGGAAGGGCGCTAAATTGCAAAATTGACAAAATGTCTGTGTGTGAGCAAACAAATGGAAATTCAATCAAAGCCGGGCGCCCTTAAATTGGTTCCCGAATTCCGGATAGGGATCCCCTTCCCCCGTCAACTGTCCTCTTCTATTTTGGCCGGGCTCGCAGGGAATTGCATGCGATCCGCACCACGCCACACCCGCCAAAAATTTTGTTTCAGGTGTCAAACACGCCTGGCGGCATGTTTGCGTGCTTTGTTTCAGGTGAACTTGGTATGCTTCTTTTTTCTTCTTTTTATAATTTTTTTGGTGCTCATTTTTTGTTTTCGGTTATTCGTTTTCATGAATTTTTGTTTGCACGGCTGAATGATGTCACATTTCATCATCGTTTCAATCTCGTTTCGGGCTTTTGGCCGCATCGCTGCGATGTGTTGCACTTGGCGCACAGTGCACACAACTTCGCCAGGTTTCTTCGATTTGCGCGCACACCTGTTCGTCTTGAAGGCCACGCATAGTTCTTATTTTTTTTTGTTTCCAGCGATAGACAGACGCACAGGTACCTGGCGTCTTTCGGGAATGCCCCCATCACCTCCCACCTTCCAAATGCGAAACATCGTTTAGGTTTTTCTGTACCTGGCGCGTCGTCTATTTTTACAAAAGCTGCGATTACTCTTGAAGTTCGAAATTCGTTTGTGCTTTTCTGCGGCGAAAATTCGCATTCGTAAAATTCACCTGGTCGCTGGGTCGATTAGCGCCCGTGTCGGCGATTTCGAGCAGGTGAGAGATTTCTGAAGGTTGCTGATGCGCTGCGATGTGGTGGGATGCGGCGCTGAATTTAATCCACTCTCTGTGGCTGCCCCTGATTAAGTGCGCCGCGGTTCAAAAAATTTCGTGTTTTTTCCCCAATGCTCTTCGGTTTAATGATTTTGTCGGCTTGTCTTTTTAGTTTCTTTTATGATTTTTGGTAGTCACATTTACTTCAAACTGAAGGTTAATTGAAAGAGTTTTCAAATTTTGAGGAATAGCTAGAAATTTTGTTTTACTTAGGTATACCAAAAATGATCAATGAAACATATTTATCAAATACATTGTAGTGGACATTAAAAAGGGGAAGAAGAAGTGATTTTCATGTAAACCATTGTGCAATATTATTAAGCTACCAAAATGCTACTAAATTTTTTCGTATAACATGCGAAAAGTTTAATCTATAGGTAGTAGATTTTATACTAAAAATGGTTTCGCAAGAATATTTTATTTTAATAAAATACATCACAAAATATTCCAAAAGCATTAAAAAATTACAACAAAAGCCCATAGGTACGTCTTTTTTATAACAAAACCACTATCATGAATTAAAAACGCATGCAAATTTTATATGAATGAACCTCACCCCTCTTTGTAACGAATATCATTGAATGGGATCACAAAAATGTTAATCACTTAATATTTTCGCGTCGAGAGCAGAAGTAGGCCCAAGACCAACATTCATTATTAGGACTTGGGACCGAATCCAGGTAAGTTTCAGTTGGCACGCGGTAATGATTATTACAATGGAAAGACATCGCTGCATCGAACCTGCAATCTGCAGGTATTTTAAGACTCTTGAGATGTTGTTTTGTGCTTGTTTTTTATTTTTTTAACCATTGTTGTTGCTGGTTGTACCTGGAATGTCATTTAGAAAAGGGCACTGCACCAATCGTGTCGTATCGTGCCGTTAAGTAAAAATCTGTTTGAAGTAAAGATGAAAGATCAGAGCGGTTTATCATTATCATTCATCGTTTTAGTGGCTTTTAAATTATATTTTTTGCTATTTTAGTATAGTTTTTTAAATGCACCTGCCTGACCCAAATTATATTTAATATAAGTAGGTACCTACGTAATTCGGTAACATAACAATGGAAAACCGAATTGGTCTGCACTTTCAAATAATGTGGAAAAAAACAGAAGTTATTCAAGGTAACTTACAAATACTTACAAATAATTCAAAATATATAAATTTACGATTGGGACATGTTAGGACATAATATTTTCTAGGTAAAAAACCGACTTTAAAAACACTTAAGTTACGGTAGATTCAGTTAAAAGTGTGAAAATATCAGGAACAAAAGAAATTTCAACAATTAAGGGGTTGGAAAAATATCTTCTTTTTTTTTCTCTCTGTTCAAGTGATGCAAGGAAACCGCATCCTGCATGTTATCTTTTCGAGGATTCTCAATCAAAAGAGGCCCCAGAACGTGTCGAAGCGGGCGTTTATTATTTTATTTCCATTTCACATCACTCAGGGCTCTGTCTCTACACTTTTTCTCTTATATTTGTATATAAATATATGCAAAAAAAAGAATATTTTGCTTGCTACTTCTGACTGGGAACTGTATTTTTTCTATTTTTCTCGGAAAAGTTTTTTTCCTCTTCATTTTGTTGTGGGTGGATGCTACCTATATGAAGAAATGACGAGAGACTCTTCCATGGATGGGTATAGCCATGAGATACAAGATGAATAGACGGGCGCCAGAACATGAGGCTCTCTGTTTCTAGTGGTGACGAGAAGAAGCATGAGTGGGACACTTTGGGGATCTCCTTCATTCGGTTCTTGGGACACTCACCCGCAGATGAGGTATACCTACTTCTTCGTTTGGTCCCTAAAGCCCTACCGTCTATAGTTTTATACTTATTTTTTTCTGATGTGCTCCTTAAAAGGACCTAGCCCAGCAACTCACACTTCTTTTGGATTATTGCAAGTTATATTTATGTGAAATTGAACACAAAGGCGACTAGATCACACATGATGAAGGGTGGTGCAGGGATGCAGCATCCGCAGCATAGATACTATGCGACATAAAATAATGGAAGGAATTTAGGAGGCATGAGAAGTCATCGTTCAGTTTTTTTTTTGTATTTTTCTGCACAAAAAACCGAACAAGGAAACCAAACACTCCAGTCGAATTGGAGACTTTTTTCCCAGATAGCTTCTGGCATCTCTAGGTACTGAGGGTATGAGATTCGGGTAGGTGGCTACGAAGGGTTTTGAGCTTTTTGAAAAAAAAGGAAAATTTTTTCCTCAAGATGAGGCGATAGGTATAACTGTGGCGATGTCGTTGATAATAATGACGATGGCGACGATGACACAACAACAGGGGGTATGGGAAGAGGTGGTTGGAGGCGATGACTTTTGTTGTTTTAAAATTCAATAGCAATTAAATCTGACAACCGACGACTACAGTGACTGCGGCAGCAGTCGCTGCTGCCATCAGCGTCAGGAGCATCAACCGTGTGTGGTATGATGGTTATTACTGCTGCTGCTGTGTGCCATGACGTGCTCTAGGGAAGATGTCGAGGGCTAAGAGAGTTATATGCCTTCCGGTGGGTAGGACAATGGATGGAAAATCTTGATGGCGGCACAGCAGTCCCCACTCACCCGACTCCACCCGCCAACCGCCATACCACCGCTAGCGGGGGAGTATGTGGAAAGAACATGTGAAGCAGCTAGATGTCACCACACCGCTAGCTCTAATCACTTCCGTTTTTGTTCCTGGGATGCCTTCTTTTCAGGGGGCAATTACGAGAGAGGGTCGTGCAACGGCTTGAAGGAGTTGCTTTTCCTCTTTTTCATTGTTTTATGAAGTTTCACATCTTCGGGGGCTATATAAGTATTGATTTTTTTGTTTTTTTTTGGTATGTTATATTATATACTAAAGGAATAAGGAGATATATATTACTTAAAAGTTGCGAAATTTTAACTTTAATAAAATAAGTAGGTATAATTCTGATAATATACATTTTAAGATTCAATAAATTTTACGATAATCAGCACTAACAAATACTTAATATACTTACACCTAAAAAGTCTTATATATATTATATCTTTATATAGATGCGCTATACCTATTACTTTAAACTTGGTTGCAGTTCCATTGGCCATCTTCCATATAACTGTACATAGGTATCTACAATCTTGTTAATAAATTTCGAACATAAATTTACAAATTCCCTGTTATGTTTTCCATCTGCTGTTTTCGCATCCCTCCCCTTATTTTTGCACCAGCAAGGTTATGCGCTTAAAAGGACATCCCTTTCCGAAAAACAGAACTCGAAAGATGGTTGCAAGCTTAAAGGCAATAACTTGCACCAAGAAATTGGGAAAGTGCAGTACAAGTGCTCCGGGGCCGCGAACATATCTCACCCCGAATCCCAAACCTCCCTAGGGCTGTGTCGCAAAACCCTTCCAACTACATTTTGGGGCACACAATTAAAAATTTCTTGAAAATTATCACCTCGCCCTCCAGTTGCATCCCAGAGCACGGGAGGGATGATGGTTCAGAAAAGGGTGGGCGAAGGGATGTACGAGGCAATTGAACAATTTCATATTTCTCAAGAATTCCTTTGTTGCTCCTATACTTCTTCTTGGAAGGCCCCTTTTAGCCTCCAATTCCCCTCCCCCGCGGTACGCCCGTTCACTCTACTCAAGTAGGTCATCTCGACAATTTCAGTAAATTTTCGCACGCGAGCAAAGAGGAGCCCGGCGCCTTCTTCCATCATGAGGATGGATAGATACCTCAAAACGCCCACCGAAGGGTATCACCTGAGAAATATGCTCTGCGCCCGCCCCCTCCGAACCGTTCTCATCTTTTCTTTATTATTATTAAGAAATTTATTTCCTCCCGCCTTGAGGTAATTTTGCAGTGGGAAATGGCTTTAGGGGCGGGGGCGTACTGGGGGTTGAGAGAAAAATCGGCAGAAAAATTAAATAGACGTCCTGTATGCCCTGCGCCCCTGCAGGCACAATCGCGCCTTCACCTCTTCTTCTTCTTGGCCGCGATCTTTACTGCGACTGCTACTCCCGTTGGTACTGCCTTAATACCGCTCCTCACTCCCGCGCTCCCTGAATTGGGTGATGAAGGTATGAAAGATTCGAGCGCAATTGGCAATTTTTTTTTCTTCCGCCCCCTTTTCTTTTTAACTTGGAAAAACCGTTGCCAGGCTTCTGGCACCTATGCGGCGAAAAATAAGAAGACGCAAGAAGGGGAATGGGAAGAAACCTGGATGTGCATCGATTCCAGGAAGCGCTAAGAAACGAGCAAGGAAGCGCCAGGTAATTCCCAGCGGTATCTCGGCTGGTTGCGGGGGATGATGCGAAAATGACTTACGGCTCAATACCTGCATGCAAGGGGGCGGGTGTAATAACAATAAATTTTGATCAATTTGGAATATTCATATTTCTCACAATTCTCCCCCGCAGCAGCCAACCCTCACCCCTGTGGTGGTGCGGTATTGCTGCTGAATTTTGTTCGGTGCACATCTCCCACCACTCTCCCCCGCAAACACCCCCTCGGTGCGAAAGAAACGCCGACAGGGTCGGGCCATCGTCTTAAGACGTGCGAGACAACAATTGCAGTGGTTTTGTATCTTGAGGGCGGGGGGGTGTGATGGAGCGCGCGCAATTCCCACGAGATGATATCACCGTGCGGGGGTGGCACCAAATATTTGTGTTTTTTTTTTCTTCTCCGAAATTTTATTAGAATTTGTTTTAGGCATCGAAATGAGGACACAAGCGAAGACGTTCGTTTTACCTGAGCGCCGCGACGCCACGTTACGTCGATGCTACCTTACGGCCCTGCGTTATCGGCTCCAGATCATCCCGCCTCCCGTACGGGCGGCGTGTGTTTTCGCCGTTTTTCCGGAAAATTTTGCGCGGGTGGGGTCGTCTTGAGCGCAAATTATGACGTGAGAATATTGAAACAGGTTGTAAGCGCTGTAAACGTAAGAAATTGATACTTGTGCAATATTTAATGTACCTTTACGTTGGAGCGTACGATGTTATATGCCATTTTTATCCGCCGAAACAGCACAAAATACGGGCCCTGTTTCGCGTTCGGCATCTCAACAAGGAATTTACTTTCCTTCGGCCTTGCAATAGAAGGGGGGGCCGGGTATAAATTTTTAGAGGGTTTCAGGATTTGTGTGATTTCGGTGGAATTTTATATTAAAATTGGAAATTTCGGTGGAACTGAGGGGCGGCCTGATGGCATATTGTATTCGTTCGGAATGGTATTAAATTGTTGGCGCAAGGACAAACTCCGAATTGCTCTGCAGAGCTATTTAGTCAGTCTTGATGGAGGAATTAAGGGCGTATATTGCTGCAGGATTGAATTAGAAATGTTTAGGTACTCAGGTGTGGAGGAGATGGAGGTTCGATTGATGGTGTTACGGAAGTTTGTATATAATTTTGAATGTATTTTATAGGCCAGCTTAGATTTATTTTCACAAAAAATTGTCTTTAAACTATTTCCCTTCATATCGATTAGAGAAATATAGGTATAAACTAAAATGTCGACCCGGGTAACTTTTTTCTTATGGTAAATTACTTAAATACCTTGAATCACTCTGTATCCAGAATAAGAAAATTGAACAATGAACTTTAGGGCTTCGTGCATAGGCACTATTGTAAAAATTAATCCAAGTAAAGAAAACGAATTTTCTGCCAATTTCCTTAAATAAGTGGTGAAAAAAAACTACATAAAATTATCTTTTGGTGACTCCTTCCAAATTTTGAAAGGTGGATCATTAATTTTGGAGAGCTTATGACCTTTTAAAGAAATTACGCTTAATGACAAAATATCTTTTAATTTCGTCAGATCGTTGACCGTATGCCAACATTAAATTTATAAAATCTCGCAAATATGCCACAACTACAAGGTGGGTTGAGTGGCATATCTCACAGTGCAATCAATTTCGTCACAAAGCCCAATTAAAAGGTATAAAAAACACAAAAAAAAATAAAAACCGAGAAAAAAATCAGAAAATCACAATAAGCCACTCTCCCCGAACGGCATCTAGAACGGAGCCTGGGCCTGGGCAGAAATTAAAACAAAAGCGCTCATGACAGGTAAATGCAAATCACTCGCGATATCACCGCCGCCGCGCCGTGGCACAAACGCCCAGATGTCGTTTGCCGCTCGGCGCGCAGTCGTCGCAAGCGAGGCGCATTCAATTGAGACCTTAACCGGCCTACGCGTCTGATTGAATTTCAATTTCTGTCAGGAAAAGCAATTTTCAGCGTCCTCCCCCCTCTCACCTGGCGCGGATTAATCAATGCCATCCGAGGACAACGGCGGCGGGAACGGCAGGAAATCGGAGCTCCTTTCACGGATTTAATTTTCGGGTCTTTGGCAACGTTCCTTTGCTTTGTGCCTGGTTCGGGGTTGCCCTCGTTCCCTTCCTCCAGATTCGATTGATGGAAAATTTGCATATGTGCGCGGGCGGCCCAGGAACAATTCGAAGCGGATGAGGAGATCAGGTAAAGCCGGGGCAAACAAATGGATGAATGGGAAAAAATTGGGATCTCTTCTCGCGAGTGCGCACACCTTGAAATTGAATATGTGAATCCGATGGGATTTCGGTCGTCGCGATCACCCCCAGACTCCGGCGAGACCTTCCCAAGAGACGCGCAGACGCTGAGGTGATGGCCAAGCGGTGATCGGATCGGTGAAATTAATAAAAAACCGTTAAACGGATTTTGATTGTTGTTTCCCGCGCACTGGGGGTACCAGTTCCGTTTCGATCCACAACGCGATCACTTGCGCTGTTATTGTTGTCTCCGCTTTTTGCATTCAATTGCGATTGTTCCCCCTCGTCCCCCACATTCCGCATAATTGTTACCATCTTTTATATTTTTTTTTTTACTTTTCTTAAAACCTTCTTGCACCCAGTAGGAAGGAGCACTTTGCGTTTTGATGATAATTTAGACCACAACGACTGGCTTGACGGTGATGGTGATGATGATCATCACCGTCTTCATCCCCCGCTTCGTCGCGATCGTCGTCATCGTCTCCTTCTTCTTCGTTAAGAAGGCTAAGGCTGTGGCACTTGTGAGCGAAAAGGGCTCGAAAAAAGGCGCTTTCAATGGGCCATAAATTTTATAATTGCGCGCCCCCTTCCGATTTTCTGGGGCATTGTGCTCTCTTTTGTGGCGAATGACGTTTATGACGGTGATGATGATGACGGTGGTGAATGTGATTACAGGCGAACTGGCTTTTTTTAGTGCCCGATCGCAACAGCTCCAGACTGCGTGGGATGGGCATCTTTGGACCTATGTTACTAAACGTATGAGGGAAGAGGTGCTAATGGTGCTCAAAGAAATCACTTGCTGAAATAATCGTTAAATACCTCACAAGTATATTTTTATTGTTTTCAGTGAGTTTTGTTTTAACAGGTAGCTGCTGTAAACTTAATTTACAAGCATTTAAGGGAACTGGAAAATTTAAATACATCTATAATCTAAAGTTTAACAAAAAAAGGTTTGACATAAAACGTTCCTCTATTTTATTAAATTCAGCCATAACTACTTCCGGACTACAGATGAAATGAGAATCATTAATAGTTTCTGATTAATAATAATAGCGATTTATTTCAACAAGTAAGGTACCTATATTTATGTATATACCTACAATAAGACAGATCATACAAATTAACCATTCTTAAGGTATAGAAAGATTATAAATAGTGTTAAAATATAGAGAATAGGTTCAAGTAGCAACAGAAGAAAAAGAAGAAAGGTAAAAAAAATTAAAAAATTTGAAAAATTAGAATTAGTGCATGTGCGATCGGACGAAGATTTGGGGCAAATAAGTTAAGCTAAATGCTCATGAAGCAGCCGTTTAAAAGAAGCTTTCAATATTTCACGCTGTGTGCATCATGCTAAAAAAACTACTTTAATTTTCCTTCTTGTTTCTTCTGATTTTTGATAGATGCTTACGACGATGCACTGAATTTACCTTGAAGGTTTTTTTTCTAAATTTGAGTGAAATGTATTTTAAAAAATCACTTTTTTTACGTAAATTTATTAGCTGCTCAAATTTTGAGTCGAAATTCCTGCTGTCTCCACCCCGCTATTCAGAGTTGAAATTTATTAAAGAAAATAATTTAATACCTTTACCTTCGTTGCTTATTTCTATAAGTTAGATATATGTATATTTTATCTGTCCGTTTACATTGAATTGATTTCATGGTGCTGTACAAAGCAATTTATAAATTTTACGTTCTATCAACCGTTTTATGAAAATGAGAAACAATTAGGTACACTACATTCCGAAATGTGATATTAATATAATTGAATTAAGATCAGTTTTTATTTTTATTATATTTCTGTAGCATAAGTATCTAATTTTAGAAGACCAATGCTATTAAATAAAAAAATTTACAATCCCTCAGCAGTCTTTCAAAATCGAACCGCACATCGAACTTGTATGAAAGCAGTAAACACGCGAATAGAACAGGAAAAGCGAGCACACCAAAGAGAAAATTCTCTCGATAAAATTCCAACCCTCAGTCGGCAGCAACTAGCCAAAATCAAGCAGCAGCCGCAGCCAGCAGCTTCCTTATGAAGCGCAGCGCAGCACCGCACCACGAGCTGCGACGAACCACACCAAAAACCATATTCAAATCGAAGAGAACTTCGGCTGCAAAAGAGCAACCACCACCCGAACGAATTCGAATTGCGCTTTACGAAAAGAGAAAAATTGACAATTCAAACAAAAATCCACAGAGAAGCGTGTTGTAACTAAGCAACAGCTTTTGCCATCGCACCGAAACGTATTCGAACGCGCGTTTAATTTGGAGATGGTTAAAAGCAGCAATTTTTCACATGTCCCCGAAGGAATCTTGGCGAGAAAAGCAGTTTTTTTTCCGCGGCCTAATTCCCGCGAAACAGTATAATAAATTTGTTTTGATCTACTCACAATTTTATCAGCTGTTTGCATCGTGCCGGATTGAAACGGATGTTGTCTTACCTGAAAGGAAAAATAACGAACCGTTAAAAATTTGAATTTTACGTTGAAGTCTTAGAATAAAAAGGGTTATGTAAAAATAGTGAATAAGATAAATTTGAATTACTTTCTATTGTATTTGTGTATCCGCGTGATGGAAAAATACTTTATGATAGCGAGCAGATTCAGGTTCTGCTCGGAACCAAACGAAGACGCTACTAATCGACTGAGCCAATTAATCAGACGAAATCAGGTAGCGCTGGGGCAACTCACTTAGCTGTCGACAGAGCAGATAAGTCTAGATAAGACGCGCAATCAGCTCATCCCGTCCAGGGATTTTTTTATCTCAACAAATTGATAAGAATCCGCCGTGTGACTGCAGGCATCACATTGGCAAATATTGCGCGAGGGTGCCCAGGTGGGTGGCAGTGTGATGGTTTCTACCACAAACTCGTCACCTTCACCACCCATATTTTTTACCACACTACCCCACCCTGCTGCGAGGGAGGAGGTCAAACAAATTTGTCACTCTCTCGTTACCAAACGCCTTTTAGCAGCATTTCGCGCTTTTTTTTTATTATTCAACATTTTTCTTCTTTTTTTGTCGATGTCAACGTCGTTCTTCTTCTCGTTTTGCGCGGTACTGTGTCGCTTTCTGCTCTTGGTGGATACAAATTGTCCAATATCGGCGCAGAGAGGCGTTGCCGATAATTTTCCCCCGTACATAATTCGATTCTTTCTCCTTTCGATAATTTTTCTGCTCTGCTGGGGCGCTGGTGCAGGGCATGGTCGCGTCGACGGGCACACATCCAGGCAGCAGCAGCCCTAGAAAAGCCAGGATCCTGGGACTTCAGGGTCCTTGGCTGGCTAGCAGCACAGCAGCAGCAACAGCGACGATGGCAGTAGCAACAGCAGCGCCACCAACAGCATCCAGCTGAAGCTGAAGAAGCATGAACGTAGGGACGGGCGAGCGACAATAGAAAGTAACGGGAAAAAAGGGAAGAAACCGTCCTCAAAAGGCGGGAAGAAGGAGGGAAGGACGAAAAGAAAACTGCACATAAAGCAGCAGCACTGGCAGCAGGAGCAGCAGCAACCAGCGGCGGCACGAGATCGATACATAGAGAGGTGTACGTGGCACACAATGGGAAAAAATGGTTCGCCCAATAACAGTAAAAGCGCTGCACACAATCAAGTGAAAATATAGGAAACCCATCGATGTATAGATGACGTTGATTGGAAAAAGGCGAACCCCGGCCACCGCCGCTATGTACGGGGATGTTCGGTGCTGGTGGTGCTGCTGCTGCTGCTGCTGCTGTAGCCGTAGCTTTAGCCAGCCGCCGTCGCAGCCAGTGCTGCTGCCGCTTATGTGGACATGTACTTTTTGTAGGGTCAGGGCAAAGTGCTTATCGCCGTCGCCACCACCGCCACCGTCGCCGCCACCATCGCCATCGTCGTCGTCGTTGTCGTCGTCATATCGTTTGTTCGTTCACAATTTGGGGGAGGGGAAGAAATAATGTATAGACTGCTCCGCCCAATCAAACTCGGGGGGGACGACAATAATACGACTCTTCTGGCGCTGCTGGGGCCGGAGCCCCCTTCCGATGATGATGATGATGCGATGCCGATTCGAACGAAACATATCACACCTATACACGAGCGGCGAATCTACATTTATCAAAGTAATAATATATCCCCCCGAAAACGAAGACTTTCTTGTTGTGCTCCGACATTAGCTTCCGATAGAAGGCGTCCGGGTGGAGGGGGGCGCCGGGGAGCGGCCAAAGGAGGCCCCAAGCAGTAGCGCCCCCGAACGGGGCCCGACACCGAGGAGAGCAGAACAAAACGGAGCAAATACGGGCGAAAATATATTGGAAACACATATATGCGCGCCTCAGTGGATACCACACTTTTCCAATGTATTGTGTGTTCGATTGTGAGACAGAAAATATTCAATTCATCTCCCCACCTACTCGGTATCCAATCACGTAAAATCTATCTATAAAAGCTTCCATCGTTTGAAAAAGAAGAAGACGACGACAGATTCCGTGCACCACCACCACAAAGCTATCAAGTGAACTACCACACGCCGGCTTAAAGCTACACACGGCTCATGGTTATGGGCGAAGAGAGAAATATACACAAAAATACGAAAAACATAAAAAAATACAATAAAAATCGACGGCGGAGAGAAGAAACTTGATAAACTTTTAAAAAATAAAAAAATAAAATAAATCGACAACTAAAAACGTCTCAGAAAAGTACGAGGTATACTCACAAAAACGCACACTTAGCCCTGAGCCACAAGAGGTGTGTTTCCCTGTAGAGATGAGACAAAGTCTGGCAGAGCTGGCAATGAAGATGGAATGTTTTTTTCTTCGATTTTGTCCATCGCTCGCTTTTATTATAGAGAAACCATTGAACTTCTGCAGCGGGAGTTTTTAAGAGTAGAATTTATAAAAGCAACAAACACAGAGCCGCGATTCACACAACAAAATTCGAAAGAGAACGGAACCAAAGACCGAAGAGAGACGCTTTGGCAATTTGTCAAGATTTAATGCTCAAATGAAGCTTTTGTGCGGTTAATTGTTAACAAGTTCGCCTTCATTTGAGCGATGGACGGCTGCCGAATGGCAGAAAGTATTTTAATAAAGAGTTCTCTGTTCGCTATGCAAGCGTTTAAAAAAACGAAAAATTAGCCGATATCCATAATTTGACAGGAGTTTTTAATATGGCTTTCCTTCAGGGAGGGGAGATTTGACATTTTGGATAGAACAACGATTTTATTGGAGGAACAGAGGTGAAGAATTGTTAAAAAAAAATTTCACCTCATACATGGGACTAGAACCAATCATTTCTCTCCCATGCCCTTGAGTGTGCTTGTGGGTGGCATCCCGTGACACTTCGGAGCATTGCGCATCCTTCGAAGGCCGAGAAGGTGTGAAATTTTGTTATTGGCAGGTCACACGTTAATGAACCGCACGAAATGCCCACGGCCACATCCACCACCACGACGTCGTTTGCCGTCCTCTGGATGGCTCAAGTTCGGGCTGCATGTAGCCGACGTCGAGCCGTTGTTGTGAGTCGAACAGCAGCAGCGGCGGCGGCAGCAGCAACAAGCTCGTGATTGTGCGCTCCCCAGATGGTGCTGCCACCTTGCGAGCAGCAGGGCGCCTTGTTTTGTGTGTTTCATTCAGCGTTCATTCCCACCGGGTGCATTACACCGTGCGCCGCTCCACAAGAAACAACACCGGACCCAGACCCAGACCCGGACCCGCACAGCCTCCATCTTCAAGTCGGAAAGAATTCGATTTTCGACTTGAGGAGCCGATGTTGGAGCCCACCACCCCCTCGGGGGGCTCCGTTCGGTTTCTCTGTATGCTTCTCGTTCTTATCACCACTTCGACGATGGATGGGATTCAGAAGGATGCGCGCATCCTCCATCCAGTGCTTCACGTTTTTGTTGTATATTTTTTTTATTTTTCATTTTATTTTTCGCCATTTTCTGTATTTTCTTTAATTTTATTTCGCTTTCGTCGTTTTATTTTTTGTATTTTAAGCTCCCTCGAACGGGCGGTAGGTGGCAAGGGCAGGTGGAAGGCGGTGGCTAAAGGAACCAGGAAATGACAGCACTGAAGGCAGGTGGGTGGGGAGGTGTGCGAGGGGCGGGTGGTACTAATAACTAACAAACTTAAGCACTTCTCAAGTTTATAACCGCTTTTGACAGAATTTTTAATTGCTGGTGAGATGAGTGCACCACGAGGAGAGGAGGCGCGGCCTGCAGACGGGAGAGGCGCGAGGAATGGAGGGATTTCGTTATTGTCAAATTATCAAGCAATTTGTCGAGCAAAGGCAGAGAAAGCACTTAAAAGGCTAGAGACGTTTTACCGTTTCGCAGCTAAAATTCACAATGTAATTGTTGCGGGGGCCCTTTTTCAAGAGGAAAGACCCCACAGTTTTGGATGATGGGTAGGTGATTTTTATGCTGCCGATATTTTTAGAAAATTTGACCTGTAAAGGCTGTTATTAAAGCAAGAAAGAAGGTAGAGAAAAATGTGTCATTAAGGATTTTTGAGCACTAACAACTATATAAAACGCTAATGATATTTAGTTTACTTACACCACCTACCCTTACGAGTATATAGGAATTTAAGCAATTTAATGCAATAGTTAATTAATAAACTTTAATAATATTTTTCTTTCAAACCGATTCTAACTAAATATACATGTTTATTAATAATAATAACAATAATAATTTATACTATCAATCAAAGTTGAACAACTTTTACAGACTCATAATGAAGAGGTAGGTATAGGGTAACACGTACAAATAATGGTCAAACTACCAGAAAGAAATTTTCCATTTGAGACAGTATAAAACAATAACATACCATCAAACTTCCAAAGGATGAAGGATTTTTAAGTAGGGATTTCAATGTTTAAAGCAATAGTCGAAACGTACACTTAGTGAAATGCTTTGAATCTTCTCTATCCCAACGTTTGAGACAATTAATTATTAAGTATATTATTGCATTACGCTGGGAAAGTATTAGAATTATAATTATAATAGATAGGTAGAATAAAAAATTAATACAGTGATTAATCTTTACTTAATCTTCTTATTTTAAATCTAAAACAATATTGGAACTACAGACAATTAACTGAATCCTGCCTTTGTTTCCATGATTTAATAAATTTTGCATTAAATTTTGAAAATCCCTCCTAAAAGAACTATTGTAGCAATCAAGCTCCTACAAATTGCACGAAAAAGGACAGTCCAGTCGACTAGTTCCCGTGGGTACATATATCCTTCCAGTTTCTTACCTAATGTTCACATAACGATTCTGCTTCGGTCGCACCATCTCAATACTTTATTCCAATTTGGGGCGTGGGATCGAAGATTTCAAATGAAACATGACGTCGCCCCAGAAAAGCCATATAGAGAGCACCAGGCAGGAATATAAAAAAAAATAATAATATAACGAGCCCTCAAGAAGGGCAGTCAATACATAGACCACCCCCTCGGTGGGGATAGAGTAGAAAAAAAAGGAAGAAATATTGGAAAAATTGAAAATGAGCCTCCACCACTGGCGAAGGAACCAATCGCAGATATCGCAAGCGCTCTCCTCTTCCAGATATATCACTCAAAGCGCTAGTTCAATACACCATCGAAATGAAATACACGTGAGCGCGCCGCAGCCACCCCCACAAATTCGTACCCTATGTATAAAAGCCCTCTCGGATAGGCGAAGGGAGCGATACCAAACGCACAAGGTATAAGAAGGCAGAGCCCCCCTGTCCCTTCGCTTGAACCTTTCATCCTTCAAGGAAAAAAATTGGAAAAAATCCACCCGACGACGATGAGAAAAAATCAAAGGCGAATCAGAAAAAGGGAAGAAAATCCATTTCCTTTATACATTTCCACTTGAGATACAAGACGGGAAAAAAAAAGGAAAAAAAAAAATAATATACGACAAGGCGCAATAAAAGCGCGAAAGAAATGAGAAGGAAAACCGATAGACGACTACGACGACAGCGACGGATTTTGGTTTGGGGGAGGGCGCCCGATAGACCTCCACCTGGAGCTGCGGAGCGCCCGAGCCCCAGCCGCCGCCACCGCCGATACGAATCTCATGGGGCTCATGGGGCGCACGGCACGGCAGCGACAGCCGGCTGGACGCATACAAGCGCCTCCGAAGACGGCTATCAATTCCCATTAAGTGGGCTGAAGGGGCGCCCGTCGGTGGGTGGCAGAAGACGAGAAAAAGATTGAGAAAAACTCGAAAAAGCTCCAATGAGCGCCTGAAAACGCCGATATCAGAAAAACATAGGAAAAACATGAAAATCACGACTCGAGGGTGGAGCCAATATCGTCCCGTGTCTCTCCTCTTATCAGAAGAGCTTTTCCTGTGCAGTGCGGCTCGGGCTGGGGAGGGGGGCCCTGGAGCTGGGGCTGAACCTGAACTCCCAGAACTGTATCCCAGTCGCTCTCCCCTTGGCCCTTTCTACATCGATAAATTTCCTATTTTCACTGGAAAATGTGAAAATGGTGTTCGCTAACGTCGTAGAACCTCTCTATTGCTTCTTTGGCTGCAGCTGCCATTGTTGCTAGAGGTGCCCCACAAAGTTGCCGACCACTCGGGTCACATACCCTCAAATGCCCGGGCCCCATCCGTCCATCGAAATTCTCCAACCACCATGTCGACCTGGACCCGACTGAGTGCCCTGGCCCAATCTGTCCCTTCCTTCCTCCCTTTCCACGTTTTTGTTTTTTTTTTCTTTATCGAAAAAATTTTCTTTTTGCAACATTTTTCTTTCCCGGACTCCCGGAATATACCCCCTCCCCACTTTCTCCCGGTTTCCCAGTCCCGGGCCCCTCAGGGCAGTAGCGGCGACCCATCGAAATCTATGTGCGCGCCCTCTTTTATCGGTGCGGTGCACAAAGCTCAAGTTGGATTCGTCCGTCGTTCGTTCGTTCGTTCGGACACGGGAATAATCGAGCAAACCTTAATGCCCATCTGGAGAGGTACCTCTCTTCCAGGATCCCTTCTGTCCGAAGTAGTGGAATAAAAAAAATATATAAATTTTTTTTTAGAGTAAATGGGTATAAGGCGTTTCGGAAAAAAAATCGGGAATATAAAAAAAAAAACATAACCGAAAGAAAAATCGCAAGAGTCCGCCGATGTCCCAAAGAAGGGAAAATCACGAGAAGAAGAAAATTCTTTATGTGCCCCGTCGTCGACGGGAAGAGAGCGCGCTTATATTTTTCCTTTTATTTTTTTTTCCTTCCCATCATATTTTTTTTCTTCTGGACCAGATCCCAGGACCCGGTACTCCCGGAGTGCACTGGTGTTGGTATGATGCTCGATGATAGGTGTACGGGGCTAGGGCTCCGCCAGAGCTCCAGGAAAACGGGAAAACGAGTAAAGGAGCAACGAAGTGGGCATCCACCAGATACTTCGAGTATTGGATACCACTAGACGGGTTCCCCTGAATGGGGGTATATGCCATTAGGATTAACCACTTGCCGTGTACCCCTTCAAGGACTTTCGGGTCCGGGCTCCTCGTCGTATCTCCTGTTTTTTTTTTTTATATCCTCCTCATCCCCATGTACCCGCCGGCGTATATAGGAGATGTTCTTCTTCGCCGTTTTATTTTATATTTTTTTTTATCCCACAACCGCACTAAGTACCACTACTAAGGACGGTCTGGATAGCCAAGAGGGTGGTGGAGGAAAGGGTGAAAAATGGGAAGAAAACTGGGAAAAATAGTTTCAGGCGATATAAGGACGATATAGGGGGTGGGGGTGCCTGGGATAATTCTCCAGTGAAGGGTTAACTCTAATCCGATTCGTGTGTGAAATGAACACTCGAGACATACACACATCTATAATATTGCTATATGCATGTGGGGGGCGGAGTGGAAAAACAGAAAACTTCTTGAGGAATTTTCTTCTTCAATTCTGTGAAATCAGGCCAATTCCTGGGTACTGCTCTCTTAACAAAAATAAACTGATCGATCACAGCCAATTTCACTCAAAATCGATCAATCACTCGGGTGAGATCCGAGAAATTCATCGATTTTCGGGGCAGGCGATTAATGAAAATCGACATGCACTCTGTGAGTCGTCTGCCACTATACACCGCAATTCGAATTACTTTCAGCAGAAACAAAAAACAAAAAAAAATTTACAACGAAGGCAAACTACGTCGAGCTAAACAAGACATTTTTTTTTCATCATCACCCGCATTTTGGCGGGGGATCAATTAGGCAATTAAAAAAGATCAGGGGCAATTAATTGGGAATCGATGGAAAAGGCGACGCGGTAAGTGTTTTTTGTCAAGTTTGTCGTTTCTTTTTGTTACGATAATGCTGACGAAACGGTATCGAATGAGCTGGGGTTTTTTTCTGTTAATGACGATGATATGCTGATTGAGGTCTCATGGGCCTTGGAAACTGGGCGATATTTTTAAAAGCGAAATTTTAACGGAGTAAAAACGACTGTTCTGTTTCTAAAAAAAATGTGTGTATATAGAACTACTTTGTTCCTCAACTGTTTATAAAAAGCTTTAATAAACGAGTGAAAGTTTAAAATATCCTACTAGAAGAATCTAAGCCATACATAATATCTAAAGTCAATATTTGTGGGTCGATTATGTAAGGACATAAAAAGAAATTAAGTAATATTGCACTCAGAAAAATTTCTATAATGACTATTTCCTAAAAACTAGTGAAGAACTGACTAGAATTATAAATATCGATATGTTTTCTAGTTAAATTAGAATTTGTAAATAAAAAGCCTTATTTACATTATTATAAACAGTTTAACACAAAATTTGATAATTGCGTCAATCTGTCTACATCAAAGCCTAACGATTTTAACGTTTATAAAAAAAATTAATTAATTTTATTTTTATTTGCAGTTTATGGTATAGGTTATAACTCTATAACGTATCTGCGGACATACATAAAAAGTAAATTTAAATCTTTTGAGTGGGCTCACGCTCCCACTATCTAAACGGATATTAAATTTTTATAGCAACCAATGTCCTAAAGCGAAAAAAAGTCGAAAATTGTTTAATTACCTCTTAAATATTCATTCAGGCAATAAATTTTGAAGTTTGTCTGTAAAAACGTGTCATTAAAATCACCCATCTACGCCAAAGCTCAGTAAATAAACGAATTTATTTAAATTTCATTGAAATGCATGCAAATTATTCAACCTCTATAGTTTGCATCTTCACCGGACCCGATGGTGCCAGAGACCTCGATTTATTTCTTGCATCGGGCGCATCATCTCCTTAGGCGATATCATCCGCGATCACCGATCGCCAATGCATGCCACCGCAAGATCTAAACAGACCAACAAATTTCTACACCAGTAAACATTTCGAATTCCCGACTAATTAATTTATTGTTAGGCATCCATTATGCGACCTATTCTAGGCCCAATGCAGTGGCCATTCTGACGAGACACCGCACAGATCATTAACTCTAAGAAATTGGACACGTTCACAGTACATTTGACTTGACTAACAGAACGTGTAACATGATCGAATTAAAAAAGATCAACAAAACATCTTAAGTAATGGCCAATTCTTACAGCAGTCATAAATCTTCAGCTACATTTTTCGACTTCTGATCGTAGCAAAAATTACTAAATGGTACAATTTTCAAATTTTCACTTTTACCCTGTGAGGTTCGCCACATCAAAAATTTGTTTGATTTTATTTTGTTTCTCCTGTTTCATTGCGGTACTAGGGCATAAGACTTGGTCGCATGCAGGGACACAATCGAGTGCCAATTTATTGTTTTATAAATAGTTTACCACCGGCCGCATTGAGCATCTTCCTGACTCTTAGATGACTGACATTGTTGCTGCAGTCGTAAGATATGTTGTTGTTGATACTACGCGGATGCTGTGACACTGTCGCGATCAGTTAGTTTATTTAGGATAATTAAAACTGCATAGTTTGAGACATATGATCAAGATATGTACAACAAATACAGAGCATGCCATATTTCATCATTTCTAGATCAACTGATATGAAAGGAAATAAAATATATATAGATGTAGGTATAATGTGCTTTGATAAATCAGCAAAAAGATCGATTGTCTGTTGATAATAAAATCACGATTATGATCTTATATATCAAAGCTATTTGATGTTTTTTTAAGCTCATGGTGCTCAAAAAACAAAGCTGAGTAATCAAAACATTGTTTAAGTATGAAAAGATCAGTTACAAATAGTTTCGTTTTTCAGAAAATTGCATTTCCGGAAGAAATATTTTCCTATTAGGCAGGTATACTTAAATTTCTTTTTATTTAATTTTTGTATAAAACCATCGTCTTACTGTCTATTCCTCGGTTTCTTACTCAGCATCAGAGCACAACGTCTCAAGATCGCCGGCGTGATCATTTTTCGAATATTGTCGCCAAGCTAGCTCCTCTCTAGACTCTAGAGACCAGTGACTTTTCGGGTTTTTTGCTTTGATTTATTGCTCGCCTTAATCATCCTCGAATGAAGCTATTGCTGGGTTGCTCGCGTGTACCACTTTCCGCTCGCTCCGAGTCCCTAAAAGATATGGAATACCTCTCAAGGCGAGGTGCAAAGTGAGCCCGAGATGTGACCAACTCGCGATCCGCGATCTCAAGTCGAAGAAATATTGTAAGTATGAGGGAAAAACCGGCAGGCGAACACGGCATGCGTAGGTGGTGGCCGCGTCTCAGCCGCGTCGGAAGAGATTTTTTCATATTAATCAAAATGTTAACTATAACCACCGGTGCCGCCGTGCTACCACCGCCAACACCTCAGCCGCCACCGCGGAGAATGCGCCTATATTTTTTTTATTATTTTTCTTGAAAGTGGATGCAATAAACAATTTTACGAGATCGAACGAGTTTTCGTTTTTTATCTTTTACGTTTTGTGACTGTCTACCGGGTTTTCAGCCGCTAATTGGATAACGGAAGCCAAAAATTGCAGTATTGTGCTTCTCAGCAGGGTTTTTAATTTCGACATGTGCTGTCACTTTTTTTTGGGGGGTTTTATGATACCACTGCGGGGGTAGAATGGTTGAGGATAGATATTACTTGTCTTGTTTTTGAAACATTCATGAAAGCTAATGTTAATTAGTATGATAACAAAAATAAGTTCTTCCGAACAGACTATAATTTTTTTAAATTCATAACATCAAAAGACGCCATTTTGTACAATGTTACAAATTAAATTTCATTAAAACATATCATGGGGTCTCAAATTAAAGAGCTGACAGTAAGCATTACAAATATAAATATATATGTTTAAGTACGACCAATAGTTTATTCTGGTATAGAAGTAAATCTAACATAATATACCTACATACTTTGAAATTTTGCAGAATTAAAGAAACATAATTTCAATAATTTAGCTCTATCCAAGGAGAAAAGGTCAAAACAAGAAAAGTTCAAAAAGCAAAACACTTCAAAAGCAATCTTAAAACAATCCACTTCAGTAGTTTAATATCTAGATAAGTAGACCTCAAGATAGATGAATAAATAAAAAATTAAACTCGATTCAGAACTATCTCTATCCAACCAACCGTTGATACATTAATTTTCGGTATACAACCGGCAAAGCCAGTAAATATCTAATTATCCACAGTAGTGAGTGATGGTGCTAATTCAAGTGAAACATTTGTTTCGGGAACAGTACCACCGCTTTGCTACTGCCGGCTGCAATCTCTTCGTAAGCCGTAAGAAATAAGACTTATGAGGTATGAGGGCATCAATAATTTTTTTTTTTTCGCGGCCATCGAATAATTGTTTCCGGGACAGTAAGTACTTATAGGAGATATGTTTAACTGTTAGAGGAAAAAACAAAACATCGATAAATCAAAGCTTGTTAGAGGGAATTGATTTTAGTTTGATTTGTGAATTTTAGTTTTTGGGGTTTCCTAGGGTTTTTAGTGTTTTTTTATTATCATTTTGATTGAAGTGTTAAATGAGAAAATTTTGCTGTAGGAAGAAATCGGAAATGATGAATTTATTGGTCGGCGGAAAGTTGTTTGAGTCATCGGTAATTTGGGATAATGTTAAAATTAAATTTTAAAACATATAATAATTAAATATGTGTATCTAAAAACATCTTTCGAGTTTCGAAACGCTATAAATTATCTAAAATTAAAATAAAATGTCCTTGAACCCCGAGCAATTCCAATTAAATCGTAATAATTAATTAAGGGCTACGTTAATTGAACATTCCCGCCCAGGACCTCTGCTGCATTCAACGAAACGCCCGTATCTTTTAAGAAGACGGCAAAAGTATCGACCAGAAGACGAGTGCATCTTTCACATTTGGCCACATGTGTGGCAAATAAATTTTAATTACCACAAAAATGACACCGCTCCCGAACGTAGAATATACAAAAAAAAAGGAGGAGCAGGAACAAAAAAGTTAGGATTAAATGAGGCACTGTAAGCCGGCATTTTTCCAATGATCATGCACATTTTCTACTGCGATCTGCCATCACGCAACGTAGCGGCATGGCTACGAAAAAGGGTTGAAAATATTATCGTCTGGATATCTGGGAAGAGTATCCCCTTCTTCCCCGGTGTCCAGACATATCCAAAGCGGAAACCGAAATCCAGCGAACGTTCAAGCAATCAATTGAGGGCGCGGATCGCGTTTGCTTTTATATAGAGTACAACAAAACATGAACAAGCCCCGAAGTTGCCATCAGAGAAAATAAGCCCCGGCAAAAACGTGATGCAAGTGAATGCGCTTAATTTTGATTTATGGGGAACCCTTCTTTGTCGCCGCATCTTCTATCGCGAGAAAGACGCGATCGTCTTCAGAACGATAGCGCGTCCGTCTTCCCTCATATGGCCGAATCAGTCACGTTCCCCAAGTGCGTTACTGGCTCGAAAAATCTCGCTCTACTCGCCCGGAGTCTGAGGGTCCAGCTGAAGGGAAAAACATTTTTTTTTCGATTTATTTTTATTAAATCGCCCGCCCTTTTGTTCGCGGAAGGAGGATATGTCACAAATGAGGCAGGAAATGGAAATTCAGTCCTCCGGCCGCTAAGCGATAAGTAATGGGGCGAAATCAATTATCAATTTATCTTTGCAGCCTCACTGTCCGGGGAGGGTTTTGGCCGGTTGGTTTTCATTTAAGAAAACAAATTTTTCCATGAATGGTGGCTCTACTCAGGTTTTATTAATGGAATTAGTCTTGATCGACTTCTTCGCGCGATTAATTATTTTCCCATCATCGGAACTATTCGAGGCTCGATCAAAGACGTGTGGAATAAAAAACTTTTTCGCTGTTTTGATTTCTACAGTTTATTGCAATATGTGTATGTTTGTATCTGTCTATTACACAAATGTATGGATCAATTTTTGAAAATGAAATTTTAAAACGTTTGTCGTAATCATAGAAACGATACTGGATGTATTAAAATTTTAGCAAAACAAAATGGCGAATTTAAGACAAATTTTTATCTACTAATAAGTTTTCTTCTTACCGAACAACTTTTGACGATCGATTAGGTATTATTCCAGCCCTAGTATACTTATTCATTTTTACTTAGAGCTTGATTATACATTAAAATTTTTATTTTAAACATCGGATGGTCGTCGAAGTGGTGCCCGTTGTCGCGCCGCATGGTTGGCGGAGATTTTTGTTTATCTCGGCCGCAGAGCTAAATCGAATTCAATTGAGAGTAATGATAAAACGGCAACTTCATATATCGACCACCGGATGTGTGTGTTTTATCTTCATGACGGGTTTCGTCGTTTTATTTCTAATGAATAATCTGTTCGGCGGTAATCTGCATTTGTTTGCCTCTCCGCTTGCCAGCTGTATGCGCTGCGGTTGCTTACTTCTGCTGCCGCACTGCCGTTGCTGCTGCTTCTGCTGCTGCTGTGCGATAAGTGGTGTGACAATTCTGACCGTGTGTATTGGATCGTTGTCGTGCTTAAACGAAAATAAAGAAACGAAACGGCGACAACAGCTAAAAAACTGTTGCAATATTACTTGTGATGTCATCCCTATGTCCCATTCATATATACATCATCCGTGGAAATGATCATTGTCGTTATCGCTGCTAACATACAGTGTCATCTTCTTGGCCGCCTCGGGCCGGGTATAATTGCCCCATCAGGATAAATCAAGTAATGATAAGAAAATATTCTACGAATGATGAGATGCTTGTGCGATGGGGATATGATACCTTGTTGAAGGAATTCGCTAATAATAATATGGATATAGTGGGATGGGCCTTAATGGAACGGATTAGATCGTTTCGCTTGAACTGTGTCACCACCAACTATCTGGTCTGGCATTGGGCCCATTAGGGGCACTTGTCGTATTATTTATTCAAAACGCCTTTTACCAGATTTATGGTGGAATTTACGTTTTAATGTAGATCATTCGGATAAAATTAAAATTAATCGTGCTTAAGATAACGAAACGATGTTAATTAGAAAATATTCTTTTGATCATAATCTTTTATATTGTATTTTTCGATAAAAAAGAAATAAATATCTTGAGCTAATATATTTTTTATTCATCCAAAGAGTATACTAAAAAACCATTTCCTATCAACAAATGTTCCTCTTAGTATTCGAAACATTACTTAAATCACTCCCCTTGTATCAAAACTATTTCCCGAATTTGAGATTAATAAACCCGAAAAATGGACATCATTCCCTGCAAATTTTCTCCGCAAAATGCAAATTCCGTTAATCAAAGTTTTCCCAAAAATGTTCCCATTCACCAGTGATTAAAATACCTTAAACCACTGACCCTATTGTCGTCTTTGCTTCCATAGTTTCGTAAAAACCCCAAAAATCTTGGAAATTGCACTAAATCTACTTGACCTTCTTAAATATTAAACCATCTTCCACTTAACCTTTAAACTCTCATCTTTGTCTAAACTTGCGTTATTCCCTCTTGTCCCTCGGGAAAATGTGCAGTTTTCCAGAAAATATAGAGTCCACCACTACAATAAAACAACAGAAGCACCCCAGAAACCATGGACCAGGATAGCATCGTCGCATAGTCTTCATTGTCGGCGTTTTCGTCGTCGACGACGGCGACGTCGTCGTCCCTCCTGATGGTTATTTTCCCAAGTACAAGGAGACGAACGTAGCACACCTCATTCCCTTTGGTTAGTATCCACCGCAGTGCATTCTTCCCCAAAAACTTAAGGGAATAAGACAAAGTTTGACCTACAAAAAGGATACAAACATACACGCAGGGAAAATGTGCTTCTACGCAAATTTTGCAGAGCCACCCATCGAGATTGAGAAAGTAACCAAGGCCAGGAATGGTGTCAGCTACCCCTCGGAACAGTCGAGGGTCTTGTACTTTTCTTGTAGGGATTTAATCTGATGCCAGAAAACTGGAACAACGAATGCTCTCCGGAGGAGACTTAAAAGAAGGGACATTGACCGTGGCAAGGTTAGGTGAAGTGATGCGCTAAAAGACCCACCATGGCGCGGCGGCAGCGGCGTGTGGCAGGATTCTTTTTTCATATTGTGAAAGGAAAATTAACTTGGCCCTTTCCCTCTTTTAAGTAGACCTAGGAAAAACAACCAAAGGGCGCTGACCCTAGGGTTTATTATTCTGTTCCTTACAAAAATCCAACTGGAGCTGAACTAAAGGTAGAACAATACTCACATAATAATGATTATTGTACTTATATAATATATTTTACTTTAATTTCTAATATTACCACAATTAGCGAGCGTTCAGATTGCTTTCACTTAACTTACGCTTTTTTTTCTTTTTCAGATTTTATAAATATAAATTAGCTTTATGGAAATGACTCAATTTAGGCAAGTTACTGCCCGAGATTAGTTTAAAGAACAAGTTCGTGTCTGTCTGGTCTACAAATTAAAACCAAGACATGAGATGTTAATTTAAGAAAAATGTACATATGTATATGAATTTTTATTTTGAAAGAGTCAAATCTTTGTTAAATGTATGTCACCGTTCAGGAAACGCAAAATTTTAAATTTTGTTCTAGGAGGTAAAATCGGAGGAGTTGTTTATAATTCGGAGATACTTTTATTTAAATTTAATTTGAATAGTTCTATTGCCGAATATTTGATGTTATAAAATTAGATCTTTTTTAAAGAGCAAATGCGTGCTTGTTAGCAAATTATATAAACAGGTATTGACGCATATATTTTAGTGTTCGAATTTAATTTCTTAATATATAAAGACCCTATGCTATTGATTGATTAGTTACCACCTAAATCAATTGAATAAAGGGTCCCAAAAATTAGTGATATCCTTACAGGGCTTCCCTGTAATAAGCATTACTGACCCGGAGGGATGAATCACGTTAAAGCGAACCATCCTCCCCCGGCACCCAATTATTCTTCCTGACTGTCTTTCCCGCCATCCACCAGCATTCTATCAGACTATCGACTTCAATTGCCCCAAGTGGTCGTGTACCCCAAAGGGACATTTGCCAGCTGACAAGTCTTTACCGCACCGAAACATGGAACGAGCCCTTTCTACGTCTCCTCCGGGTGGATTCGTTAATGATTTGTTCCTGGTACTGGTGCCGTTCCAACTACAACAGCATCCAGATCTATCCCATAAACATGTGAGGCTACATCCATTTGAATCGTCCGCAAATCTTAAGATTCTGCCATTCAAACTCGGAGAAGATATTCGTCTTCTCCGTCGTACTTTCCCGTGGCAAAAACCTGAATGGTAGTAAAGTGGAAGAAGCTATATCTTTGGCGGTCTATACGGGGACCAACGAGTGTATCTTTAGATAGCTAGCTACAATTTAGGGAGCTGGCACAAAGGAAGGGAAGGGAAATTGTTTCTTCAGAGGGTTGATTAGAGCGACACCCTTATTAGACGAACGCACAGAGTATTAAGTGATTTTCTTGTTTTCCACCCCCCGCCAATCCTATCGTCTTCGTCTTAATCTCTTCTGCAGAGGCATCT
Source organism: Machimus atricapillus (assembly GCA_933228815.1). Lineage (NCBI taxonomy): Eukaryota > Metazoa > Arthropoda > Insecta > Diptera > Asilidae > Machimus > Machimus atricapillus. Next base: position 41,185,304 of record OW121787.1, on the reverse strand, counting down.
CTGTGCCCCACCGATGTGCTGCAGGAGCCAGACCCCAAAAATCCTTCTATTGGGCACCCAGCTGCCGAGTGAGTCTTGAAATTGTTCCAAGGATTTCTTTAGATCATAACCTGAAGAAGAGAGTCTTCGAAGAAATCAGCACGAGGTAGACGACGGGGGGCTGGAAAGCTTTGAGATATTTAAAAACAATAAAATTTGTTTGTCTCGATTTTTCGATACTATTTTTGTTGTTTCTTCCCATTCAAGCATTTTGCTATACCGAGACAAAGGGTGGAGGGCTTCGCGAAGGGGCCCCATCTTTTGAATGAGCTATTCATGAAGGCGCACAACTCCCTCTTCAGTTAGGGGTTAAGGGTGTTTTCTTAATTACTCCTAAGCAGACTGAATTCGAAGGGACAGGGGCGGGGGATCGGAGTTTTGCACCTTGTTTTGTGTGTGCGCTATCCTTGAGAAACTAAACAATTTCCCAAGTGGCAAATAACAAAGGATTTTCGATAAACAATGGATGGGTTGGTTGAATGAAGTGCCAATGTTTTTGGCGAAGGAATCAGGGAAAGCAATTTTTCGCGGGAAAATTATGCAATGAAACTTGATAAAGGTTTTTTGTTATTATTTCGAGATATCTCAATCATTATTTTGAAAGAGGAAATTAATTTTACAGATAATTTTGAAAATTTTATTTGATTGCTTAGTTAAACAAAAGATTTCTTTTCATTCTTTTCCTGGATCAATATCAGAAACACAAACCGCAAAAGATAAAAATTACATACCCTAGACACCATATGTTTTCAATAACTTCCTCCTCAAAGATCAATAATAATCTTTCGAAGACGAAGTAGTAAAAAATAAAAAAGGTCATATTTGATAAAAAAAAGGGATGGTCTCTGCATGCTTCTGATTTTTGAGAAGCGTTTTTTGTATCAGGCTTTTATGCACTTAGAAAGAAATTTCAATGAGCGGAAAATTAGGGCACTTCTAGGGAATAGATAAAAAGGATGAGGTGAAAGTAGCATTCCTGATAATTATATTGGTTAGGGTCATCTAAAATGGGTCGACATTTTTCTTATACATCTTGCTTGTGTGTTTTATTTTTTTGCTTTAAATAGAATCAAGCGCATATACATAAATTAATTTTTATTTTCCCTGTATTTCTTTGAAATAATTTGATTAAAATTTCTACTAGCCAGTTCCACTTGCTACAGCTCAAAAACCATTATAGCACTTTTCCCGTAAAAAAAGATTTGAATCAGCTGCCTATATTTTGCAATTTGATCATACTTCTTTTATATTTCCAAAATTTACAAGCTTTTAAAAATTCAAAATCTTTCCATTCAATGCATGAAAAATATAAATAAATAATTGGACCATTCATCAAACAATTCACTTGTCCACTCGTCAAACCCTCATTAGCTGGAAAATAATAGAACAAAAAATCTGTGAAGCCCTCAATAAAACGTGAACGCTTTTTTTATTAACAAAAGAATCAAAGCGCTTCGATGGTATTGTCCTACCAGGTGGAATTCTGCACAGTGGAGCTGCGGCGAAGGTGCGATAGTCGCGGAACTGATGCATTGTCTGATTGTCACATATGCGGCGTATCGGCAGAATGCAGCGAAAAAATAAACTTTACTCTTTGGATCATCGGGGAATTCCATTTGGTGGAGACCGACTAATGAGTGGAAGAAGTAGCTCAACTGTGAACTATGGGACTATAGGACATTTGAGGTTAAATCGGTGCAATCATTCATTGTTATATAGAATTTTTTAAGAGAAAATTGAAGTTTAAAGTGTTTTTATTTTGATGTTTCTAACTAGAATATAGGATACAAATTCGACAATAACATAACCTAAACATGTTTACAGATAAAAGCGATTTGTTTCCAACAAATTTAAATGAACCATCAAAGTATTTCAACAGTTTACGTAGGTTGGAATGACAACAACGCGTTATTATGATACTAATTTTAGATCAATTATGAAAGCTAGAAACCACACACAAATCACTTTGTTTTTCCGACAACTTAAGTACATATACCAATTCGCGAAAGTCGACATCGAACGAACTCGTTGAGTCGTTTTCGGTCGATGTTGTCTTAAATGTTTACGCAATCCCAGCAATATAAAATCTGGAAGATAGAAGTTATCAGAATGAAATTTTTAAATAGCTTTCGTTTATTCCCTGCAACCCCATCACCTATCTGCAATAACTTAGTCGGTACCTTTTGTTAAAAACAGAAAAAATCCCCATTTTACCTATTACCCGTCGAAAAGAACATTTTTACGGAATCCCTCTTAAAGCCTTATTAACGAGCGACACGGGCACACGATCAAGTAAGATTGCCAGCGCCGTATCACTCAATGTCATAAATAAAACAATAATTTTTCCTGAATCCCCAAAATTAGTCCCATAACTCTTCATCATAGTCCCCCCCGTAAAAGAAATCTTCGGTAAGTCTCTCTACTAAATCTTGTACTTGGTGTGAAACTGATCGTGTCGTCCCTTTACACGAACTGATCATGCCAACTGTCGCCGAAAGTCTTCTCCGTCAAATCAAATTTTCGGTAAAGACTCACGTGAAACATCATAAAATAGGAAAATGTCAAACTACTTAGCGTGACATCTATTTTTGTCACCATAATACCCAGGCTGGACTGATGCTTCGGGCTGGTGATGTTTCTAATGATCTTGCTCCCACATCCTCCTACCCTCCTCGGGAGTTTTGTATCGATCAGACGTCGCACACTGTCTGGATGATGATCGCGACTAAATCCAGGAGGAGTGGAAGAAAATAAGAAGAAACCAAATTCAATTTCGTTCCGAAGATCGTCTGGTGTGATCCGCGCGGCTGCCAGGGCAAAGGAGGTGATCGTGAAGTCGACTGAAAAAATGTGATTTTTCAATTTGATGGGAATCGTCTTCTTTATGATCGCTCAGATGCTGCTGGGCTTTTCTTGTATTTTTTTTATCGCCTTTGTATGTTTTTGTTGATTTTATTTTTAAAGGGGCAGTGATCGTTATTTATGTCGAAGGACTACCGTCCAACAACTACTTTTTTCAACGATAATTATAGACACAAAACGAGCATGATTCAATCACAAGTCGATCGACAGACATCGATTCTCATAACCGATCTTGGCACCAAAGTTGAAAGAATTTAACTTTCGCATATGTTCTGAAGTATCTTGGCTCGGTGGATTATTCAAATCATGCTCGGCATGGTGTCTTAATTTTTTTCTTATTTTTTGCTTCTCAGTGCCGGCGCCTTTTTCGATGACTTCTTCAAAATTCCTTGAGTGTCGTCTGTTGTTCTAAAATTTTACGACATTTTTCGGCTGTTCGAATACTTTCTCAATTCGATAAGTGGGGAAAGAAGAAAGATCGTTCTTTTCGTTTTGCGCCTCATCCCCATAAACGATCGTGGGCAGTAAATAGGATGATTGTTTGATCATACATTTTGAGTAGGTGTCCATTCTGTCACCACTACAAAGACCAGCACAACAGTTTTTAATGATCGCACGAAAAATTTTTGCTTTGTCGATCGTAAGATCGGTGAATTATTGTCACTGTCAAATATAGAGAAGCGATCTTGACATGTGATCTATTTTTTTTTACTGTTTGGGATTATTTTAAGGTTTTATTTCAAAATACAGGTGTGAATTTATTTTTCTTGGCTGTTAAATTGAATTCGGGTATTTTAAGCGATTTTTAGATTTTTATAAATAAATTTGTGATGATTCCTTTCTTGGCTACATAATATAAAAATATATAGCGGAAGTGGATACTGGTTTTCATCGCAATAATAACACATGTATTTTTGATTTCATCCACCATTTTATAAAATTGGGTTAAAAAAAAGTCGCACCCCTTTTTCAATACTCCCTAAGTAATATCTAAAATCATCCCAATTGTCATGTCCCTTTTTTGCCTCTCTCTGTCTGACGCCTTATTACCTCTTTCCCTTTTTTATGCCCTATATGAAAAACAGCCTGACCCAATAAATTTGCATTATCGTAACCTTCCCTTGCGTTGATTTTTGATAATATGGCGACATTCAGGGGTGACGAACCGGTTTGTATCCTTGTCTTCAAACGCACATACATTTGCGTGTAATTAAAAATCGACTTTGTTTGTGATTGCAAAGAAATGCACATCCTGAATGGATTGATGGGTATAACGTCAATGGCAAGAACGACACCCCTAAGGAATTGAGAGTTTAAGGATAAGGAAAAGGTTAGAAAACCCTACGCATGCTAACGAAGTTGGTTTGACAAAAATTTATCAAAGGCGATTGACTGCATTCAAGGCAATCTCATTCTCCCCAAATTTATACCACTGCCCTTTTATTGTTTTTTTTACATATCATGCCAGCCCTTCAGCTGAAACCTTGCAACCCCTTTTATAAAATTTTGATTTGTTATTAGCCAAAAACTTCGAAAAGGACTAATAAATAATCGGCCGATGCTTTTGTGTTGGTCTAATGATGTCCTGCTTTTTTATGTGCCTCACCGTGTGCACTGTTGTTGCGGATTAATTTGAATGAAAAATAAAATTGAGTGAATCGAAAGGGATGTCCAGTCGACAAAAAAAAACAAAGCAAGAAGCCCAGAAAAACAGGGAATAAAGCTGCGAAAAAGGATTCGATTTCCATGCCGTGCGATACGATTGAATTTATCACGCTTAAGACGTATGTATGCAGATCGGTTGAGGAACAAAAAAACTCAAACCAAAAAACGAGAAAAAAACAGTCCAAAAATTTATTCAAAAAACTCTCGGAGATATCGCACCATCCCCGGATGTTGGGAATTCTCTGGATGATAATTTATCGCTCGACCTCGTGTGTGTCGGGCTTGGGAAGGATGTTGGGAAGATGAAAAACAGCCATATGCACTGCTTTTTTTAAGGTGGCCGTTCTTTTTTTATATTCTATTTGGTGTTAAGTATGAATATGCGTGTGGGGAGCGGAGGCATATCAATCATATTGACAGGGAAAATGAGTGTGGGACAAGGGGTGGTATAAAGGGTGATGTCGTAGATGTCACAGTTTATTTGAATGTTTCTTTGGTTTTATGGCTAAATAAAAATTTTATTTAAAGTGACATTCTATTTTTTCTTAAGTGATAAACTGCTTTGTTGTCCAGCCAGTATAATTGACCATATTCTTATCGATTGTCGAAAATAACAAAAATAATCGACCGTGAGCACTTATAAGAACTATGTTGACAAAAATAATTTTCAACAAGACAACGACCCTCAAGAATATCAAATTAACTTGCCTTGATAAAAGACAACTTCTTCAATATTCTATCACCCACTAAATCTGACATTTAATCGATTAGAGCAATTTCTCTCAATCGAAGACCCTCATTCATTCTTAGCATCATTCTTGTGTTCACAAATAAATAGAAAATCGGGATAATTCCCGATGTGAAAAGCAGATAAAAACCCAATCATAATTGATAACTGGCTCCTCACGTGTGTGCTCAGTACCGTTTCGGGACATATTAATGAGGGAAACTCCGCTCCCTGACGCTAATCTTTACAGCAGCAGATACCGGGATAAATGCACAGGAAGGGTAGGTTAGGCACTTCCAGACCTATCCAGGCTATGGATAGATTCTTATCGCTAATTATTGGCCCGAAACAGGGTGCTGAAGATAAAGGACAACAATTTCGGGTAATATTTTTGGCTATTAAGAGTTCGAAGGCAATTATTTTAGCGCGGTACGGGAATAGAAATTGGGCTGGAGCTTGGGGTTCGTGGAACAGGTTAAGTGGGCTATGTGACTAATTTTAATGAGTGGAAGGTGTTAGGGCAATTACTAAAATCGTTTTAGGACCTTTAGGGCATTTTCAATTTTTTCTTCTAACCTCTACATGAGCACAAAATAAGAAAAAAAAGGAAAATATTAACGAAATAGGTACCCTAAAATAGGCCACATAAAGATCCAACTCCCCTTGGCCTAGTTCCGCTTTGATAGAAATCAAATCAGCAAGAATTGCGTAGAGGGTGGCACTCCATGCGTCACAGAGATGCCACCCCGATGTTTTCCAGCTCATACATGGGCTTTAGGCGTAATCTTGTTAGTTTTCCTAACCATCGAAATCCGCGGCAGTGCCGCTACTTCGCCGGCGTATCTGTAGCGCATTATTTAGCTATACTAAAGGCTCGTGCCAACGGCAGCCGGGCTGCTGACTGTTTTGGCTGACTGGGGCTATAGAGGTAGTATTTGCGCGCTTTTGTGCTTTTGTTTATATTTCGCGAGTATAACCACCAGCACCATTACCAGATCCCGTGCAAAATCCAAAATATGAAACACGTGGTCGCACAGCGTGCTGTGGTGATGAGGTCGAAAAGTGCAGGACGCGCGGGGGGAAAGTTCTATGGGGTACCGCTGAAGCGGCCAAAAATCAGAAACAAGGAAGAAAGAGCATCGCATCTCTTGTCGTCTAGCTTTTTGGGAATTTTGCGGGGGTATAGAGAGCTACTTCAGCAGCAACAGCAGCAGCAGTAGGTAGTAGCAGCAGCAGCAAGCAGCACAGCATCCACCGTGGACCGGCTTCCGCGACACACGTCACAGAGCTCGCGCCTACTCTGCCGCGGTGTAGATGAGGGAATAAATTCGCACAGAGTGCGTGTACCTCACGTGTTGCGAACGAGCGAGTACACGCCGTGGCCTAGAGAGGCACTTTTCGCACTATATGCTGACGGGGTACAGCGCCGGATGCTGCAAGGTACATGTTCATTTCGACCAAGCCACAGATGATGGTGGTTTTTACTATCGGGTAAAACCCCGACCGAGACGCTGAGGCAGACAGTGCTTCAGCCCTATTCTCATCAGATAGACGTAGTAAAAATATCTTTTTTACTTTGCAAAAAAGAAAAAAAAAGTAAAATATGTATGTTCGGCGCTTTTTTCATCGAATGATACAGCACCGCGAAAAATTCCTGCCATAGGTTGGAGATAAATCTGCCTTGCGTGGGTACCCTCTTTCGCCCTCTTAGGTGCAATTAAACCGTAAAAAAATGTGTGCGAGTTTTTCTTGGATTCACTTTAAAAAATTTATATACCTACTATATGTTATATTATATGTATCAAAAAAATGGGGCAGAGGAGCAGAAGAGCTCTCATTTTATCAGAGATGCGTTTACACACGACCTTTAAAGCTCCGCACCCATTGAGGGCGGCGTACTATAGTACGTATGTTTTTGTCGAGCACTATGATTACGGTGTCTCCTCACCTGTTAAACCGGTGCGGTGCAGGTGTAGGATGCATTAGTTTTAGCTCTTTCCGCACGTGTTCATACCATCTAAACTAGGATACGGCTGGAAAATGGTGCACTTTAGTACGTGTTTTATGTCCTACTAAAAACTCAACGTTAATTGCTCACACACGGGTCGCGTCACCAGTGCTGCCATCTATGTGTGATGTCTCGCCCCCTGTCTATCTGTGATGTGGATATCAGCTCGCCACCGCCACCGCCGCCACCGTAACCGGTGATGCACCGGCAAACTTTAGTAGTTTTTCAAGTGAAAGTGATACCCACCTGCACCCTTTCACCCTCTAGTTAGTCCAGGGGAATCCCCCACCTGGAGTCAGACAAAACATTCTGAATTTGGGCTAAGTCCTAATCTCCACTGCAGGTTTTACACTCTCAACTTTTCATCCTTGTAAACGGCTAGGCAGCTAGTGTTGCTGGTCCCTTGGTATAGTCTGCACATAACTGGGTTCCTACCGACGTTCTATGACACGATTTTGATAGTGGCGGAGCAATGATGATAATGATGATGATGACAACGATGACGACTATGAGACGATGGTGGCGACGATGACGATTATACGGCCTGAACACGGTGACGAGGAACGATGATGTAGTTGTGGCAAAATTTTCACATGAACAAGAATTTTAATGGTCCTCAGTTTTCCACACCGTGTGCACCACCGGTTGGCATTGGCCAGGTATACGTTTTAGCGGGGACTATGTAATTTAAATGGAAAAGACTCACGTATTCCCCGAATATTTTGGGTGGTGAAGGAGAGGGAGGGGTAAATTGTTTTTTGAAACTTTTAGTAGCTTAACTATAATTTGTTTTTAACTCTAGTCGTTGGACAAGAGATCAATAATAGAGATGAAATTTTGTATGAACCTGTTCGTGTCTAAAGGTACTTTATTTTATTTATTCAAAAAATTATACTTAGACAAAATATATTTCTAGTCCCTGAAATCAATATATGTATAAAATAATTCAAAAACTGCTAGACTTATTAAGCATATAGAACGCATATAATCATCGCATTAAACTCATGTAATTCAATATTACTACGGAGAAATAATGAAGGAAATAAGTTCTCTGTTTCCTATATATTTTCGACCATTCCATACATTTTCCATGTGTTCATATAACATAAAGCAATTAAATACTATTCTATGTATAATTTTTTTTTAAACTACCTAAATGCGAGTACCGCCATTGAAGCTCATTTTACCTAATCACATGCTCGACAATTCCGTTTTAGTCACGTTTTCCACCATAAGAAACCGATTCATGGGAACCACTTTTATGATTTAATTTTACCCTCAAACATTATAAAGAAAGTTAAAAAAAAACCCTAAATGCATTTTTATGTCATAGAGAAAAAATAACTTTTGCAGTCCAACCAACGTCATTGAGGTGTCTTTTTCCAAAACAAAATAAATTCAGGTCAACGGCTGACCGCGTTCAGATTTCATATATTTTGTTGGGCATTTTTCTTTAATGTAACTTCTTAAGGAGTTATGCGTCTTAGACGGAAATCGATGGGAACAGAAATTGTTCGTTATCAGCCGTCGACGTCGTAGCCACTTAAGTAGTCAAAATATGGGGTGATCAAGTGATCCTACGAAGATCCGATCTTCAGCCCTGTGGGAAGAGCCCCCAGAACGTAACGTCTGATGTCTTGCGAGTCATTTCGAATCGCAGTAATAATGGAAATATTTGAAGGTGTCCGATTCGTCCACATGGCGAGGTGTCTTATCACATTCCTCGCGGGGAAGGAATTTTATGGGAATTGAAACATCTGTCGGTGAAGAAAAGTTTTTTTTCTTTAAGAAAAGCTCGTTGAATACTCACGTAATTCGACTTCGAGTTGTCTCAGGTGTCCCATTTTCTGAGGTATATCTTAAAAAGGTGCGAATTTGACCCGATTAACAGAAAATTCACACAGGTGCTATTTTACGCTTTCAAGCATGAAGGCGGAAAAGCCCGATTTAATCACGTGTTTGAAACGTGTTTGTTATAATAAATTTTTGAAAAAAACGTTAGATAAAGAAAATATCGTTAGGCGCCTTTTAATTTTATCGGGAAGTAGGTAGGTACTATAGATGGCGTTACCTGTTAAAATAATTTGAAACGTTTGAAAATTAAATTTGTTTTGCTCTGTTTATATAAACATTTTTTCCAGTGAACGGGCATTTGAGTGGATTTCTGTTAAGGGGGTTGGGGTGTATGTTTCCGGAAAATTTCGAAAGAGAAAACCTTTTTGCTGCAGCCGCAGCAGCTTCCCAACCTTTTGCCTTGACGCCAATATGTACCCCTTCTCACCCCTTCCATTTTAGTATTTCTGGCGGGGGTAGAGTTTGTGGGCGGTAAAAGAAAACAATCGCCGCGGCAACCGCAGTAGCTGCGATGGGTGGGTTTACACTCACTGAGAAAAACAACCGGAAAAGTGCATATAGCTGGAAAACCGTCTGAATACCGCGCGTTGCGGCTATAGATTTTCAATAAATGTAATTTAAAACTTTTTTGTTCTCCTCCTCCGCTGCTGTTTTTAATTTTTTTTTTTTAATTTCTCCGATTTTTTTTCCATTGCTTACGGCAGCAAAAAGGGCAGAAAAATTTATCCGGTTGCTGTTTTGTGGGCACTTTTCCGCCCTCAAAGGAGGCGCTGTGCAACTACACTTGTCGCAGTTGCACCAGCAACTCTCCACACCAATTGCACTGAAACGTAAACATAAACAAAAAAATAAATAAATAATAATTGCACAGAGGCAAAAGAGTTGACGCGGTTGTAGTTGGTGACACCGATTGCGGAAGAGGAATTCCCGACGTCGACATCGTTGTCGCAGGCATGACACAAAGTCAATTTGCTTTGATTTCGTGCCCTCTTCCGTCCATTTGATAGTCAGTCGATTGCATGATTCGACATATAGAAAAATAAAATAAAAAAATAGTAAAAAGGCGCTGATTCGGCGCCTCGACGCTACCGTCGCGCCCGCGCAACTGCATGCATCGCACACCGTTGCGATAAGTAGGTTAGACCTCCGTGTCCGTCTGTAATTTGGTCAAGCTCAAACCTTTTAGCAGTTGCAACTGCGCTAACGCCAGCATATTTCTGCAGCTCGTTTCATTTCTTTATTTTTTATTTTTTAATTTCTGTTTAACAATATTGTTTCATTTTTTCCGCTGCTCTTGTTTTCGATTTGCATTAATAATTGGGTCAAGTGTAGCCGCCAATGCGGTGTTTGTTATGTAAACGCGCCCGCCTTAATGTAGACCAACGAAACTTGGTCGCGACCGATTACCGCTGAGGGAAGTAATTCTGCCGAAAAATTGGGCAAAGATTTCTCGCTACATTCGACATTTTAATGGATTTGTCATCGAGGCAGGTGTTGTTTTACATTTTTCATTTAATTTTATTTATTACGTCAGAAAATTATTTTTTATTCGAACAGAAACGTGGACTTTGCGGACAAGAGGGTAAAACTGGGGCAAGCAGCACGATTCGGGCACGGACTGGCACAGTTTTTCGGATTTTTGCATTGTTAACAGAAATATTATGTAATATTTATGTAAATAAAATTTTTAATTTAGTAACATTGACATACTAAGGAGCAAATATCGACAAATGAACTAATTCCGGAACATGTTTGTCCTATTTACAAGAATTCCGAATTAAAATTTTAAACAAATCACGCCTATTTTATTTTTATTTAAATAATTCGTAAAGTTATTTCTTTAATTTTGAATTCTACAAGACATCAAAGAATTTTACATTTTAAAAGAAATCCACTCGTTATTTTATTTTACGTTAAATTTTAAAAACAAAGTATTGAAAAAGTTACGTTAAGTGTGATTTTTAATTCGATATCGATTTTATTTAATTTTGTATTTGCTCGACATCGACTTGTAAAATTTCTCGAATTTTCTCTGATAGTGATCGCAATGAACTTGATTTCTAAATGGATTTGTTAGACACATTAACATTAAGTTTTTACTATAAAATTTATGATAAATTGTCGTTAAAGGTCTCGAGAAAATAAACCCCAAGTCTCACAAATTCTTAATAACGGTCGAAAGTACTTATCTTAATCAGCAGGTGTCGATTATTTGAAAGCGATCAGAGAAAAACGGTGTGTTTGTAAAACTTAAATATGCTTGAGGTGATGCCCTGCCACCAGAGCAATCAATTTCACCTGCCCGCGAGTTTTTCTCATTTTTTTCAGCGGTTTTACAGGGCCCGTGTTTCCATCGATCCTTCAAGGGAGGGTGCCTGCCTGCTGATGGCTAAAACGTCTTCGGGTGATATTTAAGGAATTCAAAAAGAAAAAAAATGTATATACGAAAAGGGCAAAAGTTATATATAAGGGCTGTTAAGGTTTTGTATCAATTTCCGTTTGACGATGATAATTGCGGCACATGTGCGTGTCCCGCGAGCTTGTGAGACAATAGTTGGTATTTGCTGCGGGCACCTATAAATATTTTTGTTCCATGTTCCCATGGGTGTGATGATGATACCACTCTGCGGGAAGATATGCCCGCTTAAAGTGTCTTTTTCCCAGGCGTTTTTAAAAAGAAAAACGCGAGAAATTTTCCCCTCGATGTATGGATGGAAAAAACGGGAAGGAAGTATCTAAGTAGTTAAATATCTAACTATCTTTCGAGTACAAGTTGGTTGGAAAGGCGCAATCAGCAAAAGTAAAGGAAACCGAAAAATGGAGCCCCGCTACCAGGTCGACCGTGGAACTTAATGGCACCTGGAGCTGCCCGCTTATAGGTCCGCGGCGGAACCTAATGAAGCCCAATCATCCAATACTCCCATTAGAGGTGATCCGGTGTAATGACCATCAGATGCACCAGAAATCTCCTCTCCCATTCCCGGGGTTTTTACCATTCTTCCTCCGGCTGGCCATCGCCGCAAGTAGTCCATCGCATATCCGCCCCGCCGGCCACCGTCCATCCTCCAAAATGATGACCACCATCAGGGCCGATGAATGGGGGCTTAAGTTGTACGTCAAGTTTTGTTTGTCTTCCCACCAGAGCAAACAGAGAGCAGGCAGCAGCAGCAGCAGTCGCAGCATCAGCCGTGGACCAGCCGCGGCCAGCATCATCAGCCCGCGCTCGCTACCTGGCTAACTCACCTGAAAATCGCCATCATCGTGTCAAGCGACTTGTTTTTTTTTTTTTTTTTGCTCCATTTGCTCTCTCTGGATACTGCTGGTCCATCGACTGGATGCTGTGGTTACTTTTTGCCCATTTTGTAATATCGAAAACTTGTAAAAGTTCTCAGCACGGAGCGAGGATATCGCCTCCACTCCAATCGCCGGTAATTTCCCGTCCCCAGTCAATTCAGCGGCGGTGGCGGTGATCTTCTTTTCGACCCCATTGGACCCCGACTCTTCAGTCCAATCGAACTTAATGATGATGATGATGATGCCGATTCCTTTCTGATGGGTTTTTTTTCTTTCCCCTCACCCGTTTTTATTTCATCCCAAGGAAACCATTTGGCATCCTTGGCGCGCACCTTGGAGTTAAGATGACTGATTGGGACCCATCGAGCACCGTCTGGGTGACGATCATCCCGGTCGAGGGCTGGAATTAAAAAGCCATAAGAGTCGAATTCGGGCACGACTTGGACAAATGTTTTCGACTAATTAGCCGACAGATGGATCATTCGAAGTTCCATGCCTCTGGGCGATAGGTGGAAAATAAAATGATCGGGATTTTTAGGGGCTATTTGATGGATAATTCAACCACAGGACCAATGTTTGAATTAAATGGCAGCTTTTCAGTTTATAGTCCCTTGAATTTCGTGCAGATGAACATTATCAGATTAATTTGGTGTAATCACTTTACTACTCTTAACAGCAATCGTATACATTTTTGATGGCATTTTATTGAGCTTAAAGGCTCACTTTAAAAAAAACATTTCATAATCTTATTTTCCATACAAGTCAAAATAATCAAACTGAAAAAGAAGAAGAATCTTTTCCCAGGTAGCATAGGCCAAGAACTATATAAGAAATGTAAAAGCAATTGGTTTAGGACTACTATCAACTTTTGACTCTTTTCATCTTTTTTATTAGCCTAAACACTTTCTTAACTATTCAAGAATGATATAAAAAAATTATAACATTGTAATTGATCAAAAAAATTGACTTAAATTTTCAATTCATTATAAAATTCGCCGATTTTATGATCGATTTTCATTTTTCAACCGATTATTGTTCTTAAAAAAAATTTTAACAGAATATTAATAAAAGCTTTAAATTTTTTCCAGTATATAAATTTTAGCACATCACTCATTTTTTTTCTTTTTTTTTAGATTCATAACCCGTACAATAAAATTTTATCAGAAAACAAGAGCTTATAGCTTTGCCTACTTGTTAACAAACTTAAATCGATTAAATTTAGATCCTACTAACATTTCTTATGCTTATTCCTTATTTATATTACCTACTTAAAAACAACTGCATCTGTGATTACCCAGAGAAATAGGAAGAACCAAAACAACTATTAATTAAGCATTACGATTTCCGGCTCTTAACCAGCTGTTGTTGTTTATTAAGACTGATTTCGTTGGAAAGAAATGTTTCAACGTTAAAAATAAATGTAATACCTAGAATAAAGCTTTGATAAATCAGCATTATAAATTATTATAAAACGCCCTCAAACTTAAAAAAGTCACTTCCTTCCAAACCATCAATAGGTCACTACACCATTGAAAACCAAAACCAAATGATCATAGATCGTTTTAAGAGCGACCATCGGTCGTTTTCAATAGTTCAACAATTTCCGACCAATTTCGGTCTATTTGTCCGTCTGATCTGCTGCAGACACATCGTGTCATTAATAAATAATCAAATTCTCATTAAGATTCACCTGGGCACTCCTGATCATCATAGTTACAGAGCACTAATACTTAGACATCTCACTTTTATATGAGTGTTGGTGATTAAAAGATTGGTTCCTTCTTTCTCATCTTAAGACAATTTGAAGTTTTAAAGAGCATTATTTCATACTTAAAAAAATAAAGTCAAGGTTTACATTTACACGACTTTTAACCGCGGTGATGCGTTAAATGTCGTTTTAAGTCAACTGAAGTTTAGTATAGTTAAAATCTTACACTTAAGGTTCCATCGCGATTAAACTGTCTACTGACTACTGAGTGACATGTTTGGCGTCTGCTTACCTAGCCTAAACTTTTCTATCTATTAAACTTTGTTAACTTCAAATCACGACTTCGAAAGGACAATTAACCCAAATAACCCACTCTGGCATCAATCACTCAGGCAGAAATACTGCTCAAACACCCTATCCCACTTTCTAGCAAAAATCATATTAAATCATGTGTAATTGCGCATTAAAATGATTCGTCAAACATTTTTCTTTTTATGCAATTTCATCTGAAGTAGCAGTTTTCTGTTCAGAAACAAAAGATAAAACGATATGAAATTCATAAGTCCCATCAGAACCCACCCCCACCGCTTAAAGCAGCCACATCAATTTAGTGTCGTCTAGCCTGACGTTAGATTCTTAATCACTAACTGAAAATCTTTTAAGAGTTCGACGAGTAAATTTTCCAGCGTCGGCTAGACGCACTTAGTTCGCTAGTTTGAGTTTACTCAGCCGAGGGGGTGCCGTGCTGATCTACGGGCTGCAAAAACCAATTTAATTGCGCGGCCGCGCTCAGCCACCAGCCATTCATTTGTCAAAACGGTTACAATTTGACCTCAATAATAATTTCTGATCGACTGAAATTAATATTCAGTGCGGCGCTGCACAGACACCCGCCAGTTTAATGGCGGATTACAACAATTACGTGATTTTCGTGGGGAAAAGGGAGTGAACCGCGGAAAAATGATCAGTTTTAATTGAATCGAAGGTAGAAGATGCTCGAAGGCGAATGGGGGGGTTCCCCGATCATACATCACCGCTGTAATTGGTGTCCATCGAAAACTCATTATTTCCTCCCATCTTTTCTTCAATCTCCTCCCAGAAAAGATCTTTTTATTCCCGACTAGCTGACCTGATGCAAAGGTGATCGTAGCCCAAAATAATGTTTGTTGTTCTCTGCGCTCGGTCAATTTTAGTGATCGCTTGCGTGATCGACAATGGATTCTTTTTTTCAGATTTGATTCGTTTTTTTAGCGTTTTTCGGTCAACGCCTTGAGTTATAAAGCAGGATGTGGTTCAGATTAATCGCTCGTTTTAGAAAATTGTTCTATTTCCTGTTCGCCGATAGAAGAGTACGTGATTATAGCTTTACTTTTTGAAAAAACCAACATGTATGTTTTAGATCCAAATGATTCACACGATTCAGATTATCTTAACTGAACCTACTAATCTTACAAAAGATGTAAAAGTTTTAGAATAGTGGGTTGTGAATTCTACTATTAATTTGAAATTGACAATGGTAAAAATTGGCTTAAAATATTAAACATTATAGCTTTATGTAGCATTAGAAAAATAATTTCATTAAAACAGGTTTCAAGGTGGTAATACTTAATTACAAAATTACAGAGTAATCAAATTATAGTCAATAAATCCACACAAAATAATTACATACCTTTCCCACCGCAACATTTTTAATGCAATTATAAAATAATAAAAATACATTAAAGTTAGCCTATTTTTTTGCATGGCTTTAATATATTTCCTCTCGTATCTATTTCTTTAATCATTGATTCTTATTTTTGTAACCGGTAAATAATGTAATTGATTATAGTGTCGATAATTAGAACTTTTTAACGT
Source organism: Machimus atricapillus (assembly GCA_933228815.1). NCBI lineage: Eukaryota > Metazoa > Arthropoda > Insecta > Diptera > Asilidae > Machimus > Machimus atricapillus. Next base: position 41,169,293 of record OW121787.1, on the reverse strand, counting down.
AGGAATAACAACTAAAAAATATCTAATAAAAGTTTTTTTTTTTAAATTACGTAATATTGAAAAGAACTGTGAACTTTGATATTATACACATTTAAAAATTTATCTGGACAATTTATTTATGGCTTTTTTAGAGAAAAGTTGGGGAACATAGAATTAGCACGAATACCTAAGTATACTTGTTAATTTTACGTACGTAATAAATTTCCTTCTGTAATGAACTGAAAAAGAACATGTTCTAAATAAAAGGAGTACCTACCTATGCTAAATTTTTCGCTTCTACATTATATTGTTTTTATATTTTGAAGTATTCGTTGTTATTGCCAATATACACGAAAATAAGGCAGTGGGTTTTTTATGTTCTTAAAAATACATATATATAATTAATATTTTCGAATCAAGAAAAAATTTCAGTTATAAGAAAACTCTTCCTAAAAAGGAAAGGAGAATTATATAAATTATGAAATTATGCCTGTATCCAATGCTAAGAGATATGTATATATTGCTAAACTCTAATTGTTGAAATAAATAAATATTGCGGATATTAAAGTTTATTGTTTTTCTATTAAACAAAATTCTGAAACTAAAATCTATTTACAATATAAACTAGATTTTGTTTTTAGTCAAGAGCCAGGAATAATTATTAATTCATTGCTGAATCGCATAGATGCAATATTTTAAAATATTTTCGTTTTCAAATTTTATTAATAATATTTCAACAAAATAAAATTTTTGCTGTTCAACCATTTCATACAATTTAAAAAAATAGCACGACAATGACCTACACATCTCTAAAATTTTTGTAAATGTTACACTGAACACATACCCAACAAAAAGTTTTGGAGAAAAAGTGTCTCCAATTTTTAATAAGACGCTATAATAATGCACATTTTATTTAGTTTTCCTTATATTTTAATAAAAATTCGAAAAATAGTGTATGGGTTCAAAGTAAAGAATTTTTCGCTGAAATTAGTTACGGACTTGGCTAGGCCATAGAAACTAGTGACCTTCGTAACTTTTTTGGAAGGAATTGTTTATTTCGAGATATTTCGAAGGTAGTGTTGTTTCAAAAAATGTTGTGTTTTACTATTTTAAAGCGGGTAAGTACTGCTTGAAATTTCATACTGGCTTACGACTCAGTCGTAGGGTTAGTTCCATGGTTAAGGAATTTGTCTAGAGGCTAGACCTAAGGCTAGGGCTTACCTGTTGCCAAAATTGCGCCAGTAGATAAATTCGTTCCTTTTTGAAGAGCCAGTCCATCGATTGAACAGCCGGCAGGTCCATATCGGCCGCTCCGGTTGTCTGCGGAAGCGTTGGCTGCATTCGGGCAAATTGTCGCTGGGCCCCGGCGGAGGTGGTGATCGCCTCCTCCTCCTCCTCCTCCAGGTCTCCTCTGTCCTCGGCAGCGCCGCTATTTCTCAGACCGCACCGGGTGCTCCTTGAGACGTTGCAGCCCCCGCCGCCTCCGGTGCTGTTGTTCCGGCTGGTGCTCCTGCTGACCGCGGTCGTGCTCCTCCTCCGGGTGGCCCCACTCGCGCGGAAACTGTGACCTCCCCCTAGTCTGATCGCGGGATCATCGGAGGGCGCGTTACAATCGTTAACAATAAAATCACTATCACAAATTTTTTGATTAATTTCTTCTTCTTCTTCTTGATATTGACCGTGATTGAGGGTCACACTGTTTGCACTGTTACTTCGGGTGGCGGGCCCGCAGTCGGGTGTGGCGGCCGCAAAGTCGGTGCGGTTCGAATCACTCGAGCTGTAGAGGTTCAGCAAGCCCTGAAGGTTTCTTAGGCCATTCAAGAAACCCTCCGAGGAGGAGGGTAAATTCGCTAAATATGCCGTGGTGGCAGTTTTCCTCCAACTCGCATGAGGTCTTAGAGGGTTCTCCTGGTCAATTTCTGTTTTAAATGGTTTTTCTGCTACCTCAAGAGAAAAGCAAGTCGCACTCAGAAAAATTTGTTAATTTTATTTCTTCACAGTTAAGTTGATATATTCTTTTTTCTAAATTTTTCGAAAAAATTCTCAAAACATCACAAGCACATCAGGGGGTACCTTTTCGCCCTTGTTTCCATTTTAGCGCTTTTTATATGTTTCTCTGTCTCTCAACAACGGGCGCAGAGCACAGAGGTCAGTTTGAGTCGCTTCCTGGCAGTTTGCATTCCTCTAAACAAAAATTGTTCTACGATTTTTTTAACGGTCGACTAATAGTCGCAACGATTTTGTGACTCCTCAGCGACGATAGTCGTGCAACTGTCGATAGAGTCAACACCTTTATCAGGGATAGAGATACAAGTAGCAACCGTCCTGTTACCGATAAACATCGTTTTTTTTATTTCTTATTATTTTTATTATAATTAAAACACGGGCACTGCACTTGCCAACAATTTTTCTGTTATTTTTCAGGGTCACTAGTTATGCTCACTTGGACCCGTCACTACCGAAAAATATTCTTCACTTTTCAACAAACTTCACTATCAGGCAACATCCCAGAAAAATTAACTTTTTATTTAAAAAAAAAAATACACCGGATGTACTCAGAGGGAGGAATATATATATATATTTTTTATTTTAATATATTATTTCGGTTTTTTCTTTGCAATATTTAAAATTCACTTGTTCCATTCAAATTGGAAACAAAAAAAAATACAATTGATCACAAAAAAAGAAATAACAAGAACTAATCAAAGAACCCCAAACAAGATGCGGATGTTCATTCAAGAGGGCAAAAATATCTACGATTTTTCTTGCTCTTCCGGACACGCAACGAGATACAACTCCCTCCCGATGTTGCCAGTCATGAATTCAGCTGATGACTGAAAACTTCAAACAAACACGACATACACGGAACCCCCCGGCAAAATGTGGGCTTTTACAGAAAACATACAACTGAAGGGTACCCACCAATACAGATGCGATTAAATACACGCCAATTTTGAGGCCGAATGTGCCACTGCCGCGGCGCATACACCGTTAAAACGCATGTGGCGCACAAACAGGCGCAACAACAGGCCCGGCCACTTATTTTGTGGCTCGTCGACCGTCGTCTGTACTTGGCCTGTACGACGGGCCATGAGAAAATGCTTCTCAAGAAAGAACTTTGAGCAAAAGAGGCAAGCCAACAAAACTGGGAAAGAAGAAGAGACTCAGGCTGTGGCAGACGTCCCAGTCGTGTGCAGTCGTCAACGTCTCCACGCTGTCCCTCGGTTTTTTGGCTGGGCGCGATGCGATTGATTCGCGAGATGTGCTCCTGTGCCACCACCACTTAAAACCTGGCCTTAGATGGGCGGCATAGAGAAGAACTCCTCATTTCGTATCCAAAAGATTTGATGCACTATATGTTTTTAACCGTACGATATAATGAAATATACACCTATACCTCTATTTTTGAAGAAATTAATGGGTAAAAATCGGACCTAATATATTGAGGTCTATAAAATCGCTTCCGAAATTTCCTACTACCAGTTCCGATACTAACGACAACTACAAGTGAACAACAGTATTTCTTTTGCACTATAAAGGGAAAAGAAAATCTGCACTTTATCCCGTTCCTAAGTTATCATAATTCTTTTTTTTTATTCTATCGTAGAAAATTCTTATTCCCCTCTCATTCACACCCTATCATATCCACTATCATTGTATCTCACTTTCGAACAGTACACCCTTTTTTAAAAACTCTCCTCCTTAAAAAAAAAATAAAGCCCTATACTCTCTTTCTCTTATTCTTGTTCTTATTTCTCTCTATATTCGATGATCGGTTATTCTTTTGCCATATATGAAAATCGTCGACGTCGTTGAGCCCTAGCAGTAGAGAATTTTCTATATACCCCTCCCCCCATTAAAATCATATAGAGAGACAAGTCGAACAAATTTCAGTCACACGACAACTGAAACCAACAACAAAAACACAACAAAACAGGAGTTAAGAAGAAGAAGAAGGGAAGAAGAAGGGAAAAATAAGACAAAACAAGAAACACACATTTTTGAAATGTGTGTATTTTGCTGCTGCTGCTGCCGCTGCAGCCCAAAAGCTGCCTGTGTAGCTGCCGTCGTCGTTGTCGCCACTGCCGCCGCCGCCACCACCGCCACGCCGCATACGGCCAGAGAGAGAAAATAATAATGCGAGAGAGGCGATATGGCGAGATATACAACACATTGGGAAACGCATGCGGCCAATAATCTACAAACAACTCCACAATTCCATCCCCGTGTATCGCAATCGCGCGTCGTAAGATACATAGAAAAATAAAAACGGCAAAAGTAGTCAAGAATGGAAGAAGAAGACCAAGAAGAAGAAGAGACTGAAGAAATCTCACCTATACAAGGCCCATCCGCACACTTGTTCTTTTCTCGAAAATAAAATCTCTACCGAAAATGCAGTGGCCAAGAGGCAGCCAGAGCCAGCCTGCCTCTACCTAAAAACCCCTAGCCTGTAGCCATGCCTCTCTCTCCAAACCAGCCTTAAAGACTCTCTCTTTTCTCGCATCGTATTGAGTACACAATGACAAAAATATCACTTTATGTATAAAGGGGATGAACCAAACCGATATCTGGAGATTGAACGGTATCAAATGGGATGGCATTTCTCTATATCGGAAAAAGAAGATGGAAAACCGTTTTTTTTTTATACAGGGTCGATCATATACACACACATAGGTCGACTATGTCACAAACACATTTGACCGATCAATGAGCGTTCCAAAAAAGAAATCCAATTCGACATTCGCCATCCTAACGTATGTGAAAGAGGACAATATACGGAACAGCAGTCGATATCGAAAATTTTTTTCTGATATAAATCGAAAATGATGACCGAATGAGAGAAAAAAAGTATAACTGTACCCTCTATCTTACTCTCAAGATTAAGAATTTTAAGAGAGTAAACGAAAAACAAGTGTCAACACTGCATTCATATCTACTTCGAAAACAAGAGAATTATTTCATAAATCCTCTCTTCGAAGAGAATATTCCGTTAAGGAAAACTCGAAAACCACTACAGCCGTCCCTCCCAACCAAATCAGCGCCCTCTACCGTGTTGAAAACGTGCAATTGCACTCAATCGACACACCGCACACAAGCGCACACCACCTCTCAGTGCGATTGCAAGTTCGAATTTGTCGAACACTTGACGGCTCATGAATGGTGGCGAAAATCCAGCTCTAGCCCAGAAAGTGAGCCTCCATTCTCTCTTTCTCACTCCCACTCTGTGGTAAGGAGCTCCTCGTGAGGAGTAGTTGTACTATACTTAGCCGGCCGCGAGGCCACGCCCCCCGATTGTGTTTTCTTTTCGAACGTTCAGCCTTCTTCTCGGATTTATGTGGCCCGGGATCAAAGGCAGCTACTCGAGCCGTTTCGTTTTTATATTTTTTTTTCTTTATATTTTTTGATTTTTCTTTCCTTTCCTTCCCTATCAATATTTTTTTTTCCGGGAGCATTTTCTCCGAGTTCGGCTGTCGGCTAGTGGCTTGGCGTTTAATGTTTTGCTTTATTTATTTATTTTTTATTTTTTTGAAGCGGTTGACGACGATGGCGACGTTTGTCGACAACGTTGGCTTGCCCCTTTTTGAGCCGGGAGGGGAACTTAAGCAGGGATGATGTCGACGAAGGTTGTGGCACGGCTGAGCCTCCACGGCTCTACGGCTACGCGGCTTGGAGCTGCGATTTTGGCACACTTGAGGAAATCTGGAAGAACAAAAATTCCTTCTGGCTCTGCTGTGCTGTGCCCTTTTGGTTTGAGGATTCGCACTTATCCCACCTCCCCTCACTTCTCCCCTTAGTCATTCAAACTAAATATTTGGCGAAATTAACATAGGCATAACTATTAAGTTATTTTTTCTAAGATGGATGAAAGTTGGCTTCGCCTAAAGAGCCGAGTCGGAGAAAGAAAAGCATTAATAGTAGGTACATATAACCTCAAGAAAAAAAATGTCCTCTCCTTATAAATATTTTATAGCACCATATGGCTCATTTTTTTAGTATTTTTAATTTTCATCCACAAGCTCATAATATAATTAACCCTTAAAATATAATTTATTGAGTCGCATCTTGTATATTAGTTTCTATAAAAGATATGATTTAGAGTTTGAAGGGAGTTGCTAAGAATTATTACTTCCTGGATTCAAACATTTCTGCTCGAGCTATTAATTCCGGGATCTTTTTATCTTAAGCCTTCAATTTCAACACCTTCGAATGACATTTTTGGTAAAGGGAGTTTCGAATACATAGTATAAAAATAAATCAAGACTAGAATTCCTTTTCATTAATTTTTATCGGTGACATGACAAGGACGTATGGTTTTGACTAGGAAATATGTATAATAGTTTTGAAACCCTTATATTTTAAAGAGAGTGTTTTCAGGATTATTGCTGTTTGTATTCGGTTTTGAATGTGACATAATTACAAATGAATATAAAATATAAAGTAATAAAGTTAATTTTGATAAAACATGTGCATTTGTTTGCATTTATTTTCTTATAAATTTAGTATGTCGCTGTGTGGAAAAGTGCAAGTAGCACCGAGCATCCACCCCCCTAACCCAATGAGCCCTCTGAGGGATGTTGGCTGCTTTCGTTTCGTTATCCCTATCTATTATTAAGCGGCAAAGGAATAGTGGTTTTTGGATAAAAAGTGTTCACGTGTGCGAATTTCATCCTCAAAAAGTGTAAAAGATCGAAAAGAAGGCAAACGAAGACACGAAGCGTAGCGGTGCCCGGAATGAAGAGAAATTTCGCGCATTTGCCAGCTTCAGGGAGAGGGGGGAGTACGCTCCACCAGGATACGTCTGGAGCTTGCCTTTTTGCCTATTTGTGCGCCCCCACCATTGCCCGACCCGCCGGGATCGCCTTCTTCTTGTTCCTTTTCTTGTTTTGCTTTCTCCTTTCACCAGAGGATGGCTCGCTGCTGCTGCTGCTGCATCCTGCGGGAACCCGTGGGGCGCGCGGGGGTGGGGGCGGGAGTTGTCGTCGGTGGCATATTGATGATTGCCTTCCTCTGACGCTAAAGTGCACTCGTTTCCTTGTAGATTGAAGTAGAAGCTGCTCCTGTGGAGTACACAACTTCACTCCTCCGGCGGCGGTGGGGTCGGGGGCGATGGACGTGGAGTTCAATTGCGGGCGAACGGGTGGGCGGACGGGGGGATTTCTTCAGGTTTCGTCCCTCTTTTATCCGCTCAGCGCCTTCCATGCTCTTTTCCTGGCCAAAGAATTTAACCGCTGTTTCTTTTTTTTTTTTTTGTAGTCTTCTCCCCCTCCCTCGGCTTTAATCCCGAGATAGTCTTTAAGATGTGCCCCGATGCTTCGCGTGGTTTTTGCGTGCATTTTCCTCACGGCTTGAACTTGACCAGGTTTGCAAAGCTCCTCGAGTTCCCCTGATGGAGGAAGAAGTTCACTTAAAAATTAAGCAAGTCTCTTCCCGGCTCCGAGCTCCCTGTGCGGACGGTGGGATCTACCTGAATGGCACGGAAATTACGACGATGAATCAGAGGAGATGCCGGAAAAGTTTGATTAAGTCCAGCTCTATCCAAAAGGTGTTGTTATTAAGCAATCTGAAGGTATTTCGAACTTAACTAAAATTGTAGCCAATCCTGATTCGCTTTGACATGTCTCGCAGCCAATTTCAAGGTGTTAATTTCTTAAAATTGCAATAAGTTATTTACTCCCTTGGATTTGCATGCAATTTTTCTAGAGACTAAGATGATGTTTGGATTCTCTCTTTTATTGCATATACTCAAAACATTTGAATAGTACGAAGTAGTACCTTAGAAATAAGCCTCTATTTGTAAAATATAACAAAAAAACAATAAAACTAAATATATACTAAACACTAAACTTACTAAAATTGCATGGATTTCCAAATATTTAATAAAACTCTTTTTTTGTCTTTCAAAAGATTATTGTATTGTATTGTCACCATGGTCTGTCGAGCCAAATTTTTGAGTTTCGAAACGACAAGAGAAATACATACCTATGTATGACATTTTTCATGAAAAAATTCGTTCTTTTATGATTAAGACTCTTAAAAATATAAAATATGAAAAAATTAAGAGATTATATTTAAATTTTTAACTCAACGAAATTTTATATTTTCTAAAATATATCAAAGTGTACTTACCAAAAAATACAACTCCTTAAAGTGGCCCCATTCCATGTGAAAAGAAAAATTTTAATTCTGGCCAAAATATGAGCAGCTTATTTTGGTGTGATAAATCACGATCAACTGCAAATGACTCACGCTGAGCGGTGGACGCGGAACAAGGAAAACTAACGCGAAAAAAGTTGAAAATTTTTTATCAATCATTTCAACGGTGGCGTCCCTCAGCCTGCAGGAGCAGCAGCGGCTGCACAGATTCCTGCAAATCTCGGGCCGCGGGACGTGCAGAAGAAGAAGCAGCAGCGGCCCAAGAACTGCACCCGCGACCACCCACCCACCCCCGCACCCAGAACGCAAGTGACATTCCTCAAAAATTTTTCTCCAGAGCTCCACGAGTTGGAGGAGGAACAGGGCACTTGGTCCGGGCGGGGGATGCGGGCGTCGAATGGAAAATCCACCCGGAGCCCCTAGAGTAGGTACATGCGGGCGCAGGCGGGGGCGGGAAACTGCACATAAGATGCAATAGGCGCGCTTGTCAATTTCGGGGATGGCGCTCCTCCGGCCGGCGGTGCAAGAGCCGGCCCCCACCTGCGGCCGGAGAGTGCACAAAAAATAAAAATTCCGACAGCCACTTCGAGTTCGCTCGAAGAAATGCATCTTGAGTCTTGAGCCGTTCGAACTGAGGCCGTCCTCCCCTACGACCTGTCGCCCCTTTCGCAACCCCACGAGAGAGGGGAGGTGCCTCGCACAGGTAGCGCCGGACGCCGCCGTGCGCTGCCGCTGCCTCCTCGCTAGTGGAGAGTCCGGCGTCGCTCTCCGGCAGTTCGAATCGCAGTCGCAGCCGAAATTCCCCAGGTTCGAAAGCGAGCTCGCGTCGCGTCACGCGAATCCCCTCCCATCTGCGTCTGTGTGCGTTCGGCTGCGCTCTGCCGTCGGCATGCGATGTGTGTGACGGCACGGCGGAAGCGAATGCGTTCGTCGCCTGCTTCGTGCCGCCGCGTTCGACTGCACTTTTGCGTGCGGAAACTGAAAGTGGTCCGTCGCCCTCGCGCGTCACACGGCCGCTGCTGCTGTCACGGGTGCTGCCACTGCCGCTGCTTATGTTTATTATTATTTTTTTTTGGTATGCTTCGCAAAATTTCGTGGAGGCGGCTTCTGCGGGGGCGAAGTTATGCTTAGCTCGGGTTTAGATCAGAAGCATAATCGCAAAAATGGAGGATCGTTAGAAAAGGCTAAATTAAAAACAAATCTAAAAATTGTAAGTAGATATTTGAACATTCAAAACGATGTCTAATTTTTCACCAAGTCTGTAACCTTTAACCTATACGTCAAAAATATTATTACGTAATTTAAAACACTTCAAGCAGAAAAGTGTCAATTAAATATCACCAAAACTATTTTAAGCATCGATTTTATTGTGTTTTATTATTTTGAATACTTATTTCATTACTTTGGCCTTTGATTTCTTAAGTAAAAAAGTAAAAATAACTATTAAAGACTTCTATCTCAATCAGTCTGTCTTTTATGAAAGTCCTTTTTAAGTATAGTGGAATTTTTAATTGTTTACACTTGAGATTACAAAAAAAATCGTTTATGGGCTTAGTTTAATTCAAGTTTATAAATCTGAATTGATTATGGAAAATATTTAAAAAAAAGAAATCTAATAACATATTCCCTAAACTTCACCTTCTTAATATTTTTCCAACTTTCCAAGTAACTAATTTATTTTCCAGCTCCTCAAAAATTTTTCCGACAAGCTCATTGAGTTGCTCAGGTACAAAAGCCATTGAATAGAAAGCCCCCAGCACTCCTTCAAGGTCTCTCGGTTCCCAAGGGATAAATCACGCAATTTCCCAATTAATAAACAGATCAATACTAATAAATCTCAGTCCCTTTGGATTGTAACAATCGAAGTGATTAAAAATTCCACTCGAGATCACCTTTGGGAGCGGAAAGGCCCTGCGGAAGGAAACATCTGCGCCCAGCCCCACCCCGCACACTGCCCCGATCCGATCATGTCCTCCTGAGCCCTGAGACACCAACTGCACCCAAAGATCGGCTCATTTGCATATCAAGACAAAGTTCTTTCGGTTCGAATCGGCCGCCAGAAAGGAAATTTTGATATTGCACCCTTTTGTCGGTGTCATTGTCCTGCGGAGTGATGATGGCGCGATCGAACCCTTCGCCCCTCGGGCTCTTTGGTGCCTCCGTTGGGCCGTTATTGTTGCTCCTTGCGAGACGTGTGACGTGTCCCGTGCAGGGTGCAATCGCACCCTGAGTCCTTCGGGCGAACGCATCTTGAGCGATTTCGTTTCACGTGTCCAACGACGAAATTGAACGCAAGGGCGGTGGCTATGGTTGACGACGCGAATGGTAATTTTTCGTCGATGGTTCGTATAGATACATCTGCGGCCAGAAAAACTCGTTAGGCGGGTATCGCCTGAGGAGGACATGCCAAGGACAGGACCTTTTATGAAATTAATTTTTTGGATTTGATAAGGCTTTTAAACAATTTAATTTGAGATAACCAACTTCAATTTTTACGCAGACCACACACAAAATATTGAAGAAATGAATACGATTTAGGGATAATAATTTAAATTAATTAAATATATTCAGATTCATATCATTTAAGCTTCATAACTTGCGAATCTTTCAGGATTAAAGTCTTATAGGATTATCTATATTTGCTATATTTGCTAATTCAAGTTTTTCTCCAAGTAGCATTTTCTAAATTTTCAAAATTAGTTTCATATCAATGAATCAGTCTGCAAAAATGCACACTATGGGAAATTGTCCGCTTAAAAATAAGAGAATAACTTTATATAAAAAAAAGTGAGTTATGTATATCTATAGCAGAAGAAGATAGTCAGATAGTTTGGCCACAAAAATAGAGCCTAAATTGTGAAAAAGAAAAATTTACTATGGTTTTTTCAAATTATCGATATTTTCATTTTTGTATCTATAATCTATAATACTTTAACTAATTAGAGAGCTGAGATTTATTAGAAGTTTTCTATGAATTTTTGATAGTTAATTTCTATGACAGTGTTTTTAATGTACTATAGGTAGATACTATAGGATATGGCTCCAATTTGCTCAGGAATCTTACAGAATTATTTCTAAATCTTTATATTAATTTCTAACAAATCTTTGATAGTAGGTATATTATATTATAAATACAAAATTCGTATAACAATTTTTCTGTTATTACAAAATTGTTCTCTGTTAAATCAAGAGTTCCTTATTAAACATCTCTTTGAAGCTCCTGCTTGGCATCCTTGTTTTGGTCGAGCCTAACCCACTCACTTAAATCAATTTCTTCCCTTCTTCCAGAATCTCTGAAATCAGAAGAAGGAGTGCTCGTACAAAAACAGCCTTTAGCTGGCGAAAATTCCCTTTTTGGCTGAATTTAAGGTCAATTTGGGGAGCAGCCACCCACTGATTAGTGGCCGCAAGTGCACCGGCAGCATCAGCAGTAGCACCCCCGCCCGGAGCTCCTCCAGCCGCCCCATCTTCAGCCGGATGCACAGTGAGTGCATTCCTGGCCGCGGGGAACAAAAGAGCGCGAGCGATTCGCGCGCGACTCCAACAATCGGGCAATAATTTTGCAGTTCGTTAGCGCGAATTTTATTCAAATTGTTATCTTGGGAGCCCCGGGGTCTTCGGGGGCCCGCTCTGGCGAACGGTGGCGGCGGTGGTGGCTTCATTGAGCTCATTTTCACGTTTCGTTAGTGTGACTGCATCGTGTGCATGTGCAGCCTGATTAATGTCGCATTGTGCAGGGCTGCCGCTGCCGCCGCCGACCCTCCGCGCAAACGACGACGAGGGCCTCCCAATTTCCAAAGGGCGATTCAAAGAAACGTTGCCATACCCCAACCGCTGCTGGTGCTGCATCTCTGCAGCATCCATTGTGCGTGGGGTTCGCTGACGAGGATAGTTACAGTGCGAGATTGCGTCAATTCTGCTCCTGCGGCCCCCGCACCGACAAATTCGCACCAATCACGCGAAATTCGCGAATTGCATCTCCTGGAGCCTGCCGGAGGAATTCGGCGGCCGCGTTCTCGAGAACCTCGAAGTCATCCCCCAGAGTCCGCGGTACGTGGGAGTGTCATCAGGCGTTAAAAGCGCGACGATTGTCCGCGCGGCCCCCCACCTCTCCGCCACTCGCAGACTAATTTCCGACGGTGGCTGGGCCCGCGACGTCTTCGTTCGCGGACAGATTGTCTTTGGCCGGGTCCCTCCCGCCCCCGACGTCTTCGGGCGGTCGGGCGTGGATTGCGTGGGCGGGGGCGACTGGCTTCCTTTACGCGCGCATCGTTAACGCCGCAGTAATTTACGATTATGCGTGAGGCCGGGCAATCTCCCGGGCGCGTCTCGGGGGACTCCTTCTTCTTAGGCATGTCAAGGGCTCCCGTGGGACTGCACAGACTGCCGGGACTGAGTGCGGCCCCACTGCTCCCGCTGCCGCCCGTCTTAATCCAGGCGGTGGTGTGTCACATCGAAATTCTCGATGGAAAATTTATTTCACGTGGAAAATTTTAAGATTCCCGTTCTACCCGCGACTCACTTTCTTTCAATCAGCTAAGGAATCAAGCGCAAGACGACGGATTTTCAGCGCAATTTCGTTCAAGTTACGACTTCCTCCCGGTCGCGGGGCATCTTCAAGTAATAAAAATCCGTTTGAAGGACGCGCCAGCGAAAAGGCGCACTCAAAGAGGGTTAATATGCAACATTAAGCAATTGTCGAATAATTTTTAATATTCTGCCGCCCTTTTTCCCGGCCGGCCGAAAACCCGTCGTCGTAGTCGTAGCCGCCACCGGGCGACTCAGTTTCAATCAATTTGAATATTTTTCGTGTCATTGAATGCAGATCCCGGCATTATCCGCTTCCTGCGCTGAATGTCGGCCCTGTCCTCGGAGGCCGGGAGATCCGGGATGTGTGTAATTAGTTTTCTATGCAAATGATAAAAGGGCGCTCGAGCAGAGCGATTCGAATCCTCCGAATTATCCGTCGCTCCTGAGCCCTTGCACCGGGATGAGAGGTCCCAGGACCAGAAACGGGAGCTCGATCCGGCCGAGTGTTGCGATTTGATCTCGGCCGATGGGTCCTTTGGTTCCTTTCTTCCCGGTGAAACAGTTGCCGTGATTTCGTTTTTGCTGCACTACGACGAGGAAGATTAATGGATGCAGAGGTTGACTAAAGGAAAAGGGTTCTTAATGATGCCGAGAGGTTTTTAAAGGCCCTTTCAGGACTCTGTTTTCGGTCTGGCTTGTTTCCTGTTGATTTTGCGTGGTTTAACCATGTCAAGAGGATCAACGAGCAGAAACAGAGCTCTTTTTATATTATATGTAGGTACATAAAAAATTAGAAAAATAATATTTTCAACATCTATACAAAAATTTAATAAAAGCATCACACTTGCAGACATTTTTCTTCACAAGCCTAAAGATTAAAACCTTTAGGAATGCGACAAATTTAAGATTTTAATAATTCAGAAAATGCAAAAATAAAAACATTAATTTTCAGACCCAAAAAAATAAACTTTTCTTCGAGATTAAAATTGAACTTTCCTTAGAATAAAATTGTTTGGAGAATTAATAGAATAAAAGGTGTCAGTTCAATGCAGAATATTCAAGTACCGCACAAATTATCTATAAATAGATTTTCGTATAATTATACAAAAGATGAAAATCGATTCATCACTAAGTCCTTGATCCTATTTTTTCCCATGAAATATTTTGCGCCAAAATCACGTATGGCTAAAAGCATCATCCCGAAAACATCTCCATCACAAAAGCAGGAACAGGAAGAAAACATCATTAATATTGTCCTGATTGACGAGAATGCCACGACAAATCCATTAACCAGGTCCCGGGGAAAAGAGAAATGCGCAATCCTTTCCGCCGACGGTTAAAACCTGGAACCCGATCCCACTTTCAGATCATGTCAAAATACAATCGACAGCACCTCAAAGTGCCAATTTACGGGGGTTCTTGATTCGGAATTAATGCAAATTAATGGTGTGCCGGCACTTGAGCTGAAAAAAAGAAAATAAAAGAGGACCAGCAGCCAAAAGGGATGATGCCCCGTGCACCCGAAGTGCATCTTCAGAATTTTTGCCACTGTCGGCAGAAGGGTGTCCTGGCAAGGAGTCCCGGGTCCCGAAAAAAATTAAAACGAAATATTTGCAACCCCCTGCCGAGGCCGCACCGCACTCCCGGGAGAGAGTGTGTGCAGATTTCCTTTTTTGCGGCCCGCTCCCTGAATGCAAATGATACCCCGTAATGACACTCGAGCGCTAAGTAGCCCAGGAGTCCTTGTTCCGGTGACCCTCCCGGTGCGGTGCGGTCCCGGAGCCCGGGCTCGGCTCCCGGAATGGGACAGATTAGTTCGGCGGTTGCGAAACATTCGGGAATCGGCCGGCCGCTTTCCCTGGATATGCACTCCCGAATGCACTTTTCCAGGGAGGGGCTGGTGTAATTCGCACGACCCGACGGGAGGATGCGACATGTCAGCCCAGCCGGATACCTGTCGTTAGGCGCAATTTCCCTGCGAGCCTTCTGGCGCTGATTTGTTGCACCGCAGGGCGCAGTGCCCCGCAGCCCCGGGGCGAAAGGTGACGAATGGCAAACAATCAGGGGGCAATAACGCGCGCCGCGTGTGGTGCTACTCTGGCGGGGTTCCGGCGAGGTACCCGCAACAGCTGTGTTTTGATATTTTAGAACACATATTTCGAGTTTTCTAAATATTTATCTCTTGTTAGGGGACTCTTCAACCAAAAATTTTGAAAAAATCGATTCAGTTTTAATTTATAAATAAAACCATATTGGGCGAAATTAAATGAAGTTTTCAGGCGTTTTTCACACATAGGTAGGTACCTATTTTTTTTTATATTTTAAGTAAGTAATAGAAGGCAATGTTAACTCATGCCCGGACTCTTAAACTATATGGATCTAATTCTCACTTTAAAAACAATATATGTAGTAGCATCTTTACTAAATTAAAAATTCTCGGGTACAACGAAATATATTCTTCTGTTTTTCTCGAAAGATTCAAAACTTAAAAAAGATTATTAAAAACGACTCGTTTACGAAAGTCCAAATAGTCGGACAGCTGATTGATTTTCAATTGTAAGAGATTGTTTTTAATACTGTGTATTTATTAATTTCTTTTACTGGACCTTTGCATTTTTTCAATTTTTTCGTATTTCTATAGGTAAATTTAATAAAATCGAATCATTTTCCATCAAAAATCGTAGATATTATTTATTTTCAATGACTACCAAATTGACGCAAATTGATCCTTTTAAAATTCTTTCGTTTCAAGACAAAAAATTATACGATATATTATTTCAAATTATCCAAAATTGAACAAGAGATGTTTTTCTTTTGGTGCTCTAGAACTAGAAACTATATCTACAGAAAAAGTTAATTTATTTATTGTCGTTCAAAACATGTAAAATAACCCTAGTTATGCTAAAAACCTGTAAAACGACTTGCGTTTCAAGAAAAAATGTTTTAAATTTTCACCCTATAAATTTTTTGAAAATATTCATAGATATCAGAACCCTTTGAAAGAGAGTTTTAACTTATGTACTGACATTAACTTAAAGTTTTTCTATATGCGAACAAAGGGGTCATTCCTTTCTGCCCGTTTCTATGTTATAAAAGTAGAAAATACCTTCATTGATTACAATAATTTTAATCTTTCTTCTGGTCTAATGCACACCTTGCGGTAACTTTCCGATATTATAAATGGCATTGTGCTCCAAATTGCAATTTATGTTCTCACCCTTTTGGAGGTCTATTGCTGCGATTTGCATAATTCTCACGTAATGTCCGAAGGGTAAATCATTCCCAGTACCGGATGGCGGCTATAAACCGATTTATGGCCGCTTACAAAAACAGATCTACTCCGCCACTGGTGCTATCGATAGGCTGAGTTATGAATGTGGCCAATTGTTCGAAAATAAAAGCAGGCCTAATTTCCATATTTTCCCGAAGGGGCATAAATAACGCCCGGAAAGTGTCCTTTATGCTGCTGCACGAGTGCCACAAACGCTAGAGGTAGCAAATAGCAATTTGCGTCGACCGATGCTGGAAAGATGCAAGCCGGTGACTATCGTAAGTGGAATTCCAGGTGAACTAATATTTTTATTTCTTCATAAACAAACCCTGGAATTCGGTAAATAATATTTTAGTACACTTAAAATGGACTTAATACGCTGGCGAAATTTTTGAAATTCCTTGAATTCCTCTGACCTGAGCTGGAGCACTATAAGCTAAGAGGCTCTTTAAGTTATGGTTATGTCTATTTGCTCCCGTTGAGCGGAATTTATTGCCAAACTGACTCAGTCGCGGTGATCACAAACACCTCTGGGTCACTATTTTAAAAGCGCGAAAATGATGAGATAATGGCTAATCGCGGTAATACCATAGAATGTTAATTTCTGGGAAATTTGTAGAAAAATCTCCGCCTTATCGCGGTTGGGAAATTTGCTACAGTTTTACTGTGAAATTTATAGTCCGCGTGCACATTGTCAAGACTCAAATGCCGCGTGATATCTGAGAAATTGTGTGAGTTATCCAAAAAGAAATAAATAAGATGTCAAGAATATAGTCAAAATATTTCTGAAAGTATTTCAAACAAGGGAATTAATTGAGCCACAAAATATTTACATGTAACATAGTATTTTTGTATTTTTTCCGTCAACTATTGTGTACGATTATTGCATTTAACTAAGGTCAGACTTTTAAAGGTTCAAGTAAGAATAGTTACTATGATCAGTTTTCATTTGCATGACTTGGTTTGTGAAGCTTCAATAGAATCTTCTGAAAATTGGCTCCATATACCACTTAATTGAAAATCGAATGATTTTAAAAATGTTCAAATAAATATCAAAATATATCACATTAAGTTAAAATGCTACCACATTTTTGTCGATGACGCATACATTTAATAATATATGGTTTTGTTTACTTTGCGCTTTTTTCTAAATTTGAAAACATTGAAGTGCCTACCTAATGTTAAGTAAGATAATACAAGAAACAACACTTTTTTCTTTTTTTAAATTACCAACGTTCTTCAAAGGTGTCATTAGGTCAACATTATAATAAAATTCAACTTTTTAGCATTATTTCATTACTAAACTATGTGAAAATTGAGTAGATATTTCTGCATTTCTCACTAAAGCCATAATTAATTCTTGAAAAAAATACTTTACAATCAGTTGACCTCTCACCCCCATAAAAATAAAAACAATATCTTTTCCAAATAATTCCCCAAATCTGTCCATCAGACTCGACCACCGCCGAAGTAACAATTACTAAAAAAAAGAACAGATGAGTTCTTTTTAAAAATTCTGTGGGGCACACGGCGATGCTGCAGAACAATAAATCCGGCAGCGGGCATCTCGGTAGCAATTAAACTGCCAAAATACTTGGAAGAAAAAATTCTTCAAGCTCTTATTTATCCCGCTTGGCCGGATAGTACCCTTGATCCTCATCTCTGACCTGAAATTTGTCATTTTTCCACATACCGCGCCGGGGTATTCGAGTACAAGCCAAAAGACAATTTATCGCCTTTTAGTTGGTCAACGAGAAAATAATAAAAGCACAAACCCGAGAAAAAACGATTTGAGAAAAAAAAAATATATATTATTTGTCAACTCGACAACGATCATGTCCACAGATCAGCGCGATAATTCGTGGTCCGGGCGTCTATTAAAATCCATGTACCTGTGCGGCTGTGGGGAGATGATTGGGACGGGAGGCGCGTTTCCATTTCAAAATAAATTTTTTTTTGCTTTTCGTCAATTCGGGCTTTTATGTTTTACGAGAAATTACCCATTTCGGCTTGATTTTAGGACTCTTGGCCATTTCATGTCCCCGGCATTACGTGACCGCTTGCGATCAGCTAAAGATCGGATTAAGGCGGTGGCTCATGGGAGTGTACTTGATGGCGCAGCACATTCGATAAATTTTTTGGTTTTTCGAGACTTATTTTTTGGAAAAAAATCATTAAATGCCACGTCCTCAGTTCGGATAATGATAATGAGTTGAGTACCCTGAGACATGTCGGCAGTAAATCATGATGATTTTTGCAAATAAAATTTTTGCTCGATCGAGGTCTACTGACGCATGACACCGAAAATTCGATGTCATCGCACCTGCGGTGTCTATCGGACTTGTTTGGTAGAAAGCCAGTTCTACCTGTGAAAAACATGATAATGTAACGCCGTGGGATTATATATTTTTTTTTCTTCTTCTTCGAATCAGCAAGGAGATGATGCGACCGCAGTTTTCCATGTTCCGAATTTGTTAATTAATGTCCAGACGCGGTCGCGTTCAAAAGGCCGCTTCTCACCGAATTATATCATTTCGCAAGATCATTTCAGTCACTTTGATGTGATCTTTCGGCGCTTCGCACTAGAAGAAGACACCGCGTTTTTTTCGCCATCTCACTAGATTTAATGGGCCAACAAACGGTGGGCTTTATGGGAAATTATGCGATTCCATAGTGTGGAAGTTGATAGTACACGCGTTGTCGTGTACTCAACGCTAGTGTTAACTGGCTGTCATGGCTAATTAGTCAGAGAAAACAGTTAATAGAAACAGATGAAGTAGCCTGATGATGAGAATCATGATTCACCTGGCGGAGTCGTGAAATTTTTGAACTTCTAGTTCAGGAAGTTCAGGTGCACACTTAAAAAATTTGTAAGCACTTTTATAGGACTTACTTGATGGGGTTGTTTCTTTTGTAATTAACTTTAATAAAGTAAGGTATACTTCTGAAATTATAATTTTATTGGATGTTAATGGCATTTTGTTGCCAAGTCAACACTTCGCTATACCTACTGAAATTATATATTTAGGTTTTTTACAAATTTCTAATTTAACTTCTTTTAAAGTTATGTATGTATGCATAACTACAATGTTTTGGTTTCGAAAGAATTGAATTTTAAATTTGCTAGTTAAAATGTTAGTAAAGCTATGATTTGAACTACTTTCACAAAAATTGACAAGGATATTTTCTTCAATAAATATGATTGATATCCTGCGGGAATTCTACGTTTACTTTTTAACCAAATGTAGTTATATATAGAGTAGTCTACTTCAATAGCAACAGATTAAAGAAATTAGGTAATGGAGTGAAATAAATACTTAGTATATCTCCATTTTGCCTGATTTTTTCGACTGTTCAAGAGCATTATTAAATAGCTATTCTTAAGGCACTCCAAAATCTTTCGGCCTCGCAACAGAGCTTCAATCATTTTTCGCATATTTTTTATTTAACGTCTTTTCACCGGACACGCAATAAAAATAAAAAGGGTCAACCGTAACCTTATAGGACCCAAAGTAAAACTATCAAAGTGTTTACGGAATCCTTCCACGGTTTCGCCTTTTATAACTTTTATACAGTTCCCTTCCGAAACCCATAAAAGTTAGGGGCATGGCCGCAAATTTTACCACGACCGATAAGAAATCGCTTAAATAATTTGAATTCACGGCAATACGCGCGGCATATTATCGCCGAGGGCCTACAAAGTTAACGAAAAAATCAATTAAATCGTAAAAAAGCAGTTAAGGCCATTAATTCCAGCGAAAGCCACTAAAGTAGACACTGACTGAGGGCTGTTTGGAACTCATGCGACTATAGAATTCGTCGGTCTTCACGCACATGTGAGTCTCGACAGTTGGGCCCTTCCAGCCCTTGTCGCCCTCATCCTCCCCCGCATCTAGTAATAAGCATATTTTTTGCCCTATTATGTGCCAGCCGCAGCCTATAGGTACCCAATCCACTTCCAATCAATCAAAACGCGAAGACGCTTAGAACAGGCTCAAGAACCAGAGCGTGGTGCACGCAAAATTCCCATTAGGGCTGTTTTCCATATCTTCGAAAGCGACCACTGTACCACGAATCCTGGATAACACAGTGGTCGAATCCTTTTATGAGATCGGACTAATAGCAGCAACATAAACTCCGAACCGAGGATAATAAGTCGGTCTTCTTCGCCTCAATTGGAGTAGAATTGCAAAATTCACCGAACTTTTACTCGAAGACGCGATTAAATCATGCTGCTTCTTCTCCAGAGCATCATTATACAATATAAAAAATGGTGTGCTGTTCGCATTCGAACAGATGGTCCTTTTTGGCAATATGAAAAAAAAATATATTTTTTCCTTTTCGTTTTCAAATTGAATCTCACAGGTAACCTAGAACCATCAGGTCGGGCGAGATCCTTCGATTTCGCTTTAATTTGCATATCAGTCCCATTGTAGGGAAGAAAACGACGAGAAATAACAAAACCGATTTCCTTTCCTCCTTTTCTTTACGCTTTTTTTTCTTGAATAAATCAAAATCAAAGGTTTCAATTGAACCGCGGATAAAGAGGCCGCGACCCCTCTGTCGTCCTTAGATCGGCCGGGTTTAATGCATGCGGTCTGCACTATTGAGGCCATGTCGTCTCCTTCCAATCAGCTTGAGGAGCGCTTTCTTGTGCTCCTTTCTAAGGACCTTAATTCCCACTCGTTGATATGCAAAATAGTTCCAATTTAGTCGAAACGAACGGGGGTAGGGACAGGTACAAGTTTTAGATTTTCTCATACTATCTGAGGTCGATTTTGATCCTTTTTGACGGCTAAGGCAATTTTTGATCTATAATTTATCGTCTGTTACAGTGCAGTAATAACATCATAAAGCTTCTAAAACAAATGAACTAATTTATGCATATGTGTAAAAATTTGCGCTAAGTAACAAAATCGCTGTAGCAATTACAAAAGACCTTCTTTGTAAAAACACAACAGTGTGATTACTAAGTTCGTTACTAATGATATATAATATAAATCACATATCATACATGTGGGAATTTTCGAAAACAATGACATGGTTGCAGTTAGGGAACCAATCGAGCTAATTCTGAGTTCTATTGAGAAGTGTGACCTATAAAATTATGGTTTTATCTCTGAACATATACCTACCTAATGACTTTAAAGATTTACAAGAATTAAAAAAAAATTAATTACGCATTCAACAGATGCTGCAGCTTATCTTAATTTATCACCGAACCATCACTTCATAACTCATAACTCCAGTAAAAATTTTAAAAGATCATGCAATCGTTTTGCATTTAAGTGAATTGCAAAGTTCAAAAGCCGCAACTGTTGAACAATCCCCACCCCATTCCGCCTTTGTTTGCAATAGAAATTATATACATATTTTTCTTGATTTTAAAAACAAGCAACCGGGCAAATTTAAAAATCATAAAACTGCATAGTGTGGATTTCCCATGATCGACGTGAACATTCAAGAGATACTTTCTGGTGGCGCGCGAAACAGTCCGGGAACAATAGAGAGTCGGCAAAAAAATTATGGTTGCGGGGGAAGAGAGGAACTTGTGAACTTCACACGACACGCGGTCAAGTGTAACGTCAAAGTCCACGAGAAAATGATGACATAATGAGACCCTTGAGCATGCCATTTACCAGTTAAGGTATTTCTTAGGTCTACTTTTATCGAAGCACATGTAAAAGATAACTATAAGAGTTGTGTAGATTTGGATTGTTATCAATTTTTGGGTAATTATCTGAGTTTTGTCTTGAAGGGGGCATGTAGATAAAAATAAATTTCCTTTTCTTAGCAGGCGGCCATTCCTCTGAGATCGGCAGCACCTGCTCGATCACTTTCTTTTGATATCTAAAAAAGTTTCGTTAATATCTTTATAAATTTGTGTTTGCGGCTCCTGCGTTATTCTTTTAAGGAGCCGTGCGATCTCGTCGTTTATCAGTCTTTATAGGCAAGGTGCGCTTCGATCACTTACATTTCTCCTCCACGCCTGTCTAGCGATTTCCATATCAATAGACTTTTTAATGCAGGCTGTCTGCCGTTTGAAGGAGTGTTAAAAAGGCGGAAGCCGGTTTAAGAGAGGTAAAAAGGGATGTTTTACATTACAATAATTGTAATTTTGTGTAAACATGTAAATCGCAGCTGTTTCACTGCTTTATTATGCTAAAAATTTAGTGATCTTCACCTTATCTAGGTTCAGCTTATGCAAAATGCTGTTGAAAATCTAGGCATTTCGTGAGGTATTTAAAGTAAGTACATACTTACTATTGTAATTTTTATACAATTTTCGGTTTCTAATAGGAACCTTTTTTAAAAGCCTTATTTTCATTCAATATCGACTTTTATAAAATTTCGCTGAACGAAGACTTACGTGATGATGTTTATTACTATAATAAGTTGTTCTACTATAAATGTGAACAAGCCCTTAATTTGCTAAATAAGGAGCTACAAGTACCAGACAAACATTAATAATTCCAGACGAATGTTGGCTAGCCCTAGACCCGTAGTCCAAGCCTATCTGGCGGGCAAACACTTTATTACAATTGTCCAGGGCTATCTCAGGCCGATCATATCGCATAATTCATTTTAAAAGATCAAAGAGTCCAATCCAATTAAAAGCGCTCTTTCTTAAGAAATTATCCCTCTGTACGTGATCACCCAAACGGGACGATATGCAACTTTACGATCACCAGCGTACGCATGCATGCATTGGTTGACAGCCACAAATCTGTGATGCCATAAATTTCCAGATGAATTCCTTCTGACTGGCTCAAGATAAGGCCGCGAAGGTATGGCATATGCGCGTATGGCATCTCTAACACAGTCGAGACGGCCGTGCTCCAACTTTGCGCAAAACTATAGTCCATAGTGTGGCTGGGTTGGTAGAATTGCTATAGTAAGTGAAACGCAACATGCAAAAACAAAAGACTGCTGATCTTGCGCATTCACACGGGATGCGATCGCCAGTGGGCTTCTTGATCGCCGTCATCGCGAGTGTGATCATCAGAAATTTAAGCGCGCCTTTCCTCCTTTGATGGAATTTATGAGTGCGTATCGACGACGACAGCATTGGCTTCTAGTGTCTATGGACACAATACGTTCAAAATGCCCTCGTCTTCCACCTCTAAGGTGGATGCCACTGCTTAGGGGCCCTCACTGTCTTTGGGGCTCCGCTGCGGTGTCTTATTTCGATCTCAGCCATGTGTAAAATAGACGAAGATCTCGTGATTATTTGGCGAACTGCGATTATGCGGTTTGTTGCAATGGACGGATAGAAAAACGTTGAAAAAGATGCGAGAACGAACATTAAACGCTGCCCAGACCAGCTCCCATTATCCAATCCGCCGCACGATCGTTTTGTTTTGTGCTCCACCGAGGGGATATTATAAAAAAAAAAATATTTATATATACATATAAATATATAAAGGGAAGAGAAGTAAGTGTTGATGGGGGGATTCGCTTACATCCGAAGTGATCCGTTTCGTTTCGTTTCGGTTTTGTTCAGTTGAATACGTCCAAACGTTTGTATGGTTTCACTCGGTTGCGAAAACGGATATGGTGCAGTATCTTCGCATTGTCTGATGCGATCAACGAGATCAATTACAGTGTGCGCCTGAAGATGGCTAAAGCACAGAGGAAATCCAAACAGATCCATATCAGGTGATATCCAAAACTTCTTGGTTGCTTAGTCGCTTGCTTGCTCGGCTGCTTGAGATCTGCCTGACGATGATCATGAGCACCAGATACGTGCTCTGGTGGCTCCAAAAAGATCATCGAGCCGCTGTTGCTCCGCTTCTGTGATGAAATGCTCAAAGCGAAATGGATGCGATATGGCGGTGATGGTCGGTAGGCGCCATTTGATCTGAATAGACGTGGAAATTTAGAAAGACGGCGCTCGCAGAAAATGTAGAAATTGTTGACAAACTAACGTAGCAACAGAAAATCTACATATAGATGATGCTTACACATGTAGACAATTACCAATAATTTTAATTTAGTTTTATTTAGTCAAAATGTAATTAAACTTCGTGTGGTTTGATTAGGCTCATTTCGACTAATTATGACATATCCCTTCTTATCCTGATTGGAATAGAACCAATAAACAACTGAGCTATCAATGTTCTCATAAAAATATGAAAGTTTAAAGAGAACCTTTTAATCTTATTAAATTTTAGTTCAATTAGGTACCTATATCTCGAAAAATTATATTTTATATAAAATAGAAATTTTCCATCCATTTTGTAAAATAATATACTTTCCCCGATTTTGCCTTACAAAAGAAAAAAAGTGGTTTCATTATTAGCAACCCTTATTGAAACCCAACTGCAATTTTTAATAATTCATCCCTTGTTAAAATCTTCTGAAAGAAAATAGAAAAACATAAAAAAACAAAAAAGGGAATATCTGAAAGAAAGTGAAAAAAATTAAAAGACCTTTTCGAAAGGATCAATGCACCTCGTAAATCAGGGATGAATTACACGAAACGAACAGGACACGCATTATTCGGCCAGCGGCGCGGGCGTCGATGGTGATGGCGGGGGTGGTGGCGCACCAGACACCAGAAAAGGCATAAATTTTAATGGAACAAACAAAAGGAAAAGTGCAAAAAAGCCGCGTCATTTATAATTTATGCTCGCATTTCGTAGCTAGCCCTAACTTTGCCTATTTAAGACTACACCGAGCAATACAAGGGCTGAACTAGTCCGGGGAGGAAAAGTAGAGCAAAAAATCGTGAAAATTCTTCAAAGATTCTCACTCGCGGCACACCACCGAGGAAAAAGATAGGGAAAACCGCCTCGGGAATCGCGTTTCGATTTTTTTCTATTCCTTTTAAATTTACAATATCAGCCGCAGCCCTATCGCCCCCGGAAGGAAGGGTGGGGCGGTGCGGCGTGGCGGCGTGATGAAGGACCATGACTTACCCCTGCGAGGAGGGTCCATCTATGTACTTTATTTTTTTTTATAATTACCACCCACCCGCCCACTGTTGTTCCTACATCCCGCGCTGTTCCTACTGCAATCAGCCGGTTTTCAAGTAACCCGGAGGACCCACCGGATCCTGCTCTAGTCTGGGAAGACGAAAATGTTTTTCGTTTTTGTGGGTGGAATTTTTTATCATTTTTTTTGGGGATGATAGCAAACGCGAACTTTTTAAACGCTTTCTTGATTAAAGATGAATTTTTAATTTCAATTTGGTGATGGAGATACACTTTGGAAAGTAGGCAGCTCGGACAATCGTTTAATGTGAAATTGCAGATGGGGATGATAGTGTAAGCCAATTAAGAAGTATGTTTGGGAAGTGGTTTGTATAAATTTCTTTTTAAACGACATATATTAAAAATGTGAGATTATTAATACAGTATAATTCCCTTACAAATTAAGACGTTAATCAATCAAAACATTAATATCACGAACAGAAAATAAACATAAAGCCATACAGCTAACTAAAATCCTGGACTAATCTTAAAAACTTTTCGGAAAATCTTGGTTCAAACTAAAAAAATCTATATTAAGTTACGAATTTATCATAAAAATTGTGGATTGTAAATTAGTCCTTATCCAAATGAATCTCTCTTGTATGGTATACTATTTTATACTTATTATTATTTTATACTATATTATTATTATTACTAAAAATTCCGCTGTTGCTCGTACTCAAATGAAAATAGGTCCTAATTTATAAAACCCAATCGAATAAAACTCCGCGAAAGGTTTGGTCATAAAGGTCCGAAGAAAAGGGCAAATCATCAGCGTCATAACTTCACCTCAATTTGGCGTCGAATGAGCCGATGGATGCAGTATTTTCCAGAAAATTGCATGTCGCCCTTCAATATCCCCCGAATCAGAGTGGACGAGGGTGGAATTATACGGCAGGATTCTAAGGAGCGCCAGGACGCCCATATTATCCGAAATATGCAAAGTGGAAAACCTGGTCGGTCACATAATCATAAAGCCATAAAGTCCCTTTCCCGGACACAATGCCCGACCGAACTCTTGATGACCATTCCCTGCCACGATTTTACGATCCTCGCAATTTTTCTCTGGATGGAAGCATATTCGTATAATAGATGAAAAGGCAGGAATAAAAAAAAAATGTGGTCAGATCCGGGGAGCTGGTCCGGTTTGTTATCATTCTGACGTATCCGATATCCAATGGAATGATAAATGCTCCCGGATCCGGGAAGGACCCTGGAGGACGATAGCTATACACCCGTGTCAGGGGTCGTGGCACCGCTTTGAATTTAAACTTTCTGAACACGTGTCCTGTAAGCGATGACCGCGCCTGCTGGGCGCCTCCTCCATCGCTCCCGCCCCCACAAAAGTCCCAGTGACACCGTCCTGGATGGCAAGGGCTTCGCTCGAGAAGGCGGGGAGAAGTGACGTGCCTGCTCCTCGGGGATATCTGGACCAAATTGAATTTTAAAAATCTTCGAGACATTTTGCCCTGATTGGATTTTATGGGACATGAATTTCTTGAATCGAATGACTGGGCGGACAGTGGCAGCTCCTCCCGAGGGGGAGCGCACTATGACCGGAGCCGAATGAGGTTTACATTGAGATTTTCAGGTACATTGATTACGTGATTGTTGACAAATTTTATTGGCATGACGTAATTGAATGGTAACGATGGTCATAAATTCGGGCTCCTTAATCGGATTACCCTAAAGGCATTTTATTAAGGGGGATGAGATCAAAATTTATACGGAGAGAAATATTTAATTAATCTCAACAGACTCGAAGGTTTTCAAGAAAAAAGGAACAGAAGAACGTCTGGAGTGGCGCAAACTGGCCGACCACAGCCACTTCCCGGACGGGCGGGAAAGACAATCGGCCGTGGAGCTTAGCGAGGCGTAACCTCATTAAAGAATTATTAATAATTAAGAGGAATTTCCACAAAAACCAAAAGGTAGTGCGAGGTTCTGGAGATCCATCGAACGAGCGACGGCCAGAACACATAGACCCCATTGCCCCATTGCTCAGGCTCCCATTACCATAATAAGACGATTATTGGTGCTCATTTAAATAGAACCACTTCGCTTGTATGCTCCAGAGCAGCGCCGCCGTCGCTCAACTCTGAAATATGAATTATTGGATTCCCTCTAGTTAATGTTGCTTTGTTATCACGCGAATCTCGGTACCTTCATCCAGGGGTCTTTCCGAGTCAGTTGCTGAAGGCTCCTTGCATTTCTAGGGTCTTTCTCTTCTTCATTCCTGCCCCGCAATTATCGTGTATTATTAATTGTGTGCATTTTTAATCAGTCCATCGTCATGCTCCCTGTTCGAATTGTCCAGACCTGGCGTTGTATTGCACTTTATTCAGAGTATGCGTTTTGCCTGTCTTGTGGCCACATTGTCTGCCCAAGTGACGATGAGCCAAGGAAAGGCAAAAAAGTAAATAAAAAACAAGTTGGGAACCTTTGGATACCTTGCCGCTCTTGGCTATTGAGATGTTTCTTAAAGAGTTATTGTATCTGTCGTTAGCTGAAAACAATAACTCAAGGTTAAGTTCATTGTTGCATCTTTTCCAGTCAAGTGTGCGAAGGAAACTGACGAAGTATGCACTTCCTTGCAGTTTTTTTTTTCTTGAGCACACGCAACTTTTATCACGCATGTTTTTACTATGCTTAAGTACCGAGAACGCGTTAAAATCCACATACTAAATGAAAAATACAAAATTCGAAGTTATAAAAATATGACAGTGCAAAAGGGTAACAGGACAAAAAGATGTTAGTAAAAGGGTAATTATGGAAAATAAAAATTATTTCTATGTTATCCAGTTCCCATCATAAATACATTTCTTACAAATCCAATTTCGTTATGACATGAAATATTCTTTCAGTGTCACGAAGTGTTCGTTTGTTATGCATTCCATTTATTTATTATTTCTTTGTAATTTTTTCTCTGCTACTAAAATTTTTATATAAACCCTTCCTACGAATGTTTTTGAATACAACTTTAAAAAGTAATTGGTAATTTCACTACTTACTTAAGTAATTTTTATTAATTAAAAGGCAATAAGAAAACTACAAAGTTGTTATGAGTTAAGTGAAGGTACTGAACAAATTTTCTTTACAGTTTATTTAAAATTCCACTGAAAGAAAAATTATTGTAAATTTGGGAATACGAATTTCCTATTTTGCAACTTTAGCAGCGTCTTACAAGTTGTATTATTAAATCGAAAACTGCCCAAAATGAAAAGAAAAATGCATTAATTAATTTGAATAAAAGGAGCTGAAATAAATGATGTGAATATACCCTTATTGCTGTTTTGAGACGATACAAAGGATATCTTCTTCAATATTTCCGTTCCCGGCCTAAAATCTAAGACAACATCTCCCACTGATCCTGAAAAATTGGATTCCCTAAAAAACCTTGCATTCCAGTCTTAAGTCCTCCTGTCGCCCGCGCCCGGCAACATCGAAAACACTTAAAAAATATGAAAAGGCAAACAGAATGCTAATTGTCCGGAAACTTGTATAATTTATTTGTTCATTTGCGATGTCCATCTCCCCCGCAAGATAATTTCCCTTGTACTCGGGGGGGATGCTGCTGGGTCTTTCATTTCGGGAATTCTTTGAAGCCAGTCCCTCCCGAATCCCGACAATTATACGAATACGTAACTTTTACTTTTGCGCCTTTTCCATGATTTTTCACATTTCATCTTAATTTTTTTTTCTTCTTTTCCTCTTGTACTCAAACGCGATAATTCAGCCTCCCTTCGATTTCCGCCCTTAGACGAGGCGAATTTGCATAAAAAGTTCGGTGCGTTTGGGGCGATTTTTTTTTATTTTTGTATATTCAAATCGAAGGAAAATTATGGAAGAAGGTGCGTGTTGGACAAGTCGTTAATGAAAATTTCTCATGAATTATTTTTTTGAGGGATCAGATACTCTGGCTATTTTTGGTGTTCGGATTTTGTTTTGCGGGGGAGAGGGGACGAGATCGCATCGCGCCCGCACCAAATACCCGGCCAACTTTCAAGTGCTTCTTTAAGCAGTTGCGCAAGTATTTAAAAAGTTTTCTGATGTAATTTTCCTTTCATTTTACCGGCATTTTCCGTAGCCCGTTCATCAAATTGGAATGACATCGGGACGAGCGCGAAACGCGAGTTCTGCCCAGTCCCACCCACCCGCATCTCATGTGTCTGAATATATTTTTGGATTAGGGGGATAGGGTTGGGGATGGGGGTGAGGTGCTGGTTGGCGGAGGCGTCACTCGCAGGGACCTCGTGCGAGCCGTGCATGCCGCCGTTATCCTTGTACGCAATTAGAGGGAAATAATTGAAAATAACATCGAAACGAATAAATTTTAACTGCCATTGAAGGAATTTCCAAGGATACGTGCGGATGCGTGCCTTTCTCCACATCTTCACATGGAGCCCATCTGCCAGCGGCCCGTCACTCCTGCCGCCGCCTTCGCCCGTCGCTACTGTCTCCGTTGCCGCCGCCGCTGCTCGAGGATCCTGGTCCTGGTTTTTAACTTTGTCGAGTGCCTCCAGCCGGGGGGCGGGAACCAGCCTCGGAGGAATTGCTCGAGTGGTTCCTGAAGGACCCATCCCCCGCACATCACGCCCCCCGACCCCCTGGGCACGGGAAAGGGATTTTATTTCGAAAATTTTCAGATAAATTAGAAATGGGACAATATTGGTGGTGCTCTGTGTGACTTACTGCCTTTTGGCTCCTGGTGGTGCTCCATCAACCCTTTTCGTTTTCGTCAGGCAGAAAGGGAATTTTCCTTGTGCCGCCCCCGTGTGTGCGGGCGTACGACGCCGGAACTCCCTGAAAAAGTAGTAAACACTGGAGAGCCTCAATATGAGCGCTTTAATTGCATTTCCCTATTTTCGCATTATATGGTTTGGAAATTTTAATTGTTGTCTCTACAGATAGATGTTCGTTCGATAATGCCCCACTCGGCACCCCCAGCCCCGCGAGACGCCACGGCGGGGGTGGTGCAGGACGGGATCGGGCTCTTGTATGCTTAAACCACTTCGCATTTTGATGTTTTGCGTCCTCAGTCTGAGTTCATTAGACAAAATTGCTTATGGGTTCCGCTACAAATGGAAGAAATTGTTCCAGCTGGAAGGGGGGTGAGGTGCTCGTCTTTGGAGAGCAAATTCCTGTTTTTGCAACTGATGTACTTTTTTTATTTGATTAAGTGTTTGGCGTTAGAAGGGAGTCATAAGCTTGTTTTGTCCTTGCGATTCTTGAAATAATACAGGAAAGATGTTTCTCATTTTCAATCAGAATTTAAATTTAATAAATTTATAATTTCCAGAAAATTGATGAACAAAACTAAACTGTTCTTCAAAATGCTTAGCAAACTTATATGTATTAAAATTTATCCGCATAAGTATTTATTCATACCTTTCAACCAGAGAGCCCTTAATTCTTAGTGAGCAATTATAAAAATATTAATATTATGCATGCTCTGGGGCATCCGGAGATTGAGCCCTTTTCATGATTATAGTCTACAGCTTCAATTTTTCTAAGTAGGTTTATATAAAATTGAATGAAAAAAAAAAACACTTACATATTCAATAAAAATGAGATAATTTCTTTCACCCTTCCGAGTGATTATCACGCTATATTTCTTATTTTCTCTCTCTGTCATTGTGCGAGATATGTATATGCAAAAATAGGCATCATGAAGTTCTACAACTCACCTGGTGGTAATTGAGAGATTTACCCACTCACTCACCAATTAAAACTCTTAGCCAAACACAAAAGGTTGCAAAAAAAAAGGAAAAAGGAAAAATTATTAAGTGTAATATGGTGTGGCCTGAAAAGCGTTTGCCATTATCCGCCGACTCATAAGAAAGCGGTGTGCGGCGAGTGTTGCGTGCCACGATTATTATTAGCATATCTTTTCCCCTTACCTGACAGGTATGCAAATTCTGCAAACGCGAAGTAACAAGGCGTTAAACAAGAAAATTATTTACTAACAACTGCGTAGGCACTAACGCGAGTAGAGGGCGCCTAAACTTTGGCCTAAACTGTGAAAATTAACTATTTTATTTGTTAGTCTAACTCGAGGTATAGTAGAAGGTATAATTGTAAATTTTTAAGATGGTGACAAATTGAGTTATATTCGAAAATTTTTTTTTTTTATTTAAGGTATATGTGTTTAGGCGCACTTTCGTGCTGAAGGGGTATTGAAAGACAAATTCGCCGTTTTTCTTAATTGTAGAAACATTGTTGTTCCTCGAAAGGGGCAGTGGCCGCAGGGTTTCTGCACGCGTGTAATCATTACTTTCCGTTAGTAATTGTCAAACTAGCAAAATACTGCGCTCCTCTTGCCAGGGCCATTGTATGCTCCCATAAAATAGCAATTGTTCTCTAATCAGTCCCCGTCCCGCTGCAATTACCCATTCAATTCTCGAGCGGCGAAATTGTTTCCTAAATGAGAAAAATTGCATGTTCGCGTGTCATGTCTTCGAAGTTGAAGTCGAAGTCGGGGCTGAGAGACGACGACGGGAAAGTCATCGCACCGCGACGGCGACGACGGTGGCGGAAGAGTCGATCTCTGCCAATACTTTCCTGACACCAAAAGTTCAAAAATTAACGACCAACCCCCCAAACCGAGGGAAAAGGGGTATCTACGGGCCAAATTCGGCGGAAGTTTAATTGAATTTCTTCCACCAATTATTCGGATCAGTGGCACGCTCCATTGGTCGCGAAGAAAGGTAAAGTTACCTTGAAGCCCTCGCGCGGAACTCGTTAGGAAAACGCATGCGATCCAAATAATCCAGGGACTGTGAAGGAATCGAGGGAAGAGCTGGTTTTCAGGGATAAACTGAAAAAGTGCACTATCACCCCTAATGAGGCAGATAATGATGGGTGCAGGACAGGTGGATTTATTTGGATCCCCGTTCCGCACCACCAAACCTCGCGGCTCGTAATGACGACCTGTCGAACTATTTTCGACCAGGAGGCCCTTCTACGAATAGAGGAGGCCACTGGCTTGCGGTGGTGTGTTTTGTGTTTTCTGTTGTGACCGCAGCCCTCAGGTGGAAGGGCGCGTGGCGGTTGACTTTTTTATTGGGCCCTTTTGCCCTTCCCGTCCTCTCTCTCGTTTGGGCACCTGTTGGACACCAGCCCGCGGTACCTGTGGAGTTAATTGAAATTTGAGGCCATCGAGCACGCCGAGGTGATTGTCACGTTCCATCGGTTTCTGTCATAATTTGATGGGTATTGCGTAATTTCCCCGATGTAAAATTGGTTTCGTTTCTGAAGGTAGACAAGTCATACACGACTGATCAGTTTTTTTAAGGAGACTTGAAAAAATGACATGAGGACAGGTACTGCATTTGCTGAGTCTTTTAGGTTTATTACTTGAGAATTTATTCCGCAAAAAATTAAAATTTTTAACGCCAGCATATGCATACGTGAGAATGTCATAATAAGAAATAATTGAAAGTGAAATATGACCATAATTAACTTTTTTATAATTAGTATCAGAAACTTTCACAAAATTTAATATTTTTGGAGTACCTACCTATATGAAGGCAGTATACATCACATGGAGATTTCTAAAACTAAAGTAAAGTACCTAAGTTTCAGTCATAAAATTTAAAATAACTTGTATTATTGTATTAGTGTATTGTAGTAGAATTATTCGACAGTTCTAACAGCCTGAAAATTTCTGCGATTGCAAAGTCCACAACAACCTAAGCAATTCTATCCTTTTTTTAGAAGTTGTTTTGTTGATTGACTTGAAAACAACAATTGATTTGTCACGAAATTAACAATCCGTTGAGGTGGCTGTTCCGACACCAATTGACCCTAAGAGGGTTCAATTGAATATTGGGTGCCGCAAAACACCTCGCGAACACAAACGTTCACAGGTCTAGCCTTTTGTTTGTCTTCCTGCGCAACATTAAGCACCCAGCAGCACCGCCATTATACCGTTTCACTCAAATACGCCGCAAACACCTGCGCGCGCCGCTTCAGTGAACTGTCGCGCGGTGACCGTCAATAGTCCGCTAATACGATCGGAGCGGGCCTATCGGGCAATAAATAACCGCGGGACAGTTGCGGCCAAACAGCGCGGGACTCCTCTTAATTTATGCAATTAAGCGGTCTCGGCCGGGTCAAAACTGCATTAAGACGGACGGACCCTCATTCGTTTCGGAGCATAGCCCCCTTCGGCGACGACGACGACGACGACGAAGACCACGGCGACGCTGGTCGTCTTCTCAGGCCGTGGCCACGGAAGACAAAGGAAGTCGAGGGTGCAATCGCGGGTCGAATTATTAACAGAATTTTTCAATTTTTTTTCCCCTGTTTTGGCGCCTTATCAGTGCAGTCAATCAAAAACCGAATTTCTCTTTTCGACTATGGGAATCCATCGAACCGTGGCACCATTTGGGAAATTTTTCGTATCTTTTTGCTAGGGGAGAACACTTCATTAGGTGTATATTTACGTCGAACAAGTTCAGGTCTAATTAACCATCTTAACGCAGATAGCGCTCTATTCTATTACTATACTACTTATAGTACTTTGAAAAAGCGTTACTTGATTTGCTTAAAAATATTGGAGAATATTGGTACAGAAACTAAAATAAGGGCACAGGGGTTGTTCAATTTTTAATAGAAGAACACCAGAACATGTAAAAATTATAATATCATCCCATACAACAACAAGACTCCTAATTATTATTAATTTGGCTATATGAAATATAGATTTGATCATTTCATACGTTATTTTAATTTCAAATTTTTCATTGAGTTCTGAGTTCAATACATTACAAATATTTGATTATTCTTGTCTTTTCGCAAATGACAGACTCTTGGAATTCTCTGAATGAGGTTACACAAATTCAAGTTTCACGTGTCAGCACGGAATCAAACAGTTCGGTTTTGCCCAATCCGCCAGGGACTCATTAATCTTTCATCTGTGCCACTAAGATTGGGATCAGCGGCTGTAGCAGCCGCAGCGGCAGAATTCTTGCGAAATTTCGGTGGTAATAATTGAGGGATCCGATCAAACAATAGCGAGGTTCCCATCGTAAACCATTCACCTGATTGTCTTCTGATTGGCGTACCACTGACACTCGCTGCTACCGTAGCAACGTCGCAGTAATTAGCGTCTACCTGCACCGCGTGCAGCCCGCCAAACCCCAAAAACGGCGCAAATTTCCTTGACAAACTTACCTGAGAGTGGCGCTCGCGCTCGCGCCCCCGGGGGCAACGTATTGTTTTCCCATTATGCGTCGCTCTGGAAATTATGTCGCTCGTCGAGGTAATTACACCTGCGGATCAAAGCGGGGGCGCGAACGGGCGAAAGGGGGGATTTGATTCGATTGCATGCGTCGGTCGACCCCCAGTTTGCTGCAGCTCGATCCGTCGCGCGGTGGCGGCGGCGGAGGACGCGGTGGCTCAATCCATTCCCACGATCCGATTTCGCGTTCTCGGGCAGGTTGCGTTGCGTTCTCGCGTTTTTCTCGTATTGACGATTGCCGCGTCGCGGTGGTGGCGCGACCTTCTGGCGTGCGATTGTCATCTCCGCGCGCGGTGTCCCCAAAGCGCCGTTCCGCTCCGCGGATCCGTCCGCGGACCCGTCGCAAGCTTTCAATTAATCAACCGTCCGACCAAATGCCTGCTATTTACGCGCTTTGTTCCCTATGGGAAATTTCTGATCATTGACTTACGAATGGAACGCGATTGTTTTCCACATCCAGTGTAACGGTTAACAATCGCGGGGTGGACTTTTCGCGATCGACGGTGGGGGTGGTGGTGCGGCACGGATCTCGATGAATGCTACTCTTACATAAGTTGTGGGAAATTGCAGCTTGCAGATTGTCGTGATCAGTTAAAGGGTTAATGCTACGAGTGTAACATCTCATTAGCGAGTTGCATTGAATAAAAACTTGAGGAACACGGCATCAATGAAGTTTAGTATATAATTCTAAAAATTCATGGGTATAAATCAAAACCTACAAGGTCTACCTATTCTTGAGAGAAAATGGTTTTCTGTAAATATTGTTATAAATATCTTCAATAATTTCCAGGCAATAAAAATTGTTTTAATATACTATAAAAAACGTACTTTATAAATGTTAGTCATTAACAATAGATAATTGTCAATTGGTAGACTTAAAATTTTTTCTTTTTACTATTAAACAATTTGTAAGCCCACCCCTGGGTGAAAAAATAAAACTGAAAATAGACTTAACAATTTATTATATCAGTGAACAAGAGTACTTCCTTTTATAAATTTCCGCCTACTGTTCATTAGTTCAATTAACGTTCAGATCGTTTTCTGACTGCCCTTTGAAATAGGGGTAGGATTTTCTGTTCGTTTGTAAATTTGGTCTTAGGTGAAGAATTCAAATAAAAACAGAGATTTTTTAGTATTTTGAATGACTTCTTATAAATTTCACTACGAATATATTTTCTATTTAGCCACTTTTCTTACCTTAAAAATCAATTGTTGCTTAGAGGTCTGATTAATTGGTCTGCTGACGTTTTGCCGGTCTCCGCCTTGGTACCACCACCTGAGGATTTCTAATGAAAGCACTTCACTTAGTTTTTCCCGAGTAGTTAGTGCTGGGGGCAAGAACGGTGGCATACATTTTGCAGGGTCCCGTCACGAAAGCGTTTTCTTTTTTCATAATTTCAGTCGAATTGCCCGGCATTACTCGGAAAATTTAAATACCCCGCCGTCTTTTGGCGAATAAAAACGTCTTCGGGAAGGCGGCGATATTTGCTTAAGCCGAAATGCCCCGTGGCCAGGAGCCGCTAATTTATTTCGGTTTTTCTCACCTGACGACGTGCTGTCGTGACATCGATTCCTGGGCTCTTACCTATTTATGAAAATCCCGGTGCGGCCCGGCCATAAATACTGCCATTTTCCTCTAATTAACATGGCGAACAACTGCTCCGGCGAATGCCAATCGGCCGCCAAGAAATATTCCACCCCGTCACGAGAGGTGGATGTGTCCTCGAAGGACCTCCTCGCGGGGGCCCCCGCATAATTTATGCGAATCGATAGCATAACGAAACGAAACGAAACGAAACGCAACGTAACGAACGCATTTCAATTAGCCGGCCGCTGATAGTGCGTTAGTGCGTATGGGTCGCGGGGTTCGATTGCGCCGCCAGGGACGCGACGATGGGATCCAATGGCACGGTGACTGGCGGTAATAGCGGCCGCCGCGCTGATATTTCGTTTTCTGTTAATTACTCGCCGGGCATTTGCATAATAATTATCCGTGCAGTCAGTGAACCATCAGCGCGGCGGTGCCGGTCAGCCAGTCGCTTCGCGGCCGTATCGGGGGTGAGGGGGTGCGGGGACCCCATTCGCCCGTTACTCACAGTTTGACCACGTCAAATAAGTCGTTTATCGGGCTATCGATACCTGGGATCTCGGGCACGCCACGTCATACATGCATGACATATGTTTTAGCGACCGGTCCGCCCGGCACCCTCTTGACCTTTACGGTTTTCGGGTCGCATGTGCACCACCCGCCCCAGCTCCGGCCGCCCTTAGAGTCTTTTAAGAACATTTGTCAATGGGACCCTTAGGGGTGAGGGTGGCTCCGCCCGACCTCCCCGGATGAAGGGTTCAAATTGAAAAGGTGTGATCGATGATGTTGCGGCTGACCTCCTTCGGCCACGGGGCGAGAACGACTTTTTTGACTTTCGGAAAAGTGTTAAGGGAGTGATGGATTCGTTCGGCTTGCACGCGTCCACCCTCCCAAAGCCCTTACCGAATGGCGGGTCAATTAGGCGGTGAATGCGATGATGGGGTCGATTGTGTCAATTCGAAAAATGGAGGTATAAATTTGGGTACTATTTGGTGACAATGTGGGCAAGGACACCTATTACACGCCTATTACCGCATGAACAGATTTCGAGAAGGGTTACAATAACAAGGCATGAGTACAAAAGAAATATCGTCGTGTCTGTATACTCATTTCAGTTTAATTAATAATTATTTATCTGACGTAAACTGAGATACATTTAGCTAGATTTTTCGACTTTCAAATTAAAACATTAATGTTGCTGGATTTCACAAAGAATTAAAGCACTTTTCCCAAAATCTTTCGAATTGAAGCAACTACCGATCATGATTGAACATTCATCCTTATTTAGGAGTTTAGCCTAATCTCATTCATTAAATTAATTCATTTTTTAAAATATGGTTTCAGTTTTTAATTTCAAAAATTCTTGAAGAACTTTTTAATTCAAGGTATTTATACAATTTGCAATGAAACTTTGTGAGAATATCGCAAAACATCATGACGGCAATATGTCAATTTTCGAAATTTCAAAGTTACATACCTCAAATCCTTGCAGTAAACTCAAACTCCATCTGTTTGTCCCCTGTGGTTTATCTTACCTAAAAGAATAAAATAAGATATGTATAAATAAAATAAATTAAATGAAAAATTCAAAATTTCCATAATTTGATAAAATTTCAAATAGATATTTTTTATAGTAGTCATGTTAATTATACAAAACTTGAAATGTGCACTTAAAGGCAAATGGTAAGAAGAATTTTCAATCGCTCGGGAAATAGGCAGGAGTTATTTTAATTTAACGTTTTACAATCTAGCTCGTTTAAAATGATTGTTACTTTTAATTAGATCGATAAATAAACGTCCAACATTATTTTTTTGATTAGCCGATTCATAAAATGTTAAAAGCAATCGTCGATCTTAATTAGTGTAGACTGAATGATGTCATAAAAATGATTTAATTTCCATTTATTGAATCAGACGGCAACATACATATGTACATGTAAATCAAATTGTACGAAGTCAAAAAATGAAACTGCTTATCAGAGCTACGTAATGAGATAATTAAAATTGAAGTATTTTGTTGTATGTTCGAAGTGCAAGAATCAACACATCTTTATATCTCGAACCAATAAAGCCAAAATTTGAAAAGTTCGGTTTCAGATCATTGCGTAATTAAAAGAGCTATAAAAAAGCTTCTCTGTATATCGTAAAAGGTAGACATGCAGCATTTTTGTCACCTGTTCATTTTCTGATACTGGTAACTTCTTCTGATGTGTGAGGACATTTGAAATTTTAGGATATTCAAATAAACGAAGTATTTCAGATGACTCTGCTATTTTTGACTCTATAAGATTCACGAATGTTTTGCTTATGAAATTTGATTTGAGACCATGGGATTTTCTTAATTTTTTGTTTTGTTTTTGGTTTAAGTCTTCAGAATAGCTCAAATTAACGTAAAAAGAAATAAAATGGAATTCTTCCCACAAGTTTGTGCGAAAGACCCCACGTAAGGTCCGCAATGAGGCGTGGCGAGAACTAGGACAGTAAAAACAACGTAAAAAGCGCCCAGTGAATTAACAATCGACCGAATGAAGTGATTCAACCTGAACCCACAAAACATCAACCGAAAACCATTTCGATTTGGTTCGTTAAGCTCACACCAGCTCGCTCGGTGCCCGCTGATAAAAGAGGTCCGAAAAATCAACTTGGACTACAATAAAGTAAAGCAAACAGTGGCGCCCCCGCCACACTGCGCCGCCACTGGACTGGAATATTGAGTTAGTGATTCAAACATTTTTTTTCTAGGTTTGCTTTTTTGCCGCCAATGACTCTTCCTCCTTCACAGCTTTCATTTCACCTGTAGCGCTTCGCAGTTTTGTGAGCTTATCGCCGCGTTTGATCGGCGTTCGCCCGGTGTACCTGAAGGTAGACAATGAGGTCCGGATCTATTTTACGTCAGCCAATGTGACAGAATCAGAATCAGAGGGTATCGGGATCGGTTGGCCTGTGGTGGTGCTAAAAACCAGACCACCGCCTCTGACTAAGGGAGCAACTACCTGACGACGACTCGAAGAGCTCCGGCTCTAATTACGGATGCCGGGGGCCCTCGAGTGGAACGTTTCCTCTCGAACAGGTATTAATTTATGTGCAAAACTCATTTAGGTGTTGAACTAAACAATAGATGGGCTCATGTGTTCGGTTCTGGAATTATATTAACGCGTTCTGAGATGATTGAAGAATGGACGTCTGGACAGGCTGAGACTGTCGGCCAGATCCGTCTGTCTGTCTGTCTGGCCGCGGATGAGGTGCACGTAAATGGAGACACGCTCTGTTCACACGGAACCGACCGCCACCACCGCCGCCGCCACCACTGCCGCTGCCGCGCAACACATTTGCGGGAAATCCATGCGGAAAACGCCACCACTGCAATTGCGCCAAGCGATTATTTTTTACCTGAATGAATGGAAGATTTTAAAGGAGTTGATCGGATATCGGTCGGCTTCAGGTGAGACTTCTTTTTCATTATTTTCTTTTAAGAAGAAAAGCGGTTTTGTGGCGGAATTTAATTAAGCTTGTGCCGTCACCCGTTACGGCTGGTTACGCTGGAAATGAACTCATGAAACTCATTGTCTTATGCAAATGTCTTGATCTGGCCATTGGTTGAACCGCAAGGTGGTGAATCGTAGACACCCGGCAGGGGAGAACGTCGATTTTTGTAATGTTTTAACGTGCGAAACTTTCAGAGTTAACGATTTTATTCAAGAGGAAGTTGTTAACGGATTGAAGAAGGTTTAGGTGATTACGGTTGAAGGGCAAAAAATACAATTGAGCTAATTCTTTTAGTTGTATTTCAAATTTCCATTTCATTTGCCCTTCATTTCATACCGACCGAATCATACCGAAAATCTAGAAAAATGGAGTTTGATTTGGAAAAAATATTAAGTAGAAATATTTGCAAAAAAATATAAATACAATTCAATCGAG
The DNA here is from genome assembly GCA_933228815.1 of Machimus atricapillus. Classification (NCBI taxonomy): domain Eukaryota; kingdom Metazoa; phylum Arthropoda; class Insecta; order Diptera; family Asilidae; genus Machimus; species Machimus atricapillus. The sequence continues at coordinate 41,129,631 of OW121787.1, read as the reverse complement.
CAAATATTTTTGCATATCTTTCCATAACATAATTTTTTACAGCGAATTCTAATCAAATAATAAAAATATGCAAAAAAAAGCTAAATTAATGTTCCCACTTTAACACCTCTTCAGAAAAATCAGCAAGACAAATTTACGATCATCATTTATGCAGTAAATGCTCGATGTCTTCGATTTTAATGGCTAACGAATGATCAATCATCAAATAAAAAAATTTTCTCATATTTTATTTAGGTGCCATTAATTTTCACCTTTTCTAGGAAATTACCAATTTGTGTCAAGCTCACGGGAGCTTCGAAAACTCTCACATTAAAAAATCTGAAAGCGACACGCATTAAAAATTGAAAAGATGTCAGACGAAATGTGATCGTTTGAATATTTTTAGTGCAAATCATTAAATTGTGTGACTAATTAATGGACAGATTTTAAGAGGCTTTTTACGAACGTATTAAAATTCAATAACTACTATAAATTACGATGACGAAGGTGGGCTATGCGCTAAATAGGTCAAAGATGCCTCTAAATTAAGAGACTTTTTTTTTTGTGTCTGGGTGTTTTCTTTTTTTATGTACCTACTTAATTTTACGACCATCATTAAAAGTCTCGAAAGCATGAGCAATTTTGATTTGAGAGACGATTGATGATGAAGTTTGCAATGTATAGAACTACTAGACTATGTGTTCAAATGGCCGACTTCTAAGTTTAAGTAGAGGAGATTTAGGTGTCTACATTTTAAAGGTGCCAGGAAGTCCATTGCAAATTTCCTAAAATCTGTATACTTAATCATATTTCTGGGAATACCTAAGGTTCCACGCATGCCAGATCAGGGGAATTAGACCTAATATAAAGCCGGATCTTCAATCTACACGAATTAAGGTCAAAACAAGTTGTGTTGGGCAATTCTGTGGAAATTGCCAAATCACAATTACGCCTTCAGTCCCGGCTAGCTAAAATGTAATTTTCCCGAGACAAATTAATCCCGAAAGCCCATCGCTACCGGCTGACAGTGCATCAAGTCACCAATCATTCAGCCCATCAGAGGCACCCATCACGGATCCCACAGAATGACACATCCGGAAAAATGCAATGACAGCAAAATACGGTAAAATAGGTAACCGCACATCCACATCAACTCCATGCTCGGTTACTTGTTTACCTGTTCGCCCGAAATAAGGCTCGAATTATGGCGGGTGATGCGGGGGTGGCGGCGGCAGCGGCGACGGGAATAAGGAGCTGAAGAGAAAACGCAAGAAAAATCATCGTTTTTCTGTAATTTTCTTCGACTGTCAAAAACGTCTTGATCAGTCTCAGGCGGGGTCTGAGAGTTGTTGCGTGCTCGCCCGCCGATGTGTTGAACGTGTGTCTTTGTATCTCGTTCGTACATGCGAATGAGTTGCTGTCTTAATTGAATTTTTTTCCATTGTCTGATTGTCAAACAATAGCGTGAACAGGCACAAAATAAGTGTATGCCACCAAAGTGGGTATTCTAGACCCAGGGGTGAGCAAGGGGGGGTACCTGGGAAGGAATCGAAGCCCGCAAAATAATTCTGAAGGAAAATGGAACCGTCATCGCTCAACGTCTTCGTTCCCGGGCCCATTGACGGATCAAATTATCGCAAGCACGGGCATGTTGCACGAAACCGAGGACAAATCGACGATGATGATTTTGAGGAAAACTTTCTGCGGTGGCAATTTGTTCCGCGTAATGCGTGAGCAAAGCTGTGGTACGCGGGGCCACTTGCCCAATTTTGGGAATGTAACAAAGAAATTGGCAACTCAATTGTGGCCTTGTTCGACGGTTAGACTGGCGGTGGATAGTGAGCACCACCTTTACCCCATCTTGAAATTTCAAGCAAAATATTCTTCGCTTCGAGTGTGCTCCAAACACTCAGTCTTTTATTAAATCCGGGCAAAATCCGGGACAACGACAGAGCACACCCTTCCCGGAGGGGGTTGATTACTTTGTCCTCGTGCTCCGCGTCAATAACTTCCACCTAATGTGACATAACGGGGCTGTTAAATTGTCGCGATCAAACTACAATTTAAAGTTTTCATCAAACACCCCTCGAAGCCAGAATTCACCCCTTTTCCGGATGGTGTGGCGGCGGTTTTTCAATAACGTTCTCAATGCGTGCCACCAAAACCCCTCCGCTCCACCGCCCCCCGCTGAAATACTAAGAAGCCGTTCACCAACCCTTCGCCTTGAAGCGATTCGTCGCGATCTTAATGTTCCTCTAAGGAAACATTGAGAAGCGAAAATTGCTATCAGTTTTAGCACTTTAATGCGAAAATCGAACGAAAGAGTTATTTCGCGGGGGGGAGGTGGCCGGGGTTCGCAGGGTACGTGTATTTGGCTGCTCTTGTTTCCAGAAGAAGATATCCGATTAAGACGCTCTTGAGGACGGTATGGGAGAGGGGGTTTCTGGAGGCGAATAAAACGGTGGGTGCCACGCGTTCAGCTGGCGAGTGGGGGGGTAATTCTAGCATTAAATGGTTCGATGTCGTCAAATAATACCACCCCCTAACTACCCTTCATTTGTAATTAAATTTGAGCGAAAAAGTTTGGAATTGTCGTAAATTTTCGATTTCATCGCACCCTTTTTCGGAAAGGGCTCTCAGAGCTCATGGTACATTTTGTATCTTTGGTATCTGGTGCTCCGTGAAGCTGCTGATATTTTCCAATTATACGCGGCACGGCTGGGGCCCTTCTGCAGATATCCGGAAGCGGGGGAACAGGCGAAACGTCTCCTCCTTGCGGGGTGCGTCACCGGGGCACGTTCTGAATATTTAAGAAGTCCCCGCACTAGCAGCCGTCGAGGCCCCGCCATCGCCGATATTCCATGCTTTAATTAGCCCCCGCGCGGCTTGTTTACGTTAAAGTTAAACATTTATAGAAACTCTCGGGTGTACCTTAATTTTTCACACGTCCATTGGTCAGCCTGGGCCGCCTGATTAATTAATTTCTTATTTGATTGTTCCGTTTTGCCCGGCGAGGAGTGGCGCACTCCGCCGCACTACCGGACATTAGCAATTCTCCCAGTAGCGCCCAGTGGGGTACTTGCAGTCACAGCCGAATGGGGCCGCTTAATTATTCTATTTCTCCAGCTCCTTCTGCACCAAGCACCTGGCACCTGGCTGCTGCTACTTTGCTACCACTTCGGCCCCCCCGCTCAGTGTTCGCTGACGTCGCCGCCACTGCCGTCGTCGAGGAGCTATTCAAAGTCGACATTCTGGCCATAGTCCAGGTTATGGCAACCAGAAGACTCGTTAATATCGCTCAAATCTAAGCCGTGGGCACCTGAGGGCCTCACCTGGACGGGGAGCGGGGGACAGGCGCCTCAAAGTGTTTATACTTGCGGACACCGTCGTCATGAATTGGAAATTTGATTGCAATTAAAAATAAAAAATGATCCGAACTTGATTGCATGCCCGGCTGGCCTCAAGGGTGTCACGAAGGGTACTTGTGGTGGTCAACTTCAAGGTTTTCTCACGTGAATTTATTCTGTGTGGAATGGTTCACTATAAGATATCTTATAATAGGTTTAGAAAAAGGGTTTTCTGAGCAAACACTGATAAGATAAATACAAAGCAGATTTTACGGTATCTTATTATTGATCGCTAACTTATTTTTGTATTTATAATAAAAACTGCTAAAACATCAGAAAGATTAGACACTAGTTGCAACTTAATAATTCCACTATCGAAATATATTATAGCAAAAATCAACATTTACATTAAGTTTTTAACACTGTCTGTATAATAAAGAAAGTTAAATAAAAATATAAATCGAATCTTACATAATCTATTCGTTCAGCTAAATTTTCAATTTAGGTTTTTTCAACTTCCTTGTCAACAAATGAAACCTCAAATTCCTTGAATTTCGTCAGCCCTCCTCAGAGAGGGAGAGGGTTAATAAATTCTTTTCCACTCATCAAAAATTAATCAGCACAATCAGCCCATTCGCTTGTGAAATGGCCCATTGCCAGTCAAAGGCATATCGCAAGAGCGGAACAGGGTGAAAAAAACAAATTTCAATTTTGATGAAATTTTCTCGTCAAAAGGATCAAATATCGCGGCGGTATCCCAAAGGAGTCCGCTCACTCCTCCGTCGAGTTTTGTTCTTCGAGATAAAGAAACCCGAAAAAGGAGCACCAACTGCTTGGCGGCGACGGCAGCGGCGGCTGTAGCAATGGTAACAATTTTTAACGCCCCCGGGGGAGGCGGGTTAATGCTCATTTTTTAATTCGGCCAAAAAAATTTCCGCGGCAAAGAAGCCTCCCACTTTTCGAATATCAGAAAAATCCATAGCCGCTCGGGGAGGGTGCCAAGAATTTTTCTCGTGTGGCGAAAGGAGCCGGAGGAGCCATAAGCGGCCTCTGGTCGGCCAGCTGTCTTGGGAAAGGGTTGAAGCGGAATATTAAAATTAATTTATAATCAACTTAAAGAAGGGTGAACTGATTCGGAACCGGATTCCACCCCCGCCCGAACGTGCAGCGCGCAGATATCCTCATTTCCCTCAAAGGGGCCGGCAGCGGCAGGAGAAAGGGTTGCACCGCTGCCGGCGCCTTTAACACTTGAGCGGCTAAGCAGCGGATTTCGTTTAAAAAGAAATAAGCCCTTTAGCTATGTTCGCGTATAAAAAAAAATAAAAGAAATGTTCAAAAAAAATAAAAGAACGCAAAACTTTCCGCCTGCCGTAGTCAGGTGTCGCAGGATTGGCGGCGGGCCCTTTTGACTGGCGCACAGATGACGATTTTCCGCGTTGATTTATTGCGCGCTAATTTTATCTGGCCCAGTGATAAAGTCGAAATTGAAATTCAGTCCCGGAGAAAGTCTGTCCCCGGCTGGTTTTCCATCAGTTCGCGTGGAAAACAGTCGGGCGAATCGGGAAAATCCAGTTCGAGGGCAATTACGCTAAACCCAGCGAAATTCTCCGCGTGACAGATCTTCATTTTCACGGAAAATTTTCTGCCATTAGAGCGAAGTTCCTTTCATAATTAATTTAATTTGCCGTAAACACGTCGATTTCAATTACCAATGCTGCCCCCGCCCTAAAGAGCATCGCTTATGCAACTTTGGCGCGGTGCAGTGGCTGCATATTTCCAGGTTATCTCCTCTATCCGGTTAAATTCTATAGGTCCCTAGAGGGCACCTCGAAAATGTATCGGCTCCTGCGCATCCCAAAGGAGCGCTTATTTTCGCCTTAAACCAATTATTTTTGAAATCGCAAAAATTCCCATAAATCACCGGCCCATACTGATTAATGTGCGACAATGCGCCATAGACTTTTATTTTTGATGCACTTCCCAAAAAGTTTGGACGAGGAGGCACTCAGCTGCATCTTGGACCATCGTCGCCCTAAAATTAGATTCTCATTTGCGTCTCGGGGCTCGCGGTATCGCGGGTCACACCAACGCTTTGTGGGTGGCGGGCTCCTTCGGGAACATCTTTTCGCGTCAGCCGCGACTGTAGGTGGGATGCCCAGTGGCTTTGGGAAAAATAGAAAAATCGTGAGTGGCTCTTTAATGGAAGGATTAATAAAATTAAATGGAAACGGAGGCAAATTGTTTTGTCACTTTGAGCTGATTAAGTTAATTAGTTAGAGGCTTGAGCATTTTACATTCTCGCGGACTAAACTTTGCGGGGTTTCTTTGGTTTATCTTTTAAGACGTTTTTCTTGTCATAGTATGTATTTGCTTTTGGAGGGTAAATATTTGCTAAACCTTTTAATATTTATGTATTATATTAAATATAGTAATATTAAATTCTTATATATTAGAATAACTTATTATAAGAAAAACTTCTCTAACCCTATGACATTTTTCAATTTTAATTTTCATCGTGCTTGCAACAGGTTCGCATTTGTCCAAAATACGCCCGCAATAGATCTGAATTTTTATGAAGCGCGATTGCTTTCTAGAATTGTTTCCTTATATTAAAAATTCAGGTAAGTACCTACTAAAAAATGGAAAGTGACATTTTCAGTAGGTACATATTTTGTAATATGGGATTACTCGTTTATTAACTGTGTTGGAAACTGAAAGCATGAAAATCCAACTTTTTTACAAAAAGCTGGGTAGCTATAGTGAAAATCGCTACATAACATGATATGGGTCCATTACGCAGAATAATTTGTTTTTAAGAATTTCCAAAGCAAAATCACCGAAATTAGCGTAACTAGGTCAAATCTTGAGAGTAGGTCTGCAAGTCCGAGATCGGTTGAAAGCCGTCATTATCACCAAACTCCGCCAACCAGTGCCCGGTAATCTTGCAACCTTTTCGGCATCGCTGCTAAATTTAACAGGAAGCTCAAGTTGCCCATGAAATTTTAATCAGATGCCGAAAAAATCATTCAAAACTTTCAGTGACGGCCAAGTCATTATTACTTGCGGGCGCTGCAATCTCCTCTCATAAAATAATCTGCACGCCCGGTGTCTTTGGCTACTTAGATATGCCACATAATTTCCAAATAGCGCCTGAGCCCACTCTTCTGTTACTGATTGCTTGCGTTTTTCATCTTCATTTTCGTTTTTCGTCTCCTTCCCGAAAATAATTTCACTGAAAAGATACACTTTTCTAGTGAAGGTGTCTATTCTTTCTTTTGTTCAATATAATTTATTTTGTTTATAACAAAAGACAAGAGATGGTTAAAAAGTAACAAAATAACTCCGTTTCCTCCCTTCCTTAAAAAAGACTTGTAATGCGAGAAAATATTGAATAATTTTCAGTTTCATGCGACTTTGATTATTCCCTGCCAACTCAGCTGCGATTCCTCAAATTTCATTTAAGCTGCGCGCGCAGCATTTTTTTAAAGATCATTTCTTTTTACCCACGCTAGAAAGTGGTTCAAGCAGAAATTATTCCTCACTTTTTATGGATGGCTTCCTGCTAATCACAGCTTTAACTGCGCACTTAATCATTCCTGTGATGAACTTTTGTTCGTCTAGGCTTTTATTTTTCGCTGTATTTTTTTCATAAATCTATTTAATTTTAGGGCATTCTGTGGGGAAAATTGTTGCGGAAGAATTAATTCTTGGCGGTAAATATGGCTTTAAATTGAAAGAAAATGCGGTAGGCATAAACAGAATTGAGGTCGGATGAGCTTGTGATTGACAAAGCTTAAGATTTGTTTTCAAAAAGTAGGTCATTCGGAAGTTACACTTGTTTCAATTTTTGAACATTTTGTTACCACTTTTGTGTATGCATTCGATGTACAATATAGGTATGTTTGTATATATAACAATTATAAAAACAAAGAAATATTGAGAAACCTTATTTTAGGTATAGAAATTTTCAAAATATTTATAGTCGCAGAAAAAACAGCCAGTACAACTACACTTGAATGGATTTGTGGTTTAATAATGTAATTTTATAAAAAATGTAATTACTTTTTTGGAATATAATTGACCTTTTGACCTGTCCTTAGAGGGCTCTTCATTCAGTTGTAGGACATTGTCAGCATTCTCATTTAGGCGACCACCCACCCTCTCATAACTCCATCGTCCGGGGCTTACAGAAATCCGGGAATACGAAACACTCCCAGCATACCCATGTGACACCTAGAGTCCCATTATTAATAATTTCCATAAATATTTTGACATATCTCATAAAAATCACGGAATAATTAACCGACATGCTGCCGGAGAGCATTACACGACAAGATTTTTCAATCATAATAAATTTTCCAAGTGGAAATTCCTTGGTACCTCTCCAGGGCTCATCCAGCAAGCGGGTGGAACGGGGCCCGGGAGCGATAGTCGTGATAGTGCCCCCCAGGAGCCCCGGGCGGAGCAAGCGATACAACGAGTCCAAAGTGACAGTTCTTGGATGTTTTTGAGTTTATTATTTCACCTCAACATGTCACACACGCCCGCACTTGGGGTTCGGAGCGCCCGGTTGGCGCGGCCGCGGAGGGCCGGTCGCGGAAAGGGTTAAGGGAAAGTGGAATATTTCTGCAGCCATAAACAATCAACCACAGGATTACGTTCGCATGCGTAAACAGAATGAATTTCCCCGAAGTCAGCCCTTGTTGGTGTCGGTTTTTCAGATTTTGCGGAGAGAGTGACTTGGCCGCTTTTATATCGTATTTTAAAAATGTCTTCGAATTCCATTCATTTTCCTCATAAGGACCCAGATAAAATGCAAAACCACCTTTTACCCTCATTTTCTGATATAAACTTGCTATTCTTAGCCGCAAAAGTAATAATTTTATTCAAAGTTTTTATACATACTTAAGTATAGGTATTAGAGAAGGCAAACTTTTAGATTTCGAAAAATTATTATATCTGTATGTGGTATGAGCCTATCTTGTTTAGCTTATCCTTTTTTTTTATCTTGGTGTAAGAGGCACAGAAGAAGTCTTTAATACTTCAGGAGATATTTTGATTTTTTTTGAAAATAATGAATAGGTATATATTGACTTTTTTATTGGCAATTAATTTGGTAGGTACTTAGTTTCAAGCCATGGTAAGGTTTAATATTTTATGTTCAAAAATGAGGGTAATTGCTATTTTTGATGCTGTCATAATGTTATTTTTAAATTTCTTCAAATTCCATTCATATATTATAGTCTACTCTTTTCCCTGCAACAGCGAATATATTTATGGCCTTCGCGGGAAAATTGATGGTATCGCCCACTATCGCGACGATCGCCCGCTTTATGTAATTTCTTCTCGCGGATCTGGCGGTGATCGATCGCAAGTTATCCCATCAGGGACACGTTCAAGAGTGCGTCGATTGCGGGAATTTTTCATTTCCAGCAAATCGCGGGCCGCTTACAGCAGTTTGCCTCAACAAAATCATTTTTCAGGCGCGCATCGATTTCCCTATCGGCCGTTTGGATCTTGTGCAAATAAATTCCGAACAGGCGCGATACGATCGGCCGTCGCTGTACGTAAGTCCACTCCCGCAGCTTCGGCGGGAGTCCGGCGACAAGGGTCCCGCTGGACACTCGCCGGACTCTGCCGGACAACCCAATCGCGGATGCCGGGCAGCGCCTGTGTGTGCGTTCGATTAATGCTGATCCCGGGGGACACCGGTGATCGGACGCGATCCTTCCGGCGGCGCACCGACGACCACTCGCTGCCCCGCGACAGCCAGCCTGTGTCTGACATAATTGATTTTGCATAAAGATTGCAAATCTCTCGGGGTGGAACTATGTCGGGGCTCCCATCGGGGAAGTACCGGTGTTCTCACACTCCACTTCATAAAGCATTTCGGGGCCCTCAGGTGGAGCGGGGCAACCTGACTCGAGCCGAACTCCATCCGGAGGTGCCTCCGCGGCGCAAAACAAATCCGCTTGGTGACATCGCCACAAATTTCGCATTGGCACAGGAGGAGAGCTCCCAGAGGACCCGGGGCTTCGGGACCCTGGGCCTGTTCGCTGCACCTCCGCGCGAGCATTTGTCTTCTTTTGGCCCCGTGCTCGCGGGATCCAGTCGACATAGACCTCATGCGGGGCACCTGTAATTTGTGGGTATGTTTCCGATAACGCCACAAGGTGCAATTGCACTGTCAACGTAAAAATGTTCGATTTCTTGGGCTGGGTGCACGCTGTCGCGTCTTGTTTTTGCAAATTTTCTGATTTTGTTGGACTCTTGTACTCTTGATATAAAATTTAAATTTAAGGTGGTATTACAAAGATCAATTCAGTAACATTCTACCTTTGTATTACTCGATACAATAAAAACCAATCATTCTGATTTTTTTAACGAGCACCTACTTTTAATTGGGCTTTTAATTTCAAAAAGTACCTATAGTTTTGTTCATTTCAAAACTAGTGAGAATTTAGTTATCTAGGGTTACCATATAGAAAAAGTATTTTTTTGTAACGTTTCTATGCTAGACCTTATTATATTGTAAATTCAAGTAGGTAATATAATACAGGAGGAAATTTAGAGCATTATTCAAATTATCATAAAAGTAAGAGTATACGTAGGTAAGGGTTAAATTTGGATTTTCGTTTCGTCATTTAGATATGAACCACTTTTATGTGTTCATTGTCTTTATATGTTTTGCTCTCTTCAATTGGAATAGTGTGAAAAACCCACACGAAGCTGAAATTCATGTGTGTACAAAAACTTCAAAAACTACTTAAAGTCGGAATATTTTCGAAATAATTGAAGCAGCACAACAATCCATATTCATACACCTTGCGCCTTAATACCACACTTTAGGCTGGTGCCTTCCTCCAGGTCTTCGCTGGATCGGAAAAATCTGAATGCTCCGCAAAGCTGAACTAATTCACGCCGGAGCCGGGTGACTATCCGTTCGCACAGTTCACCCATCCTAATAAATGGGCGATCACCTCCACCTGAAGATTCGTCATTTAATGGGTTTCGGCGTACGGAAGGCAGCGCCGCAGACGATTTCGATCCGCACCGCTGGCTCGCTTAAAGACGCTCTTTGTCCGCCGGAAGATTTTCCGCCAGAGATAAGCGTTGATAACCGCGCAAGAACTGAGCCACCACCAACAACATCCAGGCCATCGCGGCTATAAAAGTAATAATAATAGCGGCCGGGAAGCCATCCAGAGGGCGACGGCTGGAGGAGGCGTCCCGCCGCCACCACCGTCGTCGCCGTGCGCCCCATCGAAGTATTGGTGCGCATGGGCAGGTGGATTGAATTGCCTATCTGCGATGCGATGCGATGTGCACTTTTCTCGGTTGGACTCACTTTTTTTCCGTTTGGAAATTATTTTTCCTCCTCGCCAGATATCGCGCTTCTTTCCATAATTTATAAGACTTGTGAGTTTTTTGTGAGTGCGCCTGCCTGTCCCGACGAGCGACGCGCACCGCACCGCACCACCCCCGTTCCCTCGGAAAATGGACGGGAGATCAACTATGAATTATGTGCGTAGTCAGTTTTGCTGGCTGAAAATCGTTAATTGCTGCTATCTGCGTCATATTTTCAGTTTCATAGCAATTTTATGGTAATTTCATACAAAGACGAGTTGAACGAACATCGCCGCATGGATATTGGAGCAGTCCGTCGCGGCCTCAGTTCTCTGGGATTCTTATCTTCGGTGCGGCAGGAAGCCCGCGCAACAATTGAGCTGCGCCAGGGAAATTATTTATTTAATCGATTATGCGCCGAGGCAAATGGCGGATCTCTGGGAGGAGTTAGAAAATCATTTTTTTTATTTCCCATTGTGCGCAGATTGCGGAGAAATTGACCGTTCGCGCTTCCTGCTCAACAATTCACCTCAAAAGTGGTATGTAGGTTTCTCTTCATAGTAACAATTTTAGAAAGGTGAGGAAGTTGTGTCGTATTCGAATAATAGGTGATTGGTTCAGATGAACAAGCTCACAGTTATTTGTATTGTCTTCAGTCTTTTGTCTTAAAATGAAATCTACCTTCACGTTTCGTTCCATTTTGTTATCTAACTAGCTTACCTGCACCCGGGCCTTATACTTCAAATTAAAAAAGTTTTTCGGACACTCTTCATATTCAAAATCAATGACTTAGAGCTGGCTCAAAATTTTAAATGCTTTAACTCAAGGGTTAAATAGTTTAGCTTTACTTGTACCTACAAAATTTCAATAAAATCGATATACATAGGTAGTTATTGAGAAGTTAGAGACAAACGAACAGAAACAGAAAGCCTCTCTTAAAGTAGTATTAAGCATTATGTTCTTTGTTACTTTTTTTAAATATCTTAAATTATAATAATTTCCATTTCCCACCTTTTCATTCTAAAATATTATTTAAGAATCTTTGAAATTAACGACTTACCAACGGTTACAAGTCTTAGAAAATGACATATCGAACTGCAGTAAAATTTTTGCTACATATTGCAGCACGCTTTTACAAAAATCCGGAGGAAACATTTTTATTTAAGGTTGTTCCATAATTTTTACACAAGATTTTGGAAGTATGGATAAATTGCAACTGAAAAGTATCAAATTTGAAAATTTTGACGTTAAATATCTCAGGTAACAATTAGCGACTGTCAAATTTTTTTGCATATAGGTAGGTATACGTGACTTTTGACGCTAAATTGGCTTCATTAATTATAATTGGTAAGAATTATCTACAGTTATGAGTTTCGGTATCTTACTCAAAAGATTTTTGCGGTTCGTTCACCTCAAATTAATTGCATCAGAATAAATTTGAGCGGCGATGACTCACCTTTAATAAATCCACAGCACGAGCACACAGGGAAATCTGAAATCAGCTAGATAATTGTCTCGACAAAAAGATTTTCTAATTTGAGTCTTCGAGGCAGCGGCGGAAAAGTCGTGCAGGCCGGTGCAACCGTGACAAAGTGTCCTATCAGTCGAGTATACTGGTCGTCATCGGCTTCCTACGCGACAGCCTCAAAATAGACTCCTCCACCCCGAACAATGATTTATAAACAATTTATGGAGCAATTTTCGAATTTTTCGACTTTTCGCATTCTGTCCCCCGAGCGAAGCGGCGACGGCGAACGTGTCCGCGTGCGCGTAAATAAATTTCACGCGATAAACGCCGAGACAGGGCGCGTTGGCAAATTAATTGTTGTACTCGGCGACATACAATTTGAGCTTGAACGAAAAAACAAACAGACCAGCAGACACCTCGCCTCATAGCTACTAAAACCTTGGGCTTAGTCGAATGAGTGTAAATTTTCACCCGATTTTGAGTCTACCTACTATAAGAAAATATTTTTCTTTGACTAGTCCTTCGGGCAGGCTACTCCTTGCACCTTTTCGGTTTTAGGGCCCATTTTTTGTATCGACACAAAGGCCCAAATTAATTCAAGTCTAACACTGGCTGCGTGCGGAATTTACCGCCAAGAAAACAGACAAAAGTGGCGAAAGCCAGGGGACCCAAGTGCAAATGTTATTCGGCCGCAGTTTAATTAATCGCTCAAATTACTCACCTGGCTGCCGCCGGTGGTGCAGAAGGTGATGCTGGCCGGGATCCGACGCACGGAGCCTCATGATGCAAGGTGAGGTACGAGAGTGGCCCAAATCAAAACACCTTTAAATTTTTCAAATTTTTGTTGACAAATAGACGGTGAGGTGTGGAGAGGTGATGCGATTTGGAATGGCCGGCGATTATTCCTCTTTTGTTGCGACGAACTCGGGTTAATTGGCGATTTCACTGGCAGTTAGCAGAGGGCAGATGTTAAGAGTAAATGGCAGGGGCAATTTATTTATTTTAAAAATAAGTGCATTATGCTAGTTAGAAAGCAGCAAACTTTGCTTTTAAAACACAAATTAGTTTTAAATACGTTTCATAGGTGAGAACATCATCATTTCTTAGAAAGTAATAGGTATGCTAAAAAGAAAGTATTTAATGTAACAATAAACTATCTAATTATTGTTTCATAATTTTAACAAAATTAAAAACCGTTTACATAATGTAGGAAGCAAAGTTGAAATTACTACATAAAATCCACTATCACTATTAGTCAAATTTAAAATTTTTAATCTTGATGGTTTAATTTACTATTTATGACATTATATGAAATAGTTAAATTTATGAAAGATGAAGACGTTAGTGGAATGTTTAAAAAATAACTAATATTTTAAAATGCAGCCGAAATCAGACTGGTTCATTTTTGTCGCAGGAAAAGGCAGCAACATGCTTTTGAGTGTTAGAATATAATTTACTTTAAAACGTTAAATCATAATATATTTTCTTAGCTCGTTAAAAATTAAACTTACCAGAGTTTTTCACAGTATTATACTCTTCAATATATGGATTTTTCGTTGCCATCTCCAACTCTGCAAATTCTATTTTTGCTTGATCTGAACGCTTATAGAGCTTTTGAACTGTTCAAATGTCCATAAAATAAAGCAATTTATTTTATGTGAATAAAACGAAGAAAAAATTCGTATCATTTGCAGACATCGTGATCATTCTGCATAAGAAATGCAAAAATATCCCACATCAATTGCCCTCCGGCGGCGGAGTGGTGCGATGGTTCAATAAACTTTTAATTAAAAGATCCGCATCTAATGCTAACAAGGTCGTGGTCGCAATGATCCCAAATTGACCATTCAAATGCAATTACCACGACCACTGCCACAAAAATTCTAATAGCCATCAATTAATCACTCCCTGCTAATGAAACGCATCGCGGCCCTATACGAACAGTGCCATCTCCGCGAACAGACCCCTATATGACGCTTGACGCATGTAAAGAGCGCCACCGACAGTGCAGATGCACCAATTCCGTCAAAATATGACACGAGTGAGCCGCCTCCCCCGGGCAGAGGGACATGTTAATTAGAAGTAATTAATAAAATTATCAATTTCAGCGGATCCAGCCACTCATCCGTCGATGGCGTCATTTCGTCGCTCTATCGACGGACGCAGTGGCGCATACTCGCACACACACTGGACCATTGATGGCGCATCAAATTGTGATTGCGTTCACTTCTGCGTCTCGTTAATTGTCTTATTGTTTAACGAGAACCGCCCGCGTTTCCGTTGTCGCTGCTCATCAATTGATGAAATATGTTCGCGCAGCTACTTACTGCCCGCCGCCGTCGCCGCCGCGATGCAGTGGCGGCGTCTGCGCCAATCGGCCGCGCTTTCCGCGACCGTGTCTGGCGCGCACGCCTCGCATATGATTAATTAACGCGCGCCGATGATACCCAAACCACCGAGAGTAATCTCAATTACCAATCGGCTTAGTTTAGTTTAATCAACGAAGATTAAGTGCGATGCATTCCTTTGGATTGACAGAAAAGTGACTCCAATTGTGGTCGCGGTTCGCCGCTGGACGCTGCTGCTCCGGGCAGAGGTTCGCGGCCGCATCTTCCCTAAATGGGATAATCGGGGGAGTGCGAAAGATTAGCCTCTTCGCGATGACCGCGCGACGTCTTCGCGGACTCTTCCCGTGCGGAATCACTCCGATGCGTGCTCATCGCGCATTGACGTTGTGTTGACAACATCTCATCACCGCGGGCCTCGCCGCGATGCGCCGTATGTGGACCAGTTGTGGGAGTGTTGCGATGCGCTCATACGCGACTCAAGTGCCCTCCGTCAAGTGGACCACATCCGCGCCGCGACTCAGCCTAGATGCGCTGGATGACGGGGGCAGATTTTCATTGATTGGACGTGATTACGTCCACTGCGATGAGCGGCACATGCTACTTCCCGATGTCATTTCGCACTGATTCTAGCGAAGATTAACAGTGATTTATTTATTTCATATCCTGTGCCCGCTCTGGCCGTAATCGAATCAAGGAGCTCTTTATTGCTCCAACCGACGGTAGATGATTAACAGACTAAAGGTGGAACGTTTCGCGAATTCATGGGCTATGAAAACTTAAATTCATTATTCGATTTACAATATGACGTAATTATGAAGAAACAGACAAACGCAAAGAAATTCATTTGATTTCACATTATAACATTATGACATAAAAAAACTTTATTCTTGTTAGAATTCAAAATAAAATCTCAAAAATAAAACACTTAGAAATATGTATTTATGAGTTGAGTGTACCATGACTAATTAGGCATTCTTCCGGTAAGTTTAAGTAGGTACGAGGAAATCTTTATTTTTAAAATTTCTAAATATGTATATGTATATATGTATACTAAAATCAGAAAAGTTTAAATTGAAGCGGAAATATTTTTACTTCAAACTTTTAAAAACTTATTTTCATTAAGACATGAAAATTGTCTAATATTCTGAAGTGTTTTAAAATGAAACGATTCTGAGATATTTAACATTAAAGGCGTTCATTGTTGATTTTAATTTGTGATTCTCATATCACATTTAAATTGAAGTGTTTTTAAATGCGGATTATATTTTCGAAAACGCTTCTTCGATATTAAGTCGTTTTTACTCTGAGTAATGTTTTAAAGCTACATCTTCAGATTCTCTCTTCCTATAATTTAGATATTTTCGTTGTTAATGAAAATATCTTTTTAGATAAAATCAGTTGCAAAGATCACCTATTCTAGCTACCGTAGGCGTTAGGTAAAGGTCTCTACTGTTTTCGCGGTATTTACGAGGGTATCGAATTTAAAGCTACCACGCATCCACCTTGAGGTGAGGTGTTCCTGGCAAGACAACAAAAATAAATCTTTAGTCCGGCACTTAATTTTCAATTGATTTGGCCTCCGCCAGAGCCACAGAAGGTAGGCGCGGTGCAATCGGAGTGTCCAGGGGCCGGGGCATTTCCCACATGGTCAGAAAGTACTTAGATAAGGTACACGATGCAAAAAAGACTCCTTCGCGGTACCGAGGAGTGGTGGATATGCCCAGAAAACGCGAAGGGATAGCTACCAGTGTTGTAATTTGCCAACGAGAATCACAAATTGCCGATCACGGATTCTATGTCCGACATGGAGCCCCGGCTACCGAGGAAGAATTTACTGGTGACCTGTACCGTGTTTATCCCTTCATGTTTGGCGACATACCGTGGATTTAAGCATTTGCCCAGGTAAGCAACTTTGCCTGCCTCCTGCATGTTCACGGCAAATTCGTTTTACAATTCTCACTTTGACAGGCAGGCATTGTTTATGGCCCGCTGGGGCTATGGGTGCAGTTTCTCCCTTAAAATTCGATGTTACGTGCGATTTTATCGTTTTTATATCGACAAAAATTCCCGCCGAATGCGATTTCCATCTTCTCACATCGTAACGAACCTCTTTCTAGGTGTTTTGTCTGTTTCTTTTTTTTTGAGTGATTTGAAGGGTATTTTTGTTTATTTTCCCTAGAACATCTCAAACTCCTCTATATAAATTAGGACAATTTGGGGAAGATTGTAAAATCAAAGAGTCGTTAAACGACAACCACTCAGGTGAACATGCGACACACATGCGTCTATAACTAATCACTAGAACATCTTCGACAGGCCCGTCCGTGCCGACACGTCGAACGGCACTGCGTTTCTTATAAATTTTCGAAAATTTTATTGGGCCGTAAATCTGTCTAGGCAGAAATTCACTTGATGAACGCAAAGTGCGCCGAACAATTTCAATTTATAGACGCTCCGACACGGAAAGGCTCCACTTCATTCCAGGAAACTATATTCCAAATAGATCTAAAAACATACAACACTTTGACTCCTCTTAGTGGCAAACATTGTCACTTTAGGAGATACGTTCTTAAGTGTTCCAGATTTGTCTAAGGTACCTATCTAGGGGTACCATCAGACGTCGGATGAATCTGTTTCCGAAGTTCAATTGTACGGAGCAAAGGAAGTCGGAATAGACGACCGATAATGACCCCATCAGACCGCAATTGTTTTTATTGTATGGCCCTTTAAGGTATCAAAGGTGAGCGGCGGGCGAGAGGTGACAATCGTTTTATTACCCACTCAATAGTCAATTGTCCGGCAATAACTCTCCGAAGTCCTTATCAAGTCGAGAGCTGTTGAAATGGCCCTATGATGAGGTTTTTATTGATGACCCGTCGGTGATTGATGGACCGACCGGTTCCTAAGAAAGTGAAAACCAGAACTCATACTTCTCACAGGATTAGGACAGTATTTTAAAACTGATCCAGACTAGCCTAAACCCTCCTCCTGAAAATAATACCATTGTTATCAATCAAAAGATAAGAAACACCGGAAACCAGGTAGCAGCCACCTACACGAATTTTATCACAATTTCAAGTTCTCATAGGTGCATCGAACCCGATTCTCATGCACTCGGCGTTTCGCTTGCACAACTGCAGCAGCCGCGGCGTACCGCAGAACCGAGGCAAAATCTATCCCGAAGGTGTGCAGGCCCAAAGGTAAAATCCCAGCCAGTGACTGGGACGGACCCTCGGCGAGAGGCGAAACACAAGAGTTGCATTGTCCCCGTGTAGGAAATTTGTTTTTCCGCGCTCCTTATCTCCCCGTCTAGGACGGTGCAGCACAATTTGCTTATGTTGCCTTTATCTCCGCTAGTCACACCTCCTTATCTTGACAATTTATCAACAAGATAACGAACAAATTCATTTCCACCCTTTTCCACCGAGGCGAGCGCTCAGTTTGGCGTTTCCTTATAAATCGCTTACACCCAGTGGCACCTAATGCAAGTCAACTTTCGTGGGATGGAATCGATTACTTTTGCTCCGCTCGGAGATAGTGCCAGAAGTAGGATGGAGTGGATGGTTTCATCACTTTCTTTCAGACATTTAGATGAATGCAATTGAACAAGATTAGAAATTGCTTCCATTTTATTTGTTTTATAATTGATTAAATTTATTTCGAATTTTATTATGGTTTCAATTCCATAAGTAAATAGCTTTGTATTATTATTAAAATTGTTGAACTTTTAAGGATTTATTTGAAATTGTGTGCATAACAAAATTGAGGCTTTCAAGAATTAAAATTTAATAGCATTACTGAAAGTATATCGATAAAAAAATTCTTCACATAAACTTCGTTTCCTTTAAAAAATAAATCAGAGGGTGGTGGCATGAGTAAAGCAATAAATAAACCAAAATAGTTCCATTAACCCTTTCGGCTTATCTTCTTAGCTTCTATGAGCAATTAACAAATTTACGAGCCATTCAGGAAGTTTATTTTTCCTGCAACAAGAAACTGATCACCTCCCAACCCATCAAAATCGGCGGTAAATGGCGGCGTCATCTTCAAGATCACTTGCAGCAATCCTGAACACTTTAGAATTGCCTCATTACGCTTTTAAGCCTATTTTTAGATTTTTAATTGTCTCATATTAAACAAGGGGGAATCTTCGGCACATATAGAGGAGATCGTAATTTAAGAAGCAAAAATACTTCGCCGTAGAGGGATCAGGAGCCCACAAGATTATTTCCCACACCGATTTTTAGCATAAGTTACCTTTGAAACACAACACCCCGTCCTTCTAGAGAATCACAGCCCATTAGGTATCAATTTGTAGTCACCCAGCATCGATACCGCGGCCGCATCTTCAGCGGATCGTGCAGCTATCAGCGACGATCTCCTCCACGATCTTTGAGCGCGAATAAATCATTCGTGCCCACCGCAAGCATCCAGTGGACAAATAAATCACCTTGCGGTCAGTTTAGATTTATTCTGTTGTTATTTGCCGTAGGTAATGCATCTCGACCACCTCTAGGATCGATGCTTAAAAAAAAATAGGGAGAAATTCCAACAGGTGCTAATATGAGGCCTCCGCTGTTTCTCTGCAGCATCCTCCGCTGTACCGCACATTATCTGTGCGTCCGAGAAACAAAGGAGAAAAAGTGGCCGTGAAAAAGGGTCCCTGCGGCAGTAGGGCATTTGGGTTCTGATTTCTCAAAGAAAATCGAAACGAGTCCAGAAAGATGTGAAAGAGGCGAGAGAATTTCTCTTCCCTTCGTACCTGGCGACCGCGCCGTGCGTAATCAAAACAGATCCCGGCCGTTTTGACTTATTGCGACTATCACTCATATCGGACTTGTTTTGGGTCGGCCGCATGTTCCCGAGGGCAGCGGGTCGATCACCATCGGCCGATCGATGCGCGTCCCGGCCGGGACCAGGTGAGTGGTGGCCCGGGAGTGCATTGAATTCGAAATTAATCGGATGTCGTCGTTAATAAGATTTAAGAGGGCATCAAAGAGTCAAGGAACGGATTTCGGTTTTCTGCTGGGTGCTGGACATTTTTCAATAATTTTTTTCTTTTTTTTTCTTTCAGCTCGATCTTCAGGTAGGCGACTGAATGAAAGGCACAAGTGGGTGAAAAGGAGCCTACCGAGGCCCAAGGAAGAGTCGGATGCTTTTAGAAAGTGTTTGACAAATTTCACGTCACGATCTTTCGTTTTCTCAGAAGATTTTTGGGAGAAGCCTATTAATTGTCCTTTCGATTGATAACATTCCTCCAGGTATAACCGTTCTGGGTTCGATTCGAGATTTATTGTTCAATAGAAAGTTCGTGATGTGTTTAGGTAATTTAATCTTGACCTAGGGGAAACAGGTAATAATATTTCCATAATTTTATAAGGTTTTTACAAGGTTTTATTTTCATATGTTTCTTTTTCCGGTTCAAAATTGAAAATCATTCTATTTACTTAACCCCGTTGAGTTGAAATTTGGTTAATTCGATGAAATATTTTATTTGCAAAATGTTTTATCTTGGATCTATTCTAGAATTCTTAGACATTTATTGATGTAGGTATTCACTTATAAAACATTGTGTTCATTAAAATGCGTAGTGTGCATTCCACACTGCGAAGAACATTAAATATTTGTTGAAAGATATACTACATTTAAATTGGATTATAAATTTATATACTACTCCTCGTCTTTGATCTCACGTCTGTCTCTAAATAATTGTCACTATTTAATTGCTTTAATATTGGTAAACCAATAAAATGTTCAAAATAAGATTCCTTTAAGAAATCTAGTGCAAATATTTTGATTTTAATAGGCATTTTAAATTCTATGAAGTGTTGAAAAATTAAACAATATTAATTTTTCAAAGGAATTCCGCTTCATAAAAATATAAACTTATATTGATAGTATTGTTGAGTCGTGTTTTTCGTCTTAACAACTAACAAGCAAAGAATAATAATAAATAGAAAATGAAGACAACTCAAAGCATTCTAGAATAATTTTGGTGATTGGTGGTTTCGAGTTTGTCCGTTTGGTTTATGAATTTGAATTTTGAAAATAATATTTTAATTATGAATTTTTGTATAGGTATGAGTACATATATGTATGTTACTGTTACGTTTCCTAAATAGAGTCTAATGGATAAATTAATTGGAGCACCTATTATAAGAAGAATCCTGTTCGTAAAGGTTTTAAATAGCTATTTTTTGGAAAAGCAAGTTTGCTATTGCTCACATACCGTCCCTCAATAAGAACTCAGCATATGAATAAATTTCCTTCAAGATATTTTCCGAACAAATCTCTCAAGCATTCCAATCCCAAAGGCCTGTTGCGACAGAGTGACCTCTCTCAGCGCTACGTCCAAAGTCGCAAGTGGGTGAATAAAATATTCCGCGAAAACGGTGATTAGCTCGGAAAGTCGTGCGGCGACACTCGGCGACTGGATGCACTCCAGCCGTGTAATTGGAATGTATTTGCTACTTCGGATTTATTGCGGACTTTCTATCGGGAGCCAATCGTAGTAGGAGTCATTCCCGTCTAATTGTTTTGCGACAGAATCCGCGGAGGACCGCACCTGGTCCGAGGGGCCCCCTGGGGTCTTACAGCCCGTAAATATGAGGAGATGTCAAAAATTCCATGCGCAAGTTTTTTAGTGGTCGCTTCTGAGACAAAAATCTCAACAGAAGCCAAAAACGTGAAACCGCCAGCGAGTCGGCGGCGCAGGCGCACGTTGACTGAATCAATACCAGGGGAAAGGAAGGCCGCGGTTTCAAGGAAAATGACTGGGCCCGGGGTCGTAAAGATCTCAGGCCAGGAGCGCGCCGATCGTGTTCCCGAAGGTGCACGGCACAGGCACCGGGATCATTGTTGCGCCTCGCGGCCTGCGCCAGTTATCAATTAGTAGGCATCTCGGTCATGGAATCGAATAAACATTTCACTGCATGACTAGCCAATAACTTGCCCTCGACGAATTAATAATTTTCGGCTGTATCTGATCTGGCTGGCCGTCATGTTCGGCCCTTCCCAGGGTCTGCGGGGCAAAGGATCAGGCGGTTGCAGGTACAGCACATGGCCGCGCGGCCTCGCGGTGTCTTAATTTTCTGATTTTCTGGACAATGTCTCCTTTGGTTATTGCCAAGGACTAATCAATGAATTATCCCAGATCACGAGTCGCGGCCGGTCGCGGTCTCGCCATATCAAATTTCAGCCTCACCTCCGATAGAGCAATTTCTTACCGTATCGCGACTTGGCCGCGGCCGCTTCGCCACTCGCCAATAAAGACGTCAGGATCCGATTGTCCGATTGCCCAACTATTTTCACCTGGAGAGGTGTGAATCTATGCGTGCCGATGTCACATTGTGTGACCGCTTTTGCGCGTTTTGCCTGGAATAGCAATGAATTTTATATCCGGAAAATTATTGCTTTCTTTGAGAGTGTCACGCGGTGCCGGCATGTCTTTCTACGATATTCCTTCGGTTTATTAGGTACGTGCCTGGTTCGGGCTTATTACCGTGAAGTCTGGCTGGCTCTGTCAATTGTTATGTCTGCAGGTCATATGTGGTACTTTCTTGATTCGAAATTAATTAGAGAACCACAGTTCAATGGCTCAGGATATTTTCTTGAGACAAACTTAACTTTAATGATATGCAAAAATTGTTCGCATTTGAAGATCTGGGCTAAGATGGATAGTGAAGATCCGCAACATTTTTGCTTTTGTTCTAAACATTAATATGTATTAAATACTTTGAGTTTTATGTCTGTTTTATCAAAAAAAAACTCTATTAATATAATTGAATTTATTAAAATAAATTATACACTACATAAGTGCCTTTTACCCTAAAGTATCAAATAAAAAAATTGTTATATGAGTTTGCTGTACCTATTGTAAATTGAATTATATATTATTATAATATTAGCAGAAATAAATAACTTATAAATGCCGAATATTTGGTCTATTAATAGATTTTGCAAAAACTATATTTATGAATTTTCCCTAAAGAACTGGCCCCGATTTATATTCAGATAATTCTTTGAAATCGTTAAAGATAGTGTTCTAATTCCAAGAAGGGTGGTATCATCGAAATAACCCTTGCATTGAATCGAAGGAAATTACAAACGCCCAAATGAGTAATAACATTCAACTATAGCTTCCGAACAAGATCTACCCAAAAACGAAGGGCACCAGTATCACTTTATCCTAATCTTTACGACTTTTCTCCCAGAAACCTATCGAAAAACACATCCCATCGGACCAGAGAATCCTAGACCATCATCTTGCAAGAAACCAATAATTTCTGAGTAAAACTGGAAGATACGATAAATCTTCCGCCCTTATGGATCTGACGGTTGTAACTACTTTCCTCGGAATCTCGGCGTTTAGCCCCACACGTCATAACCATCGAGAACACGATTTTAGCGTCCAGGGAAAGGGCCGGACCGAGGTGGACGATTGCCGGCCACGATAGGACCCCTCTCCCGATACCCAGAGATAGTTATCCAATTAACACGGAGTGAATTTGTAAAATGCTCGTAAAATTCAGAAAGGATTCAATTAACTGCGACTACTGTCTTGCGCCTTTTTTCCTTTTGTTATATGCTCCCTTTCGTTCCCTTTTTCGGATTACTTTTATTTTTTCATTTTTATGTTTTGCGTGACATGATAAAATGAGATTATTCAACCAGTAGCATGGGTTTTAGATCTTAGCCAGACCCTTTTTAGTTGCAGTAAACCGCAACTGGGGTGCGGTTGCTTTTGGTTATTTTACGAGCATCTTTCAATGAAAAGTCGTAACCGATTTACTAAAAAAAAAGGATATGCAAGGTTGAATTACAAGTAGCACTCATCGATTTTACGACTTTCGAATGAATTTCTTAAGACAATTCTTGAAATCAAAAGAAATTTAAAATGTCGTAAAAGGGCGATGAGAATGTCCTGAATTTTGATGGAACCTTTCGAATGAAGGCCGAAGTTTTTAATGGCCTGGTGTATCGTCCCCGTGGGCTGTAAAAGTGCCGTCCCGATAATTAAACATTTTCCCAGCCCTAAAGCAGCTTTTAAACTTTGTATATGGGTTTAAAAAGTACGCGGATCCGATTGACCCGCCGAGCTGTGTAAACAAACACTTTAAGGGCAGATGCATCTGGAGCATCTTGGCGCTCCTCGCGAGTTATGTTTATGCGTTTGATCGGAATCGGGCTCAAGATAAAAGAAACTTTTATGGCGCTTAAAAAATTTTCGTCAGCTTCCAGCCCACCCAGGGAACCAATAGCGTAATTAGAGCCCTTCAGCGTCTTTACGGTGCAGTTCGTCTCAAAAGACGTCTTTTGAGGCGGCAGAAGTGTAATGATTTCTCCACTCAGAAAAAAAATAATGTTTTAAAAAAAAAAAGATTAGGTTAATTTTAGTGAAAAATGTTTCATTTGGCGTCAATGAAATCGAATTTTTAAAATAAATTCTGACTAATAAAATCAATATTATTAAATCTAAAGACATTTTTCTTGAAAAATTATTATTTATATAAATTTATTTAAGCAAGATTTCATAATATACTGTGGTTTATATTACCTATGTATTTTAGTGAATGTCTAATGAAATTAAGTGAACCAAAAATGCACTTTTATTATCGTTTTAAATTTAAGAAATTTTGAACAAACCATTTACCAGCTCTAATTTACAAGGTGGCGCATAAAGTATCACCCTATTGGAAGACGCTAAAATTATTTCATTTGGCGGTTAATGTCATTGGTTTATTTCACATTTGACAGATGTGTTGCAAATTGGATAGGTATACGTTACCAGAACAGGGAATAATTGTTTCAATAACATTTTTTAATTATTTTTGGAATTACAGCAAAAGAAAATCGGACGATACATTTTGCACCATCTTGTACATATAGAATTTATTATATGTAGGTATATTAAGAAAATATTATCTTTCAATTTAAGGTAGGTATTTCAGTTTTTCTGAGTGAACCCGATGGCATATCGCATAAGTGGTCTAAGCGTGCACCGATCCCCTCGCGTCCACACGTGCTCCGACCAAATTTCATTAGTTCCGCATCAGCGATGCCATCAGCCGACCACCAAGTCATTAAGTGATAGAACTGGGCCTATCGCGGCCATTGACGAGGAGAGCACTTTTTAATGCGCGCCGGCCAGTGGCATGACCTGTCGTCATCAATATGCGAGCCAGAAGACCAATGATAAAATCAGCCCGCGTGATCGTGTATGTTTTGAGCCGCAAGCCGCGAGCCGCGCGAGTTCGGGGCTCGCGGTGGTCACGGACCGGTTGCCATTTGATTCGCTTCACTCAAAGAGACCTCCGCTTTTGTCTGCGAAATTAATTACGCAAATAAAATCGATGGGGGAGAGGAGGAGGCATCAGAGCCTATTTTTTTTTTCGAATAAAAATTGGAAAATTTTTCGCTTTTATAGCAGTTCCGTCATCGGCCATCATTTGTCATCGGTGCATGGCCGGCCGATTTGAGGCTGGGACAGGCGGATTTCCTGTTTTATACCTCCGTCGCGATGGCATTTTCTGGCACTGCCACTGTTCAATGCTTCTAATGATATTCGAATTACAACCGAGGGGCAATTGTTTCACCTCAAACGAAGGGCTTTGTGGAGAATTATGACCCCGAACACATGCCACAAAATTAACTCGTAAAATATGATCAGATATCGAGGTAATGCTCATCAACAGATGATCTCATAGTGCGCGCACAGGAAAGCAATTTAATGAAGCATTTAATTATTAGAAGTATTTTGTTAAACCAAAGGTAGCTACAGATTTAATTTACCTTAGACTCATAGCCTAGGTATGTACCTTAAAAATGGGAAAACTAAAATTAATTGAAATCGCTAAAACTTGGTCTGGAGATTTGATGAAGTTTTTGACTTCAAAACAGTAATTTAAATTTTCTGAAAACCAAATTTTCAGAATTCTAATATTTACCTATATGTACTTCAAAAATTGAAAGTATTTGAAGAAGTAACAGAAAAATTTGTTGTTTTCTAACTACTGCGACAAGTAGTTTTGCAAATCCTGACAAAAATTGTAATTACTTAAAAGAATGCAGAGCCCCTGATTTGAGTGATTTACAACCAATAAAAATTCGGCAAATTTCAAAGGCCAGTAAGACAGTAACTCCCATAAAAATTTGTCACTCCAAGAGCGCGTCGGGTTCTCATCAAACAGGGTAATAAAATTTTTCTAATTCTCGTTGGCGCAAACCAGGTAAACGAAGTAAATGTACAAGCGATGATTGCCCAACCGCAGTGGCACGTATGAAACGATTCTCACAGATCCAGCCGAAATCAAACGGCGAAAAAACATTAAAAATTAACAAAACTTGCAAAATGTTCCAAGAAATCGTAAAGACAATAAAAGTGGCCTATAGTATATTTTTGTACCTTTTTCCTCGTCTTCTTGATTTTTTGTGTTTCCCTCGGTCAGAAGTCGTTCATCAAACCGACGAAATAGTTCCAGTAAATCATGGCAATTTTCCCTCTTAATGTCTTCTTTTCGGCGAAACATTGGCCGCGGACTGATGGTGGCCGTTTTGTATAATTCTATCTGGAAATAAAAAAAAAACAAAATTATTAGAATTTGGGGAAAGAACAAATAAGTGCTTGGCCCTCGACGCGGGCTGATTATGTTCTGTAGGCCACCAAAAACGGCAACGAGCCGACAAGTAGCTGCAGGAAGGTTCCGGCGGACTCATTATCAGAATGGTCCGGCACGGTGCGGTGCGACGCGGTGCGGCGAAGCGCGGTGCACCTGAAGTGTGGTAACTTCGCGGCCGCGGTGACCACACCGCGAGAAGAGGAACTTGTTAATAAAAATAAATAAGAGAAAAAAAACAGAAAGGGGAAAAAAGCAGAACAGCGTCGAGAATGTCCACAAATCCACGAGAGCGCTACCAGTTTTGGATTCCACGAAATCTTTCATAATCAGGAGAGGTGTCATAAAATTACCTGCGGCACTTGATTTTGTTTATGCGCTAACAAGGCGCAGACGATTTATGCCCTTCCCTGGTCGCGTTGCCCACTAATTTCTGGAGCAGTTCGGGTTCGGGGCTACCTGTTAAGTAATGTATTTATGTCGTTGCTGGGCGGTTTTCGACTTTGGGGTTCAATAGTCGACCAAGAAGACGATCAAAATCAGACCGTAAAGAAAAATATATGATTTGCTTCATTCTTAACGTAATTAGCAAAGTTTTCAAACAATTTTCTTATTCTAATGTTCTCAATTTATTAACGTTTTGTTAATTAACACTATATTTCCATATACTAATTCCGGACAAAGAAGTTCGTTATGTTATGAACATATGTATTTACGATTTATTGATCATATTTGTCTCTAGTTTTAGTTCTGAAAAATCAAGCAAATAGTAATCTATAAATCTAATAATAACATTTATATTATTATTTTTTTCCAAGCTCAGTTTAACAAGCATTGTATATTTTGCACGTAGTTATATGGACTAGTCGTGGGATATAAATCAAATGAGCGAATGTAAAAATTCAAATCTTTTTTTTTCAAAACAAATATGTAGTTAAGACTACATTACCTCTTAAAAATGTATTTTCATCTTTTAATTATTTAACATTTTTGTATTTGCTTGTTTCAAGCAATGTTTTATACCTTTCTGTTTAGTGCATATATATTTCGCGGAATTCCGCTTAATAGAAAATGTAAATAATTAAACAATTAGCCATTATTAATGCGCATAATTCAGCCGGAAAGTGGGCATCGATTAAAAGGCACTTGGGCAGACAACGGATGCTGTGGATGCTGTGCCAGGAGATCCAGCGAAGATCCTAATTCGCCGCGTCACTGGCGAGTGGAGGCACGAGTCATTTAGCCCCGGAGCTGGCTGTGCCGAGATCGCAATCGGCGGCCGTAGCTCATCACAAACGCATTCGTTTGTCGGAGAACAAATGAACAGAAGACGCTAAAAGATCATCCCGAACGATCGTAAATCCAGAGATCATCAGCGCTCATCTGAACGTGTCCGCTGCGGTCGTCGTCGCCGTCGACAAAATATAAGACAAGACGTTATTTGCATGTACGACGAAGCGATTTATGCCATCCCCGGGAACCGGGGACGGTTTCGTCGTATTTTTGATTGCTTTTTTGGAAACAACTCCATCATGCACCGCACCGCCGAGGCCAGTTTCTTCTATGCCGTGGCCATCCCCGAGCACCACCATCTCGCCCCAAGATCTTTGCATCTTGAGTATCTTTGGTACTGTGGCCAGTAGTTCGTTTCCATTTCCACACATGATCAACTGAGCGCTCCTCTTGGCCACGATTATGAAAAGTTTTTGAAGAGTGGCTGCGCGCCATTCGCCTTTTATTTTAAATAATATTTATGAGCGCGAGCTGAGCCCTTGAGACTGGGCCGGGGGGCGGGGGGGTTAGCCGGTAATGATGTCGTCGTTTCCCTGGACTCATTGCCAGAACCGGGGGCGAAAAGTATTCAACTTTTTATGCGATTCCTGCCAGAACTGCAGCGCCTTGGAAACGAGTGCCGCGCTGCGGAGAGGAAGATAAACGAGACATGATTTAATGAAGCTGCATCTTGATACCCCATCTGGACCCAGCAATTATTTCTATTTCCCAGCCGCGGCATCAGCGCCGCCGCCGCCGCTATCGTCGTACTGCGCAGGGGCCTTGGACTTGCACTTGAAAAGTTCCAATCCTGCGACAATTTCGACGGGGCGACGCGACGTCCGCTTCTTAGTCAAATCATAAACGTTGCGGCGACGGTATGCGCGTCAAACACATTGTCCACCGTCACCAAGTTGGTGTCGGACTGTGGTTCAATAGGTATCGATTTGCCACGACAGGTCATGCACAGCTAAAATCCGTGAAAATATGAATCGCCACAAATGCCACGTCTTCGCGAATGATGGCCATATATACCCGCGACGTCGTCGTCTTAAAGACGACAACGAAGATGAAGGCGACGGCCTCGAGACTATTCGCGTTGTACCACCAGCACCACCAGCAGCCGTTGCAGAGGATGTCGGAAAGTGTTACTTCATTTATTAATGTTCGACATTTGTTGCGATTCGAGATGGTGTGAGGACATTAAGATGAAAGGGCAAGGAATCTCGCTTTTATCTGTGCCGCCTCTCAAAGAAGTTCGATTTGCATTTTATGTTTCTTCTGAGAAGTTCAGGGCGCGCGACTCGGTGCTGTGGGGGTCCCTTGCAGTTCAGCGGCTCGATCACTTTCTGGTGCCATATCCGTGGCTTTAATAGAATCTTGGGAGGTTTCAACGCTATGTGGTATGGGTACCATTCAATGGTTATTCACTTTTATTACTTTGTTTCGTGAGCACACAATTAATGGCCCCGTCGAACAAAAACTCAGTATACATTTGTAGCCACATGTAACAATCCTTTGGAATTTTTTTTAGCATACATAATAGCTCATAAAATGGAATTCGAATTCGAGTAGTCATAATTATATGTCTCCAGGTACGACACTTCTTTGCTTATTTCATTTAAAATTAAAATAGCTATTCTATAACACGCCTCTAATAAAATATGCGACCCATTACTGGCTTAACTACAGTAAAAATCTACAAATTCATTTTACTACATGAATAAACATTTATTTTACGAGTTTTTGGGAATGAAATATTGATTTCACTGAAAAAAAAGCCAACAATCACGCGATAAATGTGTAAATGTGTGATCTAGTGAGTTCGAATTTACATAAACTATTTTTTTAATAGTTGGAATATAATTTTAATTAAATCATTAATATTTATTTTTAAGTTATTTTTATTAAAATTAGTGGGCACTTAACCGATGCTAACTAAATTTATTGCTCAATAACTATCTTTCCGTGCCAATAACATATTTAGTCTCGTTTAGTAAAATAATTAAGGTGTAAATGTGGTAAATACGATGAAAATTATAAAATTATAAAAGCACTAAATACGCAAGTTTAAGGTATTCTAAAAAGTGTGTTTAATGTACTTAAACTTTGATATTTTGTACATTTAATAGGCATAACACGTTGCGGCTATAAAGATCGCTGCAGGTGCGACCAAGAATGTGCATTACTGAAATCTAACTGATTTGCTACTTTTATAGCAAATTTTATAGTTTTGCTATTAATATCACGCGCAATACGCGGAAATATCTTAATTAGTTGGCCCGTGTAGTCATCACCTGCTTCAACCAAAGAAAAAATACCAAATTAATCGTAAGATCATCTCGCAGGTGCAATCCGCTAGAATATCGCTAAAAACAGGAAAATACCGCGTCATTGAGCTACAAAATTGCTTCTTGTGGACATCATTAGCATGCCTAAGATCATGTCAAACATCGAAGAGTCCACACGAGAAAAGATTCGAAAAAAAAGCCGGGGAGCAGCCAAGGCCTCTAATAAAAATGTTCATCGATTTTACGACGGTGAAAGCCATAAACCGGCGAACTTCATCCAAAATGCTGGTAGCGATCCTGGCGTTGATTGTGTTGACAGCGACTGGATCGGGAATTAGATGCTTTTCTCAAGATTCTAAAGATGTTTCGATTATGCGGGGAATTCCGAGAAGTCGCCGTAGAATGGGGTTTCTCACGCAATGGGCTCATGGGGATGCCGGCGGCGCTTATTAGCGACTCATAACCGATTAGCGATTGAGTTACGATTATGGCATGCGGCCGATGCGCTACTTGTCAACTCCCATCGGATTGTTTACGGCACCGAAGCCTGGTGTCGTGTCGTCTAATTGGTTTCGAATAGGCCCCAAGCGATCTGCGTGCCCCTGGGTTCATCGACAGCTCCGAAGGCGTCTTGGGGCCCCAATAGACAGACACCAAGATAAGGAATTTCTTAGACTTATGTAGACTAGGGTCGTCTGGCTAATTCATTCGGACAGTCGCAGCATAATGAGCCCAAAGTATTCAAAGCAATTGAACGTATTTAAGGCGACGGGAAAAATCACCGGAAATTGCCCACCATCAATTACAAAGACCGCATTGTGGCGGCCACAATGGGAGGTGATAATTTTTCAATTACACGCGGAAAACGTCTTCATAGATCACGCAAGGAGCCATAAATCTTTTCATCTTTAATCTGAAGTCGTCAATACCGCCGTTCATGGATCCATCATCGTTTAATTTATGGTCGCTCTGGCCCCGATGGATCGCTGCGGTGCTATTTGTTGCAGAGGAATGTGTCTCATCTCGAGGCCGCGGTGCGCTGCTCTTCTTCACACGGATTGGTCCATTGTCTCTGGAGACGTGCTGCATCCAGAGACTCTGCACAAGGGGAGCGCACAAAATATGGACCCTTCTCCCGCGCCAAGTTGACCACCTTCGTTTGGGGCTATTTATCAATTTCCTCGCGGAGCACCAAACAACGCAACTGTCCTGGAAATTCCCTCGGGGTAGAGTACAAAGATGAGACAACCTGACAATACCTGTCGGCACCTGTCATCCCAGGGACATCTTCCTCGCCCGGTCGCGATGAAGATGTTCTTTCCGATGGACGGGTGATGGTCCTCGGGACATTCGGCTCAAAGTTCTGGAAAAACGTTTACCGTCCCGGAATTGACTGACACAGATCATTAATCAAATGATTAGTCAAAGGAGGAATAAATAAATGGACGCATCAATGGACCGTGGAAGGCAGCGGCGGCGACACCGACGCCCAACCGTCAGGGCAATTTGTTAGATGCGTGGAAACGCGAATGACGAATTAATACACTGTAGCTAACAAGTGTGAAATTTGCATCGAATCGAAAGATAAATGGTAGAATTTTTTAAATCTCAATATATTAGAAACTATAATAAATTTAGGACATTCATAGAAAAGCATATCTATTCCAAATATAAATTTGCTAAAAATTAATGCTTCGAACTAAGAACTTAATCCTCTCCACTATCACTTTTAAATGTCGTAGGTACTAATATAAATTTTTTAATAATTTTAAATTATTTATAAAAGGCATAAAATTAAAGAC
This sequence comes from Machimus atricapillus, assembly GCA_933228815.1. Classification (NCBI taxonomy): domain Eukaryota; kingdom Metazoa; phylum Arthropoda; class Insecta; order Diptera; family Asilidae; genus Machimus; species Machimus atricapillus. The sequence continues at coordinate 41,098,162 of OW121787.1, read as the reverse complement.
ACGTTAGCATTTCAAATTTCAAGAAACGTATATGTATGATGTTCGTGTAAATAGATTCATATATGAGATTTTCATTGAGGAAGATAAAAATCATAATCCGATAAGATTTTGGAATTTTTTATTTTGTATTTTAAGGTTATTTATTTAGATTTGTAGAAAATTCGCCATGTAGGTACCTGTTTATTATGTGTCACTGATAGAGAACATTTAGATCGCATTTCTTTGAAAGTGTCCCCTTAGTCTTAAAAATAATTACCTTTTACAAACCTCTTCATTATAAAAAATACAATTGTTCCAATTGTTTTTGTTTGCATCAAACATCCTCGGTCTTCCCCAGAGTGTTATTTAATACTATCAAGCCCGGTGGCCGGAACACGGATATCGATAAATGTTCGAAACCACAAGAAACCCTACGTGATCGAATTGAATTCGCAGAAAGCCACGACAGCCGGCCATCGGACGAGTGGTGCAGACCACACAGGAGTTAATCAAATATTTACTTATGAGCCTGCCAATCGTGCGGCGGCCACCCGTTCGCTAGCTCTAAGACTGAAGACACCGCGGCTAAGGAAGGCCATAATCGACTAAATCAAGTACTCCATAATCGAAAATTGTCCCTATGCTCCGGCGAGGTGCGCACGTTTTTCAATCATTGACATTGATAGCTCCATCAGAACCATCGGGGACTGCAATTTTTTCGCAGACGAACCGGACGGTAATCGTATGCGATGGTGAGCGGCTCGATTACGCCGCCGCAGCGGCATGGGGGGCGCAACTCCGCGGAGAAGATATTGGAGGCCGCCCGGAGTTAATAGAGTAATTTACATGAAAATGGGAGGCGCCAGCAGGAGCTAAATTCATTTTTTTTATTGTCTTTTTACAATTTTTTTCCACAATTCATAATCATTTCTGATAGCCGTTGCCTGGGAGGTCCGCCTAATTATTCGATTTCAGATGCAACAATCGTTTCCTCCATGCGACTTTAAGTCCCAAGGAAGATTATCCGACTCGCAGCTCATTCGCTGCGGCGATTTGCTAATAGAACACAAAATTAATGTGCTCGAAAGACATTAAGATGACTGGAATCTTCGCGGCGAGATACTTTGTACCACAACCCGTCGCTTTATTAGCGCATTTCCCACACCTGAGGGCATTAAGTAAAAAAAACTTTAATTGCTACGCGTCGCAAACAATGGCAGATTATGAGCTCAAAAATTCAATCCGCTCGTTGCGAAAGGCAATAATTCTAGAGGCTAGTGCTCCTCATAAATTAAATTTCTAATGCATTTCGCCGGGCCTCCTCAGAATCGCCTATGCCTAGGTGGCCACCGGCTTTTCACAAAAATTTACAAGAGCTGATGACCAGCGCCTCGCTGTATTTTGGATGTTCGCCGCTTGTTGAAAACATTCGAAAATTTGAATTTTTCCCACGACCTAATGAAGCGACCGCGGCGAGTCGCGGGACCGGGGGATGAGAGGAAGATTTTCAAATTTCCCCGAAAAGACAATGGCTAACCGCTTGAACCTGCTGCTCCGCGAACTGTGCCGTGTGCAGTTACAAATTAACTAAAATGGAGGGGGCAGCAGGGTCTATAAAACCGAGCCTCTTCGCTTCGCACAGGTGAACTATTTTTAATAAAAATTTAACAAAAGCAGGCTGCGCAAGCGCTGATGAGTCGCTGACCGGCCCCACTGTCGAAGACGGCCGTTTCAGCCGCGCGCTTTTGACCGTCTTAATTCTTAATGTCCGTAATTCGACGAATTAACACGATAATTACCTGTCCCTGAGATTGCCCGCCGCCGGGACGACCGGCTCGGCGGTAATTTCGAATCTTCTTCTGCTTCTCACCACGGCGACGCACTCCGGCCCGACCCGCTGGACTAATTAATTGAACCGGGTTAGCGGGCCTTTCGCAAGTCACCGACTCTTGAGTGATTTTTCTTGTCCACTGGAATGACTGACGTCTTAGGGAAAATTTTTAAGATGTGCAATCATGCGCTTCTGAGAAAGTTTTTAAAGGGGTTTGACGCTGGGGAGGAAAGTAGGTGATAAATAATACGACAGCGATGCCAACATATCTTCATTTCTCTTTCAATGTATGTTTAAGTAACTTTGAACTATAGTAAAACGAATTTATTTGTTTATTTATTACCTGCATATATACGGTAGGAATACAATTTCTTACTATATTTACCAATATGAATTCCAAATTTATTTCAATTTAAATTGTAAATTATAATTTCATTCATCTTTTTCTCTATTCCAATTACAGTTTACATTTCGAATTTTAATGCGAAGACTAAGTTCGATTAAAGAAACCACATTAATGAAATTAATATTTCCCGAGACGAATACACCTACCTACCTAATGTAAAAATACAAAAATATATTTTATAAATAATTCCCATAGTCTTATCCACAGCTCAACCAAATCATCGTCCATCTATTCGAATTATACCATGGCTAAAAATTTCATAAATTTTCACGGGTTTTTCTGAAGAAATTCGATTTCTGGCAGCGATAACGACAACTCTTCGGCACGATATAATTTTAAAAAAATCATAAAAGCTCCGCAAAAGAGTTGTACAGCCTCCGCGGTCTCGCGGGGCCAATCAAGATAAGACGAAATTCCGAAAAGCTGTCGACAGATGGGAAACTCGATAGGGCAATCAAGTTCATCGCGCCTTTGAAGGTGCCCAAAGTCGCGGACACGTCGATGCGCGACTACTTGAGGCCTGACGAGCGCGGCCGGTGGTGTCCGCGGTGGCTGCAGGCCCGCTTCGGACATAAATTATCAAATTTAGCCGCGGACTATTCCACTTATCCATTTTACATATAAATCGTTTGTTTACGTTTTGTCCCCATAAGACCCATGTCCATAAGCCCCAGAAGTGATCCGATCCGCCATGAAGACATCCATCAACGTTGTCCAGGTCGGTCGTCACCGGCGAGAGTTGAAAGAGGTCCGCCGCCGCTGCTTCGGCGGATTTCGATGATCCCCTCATGCGTGGAGGAGCTCCCCAAATGGATTATGGCCTATAAATGGCCCTTGCGGGTTGCGGGCACGAGAACAGCGAACCCGCGAAACCCGCGAAACCCGAACATCTTAAGTTGCTCAGAGTAGGCATGGGCACCACTGCGGCTCATGATGATGAACCGCATGCGGCAGCGACTGTCTATCTATTTTGGAAGTTGGCGGTGAACGCCTTTCGCTCGAAGCCGCCGCTCACCAGAAGACCTCAGACCTCAGCCGCAATTATTATTATTATTGCCGCAGAGTTGACACAGGGGGGCACCATGGGAATCGGTGTAATTCATGGCTGTGATTGAATCTTTCAGCATCGGCGCAGAAACAAAGAGCCATTGCTAAGTGATTTGCTTCATCAGCCATCAGAAGGATCACGGCTCGAGCGTGTCTTGCATGCGAAAGTGGCGACGGCGGGCAGCTGTCTCGAAATTTTTGCCCGCGAAACGCTTTGACGAATGTCGTCAACGGAGGAACTCTGCTAGTTATGATATGCCGTTCAAAAGATTGTTTCTTCGCAAAAATTTCTAGGCATACTCGTACAATACATAGATAACTACTTTAGATACTAAGATATGTTAGAAAAGCGGTTGCCCCACGAGGTGACTAATGGTCCGTCTCTGGGAATTTTTAAGATATCTTAGATTCATTTCAAGTGGTCACGTATGACCGTTTGAACTTTTTAGAGAAATTTTTGAATTTTTAAACCATTCACTTGGCAGCCCACGCGCAATCCATATTTACAACCAACGGAGAAGTCTCCGTTGTCATGGCAATTGGAATGGCAAATATTCGCATATCTGATGACAATGCCCCAATTATAATTATTATCTGCGGTGAATGGAATCTAAACAATCCCAGTGATATCTGCCGGGTTCACCGGAGCCAACATGAGGTAAAGTGGCTCGCGGGCATACCCCAGATATTCCCATTCCATCCTCCAAAAAGAAAGGTATTCCACGCCCGTACGTGATCACTTGAGCTCGCGAAACTGAATTTAAATTTCAATTACATTGTGATCAATTGATTAGCGTAAAAGGACTCGCAGAGCTAAAGGCGGTTTTAAATAAATTCGAGGGTTCCCCCCTCTCGTCTTGCGTGGGTACCACGGCTCGTTGCCGTCAACTTTATTAAAAACTTCGTCCGCTGCAAGGCAACCCTTGTTGAAAAAGGTGGAAGAGGGCAAGAGGATTTATACCTTGCAGCGCACAAGGCTAAATGGGGTTGACTGAAGTCATTATCCATCGATTCAAGATGACAGTCTTTCGTCGCAGAGGACCGCACCTTTCCCCGAATTAATACAGGAACAGGAAGATGAGCGTGTGGGTGGGGTGCGCCTCGTGCATATCCCCGCACAAATTACCCGGCACATATCGATGCCGAAGTTTTCTACAAGGTTGGCATTGTTTTCCCGTGCCCGGGGGCCAATATTTCCTGGAAACAAGGGCACCCTCTCCCGAAGGATACTTCGAATATTACGAGTGACGACGACAGTGGCGGCGGAGGGTGGAGGGAAATAAGCGCATCCTTATCATCTTCATAAGTACTTGGGAGCTCTTCACTTGCTCGCGTGCTATTGAACGGCTTCGCTTGTGTTTTCGAAAACAAAATCAAAGACAATTCCTAGATATTTTGGGAGTGGCTCCAAAGATGGGGTGAAATTCTAAAGTTTCAGGGATGCTGTTGTCAACCACGGCACCTTTGTCGATGTCATCCATCTATCGTTGCCAGTGGGAAGATACACAGCCCTGTATCGACGTGATATAGAAAATGAAATTAATTTTGAACATTCGTTTTATTAATGCTCGTCTTTTTGGGGGGTGGCCACACAATTTTATCCGCCGGCTATACATGTTTAAGGCTTTGATATTTCGGTTTTAATTTTCAATCGAAATCATTCAAGCACTGCGACTACGACTCGATAGAAATTCCTTTCAGCGAAAAGGTATGCGTTCCTCTTGAGAGGGTGAGGGGCACAAATATTCAATAATAAAATTTACATTCAAACTTTGAAAGTACCTTCGTAGCTTCATTTAGACACATTAATACAAGGGGCAATTTCTCGTGGGTTGACGTTGAATGAAACATTTTTAATTTAAAATGATATCTGGTATGAGTCGAAAAAAATGCGAATACAAGTAACAACAAAAAAGGTAGCAGTAACTAAATGTTAGGGATGCATTAACTAAGTTAATTTTTTTAAACATAAATACATCAGTTTTAAATAACCCTTTTTTTTGGAATTGCTAAAAATTACAACGGATTAACCAAATCTGAAAAAATAAGCATACATATGCCATACAATATCCATGTTTTTAATTTGAAATATGCGCCAAGTTTAGATACATTTTAATAGCTGAATAACTTTATACTAAATTCGTTTAAGAAAATATTTTGTATAAATTCTAGGTTAGTTTAGCTTCTGCTTTTTAACGAAATACTTAAACAGGCACCTTGCAACTTGACTGAACTTGTCCTCACTTTATACCCACCCTGTGAGGTTTATTAACCAAAAACAGCGCCGCATGCAACACCCGGCAAATTAACTCCCGTCCGTGCGCTACGACATATCTCCCGCCGCCGCCGTAAGTGCACGTTCGCCTCAAATTGATTAACGACTTCCGAAAGCCCGAGAGTGCCAGAATGGTAATTTTGCCGTAAAGACGAATAATTTCAGAAATAATTTCATAGTCATAGTTCGATTGTATGCAAATGAGCGGGCTCTCAAGATCCCCGGGTGCCCCCACCGCCACCGTCGGGCTGACTCAAGCGAACTGGTTAATTGAAAGAAGGTCAATGGTTCCTCCGAAGGGGATCAAAGCATTTTCTTCACCAACTGTCCAGAACGCCTGCATAATCTTATTTTTTCTTTTTTTTAAATCGCTCAACCTTTTCGCCTTTTCATGTTTGGCAAAATTCTTGAGTGCTAATGAACCCTCCTTGACCAAACATTTTATGAAGGATGTCCAAATAATCGGGTTAAACCAATCCACACCTGAGCATTCCTCTTCGCTGAGGGCCCATCAAGGTCTCAAGGAGCAATCAATTGACTTCGATGAGTGTTCGATTTTAATCACCTTTTCCTGCCGGGGAGTCCGGCGGCTTCAGCAAATGACTTGCAGTCTTTTGTTAACAAGTGAACTCGCGTTTTGGGGCGCACAGAAGTTTGAGCCATTCAACAGGTTATCGATGACTTTTAGATTTTGTCGACGTCTTCACAGAGAAGAAGAGCTCCTTTGGTGCTCGGGGAACTCCAGTAGCACCGAACAGTGGTCGAAGGTGATTTGCACCTTTCCTCCCATTCACGGGATTTGATGCAACAAGTGCCTCCGGGAGATCGATAATTTTTGATGAACTCATTCGATGTGCTTCTGGGATGTGAGTAAACCACCTTCTTAATAGATTTAATTCACCAATTTGAGGTTTATTTTACAATAAATATTTTGTTTGCAAGATACGTACATCGTGTATCTCAAAAATACTTTAGTAGGTAAATTCTCAGAAAGTTTTTGCATTCTGTTCACGTCGACAAAATAAATTAATAAACCGAACAAAATTTTTTGAGTTTATGTTATCATAAGTATTTCCTAGAAAATCGGCGGACCGTCAAGGAATACCGAAATTTGCAGGTAACTTAAAATTATTTCCCCGAAATTTAAAAAATCTTTAGCAAGTATGGTTTATAAAAACATAATGTAGGTAATTGAACTTGAAAAATAACCGTCTCTTAAATGAAAGCTTAAATGTACAGACAAAATTAAATTTTGAAATTATTTATAATAAATTGTTTTCGAACATTCTGTAAAATGCTAGTTTTTGGATCCATAGAATATGTATAAAATACGATTGAAATTTTCTGTAAATTCATTTCGTATAAAAAATACTCTCATTTGGCTACGACAAAATAAAAATTAGCGACTAAATTTGCAATATCTTCTTTCTATACGCGTCCCCTAAATCAATTTTCAACTTGACGACAAAATTTAAAAATTGCGCCGACCATCCCTTACCATTCAAATAATGATTTCCCTTGAAGAAAATAAAAAAAGTACCACCCCCATCGGTTCATAATGACAGTTTCTATCAACAATTGTTCTTAATTAAGTTAAACCCTTTTGCGGCGTTCTCCCCAAGGACTCATATTCCGCCGGAAGGATCGCTTCTGATTTCTGCACCGACACGTCCATAACTTTCATTATTTTTTTTCGTTCTAGCTGCGTCTTCTTCTTGCCTTCGGTTATTCCTCAAAATCCGTAACATTCCAAATCCCCCCTCCTCCCCCCGCTGGCTAAGAAATGGTGGGGGAGCTAGGGCCTGAGTTCTATCGTTTATTAAGACAACTAGCAAAAAAAAGTGATTTATTTGCGCAACCCTTTTTTCGCTTCCTTGCAGCTGTGACTGGCCGTCTGGAGGTGGGGGTGTGTGTAATTGGACGATTTCTTTTTAATTAAACGAAAAACGAAAGATGGAAAAAAGGCGTCGAGTCCATACTTTGGGCGGGGGTGGGGGTGGCGAGCTAATTAATCGCAGTTAATCAATTTTAATTAAAATTGATTGATTATGCCGGGCGAGCAGTATATTTTTTTATATTTTTTTTTCGTGACGAACAGCTATGTCTTGTGTCTTGATTTGCATCTTCGATGGCAAGAGGGAGGGGGATTGGGGCCCTACATGGCGTGGGGCTCGACTTGCGCATAATTAAGAGCGGGTAACTGAGGAGGCGATAAATCAAAGCGGGCATTACGCGTAATTAAAGTTGTACGTCCTCGCCAGCAGCCGTAATCCGGCGGATTAGTTGGAGCCCTTTAGCGCCAATAAAGTGGGCTTCTGTGTGATTTTCACCTCGGTTGGTCAGTTGCACTCTGAAAGGCGGCGTCCAAGACCAGTTGCAGCCGCGGACCGCACCGCCGCCGCTGCGCCACCCGACAGCCCCGCATTAAGCGGATTAATAAATTAAAGGGAATCAATCAAGGCCTCGATAGACAAAGATGCTGCGGCTGCCCGCGGTCGTGGCTCACGGCGATCTTCTTGTAACCGAAGACCCTAAGGCCCATGCTGCGACCACGATGGCGCGTCATTTTTTAGACCGGCCGCCGCGGCTACTGAAGTTGCGCGCGCATCTCTCGCATGCGCATCGAACTCGAATTAACCACCCACGTCGAATCGGGCGCGGGTTAAGTGTTTAGTGTTATTACAACATGTCCACAAAGGCCAGCATTCGGCTGAATGAACGCGGCCTAGGGACGCCCAAGAAACCCAAGTGCCTTGGCCTTGCGAGCGTAGTCGGGGTGTCCAGACACTTCGATTAATCAACGGCTATTAAAGCAGCACTTAGGAGGATATTTACGGGAATTAAACGAGAGATCTTTATGGCCGGAGCCTCCGGAGGTGGATGCTTCGGCTACACCTCATGAATGAATTTCTATGCAATGTGTCATCTGGTGTTGGTGTCGCTGTCGCAGTCGCAGTCGCCCGCCGGACCCACCATAAGACCACTTTGTATGGCCAGTGTTCCTGCTTTTGTAAATAAATTATTATATTGGGAGACTTTCTGGTTATTTATGCGCACGAAATTGCTGATTAATTGATCCCACTATCGCTCTCGGACGACCGTAGCCACGGTGCGTTCTACGCCGTCCGACTGAGTCCCAATAGCGTGACGGATGCGACATGTGAGCCCATTTGGCGGTGGAAAACGGATTTCCATAAATATTGAGTTTCATGCGCTTTTTCGAATTCTAATTGCGTTCGTGCTGCTGCTGGAAGAAGAGGAGGTGAGCCAGGTCACTTTCAAATATTTTTGTCATTCCCTTTTTTTTCGAATCACATCAATCTGATCAAAGTCACAATTTAATATTCATTTACATACATATTTGAGCTATTTATATACGTTGATGACTAAATTAAATTATTTTATTGGTCTCACCATTAAACTTGCATAATATAAAAATCCCCTTTGCATGGTGCTGAAATAAATACAAATCGATTATTAAATCAACAATAATATAATTTCATAGAATTTCATGCTAAAATTCGCTGAACAGTGGCTTGTCGTATCGACGAAAAAAAGAAAAAGCATAATGAATTAATGGACGAATTTTGAAGCCATATTATTATTTTTATTTGCTATTATACCTACTACAGTAGAAATGTTGATACCTATTTTTGGCAATTATTGGTAGGCATAAGAGAGTATTGGAAGAAGAAAAGAACTTGTACATTTATAATACAATTTTTACTTCTTTTGTTAAAAAACGTTGATCAGGGAAATCATTCATTTTTAAAAGTTTACAAGGACCAGTTTAGACAGTCACAATTTCAAGTACCTACTACACTATCATATAAGAGTAAACATTTCCTTAACCCCATTATAGGTACATACAACATAAAGTCCAGATAGTCTATTAATTCGATATCCATAAAAGTCGACTCTTCTTAATTAAGAAAAGAAAATCTTTCAATCGGTTAAAGTGCATCTCTTCCTCGACATCTCCAAATTGAGTTGCCCACCTCATCGTCAATCATTTCGCACCCACTCCGACTGCGACTCGCGGAGGGTCTCCTCCGAGAAAAGGACCAAAAACTAGAATAAGTCAATCTCGGGACGGCCGAGAGGAGATCCAATTTCGCTGGAATTGTCGTGGCGGTGATTGATCTGGGCGAACGCTGGTGCGCGCGGCCTCCTCGCAGCGCACATATGTCGCCTGTCACAACTCGCTTTATAGCGATTTCATTGATCGATCACCGGCCTCGCTCCTCCGTATTAACTCCATTCATCACGGCGTAATCAATTACGCGAAATTAACTGGACATATCGACTGCCACCCGATTATTCAGCAGCTTCTTGGCTCGGAAGGAGCACAGCGCGTTTGTGCTGCGCGATCTGCGATCAGATGTGTCACGCGGCTGACGGATGTCGCGATTGTACCGGTGGCAGTTCCGCGACACCGCGAGCCCCAATCCACCCCCGCGCCCCCTCGGCTACCGGCCTGAGTCACATGCCCCGCGGTGACACCATTGTCTGCCGCCCATAAATCTCGTCTGCAGAAATCGACTCTGGCGTTTACAAATCGCTCTCCTAACACAATTTAGTGTCGCGCTGCTCGAAATATCGAATTGAAATTCCCGGCCATATATCGATAAATTTTTATGCGGTGAACGGGGTTCCCACGCTCATTTCGAACGGTGCACTCGCGGCTGCACAGCGAAAAAAAATATCTCAGGCGCTTCGCCGGCTACTTTCTTCGCGGAGTCATAAGCGCACACGGACAGGCGATTTATTCGAAATCGAACCATTACCTGACCACTCGGCCACCCCCGCCGCCGCCGCCCCCGCCCAGGTGCGGGAGTGAATCCCCTTGGGCAAATGCGCGGTTTTTCGTGGTCTTCGGATGACACCGCGGCAAGTGGCCGCTCCGGCAGACGCGCTGAATACGCAATTGGCGGTGCCTTTTGACCGTCGGGCGACCACTTGATGGCGCATAAATAAATTTGTGAATTATTTTAAATTTTATTGAATGTTGACAATTTGCTATTGCTTTATGGGCCCTCAGCCGGCAATTGACATCTCGTTCGGTGCAGAGGCCTCGACCGGCGGCGCTGCAGTGCGCCCCCAGGTGCATTTTTTCTCGTTCTGAATTCGAATGAGCGCCGCCGCCGTCCGTCGCCGCGACGCTCATGCTCGGCGCAAAGGAGCAATTTACTTTTTGACAGTTGCACCGAGTTGTGAGGTGAATAATTAACTCTTCCTACATTCCGCAAGGTCCGGTCGTCTAGTCTAGCCTGAAAGTAGCGCAGGTTGATCGGATTACGACGGCTAAGTCAAGATCAAGTTGGTGCCATAATCCAATGCAAATAATTCTGATACAAATTTGAATATTTCTCGTATTTTACTCAATTTCAGAAAAACCGGGCAAATGCGGAATGGGTTTTCGTTGATTAGTGTTCTATTCAATTCAGTCTAACCTTTGCTTATATTAAATTTAATAAAAAGCCTGGGAAAAAATTCATCTATTGTTTTTATGCGAACAATGGGAATTCCCCTGATTTATTGATACAGTGGCAAAAGTTATACTGGTAATTCCTGTATAAAATTAAAACAGTTAAGAATTTATTTTTTAAACGTAGGTATGTCAAGCAAGCAAATATAATTAATTTCTGTACGTTTTAAGGTTTTAGTCGAGAAATAACACGGTTGTATTAAAAAATTTGTATGTATGTTTTGGTAGTGCAATTGTTTGGAAAAGAAAAATAATTTCAGTGCTAAGTCGCCTAACTGGAAATTGTTTAGAATTTTATTTGTGTCATGCAATTCAAATATGCTTCTACTTAATCTTCTAAGTAGAAAGTATACATAGTTGCATAAGTTGGATATGAGGCATATAATTTCTCTTTAGTAAACGTTAAATATTAGAAAATTTGATAAACTAACTTTATGTCCTTTTTCTAATACCTGTGTAAATACAAAGTTTTGCTGGGGTTTTTTACTAATGTACAAATAAGGTTAAACTAAATGTTTACAAGAAGAAACACTCAGATGGAGAATATTTTGTAACGACTTTTAGATAATACTCGCATATATCATTCCTTCATTTGCCAGTTAACATTCCTCAATTATATTCTAAAAGGGTCTAATTATGTTGACAATATTTTTATAAACATTCGTAATGTTTCCATCCCACATCAAACTGTTTCCTTACAACGTTTTATTGCTGTCCTTACACCATTATTTCGCTTAAATCATCCTCCCCCATAACACTTAACTAATTCATCAGGAAAATGACCCAAAGCAGATCGCAGTGCCTGTGCAGAGGCTTATCCATCACACGCCTGAATAATTTACGGCATTGGTGTGCAGCGTAATTAATTTCTAATTGCGACAACAGTGCAACTACACGATTGGCGACAACATTACCATACACCTCGACGTCTATGGTGCCGGAGCAACAGCGCCGGGTCCAGGACCCGGGATTGCATCGCACCGTCCCCGTTCTGGTCATCTGGTAATCCATTAGGGATCGCCTTTAATGCACTCTGCGCTATAGAAAACCCATGTCTCACCTCCGATTCGTTTATTTGCAGCAATTAATTACCCACGCATACACCGGCAGCCCGCTCCCCCTCGAATGGGACTGTCGATGCAATCGTCCCAATGTTTGGCGGCTGAATGCTAAATAAAAAATAAATAAATAAATCGAATAAAGTAAAATAAATGAAAAACAGAAATTCTTTCCAGCGAAAGGTTTTGGGTTGCTTTTTTGCTGTTTTTCCAGTTTTCGCCACCCAAACTCCTTGCGGCCGCCACTCTGGCCGTATATCTGCTGCACCACTTTTTGTACGTGTGTGCATAATGACGGCCATAAATCTGGCTCCACAATGTTAATGATATTTCGGCCTTTGATGGCATTTTATTTGAAATTTGATTACGATGGAGCACCACCGGGCGGCCGTGTGTGGGGAGCGGTGCAAATCTCGCTCGTATATGCACGGGGAAAAGTCCACCGCCCGGTAAATTATTGACTTTTAACGCTTTTCTTCGATGGCATAGGTAGTCGCCTCGAAATGGCAATTTTATGGCGCCCGTAATCGATCGGGGAGTAGATCAATGACTTGCGATTGGGATGGATGGCGGCTTCGTCCAAGGACGGTAAGCCATCAAACATTTTTAATGCTGTCTTAAATCTCACCGACTATTAAATCGCGACGACTATTGGTCAACAATTTTTTTTTCGCATTTCTGATCGCAATCGAATTGATGATCGATCTTATCTCAATTAAATCTTGGTGGGCTGTGGAATGGTCCACAACTTATCGTCCCTGAAACCTTTCGTCACTTTTTATCTTTGTAGGTAGATTTATTTAAAAAAAACATTTAACGACTTTCACACAAAAAATTGTAGTGGCCTCGAACGTGAGCTATGCAGATTGCAAAAATGTAAATACATAATAAATTCCAATTAATAGAATGCTATTATGGAGTATCGCGGAATCCTTTTTATAAATCATTTCTTTGAGTAACGTCCAAAGATCTTAGATTGTTGTGTTGTTTGACCTTCTGTACCCACACAGAAAAAAAGGATGTTTTTTTTTATTACTTAATTGCTTTTTTTAGGTATAAGTAACCTTACTTAGTAAATCTAGTGTTAGAGTTTATACATATATAGTAGATATTAAATAAAATTAAAAAAATTAACCTATTTCATAAGTTTACGGCTTTCGAGCATTGTGTGTTGGGTTGCGTTGCCTTGCTGAACTTTTTCCTACAGATAAAGACGTGGTAAATAATTATTTGATTTTTTCTGCAACTAAAATTTATTTGCCAAATTTTGTTAACCCTTTACTTGCATTCATAAAAACTATATCAAAACAGCCCTAACACTACTTTCCACTCTTCACCGAGCAAAAGCCGTGCGAGAGGGCAAATGATCGCTTAAAAGAGCAAAAGATACAAAATCACCATTAAGGCCGCGGCTCACCTGCCGCTAGCTGGCGGGCTGCACGGTGTACTGATCGCGTTGAAAAATCAACTTCGTGTGCAAATATTTGTGCAAGCAAATAAAAAGTTATGGCACTCGACACAATATCGGTGACTCGAATCAATTTTCATAGAGTAATTGCGTATCGGATCAGTTTTACAATATTTTCCAAGAAATGGTCGGTTTGTGCGGGACCAGGTCGCGGGTATACCGATGCCATATGACAACCCGGAGACACCCCGCAACAAAATTCGTGCAGAAAATGCCCGCTCTGGACGTGATGAAAACCCAAAACCCAACAAAATGCCCGAATGGTTATACTCTATACAGAGAAAAAAATAAATAAAATAAAATACAATTTCAAGTTGCGGCCCGGTGTGCCCGTGGTCAGCAATTTTCCACAGAAAAGTGATTGTTTTTATGACGTCATGGGATGTGATCATTCAAGATATTGAGCGCGAAACGAATTTCTTTCAATAATCTCCCGTTGTGAATGGGTGGTCTCGGAGGTCCGCATTTGCGATTGTCTCCACTCTTTTTGCCGTCTTCGATTTTCCATTTTCTGTGGAATGCTAGCAGGCGAACGGGGCTAGTGATCACGGCAGTGATCGCATTCATGTTTTTATGCAAATCCCCAAGATCGATCTGCCCATTCTTTCCAGAGTGAAACGTGCATTTCGATGATCTATCATTATTGGGATATTGAGTACGGAAAATAAAGAGCATTCGGTGCACCGCTGGTTCGGACAAGATCACTTGATCTGGACTAAAACCAGCCCCAGCGTCGCGCACCGGACAGCAGAATTCCTTGGCCTTTGTCCAGGTGAAATAAAGACAAATAGACCGGAAAATCGCTTTGAAAAGAACCTGACAAAAGCTCTAAGAGCACCTGAATGTCTTCATTCTTCTCTAAAACTCTCTGATCGATCAAAAAATGCACAAAATCACTTCGCATGCTCTACACGGTCAAAAGGAGCCGCAGTAATGAGTATTTTTTTGTGTGCATCGGACTACATTAACCTCAGATTCGAATTGATCTCGAGGATGAAAGATGCCTGGAACGAACCGGAGATGTCTTTGATTTATTTATCCAATAAATCACATTATCGCTTCTCGGCATAGCGAACCTCCTAAGAACGACAATGTGGTCGCAAAGAGGTCGCATTACCGATGAATATCGCTCTGCAATTCCAAAGGTGATCAGCACCCGCAAACCCCCGCCTCCCTAGAAACTGAATTCGCAAATAAATCTCTTCGCGGACGATAAGATGATTTCGACAGAAATACAAATGTATTGCCTCGCCCGCGATCTTTTAGGCATTAAGTCTGCGGCTCCGATGCGCGTCCGAGCGGTCGCCTCCGCAACCGATCGGCTATAAGTCGTGGATTACACGTCCCCGCCGCCACGTTCAATTGGACACAACCGAGGCTTAACTTTAAGAAATTCTTTTGCCGCAATTAATCTACAAAATTTGATGTATGCACGATCGGCTCTGATCGGCTTCTGGTGTTATAGATCACTTGTCGTGATCGTATCGATCTTTGATGTACAAGGCGCTGCGGTTGGTCTCCGGAGCCGGAATATTTCACGTTGAATTATTGCGTACGCCTTAAAAGATCTCCGGGGATCACGCTGCGATCGGCGAGCTCCCATGGCTGATCGGACCGTCGATCCAATTTAAATTATTGCTAAGATTTTTTGAGTGCCGTCGTCTCGCGATAGACGGCCACTAGAAGCGAGAGGGGATCGGTTTGCTCCGACTAATTTGATCATCGAAAATTTATTGGGTGTAGGCTATGAAAGTTTATTAGCTGCGGCGATCGGCTAATGAATTATTAACTACGCCAGCTGGGTGCGCTCAGAGACTGAGGGCGAAAGAAAAAATCAAGTAAATAAATTCCCCGACAAGATAAATATTTTGATGTCGGTAATTAACTTGTGGTTTTTGATATTCTGCGGCTAGTTAGCTAGCCCGAGACAAATTTATCTCTTCAATTTTCTTCTTCGGTATATCTGGTGGTATCTCACTCGCTCTGTTACAAAAATCTCAGACTGAAATTTCAATTGGAAAATTTATTTAATGACAAATTATTACATGTGTTCTGTGCGGGACAGGTAATTTGTTGCATTGGGGCTATTTTAAGGGAAAACAAACTTAGTGCCGGGGTGGATTGGCACGACAAATTGATTAGACGATGTTGTACGCGATAGAACTAGATCCAAGGAGATATTGCATAAGAATTACTGAGATGATTTTAAGTTTTCGAAGTGATTTTAGTATCCAGAAATTTCTTGTATTGCAGATAAGTTAAATAAATTATTGTTGTTGGTTGTCAATGTAGCTTTACGAAATCCCTGAAATCAAAGTAAAAAATATTGAATTCTCTCTAGACAATTTTAAAAACCTTGTCAAAATGTCAAGAAAGAATAAAAACTTAGGCTGAAGTTGGGAAATAGTACTTAAATATTTGTTTTGATCTTTGAGCTGCAGTTATTCATTGTCTGTAGTTTTTTGTAGGTAATTTAGAGTCTAATATTTATATCTATTTTGCTGAAGTTTTAAAATTAAACTTCAGTTGAAATCATCCCCATGTACCCATAATTTTTTTCGACGAATTAAAACCTTTTTGAGCCAGTTTTATTTCGTGGATTTCTGAGGAGCCGTCATACCCCACATCAGCGTCTGTCGCCCTATCGCCGATCAATGGGAACCACAGGTGGTATATCGAATCTGAATTAACTGGGAATCGAGCCGCGGTACAGCGGCACATGCATGGATCCCTGGAATGTGTCAATCAAGTAAAGTTTTCTCATTTATGCCTCCTTTCAAGTGTATGGCAGTTGCGATCTTCGAGCCCGGGGCATCCCTGCGTAGTTTTTGTAATCAAAAGGTGTCAATCATAAATAAAGGTAAGGTTGGAGGCGATCACCATCACCCGGCCCAGCCGAGGAGGTACCTTCGCATACGCGCAGTCGATTATTAATTCGCCGGCCCCCTCGATCCCGCGTCTTCAGATGGACATCTTAAGTTTGTAGGTCCCGGTGTGCACGTCTTAAACTGATGCCTTAAATTACAGATGTCCGCTAGAGGTTAAATAACCTCTCGTTTTGATATCTAGACGACTGGGGGAATTAGCCGAACGATTTTCCATGTTTTGCCCTTTTTCTCATTTTATTTATACATATATATATTTTTTTATTTTCTTCGTTTCGACCACTCGAAATTATCCTTTTGGGCCGCGTCCACATGGCTTCTTGATCGGCGGCATTCGCGAGGATAGATGGGGCCGTTGGGCTGTCAAGGTGCCATTAAAGTGAACACCATGTGATTAAAATCGGTCGATTTTATTAGGAAGGGCTCCCCGGGACTGATGTATCGAATGTGCAGAATTGAGCACACCTCGCCGGCTTTCGTCCGATGGAAACGGGCATCGCAGCGCGTACGACAGCCAGTGCACGCCTCATTGATTGCCGTTTGCGGCTCCCATCAGGTGGACTGGTTGGCTGCATATGCTCCAGCGGACAGGTATGCATTACTTTTATTGGTAGGAGATCGGACCGATAGTCCCCAGACTGCGTACCTTTCGTTTTTCGTTTTACCCCTCGAATCAGGGCTCAACTTGGACAGGTAAAGGGCCTCAGAAAGAGCCACGATCCCAAAATATTGTGACAAATTAATTAAACCTCCCATCATAGTCCATCCATAGTAAAGACTTTAGGAGCCCTATATTATTAATTCTTAATATTATGGTAATGATAGTAGTGAAGATTGCCCACATTGGATTTCACATACATATACATATGCATGTATTTTTGAATACCCCATAATGAATCATTTTTATGAATAGTAGTAGAAACGTAAACAGTCTAGTTTACGTATGGACCTTATTTTCATTTTCATAAAGTTTGGGTTTTAATTTTCAGCTCATTCTCAATTATCTTATTAGAAATTTCTCAATTCCTGAATGCTGTGAAACCATATTTCAGAAATCGATCTTGAGTCCAGACTAATTTTTCTATTCGATTTCGATTTTATTTTTAACTTTACGGATACAAAAGCGTGAACAATATCAAAAGGAGCATAAATTCCAAGATCTTAATTAATTTTCTAATTAGGTACCTAGTTTATTAAGTTTCAAGCCAATTTTAATATTATTTTAATATCCTAATTCCTAATATGATATAACTTACAAAAATATTATGTATCCGAAATTAATTATACCATTTTTAAAGTCGATGCTTAAGAGATTATTTTACAAAATTAATGCAGGAGGTAGGTATTCATCAATTTTCTCCAAAGCACTTAAAAAATAGTGGAGTCCTATTCTAGAAAAACCATCAAATAATCCCTAAAAGTCCCTCAAATCCTTTTTAAAGGCCTCATTCGTCCTTCTGGAAATTGGGCCAATATCTGCTGGGTAAAAAAAAAAGAGGAGCCCAGGCAAAAATTGGGTTCACTAGCCCGTGTAATACAAAGTAACCGTAATTCGGTTGAAAGTGAAAAACTTAAAAGCGAAATCGGGGAGTGCTGCTGTTATCCTTTTTGATTACCGAAAAATGCAGCAAAGCAGCAAAGGCGTGTGTTGCTGCACATCGACTCAAAAGAGCCTCCCAATCAAAGGGAGCAGCGTCTTTTTAAAAAAAATTTCATTAATTAAACGCCGCGGAGAGGGTTAAAAGTAAACGCGCTACAAGTCATTGACTAAAAATCGCAGCGCGATGATGAGGATGCCGCTTTGCTGGGAATCGCATCGGCGAGAAAAGGGTTAAGTACGGAGGAGGCAGACTTTCAATTCGGGGATATATCTTTTTTTTAACTTTTTTTTTTTTTTGTATATTTGTGTGTACTTTTCCCCCGATTTTTTGCTCATTCTTTATTTGACAGCGGCTCAACTCGAAGTGGCACTTGGCGCCCCAATCAAGAATTTATTGCGACTCTTCGAGGAGTGTGCCAGCAGACGCGCGACAAAAGTTCACGGCGAAAACTCCTTTAATTAGAGAAGAGAAAACCGGGCGCGATCTTAACGATTTTGCGACAAAGTATCCTCCGAAAAGTTGAGCGGCTCGGGGGGACGAGGTGGGTACACGTTTCGCCTTCGATTCCTCAATGAAGCCCTAAAGATATGGGCGGCTTCAAAAAAAGAGGAAGACAGTCCTGGAGCATAAAGTGGGACTTTGAAGGGGTTAAGTTTTTCAATGACGGCAGGGGTTAGGTTAAAAAGTCGTTACTGCCTGAATTGTGTGCCGAGAAAAGTTCTAATTAATTCCTTGCTTTTCGCGATTTTTTTGTGTCCTTCCCGCTTTTTTATGATTTTTTTTTAAAGGGAAGGAGATCGAATTTTTGCGGGCAAAAGTAATGAGCGAAATGCCAGAGGCTTAAAATCACAGTCTAGGGTGCGCTTTTAATTAATTTGTCACAATATTTGGGGAGGTCGGTTTGTTTTGATGCCTTGATGAGTGATGGTTTGTTTCTATCAAGCACTGATTTTAACTTCAAACCCTTACATAAAAAGTAAAAGAAAAAATGCATAAGATATAAAACTATTTAAATTTCTTAATAACGTATTCGTAAGAAGGCCGATCCTGTAGATACAATGAAATATTAAATATTTTGAAAAGAGCAATCGCAGAAACTGTCCTAAATTTATGAATTACCTACACAAAATAAACAAGAATTATCCATTTCTACGAAAAAGGAGTACGAACTCAGGAAGTCCTATATTGCCCTAAATTTATGTCAAAAACTAATAAAATAACATTGCAATTTACTGGCAGAAACCACCCACTGCTTAATACCAAGTGGCATGAATTGCGTATATAAAATTTTTGACTTAACCACGTCCCAGAAGATCAGATGCATCTATCTTCGAGCTGAATAATAATAATTGTGGTCTCCACCTTTGATTTTGTCAACACTTTCTTAAGAACTCATAAAGATCTGGGTGGCAGATAGGGCACCTTCCAGCCCTCTTTTCTGGGCCTTGTAAAATTCCTCTAATTTCCCAGTGTCCGCGGTGTGTGCTAAGGAGCATGAAAGGTCATAAAACGGCCGCGACTTGTTACTTTTATACTTTTTTAGATGTTGACGCTCGCCGGTTCCAGGGAGGCTATCGGTCTTCTTATAATAGATACTCATCAGCGGCGATATGGAGGTAGTTTGGATACCGAGAAAGCCCACGTGTAACTAGCTGGGCGGGCCGAATGTGGAAGACATGTTAAAAAGAGTTATGCTCCTGGTAATTAACTGGTTTATGGGGTACAAAACGCACCAGCGCTGCTCATTTGAACCGCTCCAGCAGCCCGTCGTCGCACGCCGGGTCTAGCTCCAATAATTCACCAGGGCCGGGGCGAAGGGCGAAGGGGCCTCCATTGAAAATAGATTTTATGGCGAACGTATCTGCCAATGATTGATCGCGTGCTGGCGGGCTCCAAGTGCGTCGTTTTATTGGCGACGCAGCTCCGACCGGCAACAAATTCGTTTACGCAGGGCCAACTAATGAGCCACTAGGCCTAATGGAAGAGTGCCCCAATTTTCGGGAGAAAAAAAAAACAAAATGCCCTGTCTATTGGATATTTACATAAATTTCCGTTCTACTGCTCACAAAATCATTTTCCTGAAAAGCCATTAGCCGGGAAAGGAAGAAAAATATACTCGAAATAAATTTCCCTCCCAGAGGAGGCATATCCACCGCGCTATCAGAGGACAGTTGCTCCGCAGATTTAATGATTTCCCATTCATTCAGGCAGGTAGACGTCAGTCTGCCTCGAAGTAACAAGGCACTGGATGAAACGAGGATAATTTCTGCCCGGGGCAATTTTAATTTAAAAGAAGTGATCTTTGCCCCAATTACATGTCGTACAAATCTGAAGTGACACCGGCCTATCCCCGGCCGTGCACACAGCCGGGGGAGGCTCCCAGTAAACACGGATAAATGCAGATGAAGGAAAAAATGTTTAATCTTTCTCCGGCTGCACGGGGAGACGGGGAGGTTCGTCCAGGTCCAGGACGCCTCACCTGCTCAGCATCCACTTTTCGCTATCGGGCAATATCCCGGCAGACGAAGTAAATTGTAAGTGCCCGGAGGTGCGGCAGAAGATCCACCAGCCAACGAACTACGAGATCTAAGCGATTCCTTGCTTAGATGCTCCCACGGGGGTGGCCCATTCAAATAAAAAAATTCCAACCCATCACGATAATTTGACAAAATGCAGAGGAAAGCAATAAACTTTTTCCTGCTAAATAGTGGACCCCTGGATAAAAGCGAAATTTTTTTTTAAAATATCGCAAAAAAGATTAAAAGTTAATAGGTATGGTGGGCTATAATTTCATATTTGCTAAAACAAACGATTTTAAAATTTATTAAATAACATTTACAAACAGCATGAAATCAATGTAAAAAAAATTAAAATTAGGGAAATAAAATTAATTGCAATGGTGTCTTGTTTTAAAATGAAAATAGTTTTAGTACGAATTTCTTTTAACACCAGCTTTAGTCTCATATCCCAATTAAATTTTCAAGTACATAATTCTGATAGATATAAAATGTTATACTATAAGTACTATCATTTTAAAGACTTTTTAGTAGGTATTTTATTATATTATTATTATTTAGAAAGATATCTCAATTCTGTTTATAGAAAAGCAACAAAACTGGTTTTTAGTCAATTTTATTAGAACCTTGACTGTTTTCATAAAATATTAAGTTGTATCGTGTTATCGAATTTATAGAGGCAGAAATTACTGAAGCCACAAGCATTTTCTGTTTGCAATTCTTAACTTTTGACCAACTTTTATTGCAACTGGTTCAATTTTTCGCATTGCCGCGGTTGCTCCGGTTGCTGTGAATTCTGTTCACATAGTGACTGTGAAGGATTCCGCCCCCTCCGGTTCGATTCTTATCGCCAAATCCGTGCGCGATTTTAGCCTTTTCACCTGAGTGCACAAATAATTGAACCATCCCGCGACTCTGCTTAGCATACAATCAGCCCATTAAGAAGACGAATCGCTTTCGGATACGAATTGTGTGCGAAGATCCCACTGGCCAGAGGAGGCGCGAATCCGCGGCGTCGCGGTCGTCGTCTTCAGTCACCGTCAGCGGCGGAATTTCGCACTCTCGCGGCAAAAGACGCGCTTCGAAGGTGTTCATCCAGAGCACGCCGTCTTGTTAATCGAAGCACAGGAAGTGAGGTCGGCTCATGGGCTTTACTTTCATTAATTAAACACTACTTAGGCTCCGTCCGGTTCCCTACCTCCCCCGACTCCCCCCCAAGACGTCTCTTACCTATTGTGCAGTGCGTCTTCTTACGCTCGACATCTTTGCCGTCTTTTTCTCAATGGGCCATAGAGCTTCTTGCACCTTGCTGCACACTTTCATAAATTACTGTCGCCAGTTCAACGGAGAAAACATGCGCTCCGGTTTGCACCTAGGCGCATCAAATGCGTTACCTTCAGGTAACTCGCAGGTAACTTCACTTCCCTGACGAATTATGTGGAAAAAATGCAAAAATTTTGCTGCAATGGTTGAGCTCCTTTAATGAGGTGGAGATTAATCGTTCGCGGGAAGGTGACTGATTTTTTCCAAATGCGCAGAAACGAAGACGGCGCGGCGGCGGCGCGCTGCTTGAGATGTTGTCGCGGATGGGAAGAAGGCTTTGTTTTCTTCGTTTCGTGCGAGAATTAAGATCTTCTGGAAACTTTTCTTAAAAGGTGGGATGGAGAAGTTGATTAATCGATATTTTATGTACATTCAAAATATTAATCTGATCAATATTTATAGTCCAGGAAGCAGCTACATTTCAACAATTTAATCAAAATGCACCAAACCATAAAACTTCAATTCAAACCTTTATAAAATAGGGGATTGAAATCTTCACATAAAATGAAAGATCAGTTTAAATCAAATTCAAAACCAATTACATAGAAATTTTATTTATTTCAAAATACATGTTGCATTTGAATTGAATTATAAATACTAGGGAATCGAGAAAAGAGTTTAAGACTGTCTGTTCAAAAGTGGCTTCAAAATTATGAGTATATAGCTAACAAAACTTTTATGAATTTTTATCGTAGCCATTTAAAGTAATTTCAAATCAAAAGTAGCTATAGTAAACGTGTCTAGAATGCATCAAAACTGTCTATTTACAAATTATGATTGAATAATTGAAGTTGATTTTCTTTTCCACTGAAATAAAATACTCCCTGATTATTAGAAATTGAATCAATAATTCAATTAAATTTTAACTATAAAGTGAAACAGTTTTTAAAATCTCCGACAAAATAAGATCAAATAACATTTTGTTTGTTATATAGTTCAATGCCCGAGAAAGAGTTGTATAATAGCTTTTAACATTTTATTAAACTGATCTCTAAGCAAAGGGCCGATCTTTGAATTTAATTCTAGTAACTCCACTATGTCATAAAAGATCATCAGTAACTCTTATCAGGACTTTGTTATAATCATAAAGCCATTAGCAGGACCTAAACAAATAACTCGCAACTATTATCTGAAAATGAAGACCACTAAAAGTAAACAATCTCCGAACAAATCACGACAGGTGATTACAGGGGAGCTCTAGATTTGAGACGAGCTCAAAACAGTTTCATTCAAATATCAAATATTTATCAAAACATCGCATTAGGCTTATCAAAAAATTACGTGAACCATTTTCCCTATTTATTACTTGAACAGGTTGTCACTGTTTGAACCCCGTAAATACACCGCCCCGCCAGAGCAGCCTGAAGCCGAGGGGAACAAATAAAATTTTGTTCGGAGCTAGATTTTGGTGGCGGGACACATGTAAAAATGGTTGTTTATCATCAAATTCAAATATTTGAAACGGATATCCCAGGACTGTTCGCCTCCAATAAAGTCGTCGCGGTTTATGGCTTGTTTACTTGTCTGTAAGTGACGGCATTTAGCTGTAAGGCGGATCAAAGGCAATGGAAATGATTGTTCGAAACAATTTGGGCAAAAAAAAAAAAAGGAAAACAAATTCATAAAAAGTCGCCGAAATCATATCCTGTCGGAATGTCCTTTGATTTTCGGTTTTTGATTTTGCGGTAAGAAGATTTTTCGGTTTAATTATCCTTTGAGGTTTCTTGGAATTGGTAGCTCTTATCGCATAATCATACAACCAGATTAAATATAAATATAAAAATACATACTTATGTACCTATATGTAACAAAAACCGGTCCAGCAATCGAACAGCATTCAGTTCGACGCACAAAAATATTTTTACTTTCCCCTTTTGGTAAATCAAAAGTGATTGACACATTTTTTGTTATGTCTGGCACTAATAAACGTTTAATGATCGTTTGAAGTGGATATCTCGAGAAGTTGTCAGGATTTGACGTCCTTTTTGCGGTCTGTGCCACAAAGCCTTTTATCTTAAGGCACTGAGAGTTACTTGGAATATTAGTAAAGATCATTTCAACTAATTGCCTCTTCTTAGTTGATAATGTTAGATGGTGTTACGCCTTTTGACTAAAAGCCCGAATACACTTACGTCGACATATGTAGGTATGTTGGTTATGGCAAATGACAAATAATGTGAACTTTACATATATCGCATATAACTTTTAAAAATAATTGGAGTTTATAGTTAAGTACTAAAAGTTGTAGGTACTTCGTTCTTATTTTTGCGCAATTGAAAACTTCGAAAATTATAGTTAACCGAGTTTGTTCAAAATTTTTCACATATCGATTAATACAGTTTTTACGAAATCATAAAATCAAAAGGTGGGTTGATTCTCACCAAAAAATAATAATAATTCAATAATACCTTTTATTGCAAAATTTCATCAAAATCATGCCAGTAAACATAACCCGAAATACACTGCAAACATCGAATTATTCAGCACTAGAAGATTCAGAAGTTGCGTTTCCTGGACGAGAATTTCCGCGTCTGCACGGAGCCTTGCCATCGGACGTAAGTTTTGCCGGATGGCCATCAAGAGCACCCAATGGACCTCCAATCTGCGGAAAATAAAAGGAAAATACAATTACTCAATTACTGTGATGTATATCAGAAGATTCTCAAAGTTTTTATCATTTTTGTAGCACCATATTTTAATAGAAAGAAAATGTTTTATGAATTAAAAATTCAGTTCACTCACAGCAAAGAAAATCATTGCAAACACCAAAAAAATACCAAGAGTTAGTTTCATTTTGTTATTATATTGAAAAAATAGCCAATTTTCGAACCGAATAAGAATATTGCAAACTGAATAAACAGAGCCACCTTATCCAAGAAGGGATGGAATTGAACTGATTATATTCAGCTGTCCTTACCTTATATATAGTTTTGCTAATTTCAGCAAATTTCGCAGCAATTATTGGCTTGGTATATATTTACATATGTATATAAAGGGAAAAATTAACTTTTTGCACATCTTTTAGGTAATGACCTGATTTGATTTCGAACAGTGAAAAAGTGAGTTATGGTTTAGCTTTTGCAACAATAACAGAATTCATAGCGCTTAATTGAAGATTAATTAAAGTAATGAAATAAATAGCATATATTTTGTTACATTTCAGTGAAGCAGGAAGTATATTGCATTAATTGACGCGTTATACAACGTACATATAAAATAATCAGATTAAAAGAACCAATTTTGCCATCCGTTTAATTATACGTATCCATTTCATGTACCTATACATACATACGTTGGAGGAAATTATATTTTTCAATATACATATGTAGGTACCTATGTATGTATTTTAAAAAAAATGTTTTTTTTAAATTTCACATTCGTAGGTACCTACTAATAAGGTAGGTTATCTACCACTAAAAGTTGTCAGACGACCATACAATTTCAGGTCTGATCGATATACCGAGCTCAAAGAAATCGGGTCTGCCGCGGTACGGCCACGAATTAATTTTTGGAAAAAAACGCAAAGGCAGTAATTTGTAGGAATCGTTCATATTTGAGGGGGCAATGCGTCTACAGCTCACAAATCAGTCAGAAATGATATCGAATCAATCAAGTTGATCGCCGCTCGCCTGGGCATTTGCCCGAGAGCGAGTTTCACATTAGAGCGCTTGGGCACGCCTATACCATTCGATGAGACATGCGAGCCCCTTTGGTGCTCTTTTGGCGGATTTCTGGTTATGAACCAGCCGCATTTTCACCTATGCAATTCGCTTTATCGACAGCATTTGGTTTGGTTCGTTAAAACTTAAAATTAGCTGAGTATAGACGGGGTGGTTCTAGAGTCTATCAATCATGGATTTTGACGAATCGCCACAAATCGATCATTCGAGGATCGGTAGATCAGCGAATGATGGTAGGTATTTAGGTATATGTTGGTTTTATGGGTATTTTCTTAATTTGGTGTAATTCCAAAGATATTCAAACTAATTGCTAGAAATGGTTTTACAACAGGTCTTCACGATATTTAAATGAGTGTAAATAATTGTTAAAGAACGGCGTAGAATCACAAAATTCTCGAGCGTCGATATTTTTCACTTTTATTTTAAGTTCTTTCTGTATGTGCCTACTTATGAAAGTCAAGATATATGTACCTACCTACTAAAATTTTTTTAAAAATAAAAATAAATTATAATTAATAAAAAATGCCAGAACAAATTGTAGAATTAAAAAAAGCTAAAGGATATTTTTCGGCAATCAAATCGTAATTTGAGAGATTTTCCATATTAATGTAGGTCTAATTTTGAAAAGCTTTTTTTAACTGAAAATGATAGTGTAAAATGCTTGCTTTCACCTTTAGTAGTAATACAAGTATCTTGAAAAACACTTGTTAATATGTTGCATGTATGCGTCGATTAATTCTTCTGGTAAAAAGATAAGTCTGAAATTTTTAATTAGCACCCGTTTACAGACGAGAAATCAGCCATTTTGCAAATCAACGTTCTGCAAAGTACCCAGCTTTGTTTTCAGTAAGTGGCGAAACGCATCTGTATTTATAAGTCCTGGATTTGGTGCCCATCCTCCGGTTTTTGGAGCTTCAGGAGATTGCAACTAATTACGTGAGGCGGGCGATTGCAGAGACAAAAATCCTTCCTCGTCCCCGGTAAAAGTGCCAATTGCGAGCACACAAGAAAAGATCAAAGGAAAATAGGAAAAAAAGGGCTACGAGTGCCTGAAATTACCTTAATCACTTAACCAAGAAAGGCACATCAGAGTCGTTGCTGGCGAGCATTTCACAGGATCATAACTCCGGGAGAGTGTCGTGCCGGCAAGACCCAATTAAAGGCCATAATTAGATGCTTCTCGTGAAGCGGGTGGCTCGCAGCTTGGCGGCATCTTATTATGTTTGCCAAAAGCCCCAAACACATGTGACCCGGCCGAGTAAATATGAAAATTTATAGAAATTTTATATTTGCCAGGATGTTTTTTTTAAACTGGCCCTTTTGTCTCCGCGCCACGGCGAAGGGATCAGAAGAATCCGAGGCACTAAAGACAGCCAGCGGTGGCAAGGACAAAGGCAAGCAACTAAAGAACTCAGTGTCAGCCCAAAGGCGATAAAAAAAGGAGAAAATTTTATTCGGAGGTAAGAGCTGTAAAAAAAGGATGCAACGCTCCCCGGGATAAAGGACACACAAAGCGAAAGGGTTTTACTGGGGTCCGCTGGAGGAAACTGCGGCCGGGAGTGAGCAGCACCAGGAGCAGCTCCCAGCTTCAAAGGAAGCAGAAATATGCAAAAAGCTTAAGAATGAAGAGAAAAAGGATACAATTTCAGGCTTCTGTTTACGGGCATGTTAGGGCCACATATTTATGGGTTGTGTAGCTCCGGCATAGACAAGGATTTGTCTCGTGACTTGTTTCCAAAGCAAATATCTTCGTGCTTATCCCGGCTGGCAGCCTGCACGGGGACATATTATTCGCTTAACAAACCCAAAAGACAAACGGAAAAAAGACGGGCCGCCAGCAGCCAAAAGGGTTAAAGAAATTTTATAGCGCGCCCGGGAAGGGGGCGGGGGTGTCCGGATTATGGCCGTGGAACTCGGGGCCGTCCTTCTTAATACATTAAGCAAAAAGGCGGCCGGGCAGAGGGCGGAAGAAATAAAAAATATTCTCCACCGCGCGGGGGTGGTACGCACGGGCTTTTGTTGATGACCACGTTTACACGAGCGATTCCCTCGTTCTCGCCCCCATCCCGCCCGGCCACGGCCTTTTGTACACCATGTGCTGCTATGCCATTTGAATATGAAAATTTTACAAATCTCAAATTAAAATTTTAAGCGAGAAAATCTCATTTAGAATAAAAGGACCAACCAGGGAAATATTTCTGGTGCTCGCTGCTGTGGTCTTCCGGATGTAAGCTCCATCTCGGCGTTTACGTTCAGCCGCACTTATTTTTCGCAGCGAGCACCTTTTGGGTCCGTTCCGCCACAAAGGCCAACTACACACCTTGTGACGTTGTTATTCTAACCGCTAAGATAAATTAATTGCATCAAAAAACCCCGAGAAAAATAATGCTATGCCGTGCCGTGCCGTGCCAGAGCAGTAGGCTACCTAACTCCCTTCCGCTGCTGACGGAGAGATGCTTTTTGTTTCCTTCGAATGCGTTGAAAGGTAATTTATGCTTGGAGGCATCTCACTAATATGCAATTCAACACCGAGGATAAATTAATTTTGTGCGGCCACGGCACATTCTCCGGCAATTTCCTGGTCTTGTGACGCTATTTCGTTTGCTCCACGAAATCACTAATTACATCAAAAGGATTTGACGTCCTTTTTTCGGTCTGTGCCACAAAGCCTTTTATCTTAAGGCACTGAGAGTTACTTGGAATATTACTTATAGTAAAGATCATTTCAACTAATTGACTCTTCTTAGTTGACGCCTTTTGACTAAAAGCCCGAATAGGTAGGTACACTTACATCGTATGTTTGGTTGTGGCAAATGACAAATAATGTGAATATATAGGTACATACATATATAGCATATAACTTTTAAAAATAATTTTAGTTTATAGAATGAATTCAGTGTTTACAAAACCATAACATCAAAAGGTGGGCTGATTCTCACCAAAAAATAATAGTATGTAATTCAGTAATACCTTTTATTGCAAAATTTCATCAAAATCATGGCAGTAAACATAACCCGAAATACACTGCAAAAATCGAATTATTCAGCACTAGACGATTCCTGGGCGAGGATACCCGCGTCTGCACTGATCCCTGCCATCGGACATATGGTTTCCCGGATGGCCATCAAGAGCACCCAATGGACCTCCAATCTGCGGAAAAATATGTATATCAGAAAATTCACAAAGCTTTTTGTAGCACCATATTTTAATAGAAAGTAAAATTTTTATGAATTAAAAATTCAGTTCACTCACAGCAAAGAAAATCATTGCAAACAGCAGAAAAATTCCCAGAGTTATTTTCATTTTGTTATTATATTGAAAAAATAGCCAATTTTCGAACTGAATAAAAATACTGTAAACTGGATAAACGCAGAACCACCTTATCCAAGAAGGAATTGAATTGAACTGATTATATTCAGCTGTCCTTACCTTATATATAATTGAAAAGTTTTGCTAATTTCAACAAATTTCGCAGCAATTATTGGCCTTGGATATATTTAAATATGGACAATAAAGTGAAAAATTAGCTTTTTGCACATCTTTTAGGTAATGACTTGATTTGATTTCGAACAGTGAAAAAGTGAGTTATGGTTCAGCTTTTGCAACAATAACAGAATTTATAACGCTTAATTGAAGATTAAGTAATGAAATAGCATCTATGTATTTTGTTACATTTAAGTGAAGCGGGAAGTATTGCATTAATTTACGCGTTATACAACGTATAAAATAATCAGATTAAAAGAACCAATTTTGCCATCCGTCAAATTATATTTCTCCGTACATACGCATACCTTGGAGAAAATTATATTTTTTAATATATGTATGTATGCATTTAAAAAAATTTTCTAATAGTTTTAAATCTTACATTGGTAGGTACTAATAAGGAAGGGTTGTAGTGGTAACCTACCTAAAAAGAAATGAAAAAATTAATAATTAGAACACTTAATAAACACATTGCCTCTAGTCGTCTTCTTAGAGTCTATTTTGCATTCCATGTTTGTGGCAGATTATTCTTGTAACAAAATGAAAATCTTTAATATTTCTGCTATAATTTTCATTTTGGCAATTAAATGGCGAAGACAAAGCAAAATTTGCTCCATTTCTTGGATATACAAAATAAATATTGTGAAATTTCTTATTGCTTCAAAAGTCTACAGATACAAATAGGTAAACTGATCAACAGTGGATCAGTAATTTTTAAAAGTTCTGTGAATCACAAAATTAATGTCGAATTATTGTGATTTTTTTTCTGTAGATACTTTGGTTACTTCCAAAAATTGATGAATTGCTGGGAAGTCTACAAGAAGAACGAATTATGATTATTAACCACTTTCTCCTACATACATGACATATGTAACAATGAAAACCATGATAATCTTAAAAATTTGATAGGTGACCATTTCAATTTTTAGTCCCAATTCTTATATTGATTAAGGAAAAGGTACATTCAATATTCTTCTCATTTGGAAGGAGCTAATGCCTATTTACCCAGGTCTCAAAAAAAATTTCGCGGCTTCTTGAGCATCTTTTATAATTGTATGTGATGAAACACTGTTAAAAAGTGATTATAACTCTTACTTAGTATAGTATATTTTCAAATATTACTGCGTTATTCAGGAAATAAAACGCAATTTTTGAACGCAATAAATTATATTTTTATTTTAAAATCCAAAGAAATAATAGCAAGAGTGAATTGAATGTCCTTGATCAAATAAGGTGCTGAATTTAATTTTAGTTGGCTGAAGAACCCGCGGTTGTACGATCTCGTGGAGGGACACCTGGAGGACCCTGTCCGGGCATTCCAGGCATTCCGGGCATCCCGGGTGGACCCATAGGAGGGTTCATAGGAGCACCTGGACCATCTGAGCCACCTTCACCATGAAAACTTACTATATGAGATTCTTCTACTCCTCTCACGGATGCACCAATCTATATGTCAAAATGAATATTCTCTTATAAAATTCGGTTTTCTAAATCCAAGAATCATCATTACCACCAAAACGATCAGGGCGAAAGCGACCACAAAGCTTAGAATGAATCTCATTTTGTATGATAATTTAATTTAAATAATTCAGTGATAGTACTTTGCTAGATATCTAGTGACCGACTGCTTTAAATTCTAAATTCCAATGCTCCTTTTATACTCGTCATATTTACCTAATTACCTCGATAAAAGTAAAAAAAGGCTTTCCACGTGTAAAAATGTTGATGATAATGTCACTAATTTCACTAGAGTGACACCATTTTTAATTTTTTTCATGAGTGGTTTTAAATGAATCAATACAATAAGCAACGAATACACCGTAATTGGGCAATTTTATGAATTAAAGTAATTTACAGTGTGACATAAAAAACCAATAACACTGCTCAGGTTTTGTGCAAAAAAAAAAAGTGTGTGGACATTTAAAAATCACACTTGAAATATTGAATAATTACTCATTAATGGAGTCGTCTGAGCTTGAACTCGAACTTTGTAATAAATTATATTTTGTTGCATATGCTCCTGTATTTTTAATAATTTGAAATAATTATATTCGTGATGTTTTTATGAGAGCAGCCCTCAATAAAATCATTGGTTAGAAAATTGCTGACAACAACCAAATTTCTCGTTTTCGCAAATCAAAGTCCAAAAATAAAAGCCATTTTCCACAAATTTGGTCACCAGCGTTTGAGACCCTTCTCAAACCGCAGATATTAACTTTATTCCCTAAAAGCATAGATACCACGAAAACTCATGAATAATTAAGTCCTCGCCCTAATGGGACTGGCTAGAGAAAGATGTCATCAATAAGGCACAAAAAAAATAACCTGGAAATGATCCAGGACACTTCGCCAGCAATATTTCGTGATTATAACATCAAAATTCAATTAACCAAAACAAAAAAAAAATGAACGTAACAAAAACCGCGGCTTCATTCACGTTGATGGCGGAGAAAATTTAAGTGCGGCCTAATTTAAACAGATTGACAAAGTCCACGTATTAAAATTTTTCAGTTAACGATTTTAATTTTACCCTCCTCGGGCAGGGCTGGGTGGAAGAACGCCTCCTTGATATAGCGACGCCATTAGGCAATCGTTTTCTTAATTAAACCGCCGAACGCTCGTGACATTATCTCTTCGCTTTCGCGGCGGATATGGTTCCCATCACCCTCCCCCGCGACCACTTCCGAGGACACCACCGAAAATATAAAAAAAAAGACCTGCGAAAAGTGAAAAAATCACTTTAACTTAGTAAGGATCACGCCATTTATCAGATGAGGTCCAGCTGGAGGAGGGCTCGGAAGGTTCTCTGCGTACCTCGACAAGAATAATTGTCCCTGCTTAACGATTCTGGAATTTATCTATAGCTAATAGCCAGAGGGTGGCCGTGTTAATTAGAAGTGGGGGAGTGCGATTGCGGGGGCCTGGTCGACAGAAGAATGAAAAATTAACAAGATGCCTGTGCTTTTGCCTGTCCGCCCCCGCATCAACACCACACCGTGAAAATTAACTTCTTCGACAGGATGCTGAGATTTTTCGAACAGAAATGTTAAGGGATAAAACCGATTTTACTTCCACGTTCCATAGAGTCAAAAAATAGAAAAATAGGTTTATAAAGTTCTAGAATTCGAAATTTTACTTTCGTAAAATTAAGATCATAATAGTAGTATGTACCTATATAATCATCGAGTTTTTCGCGTAAATACATACCTACGCTCGCAATTGGAATGAAAAATGTATCTAGATACAAAATCGTATGGGGCATTTGCCTCTATAGGCCACATTCTGCAGGCTCGATCAATAGACGACTGCAGCGGCGATCTCGCACAATGCCGGAGGCGATCAAGAAGGAAGTGCGATCGTGATCAAACACTTAATACCAGACTGAGTGCATCGCCAGCAAATCCGTCTACCATGGCCGAGCATACAATTAAATGCGGTTGGCGGTTGTAAATAAGAAGATAATCCGATGTCTTCACGGCTGGAGTAGTTTTAACAAATAAGGCGAACACCTCGACGCACAGACAATTACCCGGCGTTCAACAGCCACCGCCGGAGACAGATACGATTCTGATTTCTCGATTTCTGCCATTGTCCGCATCGGCATTGTTGGATTCCTTCGGGTTCCAATTGCAGCCGACTACTTGGAGCTACTTACTGAGGGGGTGTAAAAGACTTTGAGATTATGTACCTATTCCAAAAGGGGTCGTTTCAACTTTTAATAAACTGCAAGAGCTGCACCCGCCTTTTTACATAAATTTTTGTAGTTGTAGTAAAATTAATGTCATAGTCGACTTGAAGATTGACAATAAAATACCCAACAAATTTTAAACTTATCTAAAGTTATATATTCTAAAAAACTATAATATAATTTGCGTTGTAGATATGATTCTCAATATATCGTGGTAAGTTGAGGATGAAAAGGATAAGCTATTTTAATATAATTCTTTAAAATGTTTGTATAAAAACAAAATTACTGCCGCAAATACACAAGTGACCATAGCTGATATAACTGAAGTTCGTGCTTCGAATAGAAAAATTCCTTGAAAACGTGGTTACCTTGAAAACCTTGAGGTCCCATCTACCCAAAATGAAACAATATCCAAGTTCAATACCAGCTACTGATCCGGGCTTCATAATGACTGTATCACGAGGCCCTAGGCGACGGCCGCGATTAATCAGCTTTAGCCACAATAGACAAACCCTAAGCATTCGCATAAAGTCGCTGACTTCGAGTATCGCAAAAAGATGGCCTGAGACTGGCGCACAGCCCGTAGCTCAATGGGGCGAAGGTAATCGCGCAAAAAGCAGACTTAAACCACCTGGACATGGACTTGGACATGGACACGGCAGCGCCTACCTGGCCAACGTCCGTCGTCTATGCAAATCCGAGTACGCGGCCAGTTACGAGGCACCTCCACGGAGGTACCTACATAAAATTATAACATCCAGATAAAAGGTTTATTGTGTTCCTATTGGCAGTTACAAATAACCGAACAATCACTCGCGTTTTGTTGATGCGACTTTAATGTCCGTGGCAAAGTGAGTGAGCACTTCGGTGATTTGCCTCTTGTTGCAGATGCCTGGGTGGCGCGAGGCGATTTGTTATTAATAATAGCACCCGTCGAGGGGTGGATGCGGGAGGAGCAGAATTTGAACCTGCCCGGGCACCGGGAGAAGACCCAGCCACACACGAACTCCCCATAAAAATTATTTACAGCGAGATTTTCCGTCATTAGGAGTAATGTCCTAGCGGCCGGGAATCCCCGACCTAATGGAGGGACGACAGCCACTTGTCCACCGGGTAATTGGTTGCTTTATCATAAACTAATAACGCCCCACAGCATCAAAGTCATAAAGGGAACTCGTAAAAGTATCGAATAACGCACTTATAAATACTCCCGGAATCAGGATTGACGACTTCGTCCATCCGGGAATATTGCCACGTCCAAAGGACCGTCCTGGTCCCAGAAATGGGACGCCCAACACAATCCAATAATGGACAGGACGTTTCATTTTCCGACATTATTGGAGTTTATTATTGAGCTTGTCTTACGAGAATGAGGGTAGAAAAATGGTTAAATAGAACTATGGGGTATGTCCTCATACTAAAATAAATACTAAATTCTTATAGCTTTACATATTTTCAATAATTCCCTTTTATTTTAAACCTATATTTTAAAATTGAAAAGTCAAAAACACGACCTATTTGAAAACTCACAAATTCAATGCAAAATTCAGAGTCTGAGAAGCAAAGCAGAAAAAAACGCATATGCCAAATCGTTTCGGTGGATTGCGTCGTCTGCAAAATTAAGTTAATTAGACTAGAAATTGTCGAAGAAAACTAGTTAGACCCTCTTACTATCACAACCTCCTCAGATCCTTTTAACTCTCAAAACCGAACGTTTCCCATTTACAGGAAAGAACCCATTTCACTTATTTAATTACTCATTTTGCCCTCAGCCACACATAAGTCATAAGTTTTCATTTTCATTTTTCCGACTTGGTCATCTAGCGTCGCGACGCGCGGAAGGGATGCGACGACGCATCGGAGTGACAATGTGCTTCTGACCCTCTGGACTGAGATCCTGATGATCATAAAATAGGATTTTGTTATTTTCTGCCAAGAAGTAATGGTGGGCTCGTGCCTGCTCGCCAGTCCTGTGGCTTTGCTCTCGTCCCGGTCCTGGGCATCTGGCCATGTTCCAGAGAAATACCGATTTGATTTCTTCGGGCTCAGTCGGAGTCATAACTATTGATTTGTTCCTGATGAAAATTATATTGACGATATATGGCATAATAAATGACAACGGCCGGTATACACCCTTCTTTATGGCGAAGGACCTTTATTGTCGCATCTTTTCGTAATCATTATTTATGTGGTTAATATGGCTTTGCTCGACTAGCCACTGCTCGATGATGGTGTTGACTCTTCGAGATTACAAGGCAATTTTAGGGACCAGAAATGCTAATGGAAATTTTATTTCTTCTGACTTTCCTATACTACTGATGTCTTTGAAGATGTTCTAGAAAATAAACGTGCTTTCGGACTTTGGGGACTAATTTTAGTTGTTTTAGATGATTCTTTTCTTTATAGTTGGGACTTTCTTTTATTTTTAAACTATGTTTTTTTTTCTTAGTAGTTGGTCTGAGTGCTTCAAAGTTTTTCTCCTAGATTGCAGTGGTTTGAAAATTATGAAAATACTGAAAAATTTAATAACAAATGGAAAACATACAATCCCACGCTTCAGAGTCCATGAAATCGTTAACTGACATCAAAATAAAGGCACTTACACATTTCGAGAGAACAAGAGGACATTTCCCTTCCGTCCCAATAATGTCGAATAAAGCACATCGGATCAAGGAGAGGATCAATAAAGGATTTCTCATAATTTATTTCTTTTTTTCTTCCTCGGCCAACTACCCGCGCGCTAGTTTAATATCGAGAGGATGTCTTCGATCTCTTTTGTGAAGAATCTCAAGACGTTTTCCCATTGATAGACAGAAGGAGACCCGTTTCATTTGGTCCTTTGTATGCCGGCAGAGCAAAAGGCTTATCTCGTTCAATGCCGAGACGACAGCTTCAATAGGACCAGCACTGCAGGTGGTTGCGAATTTTTTTCCCTCAAATGACGCAAGAGATTAGCTAGTGACATACTTGGGTTCCAAAAAAAAATATAAAAAAAATGATTCTCTTCAATAACGAACAATTCTTGTTTTGGGGCAAATATTTGAACTCGACAGATAATCGTCTTAGCTCGAATCCCTTATCCCTTTTCAGTATCTAAAAGGCGGGGTGGGCTCAATGCGAAATATTTTTTAATTTATTAATTTTTTTTCCCCTCACCCTAGAAAATATTCAATTTCCCTAATTACACGACCGATGCGATCCAAAGGAAGTACATTCTTCCGCCTCAATTTGCATTCAATACGGCGCAATGTTTGAGATCCACTTGTCCCTGTTTGGATAAAAACTCGTTGGTTCTGAGCTCGCCCGGGGAATTTATTGACTCAGAAGAGGTCGCTTGCTTGCATAAACACTGAAACTCGTGTAGGAGGACCCGGGGCTCCGATAAGTAGCCCTAGAGCCCCCGTGCTCGTCCACGGCCTCCTCGTCGCGGTTGTCGCGAAGCCACTCCAGCGGCCTATTGACAATTGCCAATAAGATTTTATAAAGATGCACACCAGGTGACATGGAAGATTGCTTTTCAATTTGTTTTCGCCGCAAATAGCCGAGCACTCCCGTGGGGCTCTGATTAGTTATCTGTAAATATTTGTCAATATTGGACGGGCTCGAGGTTGGTACCCCGTTCTGAGCGAACCTCTTGTCCGGCGATCGTCGGTAGGTACCCAGCCTCGGAAAATGGGCTGGTCCCAAAGCAACTTTGAGCAAATATTTTCCTCGGAGGCGATAATGGATATAAAATGACTTCTAAAGTGCGTCCACGCTCAAACGGGCATGAAAGGTTCTCACAAATTGTTTACACCGAAATTGATACCCTGTCCCATCAAAGTAGTTCTTTGTTGGATGAATCTTTGCGGTTGATAAAAGTTGATAAAACTTAATAAATTCGAACATTTTCATTTCAATTTATTGCACTAAGTGTGTTTTTCTGTTAGTTTTTCAACAAATAGAAGTATATAAAGAAATATGTTTATTTTAATATATCAGTAGAACTAAATAGTATCTACCTACTATAATACCAACAATCAACTTTAAATTTCATGATGCAAAAAAGACATAAATAAAATGTTTCATAAAAGACAATTTATTTTATCTTTTTAAATATTTGGTAGGTATACCTACTCTGCAAAGGTTAAAATTTTACTAAAAACAACTTTTGCGCAAAAATAATTAAAAAATGTTATTTTTTTACGGCGTATACGTGTATTTGATGCCAATACCTCTTATACATCAAAAAGAAAAACAAATATAACAAAAAATTATCTTTCAAAAATGTGTCCTTATGTATGCCTTGGAAATTTCTGGTCAACTTGTTGAAAATTCAAATTTTATACTATTACAAGATTCTTAGGCATTGGTAATGACAAAATCTAATATTTATTACCCAAGTAAGTACCTATGTCCCAAAATAATCGAGGTCACTCCAGGAATTTCTCTGAAATGTTTCCACGCCCAGTAGACCGTGGTTTTCAACCAACCGACCTAAAGTCCGACGGGTTGTGGACGTCGACGCGGGAAGGGGGCAGCATTAACCTTCATTATTGACACCGGATTGCTTGCGCCCATGCCCGCGGCCGCTATTAATTAGCGCTATTCGCCTTTGATTGCAATGGCCACAAATCCCGGCCGTTCGATTCTGGCATACGCGAACGGCCACGGAGGCAGAGGTGTAGATAATTTTTTGACAATTATTGAACCTATATGAAGATTTATGGCTATTTTGCCATTTTACGAGCAGTTAACACTTTGCAACCGCCCTGTGTATGTATTTACGGGCGACATTAATCGCGAATTTATGGGGCCCCAGGGGTACCCACCGTGTCCGGGCCGCGCGTGAGCGCGACTCCCCGTGCCCAATGGACAATGAATCATTAATTTTGATCCAATCAAGTTGTCAATGAGGTAGCAGGCGGCGCGGTGCAGCCTGGCTCTGAATGTGAATGGAGTTCGCTTCACGGACGATCGGCGGCCGGTGGACAGATATTCGGGCCAATATTCGCGCGTCGCGTCGCGGCGTCCCGCGCGTAAGCTCCTTTAATCAATTCTGCGCGATCACGGCTGACTTGGCGGGCATTCCGTGCGCCTTTTTTCCCTTAATCAAGCCGAGGATCAAAGAACTAATTCCCTGTAAATAATTGATCTCAACTGCTGTTTGTTCGGCTGCTGGCTGATCTTCAGCCAGGCGATTACGATGATTGCGACCCTTCGGTGTGTCTCTGGGGCACTCCTTCTGGCACTGTCTTGTGCTGCTTTGCATTTCTTCGAGCACGCCGGCATCTTCCACCTTCGGCGGAATTAAGTGCGCACTCAATAAGCGATTAAGCCGCCCTGTCGAATTAAATTGCTCTTGACAAAGTATTTTATGGTTTTCGGTATGTAAAGCGATTATTTCTGTTTGGATTGCCTCCGCACAAAGCGGAGCGCACGTCGAGGTATTCACGCAACTATGCAAATGGGCGAATTTTCGCGAGCGTTTAATCAATCGGCAGTCAATTACTGCCGCAGACACTGAAGACGCGAATAAATGCGTGGTTGTCTTATGACGAAGATCAGAGTCTTCTTCAGCAAAAGATTACGAGAAGTTCAGTTCAGAGTCCTCACGTGGCAAGATGTGGGGGCGGCAGCTGAGTCCTTGAACATTTTAAATAATTTTATTTTGAATTTTAAATTAATTGAAATTAGCTATCTGTATATTTAGTTATTCATTAAAACTTAAATTATTGTACTTTTACAAAAATGGAAATTTTAATCAATTATTTACTTTTGCAAGTTTGCTTCAGTATATTTTTAAGATACAAGTTCTGTATCAAAAAAAAATTAATGTTTTTTGTTATTCAAGCAATGCATTCTTAAAATTGGGTAAAAATCTTATTTAAGTTTTTATTGCCAATAACATACTTTAAAGCTTATACATATGTACGATGGTAATGAACAAATTATGATATAAATTCATAATCACAATGCCCGTGTAATCAAAACAAAAAAGCAATTTTATAAAATAATTTATTATGTATACACTTATTTTTATTTGTTAATAAGTCTTCGTATCTAGTTGGAACTTTTGCTATGATTCCGATGGAGATAAACTGCAACGTAGGCAGGCGCATTTGCTGTGATAAACATCTGTTAGAACAAAAGCCAGCCACATCTGTATCTTGCAGATCCATACGCGAAATGCTAATGCGCAATCGGGTCTCAATAAAGCCCTCGATATGCGCGGATCATCTAGGAAACATTGTCCACTGCCTTATTTGAGCGGATCGCGTATGGAAGTTATTGCCCGGTGCCTTGTAGGGCCGCGGACGCATAATTACTGCCATTATCAATGCGAGAGAGCGACGTACCAATAAGCATTATAGTCCCGATATGTCTAGTGTGTCGCGATTAGGGCTCATATGCTTCCTCCTCAATTTGCATATCGGACACACGCTGCCCTTTTTTCCCCCGACAGCAACCGGACCAGATACGATTGCCTTCCCGAGGAGCCGGGCTCTTCTTTCGTCTGTCGATAGGCGCACTCCTCGATGGTAAATAATTAACGATTGCACCGGCTGCAGTGACCGGGAGGAGCGCCACCAGCCCCATAAATCAATTAACCCCGCAGATTGGCTTCGCATGTAAATTGCTTCATATGCACCTGCCCGAAAGCCGGGCGACTATTGATACCCGCCGGCGATAATTTCATGTGAACACAACTCCAAGCAACTCCATTATCGCATCAATAAACCCCCGGGGCCTCCCTCTGATCCGGGATTTGGGGCCGGTGCTCCTGCACGTTCCTGACGGATGCCCGGGACGGCTGGATGCTGCCCCTTCGCCTGCTGGGGGGGTGGCGACGACGACGACCTCGTCAAATATTTGCAAACTTCGACGTTGTTTTGTGCTGGGCCGGTCCTGCCATAGGCGAACATCGGTTCAGCTTGTTAGACACCTTGTTAATGGCTGGGCGTTAGCCAGGACGACATCAAATTAAGCGATTTTGCAATCTTTCAAAACTGGAATACGATTAAAGGGATGTGGATGCTTTCGACACCCTCGCCTACGTGAATCTTAATGAAAGGGCACATAAGAGGTGTAAAGTAGATGTAGTATTTCAGACTATTTCTCTTGAAATACCTACTTCAAATATAAAAACAGTCCCTTTAAAAATAGCGATAAAAAAACCCTCTTGCTAAACTAACAAAAGGTGGTGGTAAGTCCCAAATCATATTGTGATATTTTTTAAATTTTGTAAAAATATTATTTGAAAAGAAAAAGTAAATTATTTTGCAAAAACAATCTTACGGTCATTCCTAAAGAAATTTTTTAACGATATGACCATTATTCTAGGGATTTTCACGATTTAAAATCAATATCTGGGGAATTTTGTATATATTCTCAGATTTCGAATTTTGTGATTAATTGTAGAAATTTATTCTCACGTTGTTCTCAATTACGTTATTTCACTAATTATAAGAAAAACACTGTGAGAATTCCGAAACATCAATAGAAATTTTCAATTAGATGTTTTTTTTCTGCTGTCGATAAATTTTCTCAACGATTTTAAAATTCCACTCCACACCAAGAATTTTCTAATAGAATAAACGGTTCGCATATTCTGATCATTCCTCAGGTAGATACCAGAAAAATACCTTTGATTGATGAGCTCCAATCAAAGCATCATCACAAAACGTTGATTGATTGTAAAATCCTAGAGTGCCTCTGTAGTTTGCAATTAAATAAAAAGTGACGAGATCACCGACGATACGCACTCAGCACGTATCCCACAAATCGCTGGAATACCTGCCTGGAAACGTGATTAGCGCCATATCGATTAAGCACGTGTTGGCTATAATTCAATTAAAATCGATTAATCGATTACCTGATCGCCGCTAACAAGCCGATCATGGCCAGAAGGTATGCTAGACATGTCCATTAGCCGCGCATTAAAACGGCGGCGGCAGCGCGCACGAACGCAAGGAGCTATTGTGCGCGCCGCGCTGCGAAAAACATACACGGGAAGTGTAAGAGCCCGTGCAATTGTCACGACAATTGAACCACCTGACGACATGTTGAACGCTCGGATAATTATATCGAAGGGTAATTGTACCTACGCTCGAGAGCAGGATTGCTCGGTTGAGCACTAATTACTTGGTGGACGATTTTTTCCGATTATTTTGCTTTTTATATCATTTTGTCTTTAAGACTCTTTTCCAGAAATAATAGGGCCGGGGATGTTTCCGTGCCGAACCACCGCCGTGCGGTTTATAATTGCCCGCAGCAGTGAAAAACGACACCGGAGGAAAAAAAATATTGTCACAGAACAGTGACTGCGTATTGTCCGCTCGGAGATTTCCTTGCGGATCGTCTTCCCTTTCCAGTCGAACAATCACACCATAGCACGCCAACAGATGTGGAATGTTGGTGCATGCTCGAGGAAAAAGTGTCCTTAACGACATGTTCGCAATTATAAAGTTCACTCCATCTAGACTGTAGATCTATAGATAGTCTGTCGAGGATCAAAGCATTTCAGATCTTCTGAGGAGCTAATTAAGATCCATCCAGTTCTAGCATGTGTCCATGCTCGAAAGTGCCAATGATCACGGATCAATTTCTCACAAATAGTGGCCCCGTGTGAACCATAAAGTCGCAATCTTCGGTTGAAGTTCGCGACTTGCGAGGTTCCCACGAGACTCTTGGTCGCATCGCCTGAATAGGTGCAATTCCTCGTTTTACCTTTGTCCATCGATCGGTTTTCGAATGCGCCAAAACAATACGCCGATAGAATGTGTAGCACGTCACGGGAACCCGGGCGCAGTTCGAAGACGTTCTGATCAAATAATTTCAGTCGCCTTTTTGTCCGCGCCAACCAAACGTGATTATCTCATTCTGCGCGCGGCCGTCGTTGTCGCCGCCGCCGCCGCGGTTGTCGTCCTCATTGGGGGGACATGAAAAGGTATCATGTCACGTACTGTTGCATGGATGAGAAATCTCTTCGTAAAATTCCTTGACGTCTTTGATTTTATTGACCTGAACCCGATTTGTGCTTGAGAATATCACGCATTGAGTTATTTACGTTCAAATTTAGCTGATTCTCTGCAACTGACCATTAAAAACGTTTTACTACAACGTTTTCAATAAAGAAAAATACAATTTTATTGTTATTATAATACCTACTCGTTATTAATATTGCAAATGTAAACTTTTCAACCTGCTGTTAAATTCGATACTTTTATTACGAATAGATTTAAATTCGGTTGGATTCAAGAATAAGGCTGTTTTAAACTTAATTTTCTATAAAGTTTATTGTCAACAACGAAATTTTAAGTACCTATGTACATATAAAGTCCTTTTGTTATGCGAAATAAAAAATAGTGAATATATTAATAAGAGTATATTATGTAATATATAGCATTTAAAAATTCCCGAGGAATTGTTTGTAATGTAATGTATACATATAATATAACATAGTAATGTGACAGATATCTATAAATACTAACTTTGCTTTCTTAATGTGTTCTCTTAAAAGAAAATGTTACCTAAATTTTATTTTTAGCAGACTATTCGTATTTGACTATCCCAATAATACATTTAACTAATAGGAAAAATTTCTAAAAAAAACCAAATGTGAACCCACCATAAAACAAGTACCATTCTCAATCTTCCCAATTATCTCGGTCATCCCAAAATAGCCCACAGGAAGGAAATAGAAGAAAACGAGCAACCCAATGTATCGCGACGGTTTCAAGTGTTTAATTCCTTTGATTTGCTGGAATATATTTTATGATTTATTTGGGACATAGAATTCTGTCGAGTAAATCACTTGGTGTCCACAAGAGTTAATTTCGTGCTTGATTAATATTTTGAGGTGAAATAAATCAGAAATTTATGAATTTCGGCCAAATAGCTAAGTAGTGGGCGGGAAAGTTATTAGTAGAATTTATAAAGTATAACATAGGAAAAGAATTAATTGTCGTGATTTAATACAAAATATATAATTTTAAGATTTAGAAAGTCCGAAGCGTCTGAGCAACACCTCAAATTGCCACGTCTCAAGTCGGAGGTAAATCAGATCAAATTAACATCACTTGTCCTGGTTTAATCTCAATCACAGTAGCACCTGTGACAGAGTTTTCATGTTTGCCGAAAGGGCGAATCGCTGCGGCGACATGATCAAAGACTCTGCCGCCGGCAGTCGCGGAATTCACTAATCGAACTGTCCGTCGTTGTATTCGATTCGCATTCCATTTCGATCGATCCGATCACGCCAATCACCGGACACGGCGAGCGCACACGAAAAAATAATTAGCTTAATTAGCCCCGCGATTCTGGTGAAATTTTTCGCGACCTCATGAGACCATCCAGAGCCGCAGTTGGGTAAGGGAATTTTCGGATTAATTAGGGGTAGGACAGCAATCGTTCGGGATAGAAGATGCTGGAGGCCAGGGCATTATCGCTTCTTCCGTTTCCCATGATCTTGGGCCGGTCAGCGCAATTGCAACTTCTTCGCGGGGGGATGGAATTGCTTGAGGATTTCTCTTGTTTGTCGACCGGACCATCGAGCGGTGTTCATTTATAAAAATCAATTGAGTGTTGGCCTTTCTTAAGTATTTGAGTTATTGTGGTGCGGCACTTTGATC
The DNA here is from genome assembly GCA_933228815.1 of Machimus atricapillus. Classification (NCBI taxonomy): domain Eukaryota; kingdom Metazoa; phylum Arthropoda; class Insecta; order Diptera; family Asilidae; genus Machimus; species Machimus atricapillus. Next base: position 41,054,821 of record OW121787.1, on the reverse strand, counting down.
TCAACGACAATTTTAATCATTCGACTTCACCGCACCACTTTTTATCGGAAAATCGCTTCTTTCTGTCGAAGATTATCTCGCGGCTGGTGGCTTGGGATTCTGGTTGCGATTTTTTTTTCTTACTTTTATACATTAACTTCTTAAGCTAATGCTCTAGGAGTCAGATAATAGACTTAATTATTTTTTCGCTTTAATAGCATATGTATGTCTAGACTTTGAAAAAGTTAAGTCTATCTTTTCATAGAGAGATTTTAATTTGAGCGGGATGATTTGAGTATTACTCATATTTGACTCAAATCAGTATATCTCAAGTTTTGGGGATCAAAGTTGATAGTAAAACCATAAACTACCAAAAAAACTTAAATAAAATTTTATAAAGCACTCTTTCTTGCAGAATCTGTATAATTTTGATACATTGCAGATGAAGATATAATGTTTTGTGATATCCCTTTATAGATTTAAGTAAGAAACCAATTCAAATTCCTTTCCAGTAAATAACCTTAACCGGTGTTGCCATATGAGAAGCAAGAATTTATCACAAGCGACTTGTGTTTTTATAAGTAAAACGAGTGCACCTCCAGCTGAAAATGATTTTTTTTTCGAGATCGTGTGCAGGGTGCGGCTTCTCAAAGCCCAACGTTGGATGGAAATCTCCTTCATATATTTGCGTTTTAAAATAAATTTCATCAGAGAATTCATAATTTATCCATCCGCCGAACTGCCTATGCATGAAGGCTTATGGAGTGTAGCTCTGTTGCCGTCTACGTTGGCACTCTCCGGGCACCACGACCCGGGCCCGGGACTCACATAGCATTTTAGAAGTCTCCTGTTTTTTCCACAGCCTTTTTAACACTTTACAATGTGTGCCTGAATGGAAACAACGCTTAGGCACAAGGTGCCTCTTCAAGGTGAGGTTAGGCGTGTGCTCTGGACTACGTTCGTAGAATCTACCACCACCCACGTGATACATTCATTTCGGATCCCTGGACGAGAGGAAAACGGCAGTCGTACATGTAGTTAGATATGGGAAAATAAAATTTTTTATATATGCAGATCTCCCTCAGATGCCCACCCTAACCGAAATACTTGTGTGTGCGTTCAAATGAGGAAAAACCTTTAACTAGCAAAAGGAATTTGCACATGAGTGCTCAAAAATTAATAAAATACTTCTGGCGTGGCAGGCAGGCTCCAGTGGAGATTTACGGAACCAAAAGTGCCACCGACACTCAGAGTTTGAAGAAATACACCTATGCGGTGTCTTTAACATGTTGCATAGGGTGCTTCAAAGCGATATATTTTCTTAAAATGTTACATGATTAAATTTTAAAACAATTTATTAAATGTTACACATCAACAATTTTTAGTAAAAATTCTATTAGAATATTTTTATATTATACTAACGTTCATTTTTATTATTATTCATAACCCTATTAATCCGTAGTATTTATTATATACCTATAATATATGATTACGGAAAGCATTGTATTTTTTTTAAAGAAAACTTGCAGAAAGAGTTCAAGTAATGTTGCTTCAAATACATCTACAACCCTAAAGTGCACCACCTTCTGCAAGTAAAAGTATTTATTCCCTCTGTCTGTAAACATCACATTCATAACTCTGCCCTTTTCTCAAAAAATGATTTATTGCAGCACAAGGGAAGATTATATGACTATTTCACGAATATTAGAAACATTCGAAAGCCCCAAGCGTGTAGTTCGCAGCCCTCGTACATCGACAGTAGCCACTCATGTGCTTATAATCGCAAAAAAGATAAATGGATTAGTAGAAAATGTCACATCAAATCTATTTGTCATTCGAATATTCAAAGTGACACCCCCTCAACCCGATACCCATGTGTCTGCCGAAACAGTCGATGACCAGCATTCACCGGGCTGTGTACGGAGCACCAAAAAGGGCACTCTGGGGCCCAACCCTCGTCTCCCGAAGGGCTATTATTAGACGCATATTTAAGACGTGCAGAGGTACACTTCACATCGCCCGACCGAAAATGTACTTTCCTGTGACACTTTCGGAAGCAATGAGATTAATGCTTCCCCGGATGACTGGGGACACCTCTGACAATTTCGATTGTTTCCTTGTTTTCGGTTTAATTATTCCGGGACCGCACCCCGTCCCATCCCGTTCCGTCTTTTCCCTTCCCTCAGGCCGGTCACACTCCTCCAGCATTCATAATTCACTTTGCCCAATTATATTCGGCTAGACACCTCTTCAATTATCGCAACTCTCCACACCGTCGTGTGAGCACCTGCAATTCCAAATATTTATGCCTTCATGTTTCTTATTATTCCCGTTCGTTTCCCGGCTGGCTTTATCCCGGGACAGGACTAACGCCCGGTTTTCTGTAGACCTAATCCAATGGGAAGTGTCGGGACGCAAGACAAACAAACACGAGGTTCGGTCGGTGGTGGCGAAAATAAATGCATCGCCTGGCATGAGGGCAAAAAGAAAATTTTTTGTCTGCAGGACAATCGATATCCGCCAGAAAATATCCGCAAACTGTTCTTAGGATAGATAGAGGCTATACTTTGTTTGGATTTTTGTGGATAATAGGGGCAACCGTTTTGCAGTATTGTTAAAAACTCATCAAAATGTCGTACATATATACTGCAATTTTTAATATTAAACTAAAACTTTAAATTGATAGTACACATCTTTCTAAATTAGAGAGGGTATTCGTCAGATGGAGACTATCATACAAAACGGCAGTCATGTGTGTCACGAAAACTCCTTAAAATTTTCCAGAAAATTTTCCATAGCGTTGAAGAATTAACAGACCGCCACGATCACCGCCCACTGAAGCGGAGTGCACCCGCACGCTCATTTACCCGCTCCCTTCCGCAGAATTAACTTTCTTCGCATTATCAACCAAAATCCGCTCTTTATCACAAATTCAGCGATTTTGTCAGCTCAGTCAGCTTGAAATAGGTGTCATTAGCATACACCCCGCAAATGAACTTTGAAATTACACACTTGCATAGGCACCCGAATGGCTCGAAATCCCCGGTGGATCCCGGTGCGCTCCCGCAGCAGCACCGCCAGGACGCGGGAGGGGGCACACCGCACCGCCACCATCCCGGTCCTCATCATCGCCACTCCCGTCGTCATCATCGCAGCCATCTCGAAAGAACCAGCAAAAGAGTCACATCCCAAAAAGTCAATGAGTTAAAGCGGCGTGTGTGGGAACCGGAAAAGTGAAGAAAGGTGGGATCCTTTCTACTTTCTACTTTATATATTCTATACATAAAAGGCTTTGCAGCATTGTCATCGCTGAAAATGTTTAAATTCCGAAAGTTGTGCGCGTCCCCGGACCCCGGGGCGATGTGGCTCTGGCTTAGGTGTGGGTGGGTGGGGCACCCCGGAACCCTTTTTCCTGAACCCGCCAGCCACCGACCTTGGCGGCACCTTCGCTCAGCTCCTCGGGCACGGGCACCACCCGAACGGAGACTGCTGCAGACAGCCTCGAAATGGAACAAATGTACTTCCTGAATTCCTCGTGCACGTTGATAATTGTCAGAATGAAATTTCGTGTAATTTAGTGTCATCGAAGCATAAAATCGCCACCCAACTTTCTGGGGCTGGGAGTCGTGGGATGCGTCTTTGCCGCGCGGAGGCAACTGTAGCACTCTGCCAGATTAGTTGCCACCAATCCGAAGAAAATTCACTTTGTTCTGCGTTTTATTATTTTCTGAAAATTCAAAGTACCATCATCGCACCGTTTCAGGCAATTTTAACGTCTACATATATACTGGTAGCAAAGAGATTGCTTTTTGCGAAATATTTCCATCAGTGATAAATTTCTTCTTAAGAAAATCACTTTAAAATGTTTCATATACATATAGACTATAGGAAAAGACGAAATAAAACAAAAAAAAAAAATATTACCTACATACAATATCATTCATACCTAATTTTTTTCACTTTCAGTACCATTTAAGCTTAAACTTATTTTGCCTTGAAAAACTTTCTTTACAGAAAATTAAAGCTAATAGATATACTTCCAAAATACCAAGCAGTAGTTTCGGTATATTAGTAATAAAAAGTCGGACAAAATTCTATTATTGATTGCATCGAATGTTACAAAATTCATGTTACTCTTTGCTTGAGAAGAATTTTATATATGTAAGACGTAATGTAAATGCTGTCCTTAAACGATCAAATGGACTAAAATTTAATATATAGCAGTAATATATCAGTCTCAAATTATTCAAGGAATAAAAGTCCAAAAAGATTATCAATTGCCCAACTGAAAAATTCTTTTCCATGACTTTAAAAAAAAAAATAATAATTTAATACGCCACCGAGAAATAAATGATGTCTGCTAACATCCTCCCTAGAGCCCGACCGCCCCATCAACCGTCGGAGTCCCGAAATCCAAAAGTCAAATGGCGGCGGCGTCCGAGGAGACGGTGGCCACAGCCCCGCATAACTCACTAATAAAATATTCGTACAGATTGATTGGATTAAATAAATAGAAACAATTTATTTCGGCGGGCGTCCTCGCCACCCCGGGGCAATTCTAAATGACCATAAAAGAAGATATGGCTGAATTTTTCAGATAAAAAAGCGAAGGGCAACCGCAATAGATGGCATCGGAGGAGCCGGAGCTCATCCGGAAGGCGGGGGCGATGGGGCGGGGGCGATGGGGCGGTGGCCAGATCCCGGTTCCCGGGCGGTATGCTACAAATCGGACTTCGGGCTGGCGAGTGTCTTCCTTGCTCATTTCACTCATTTTCCATTATTTCAAGTTTTTCTTCGTATTATTCATGGGATCTCGTCCTCTATCTCTTTGATGCTCTGCTGGCTTATGCGCCCGAGTCCCGGGTTCGGGCAGGGACGCGACCCTACCCAGGGGCTGCGGAATGGGCCACATTTAATATGTCCCGAGGTTTTGTGCATACATTAGACGAATTGAAAAATTGACCTCATAAATAAGATTCACCCGAAATCGTATTTTGTTCCACTTCTTTTGCGGATGTTTGAATATTTCAGAAAGGGCCCAAGTCCCACCCACCCTCGGCTTTGGGGCGATTGCGCCCTCCCGGGGCTCAAAAATTGATTCAGTTGCTCGGCGGAATAAGCTCTAAGTGATTTGAAAGTCTTCGGAGAGTCTTCGTTATAATCCCCGACTGGGCTGCATGAATCGATCGATTTTCTTGGAAGGAAAGATCCTTTTTTTTTTGTCTTTTTCCATATTATATCCATCTGATTCTAAGACTTAAGACGCTAATCCCCCAGTCGGTGATTCAGGATAAATGAAAAAAAGACAATCCCCTTGATGATGAGCGCCCGTATCAGTTGCAAATGGGTTCTTAGAAGGGTAAGGAGTCAAAAGTAAATAAACAACCCTTTCGAGATCATTGGAGCCGCGGCGCGCTCGCCGAAGAGATAAGCCCTTCGTGTTATCCTTGTTCAATTCGCGCTGCATGCCCACCCCCACTTCCACTCAATTGATGGCCGGAAAAAAAGCGAATTTAAATTTCAAATTCCATTTTAATCGGATCCCAGGGTGAAAATTTCACTTTTTGCAGTTCTACGCCGTTAAGACGGTGCCGGCGGCGGCGGCGACGGCAGCTCCTTCTGCGCACAATGAGTATGCAAATGAAATGGATTGATTAAAATTCGATGTCCTATTTTTATTATCTAAATGAATTGTTATCGCACCCTTTGCTCCCTTGCCGTTGCGGTGGCCGCTCGTTGGTGGGAGACCGGCTAGATAAAACACGCCGGATCCCTGCCGCTGAATTTAATTAGAATCATAAATCGGCGATGATACAGTACCCCGAAAGGGTTACGATGGGGTTGTCTTCTTCGAAGAGTCGCCGTGGGATTAGGAAATGGTTTTGGACCACCATTCGAGGGTAGCCGTGACTAATCTGAGTCCCCTCTTCGAAAATTGAAGAATAATTTAACATGCACGAAAAACTGATTACTAGATACATATTTTATGAAATTATAATATTATACCTACTACGAAAGTAAAGTAAGACAAGACAAGGAAACCAATTTAGTAAATTAAACCTTCTTGTATATTCGAAGCTAGCAAAATTTAGTAGTAGTAGTAAAATATGAATGAATATATGTACCACTTTATTTTCGACATTTGTCTGAAAAAATTAAAAATATGTATAAATAAATAATTTTTCCGTACTCTTTTATTCTGTTGCATGGGAACAAAACCTGGACAAAACGGAGTAAAACTTGGAAATAGAATTGTCCAAGAACCAGCCTCATAGCAACCGCGAGAGATGCATAAAAATTAACGCCGCAACAAATTACCATCGATCCTGTCCGAAAGGGCGCTCTATCAGGGCCGTAAATCAATGAAACAAATGGTCATATCCTCAGCTTCGATAAATTTGCATTCAAGCCAAGATATGAATGAGAAATCGATACAAGTGCCCAATCGCGTAGGATAAGTGCAGTTCGGCGTGGGTTTCGCGCATCTCCGCTGATTCATAGCCACCTGAGTGCAAGGCCATGGGTCTGGAATTTTTACTTTTTACCATACCACCACCTGCAAATAATTGATGTATCCGCGATACAGACCGCGACGACACCTGATTCCAGTCTTATTTTCTTTCTTTCTTGAGACATTCAAAGAAGCAGTCAGACGCCCGAAAAAAGAATATGTCCAATGCGCGGAAGGTCCGCGACTCAGACGCGCAGAGGCACATTAAAACGTGACATGAAATTTGTCAAAACGATCTCTGGTACCGGGCAGCTTCCCAGCTTTTAATTGCCCGAGGGGCCTTTTCGAGTGATGCTATCGTGGCTCATCGGTCTTAAAATTCCCTGAAGAAGCCCCGGCAAAAACCCATGCTATAGGGCGGCGCGAGGCGGAGGGCCCCATGACCTCCTAAATCTCATCTATGCTGACGTCTCCGATTAATTTGGAATTCAATACGCCGATTTATGGCGGTGGGTCCTCGCACAGTCGAGCCACCACCAAGTCAGGTATTCAATGATAAGATCTTGACTTGGTCACCCTGTGATTTAGGAGCGCATCTCGTTCCTTATGCGGGAAATCTTCAAGATTCGTCTGCGTTCTGCGTTTGGTTACGCATCGATCGACGGAACCAGTTTTTAGCGCACTATTAAGCAGTTTTGCTATTTTACAAGGATATCGGCACGAAATTTTCGACCTCAAGTTGGAACCGGACACCAACAAATCGGCCTCACCTCCTTGCTCCTCTTGAGTGATATTTGAATTATGTACGTGTTTTTAGGTGCGACTCTCGATGTCATTTGTATTTTCGACATATCGCGGCGATTGTTACCTGTCAATAATTATTTATTGAACAATGCACTCGTCATGCATGCACACATTCCTCGGCCGGTTGTTCGCTGGACGCTAGCCCGGCAGCTGAGAACGGCCTGAGCTCGACCGCCTACGGCAATCGAACGCTGTTCTGTCGCCATGGCTTCACGGTTCATTTGTCTTAAGTCAAATGACGAAAAAACAAATCGGTGACAAAGTATGACAATTCAGGCCATTATGCTAATGAACTGTCAACACGACCATTCGCTCGATTTATGCTGCACTCGGCTAGCCAGTCGATATCCAGCTAAAAGTTCAGCGATGAAGGTTGAATTTGCATCGTCCACATTTCTTGAGACGTTACCAACTGATTTTATTTCCCTACATTAAATTGATCTTGTATTTTAGTTTGAATTAACCAAAAAGAAGAATGGTTTATATTTCTCTTAACTTTTTTTGCGAAATTAGTGCAAATTAGTTTATAGTAATGCCTTCTGAATTTTATATTATAATAATATATCAACCTGATAAATCTTATCGTATTTATACTATTCTTAATCAAATTTAATTCAACATGGTATGATACAAAATTTTAGTAAAATGATGATGATGATAATATAAGTTAACATGAAACATTTTAATTCCCGATAGTGAAAACATGAAACGAATTTTAAAAAACTGAAAAATATGTCTGAGTTTAGTGAAATATTGCGAATCTTAAAATTTAATATAGTGACGATATGCGTTAAATGGCTATCACAGCGGGTATTGCAGTAGGAACAATAATTCCAAATTAGATGCTAATAGAATATCTTGGGTCTTAGAGCCCATAACCGCCATAATTTCAAGCAGCAGCGGATTATCCAGCGATTATGGATAGCACTAGTCATCAGTAAGGTGCTGAAACAAATTTATCAACTAGCCGCGGGATACGCAGCTACTAATCGCCAATACAGCACTTTGTGGCATCTAGAAAACACGACAGAGATGAAGAGGTCTCAATTAGGAGTGATCACTGCCAAATGGACGACTATATTTAGCCGGGGCTTGAACTGCCTGAAATATCAATCACCTGGCGACATTCATCATATATGCAAAAGAAGGCCCACGTGCACTAAAGTGTTACGGGAAATAACTGCACCGCGGCATTAAGCGCGCCTAGAGATGAATTGTTATCGCCTCGCTGCAGCGCGACGCGAGCTGGTCCAGCCAGCGTCTCATCCTTGATCATCTCGCGGCTCTGATTTATCGCCGCGCCTTGAGACAGAGCTCGTTTTGCGGCGATCTTCAGCGGCGAGTTTAATGGCTGGGTGATAGCTTTCCAGCGGCTCATCTCGGAGCTTTGGTGGCTCCCGGGGTCGGGTTTAATATTTCCGATTTATAATTGATCCTAATTGCGCGGCTTACCCACCACAAAAACTCGCCTATATCGAGTCGCCGGCCGTCGCGGGCAGCCCGAAACATCAAGGAAATACCTTTCTAAGTGGGCGCATCACGCATTACCTGCCACAATTCTGTGTATATCTCGAAATATCACCGGCCAGGCGAGCCGCGCATCTGATTGATGAAGATCAATTTATCAGGGACCGATGCATGCGCTTATCACGCAACGGTTCAGACGCGAGATCGCCTTCGATCGTCCGGACGGTGGTTCCGGGCGGTTTTTGTGCGTTGGTGTGCGCATAGCGCCGCCATCCGCTGGAATCGGACGCTATATTGTCTGGGTAAAAAAATCGAACAGAATCTATCGAGTCTCCCTTGCGGTAATTACGCGGGCTCATCGAAAGCTGATAATTAAAAAACCATCAGCGGACCAGACCAATCCGTCAAAGTCAGCGAAAAAAAAAATAATGCTTCGACGGAGTTCATTGCATCGCAGGAAACGCATATGTGGCAGGGTTGGTTACTAGTTGATGAGTTCGACGTGTTTACACAAAAAAGGATTTCTTGGCGCGTCATTGAAAGATTGGTTCAAATGCAAAATAAAGCTAATTTTTTCTTATATACATATGAACAAACACTTAAAATCTTATTAGTTACAGATTACTGTAATGTCAATATTTAGGCGTATCAGTAAAAGAATTTGTACCTTAATTAATTTGTCTTGAATCTTTTAAGTATACATATAAAACAAAGAACGCGATCGATTTTAGTAGGTATCATCGACTTTTTCGTAATTTAAAAACAAATCATAAAATTATAAAATATTATAAAAACTGGTTAAGTGCGTCTCAGATAGGTCGTCAACAATTTATTCTTAGTCAAATATTAAAAATAAAAATAACTATCTACTCAAAAGGCCCTTTTCAAAGACGATATTTATTTAAGTTTTTTCTAACCTTGAGTTATCTAAATGTTGGTTGTCAAGAAAAAATGTGTCAAACGCTCCATTTTTATCTTTTCTTGCATACACACAATTTGTAAATTTTAGTCCCGATAAAATACCATAGACCTTGTCTACCTTAACGATATATTTCATCCTGTCAGTAGGTGAAATGCTCCAATTTCCTTTCCATTATTTTGCATTTTGATGAGTAAAGGCGAAGTTGACCATTTTTCTACACACATGTGCCAATCAAGTCAGAATGACGAATAGATTTGCGGTGACACTTGCTAAGCCTCCTGAAATGTGTGCGAGATCCTGGAGGACTCCTAGTTCTCAAGCGGCGCTTTCTGCCGAGCCAAAACACATACAAGGGTGGATGTCATTTGTTTATTTGTTCATTTATTTAATCTGAGAATAACAGGAACGATATATCATTTAAGGAAAGGGATAACGTTGGTTTTGATATCCGAATAAGATAAATGGATCTTTCTCTATTTCCTGTCTCGTCGGCGAGCGAACGAGCTCAGAATCCTTGCACATTCCCCGAATGAGTCTCTGAGCCGCAAAACTATTAATCTTTTCGGCCTAAACTATTGACAAATTGCTTTTTAATAGGACGTCCAATTTAACCCTTTTTTTTTTGCTGGAGAAAGTCCGGTAGCCCTTTTTCCACCTACTCGGTTCAGTCCGGGCTAGTTGCAGAGCATAAGTCAAGACGGTGGTGCTACATACCACATGAAATTTCACGGCATGAATCATGTAAGGCCTCGAGTGCCATGAGATACCTTAACCCACTGAGAGCAACGCCGTGGCATGCAGGCCGATTAGACGGCACAAATCGAAGGCTATCGGCTAGAAGGTCTGGAGGATTTTGGGCGTTCCCATGCTGCGCCACGGTTGGCCCATTTTTCACGATCGGCGGCAAAGGAATGATCGAGTGACCCCAAGAATTAGTCGGCTATTACACGGTTTACCTGTTGAGTTTTGAAGCGTTTTATTAACTTTGGACATGGCGAGCTGTCTGTGTTTAGCTGAAATGACTAAATGCTCAGGTAGGTGTCAGTTGCATTTAAAATTAGATTTTTAATGAAGGCTAGTTTGATACATTCGTTCAAGTCGTTAAGTTTAAAATAATAATATTTTGTGTAATAGCATTAATTTTCAAGAACTGCAATTTCGAAAATGAACAAATACCAGTCGAGTTTGTCCTTGAGCTACCTTTTAAAGTTGAGCAATTGAAGTCCATATTAAAAAAAGAGGAAAGGAGAATATATAGAGTTTTATTGTTTTACTAGTTTAAATGTTTTGATTCGTGTCGCTTGTTATGTGCACCGTGAAATTTTTCAATATCAGTGTATTGAAAAAATAAGAATTGGATCCTATTAAATGTACTGTGTGGGAAAACTTGTCAGCAATTAAGAGGATCTCTGATGCGTTCGTTAATTTTCCGCAGAATCATAGAAACTGATGCAGGTAGGTACAGGGGAGATATCTTGACTCGGTTTTAATCCCTTTCGCGACTGGGTCCATCCAACCCGAGCATTCATATCCCTCGATAATCCGTCAGATTTTCCCCAGATTCCAGTCGAGTGAGTTTCAGAATTTAAATTGAATCCTTCTGCTACGAGCGCCGCCGTCCGTTCGTAGAAACTTCAAGACATTTGCTAGCCGTCAGACGTGGGGGCGGGCGTTTGTTTGCTTAATCTGGCGCGCGCTGTTCGACGTACTAAAAAACAAATCGCCTTTCACACCCACCCTTTGACTGACTCATTTATTAATTTCATTAGCGAAAAGGGAAGGAAAAAAAATCGCTCTCCGTCTACGCGGCGGTAAAGGAACATCAAAGGTAGAGAGTTTGAAAAAAAAAAATGAAATAAAAATAGGTATAGGTATATATGAGGAGAGACCCTTGAGCTCGTGAATGCTCGAAAGAACAAGCGCCCCCAAACACACTCGCCGTAAGCCGGGAGGGCGGGGCCAGGGAGGCGCAGAAGAAGTTCAGAAATTCCCAGCGCGAACACATCAATTCAGGCTGAAATATTGAAGCCACCACACAAACAGCCCACCCCACGGGGCCCCCCAGAAGCCCCGAGAAGCGCCCAAAGCGTCCCATCGCCATCCATCTGCGAGGCCCCTTAACCACGTGATGTGAAAGTTCAAATCTGCTGCTCGTTTTGATTTCATTTTTTTTTTCGTCGGCGGCAGCGTCCTCATCTTCCACTTCGTCTTCTTCTTCTTTTGGTGAATGTACATGGCAAAAATAATTCGCGCTAAAATAATTTCCCCGGCCCCCATAACAGAGTGAGGGCGGAGAGGGTGGTCCACGGGCAGGAAACGTCTGTAACGAACGCAACCCCCATCCCCCGCGAAATATTGAAATCAGTCATTTCCCCCCGCACCCCCACCCATCCCATGATGCGAATGTGCCGGGAAAAAGCCTGTGCCTCCTAGTGGGGGCGGCGCGTTTCCTTGAGTTCTTTCATTTTCCTGAAAACCGGCAGGATCTTGGATGCTTCGATGGATAGGAGCCTGCCTGGATCTGGATCTGGATGGATAGGTGAATCTTTGGGGCCCAAGTGGAGTCAAGTGCCCGTGCACACGTCTTCATCTCCGGCGAACAGACAAATCGTGAAACGTTTGACTTGTGCCAGGCTCCGCCGGGAACGGTCCCTCCGGAGCGGGAGAGGCCGGGCAGGGCTCGGGGGATGATGAGAAGCTTATTAAGCCATTCTTGCGTATGAGTAAAAGATGAGATCGAATTTTCCCTTTTTGTAGGCAACACACCCCCGCCTAACCGAGTGATGTTCCGCCGAGACGGGGGATGAGGGGTGGCATCCCTAAAAAAAGACGAATTTCCTGCGAGATGTTTTGATACGAAATCTGCAGCCCTCCCTTCCCTTCCCCTTAACAGACTCCCGACACCCGCACCCAGTGAACCTTCGGGCCTCATTCATCCTTCAGATTGGCACGAATGAAATGAAATTAAGGTGAACACGAGTGAGTCCCGGATTGATCCCGGTTCGCTGTTATTAATCTTCGTGAGAAAAAAACGACGCCAGCACGCCCGGTGGAGCTTGCCTGTGTGAAATTAAAATCACACCCCCGAGACCCGGCCCCTCATTCCACTGTGCTAAGTCATCGCAGATTTTTGTATTAGCGGAGCCGGAGATGCGGAAAATTATTTATAAGGTGTCTCCGTTCGAGCGGGAATCTCGAGAATGCCCGTCTTGGATCGCTGGGCGGGGGGCGAAAACCGCCAGCTGATTGTTGTGGGGTGCACTGTGGTTTTAATAGATAAAATCGCGCTCCCGAGATGGATATGTGCGACTTTGCCCTCCTTTTGAGATGTTTTAATTAAAGTTGCGCTCAGAAGCGGAAAATCAAGATGGGAGATGGAGATGTGTGGAATTATTGATTCTTTTCTGGAGTTTCTGACATTCCCAGGAACAGAAAAATTTAGTAGAATATTTTATTCCTACATACTTTAATAAATATCTCCCATCATATATGTATAAAACTTTACATCGCTTTCTACAACGTTAGAGTGGAAATATTTCTGCTATGATATCGAATTAAATATGAAATTGAATAATCAAATTATTGTTTCCCTGTCTTAGACACTTAGAACGAAAAATTGAAAACTGGTTTATATTTATAAATGACAAAATCATTTATTTTAAAAAATTGTCTTTGATTGTTTATTTTATTATAAATATTGTATATTGTATGTAATAAAATAATTAAATTTTTGAATCTTACTGTACCTGAAGAAACGGGATCTTTTGATCGTTTTTAGCCGATGATTATACAAAAGCTTATTCATAACTTCGAACAAGATTACGAAGTTCACTGATCGATCATTGCTCTGAAGGTTTGTGTCTTCGCTATTATTCCTAACGATATGCAATGTGGTTTATCTGATTATATTGCCGTAACATTTAGAATAACTTCAGTAAAACATTATTGAATTTGTTTCATCCCTTCCCACTATGCTTAAATTTTTATTATCCATGGGAACTGAACGTAGAGCTTCCCGTCTTATCTCAATCAAAATGATTCACATCCCAATAAAAGCAGCTCATATCTCGGGGAAATGGCCAATTTGCTTGAAAAATATATGCAAAACATCCTTCAATATGTTGCCACTGTCATAACTCAATCTCCTCATCTCTCCGGCATCCCACTTGGGGCGCCCGTAAAAAAAATCAAATGGATCTGGCAAAATTGCAATTTGATTTTCATATCAATATCCTGGAAATCACTTGACCAATTTGCCGAATTTGCCAGCAGACGACGACTGCGGAGGCCACTTATCCTTCGACAAAAAGGGGCCATAACAACCCATAACTTCGTCCTTTTATGAATTCACCAGGAAGCCAGGAAGAGGCCTTCTGGGAGCCTGCAGATCATGTTAAATTGATCACAGGCTGCACATATCCGCTGCTCCCTTTTTATCTTCGGAAGGGCATGAAAATGACATCGAAACAAGCTAAGGGTGATTGGGACTTTTTGTCTGATGCCCTTCATCCCGGCCAAATCGCAGGAGTTAGTGGGGTGATACATTCCGAGGTATGGAAGAAAAAAAAAGCGAAGTTCTGGGATCCGGGAAGAGGAATAGTAAAAAAATGGGGCGCCCTTTGCAGCGCCGAAAGTAGGGCACGTGCTGTAAACAACCAATTGACCACTGAATGCCTCTGATTTGGGATTCAGGGAACGCCGTCAAGGATTTGGGCAATTGATTCTGCGGCCGAGACGGCGGATTTGCCCAGCTTACGAACAATAGCCGCCACTTCCTTAGGCGGTGTCCCCTTAGCCTCTGTCCCTTAAATTTCAATAGATTTAATTTTATCGACAGCGACCCCAAACGTATAGCTGAATTTAAAGCGAAAAACTTTCCTCGGTAGCAATTTAAGCGTTAAATCAGGCACAAAAGGGCCCCCATCCCTTGGCCTCCGACCACCCCCGAGATATTCTTCAATTGTTTTCCAATTATAACCGCCAAAACTCGAAATTTGCATTTTCACAAATAATGCGAGGACGTGTGACTGTGGGGCCCTGTGCGTGAACCCGCTGGGCGATTAATGAATTCAATTAGCAGATCGCACATCCGTCCCGGCCGGAGCGCCGGAAGACGACGTGCCACCGCGAGCGATGAATATTCACGAACTTCCCATTGTTGGAGGAATTTTGTAATGCTAATTAATAAATTCGATATATTCGGCTCTCAGGTTCCTCCTACAGGAGGAGCACTACGGCTTCATGGAGCCACAAGGAGCATCCGAAGTTCTGTGGGGCGCAAGGTGAGGGCCAAGGAGGGAAAGCAGACAAATGGATGGATTGATTTTTAACCAGAATACTGCTGAAGTCGTTTCAACGCGTCTGTTAGCAATTTTAATTTGTGCCAAAATTTTCTGTTCGAATTTTCGACAAAATTGAATTACAAATTGTCCCGGCAAAGTTGGTCGAATGATGTTCGTTTATGATGATGATGATGATGATGACGACGATGTTCTCGCATTTTGTTTTAGCAAGTTGAAGGCTGAAAGATTCAGGGAGTGAGGTTAAATTCCGAACTTTTGTGATGAACAAAATGTCGAAAATCTTAGAAAATCACCTAATAATGAAGAAATTTAATAGATATTGTTTTCTTTTCTTGTAGAAAAATGGAAGTGCCCATAGTACCTAAAAAGCCATAAAAAATTATTGGACTTTATGTCACTTTTAAATGGTCTAAAGATAACAGAAAATTATTTTAAGATGCGTTAAACAAAATACGACATTTTTAATTTTATGTCTAGCGTCTACACTTTCAAAGAGACCTCATTTAATAAAAATGTGAAAATTGAAAGTTAATTAAAAATGTAAATAAATTGTAATGTAAAAGTATTAATTAATTTTGAAAATAACCTTTCCATAAAATATGTAAATCCTTCCAGGTAAAATAACTAAACTAATTTTTAGATTCACAGAACTAAAAGCGGACTATAGAAAGATTCTTATGTGGAACACAAGTCGCGACAATAAACTCAAAGGATGGCCAAACTGAAAATATAAAATGCAGCTCTCGTTAGGATAAGTTCAAATCCTCATCAAAATAGAACAACATTATAAAAAACCTTTTGGCAATAAAGCATCCACTATATTTGAAATTGAGGAAAGCAAACAAGGTCCGAGTGGCTTAACCTTGATCTTCCTGCCCAGAGCCGCTTAGCAAGTAAATCCCATTAGCTGTTATTCGGTAATCACTCCGCCATTAGCCACCGCCAATAAGTCGAGCTCGTAGATTCTGTCCACGGTCCAGCGACAGCATCTCTCTGGATCGGACTGTGGTGGCCATTGGGCGAATGTGTATTTATTTTTAACGATTTTTTTTATTCGCCATTAACCCGAAACACCCTCGTAACCTTTTCGGCGGGTGTATTTAGCCCTGTTTTTGGCCATGCCCTTTGGAATGCGGAAAAAAGAGAGTGGCCCATAGCCGCCGCCAAACGACGTCCTCGACAAATTGGAAACATACCGCAAATGGCCTTTATGGAGTTTGCAGGTCCATTTCATTCGGTCATCATGAAAAATTGGAATCGGTTGTATTGCGTGATTTTATTCATTCATTTAATTTGTGATTATGTGGATTCAAAATTTATAGCGTTGCCATGTTGAGTGCGCGCTGACTTCACTCTGGAGAGGAGGTGTTGCATTTTGAATGGACGACGAATAAATATTTTGGTGTAAATTGGAAATTTAACAAGTTTATTTGGTTCGGACGGCTTACACGAGCCGGACGCATTAAATAATTCCGCTAAAACAGCTCGGTCGCCATTAATACGCCGCTCGCAAATTAAATATGTGCGATAAGCGCGCTCTCGAGGGCTTTTAATTAATTGGAACAGGATCAGATTTCCCTTTGCGCTGGAAAATCGCTTTTTAATTTATTTTTTATTTTTTTTAATAAATAAAATCCGCCGTTGTCGGGCGGGAATAATAGAAACGCTTTTGAAATGCGCTCCCAGACTTGGAACAAAGGGTCCTTCCTCAAAATCCCGAGCACCTGAGCAGGCTCCTTTTGGAGCATCTGAAATTATCGAGATAATTACGTAACTGGGCTAGCGGTGGGGGCTCTGCACAAGCTCGGAAAAACAACAAAAAGGGAAATCCAGCGAAAAAGTAGAAATGAAAAAAATTTATTTGAAATAAAAAAAGAAAAATTGAATCTAAACAAAACGAGGCGAGGAAAAAGGCCTGCTCATGACAATTAACCCCTGCGGCAGCGGCCACACTCTCGAAGAAAACGAAGAAGACGACGTCGTCGTCGGCGGGCGAACTATGGCCCAAGTATACGGCGAAAACGGCGCTCGCCGCAAAAAGAAAGAAATCCTCAACAAGGCGGACCATAAATATTCATTTAACGCGGAAAGAATAAGCCAGCAGAAGCGGAGCAGCGCCGCGCCACGCCAAGGCATAGCGCTGCCGTTCTGGAGGGCGCATATAATTTTTAATTACCGAGTAAACTTAATTATGAATTTTAATATTTGCGGCCAGGAGCGTGGCAGATGGAGCTCCCTTTGGAAACGAATAAAGAGACGCAGCCTTGGAACACTCCGGATGAAATGACATTTCTGTGCATTCCAGATTTTTTAAGGGCTTCGTTCCTTATTCTGGATGACTGCCTCCTCCTAGCCCCACACAGCCCCTCCGTTCTGGGCAAAAAAAAATTTTTTAATTGAAGAAGTGGCCGGTAAATGTTAAATGCGCCGCCGTAATGAGTTAGGAATTATTTATTGCGCCATTGTGGAGACATTTTATTGAGTTCATCACAATTTTTCCAGGCCCTTGTCGGATAGGGTTGGAGCCAAGATCCTGGTGCTAGTCATTTCTCTTCGTTAAAACCACCCACCAGGAATACATTTAGCAGCTATAGTAGGTACAAAGCCATAACTCCTGATCTTAACAGTGTACCTGCAGCAAAATACATAAAACATAATAGAGGCACTTGAAAAGTCACCACGGCTTTCGTTAATTGGCAATTTCCTATTTTAGATCTATAGATATACCTACTTTATATGTACCTATGCATGCAGGTACTTAATGAATTAATTTCTGTACCTATCCTAGAAAAGTTATATACAGAAATTATATAAATTTCTGACTAATTGTAAGAATTTGTATATATGTATAATGTATGTTGTCTAGATTAACATTTAAACAAATAAACATTTCTCTTTCTCGACCTTACGAATCCTAAATAGGTGTTAGGTATAACACAAATAATACGTCAGTTTAACAGAAGCAACAAATTAATTTGAAAGAAATAATATAACATAACCTCAAAATTTAAGCAATTATTGAAATACGTTGGTCTCCGAAAAAATGCAGCTCGTAATATTGATTTAATAAATTTATACTATAGGTTGGTACCATCAAAATTGAAACTTAAATAACTTTAAGATGAAAAGTTCGATGTAAGAAGGGACGTTATGTGGCACAGAGCTCATCTGAAAAAGATAAGGGCAGGCTATCACCTGATTTGACTTGTAATGAGATAAAGATAGGATCACACTGCCGCAGCTTCCCACCTGCTCGAGTAATTAAGTACTGAATGTCGTTGACCTGCTTTATGTTAATCCTTCACCCGGGGATAAGAAAAGTTGATAAAATTGTGGCATATGCCCGGGTAGGTATCCATTGCCGCAATTCTGCGGATTTCGGAAGGCCCTTAAAAGGCACAAAGTGACTTAAAAATTAATTCCACGACCATAGGGGTAATATTTCTCTGCAAAAGGCCCTATAAATTCCCAATAGTTCAGTTTTACTGCACAGCGGTTGAAAAAAGCGAGGTACTTCAAAAAGAGAGGTGGAAAACAAAAGAAGAATCACTGCAGAGGCGAGCGCTGTGCCCCAGCACCTGCCCAAGCTGGAGACGGGATGAGGGGTAGAGAAAGGGGCGAAAGGGGCACACGGGGCGCACACCTCTGCTGCGCTGCTCCGCGCCCCATTATGCATATTAATAATTTATTATTAAAACTCCATTTATAAGTGAAACACGCGAATACCATATGGGATAAAATTAAAATTTGTAATTTATTCTTATTTATATCCGCGCGATACCCGCCCATTGTGAGTTGTAGAGCTCATTATGGGGCTCCCGCAGCCCCCAGCCCGCCCCGCAACTACCCCCGAAATCGGCAACTATGCTCCTGAGCACATCCAGAGACCGGCGAAAGGATTCCGCCGGCTCCGGGGATATGTCGCGGTGAGCACCGCTGCTACACATAAAATTCATTTCTGTAATACGTAATACATAATTTAGAATAAAAAGAAAGCCCCGGGGGATAATAAATTCCGAACGGAAAAATCGTCGCCATGTTGTACATTGCGCCCCGCTCAAGGAGCACCGCCGCCGGAGCGTCCTCCTTCGCGGCCGCGGTACGACGACGACGACGCCGGGCGTCGCGGTGGTGGACGGGCGGACGGGCGGGCGGGTAGAAACAAAGATCGCCAGGACACGGGACGGGAAGGGCGCTCTTCCCCGGATTAGCGATGAGCTCGATTGTTTGGATTTCCCGGATTGTAATGGGAGGCTTTTTTGGTGCGGGTAATTTAAAAGTCGAAGCCCGGCAAAAAGTTATCATCAGCCCGCCCAGGGGGTTGCTGGTGGGTTCGGTGAGCAACACATTGCCGCTGTGCCCGGGGGTGGGTGCGGCGAGGCAAACAGCTCCGCTCGGGCGGTATTGATGGCGGTTTTATGCAAATGAGGAATGTTTCTTGTTCTCGCATCGTCCTTTCGCTAAACAGTCCCTTTCGGGGGTAGAATCGTTTAATTTTTAACCCCTTTTGCTGAGAGCAATGTATGATTTATAGAAAATTTCTTTAAGGGTCCTATTCCCTGCGGTTTTCTTGTTATGAAAATATTGTGGTTCTTGGAGTTTATTACTACCAGTGAATTTTAAATCTTGTACGTTCCCTATCTATCTACATACATACATATCTGTACATAATATCTATGTCTTTTACGATAGGCTAGCAAAAAGATTACATGTTAAAATCATAAAATCTTCAGTGCTACGCCTCCAGATATTAAAATATATTTACAAAAAGGAATATTCTTTTCGAAAAAATATAGGTCAATGTCCAATAGGTTTTTTTTTGCATCTATAATCCGGGAAAAAACGTTTTGAATAACCTCAAACTTTACGTAAGAATAATAATACTAGATGTAAAGTAATGAAATGCGATTTAATTTTAATAACATAATTAATTATTATTAAGTTAGTTTATAATTAGGTAACCTATGTATGGATTATAAAAAAATATGAATATTATATTAATAATTCGCCAGAATTTTGTTAAGAAGTTCAAAATTGATACGATCTTTCTCAAGTTGAGAAATATATATTCGACAGACTAAGTATGTATTTACTATATATATTCATGATATAAGGTATACACATAAAATTAAGCAATGCATGCATACATACTTACATATATATGTAAGATTTTCATTATTTTTGGTTCATCCTCGAATGAAGGATTAACAACATAAAGCAGGTCAACGACATTGAAAGCGGAGTTACTCGAGGAAGTGTGGGGGTTGCAGCGGTGCAGTGTGCAACCTCTGCCTCATTAAAAGTCAAATCAGGTGATAGCCTGCACTGATCCATCTCCAGGTGTGCTTCGTGCAGCACACCCACCCTTCCTCCGACCGACGTCTGTGTGCAATCGCAGAAAAACCTTATGCAATAAACTGATGGCGAAAAAGCAGTAAAAAATATGACAGAAAACTCCTTGACATGGGGCCTGAAGTGTATTGTCGTGACATATCGTGTGTTTGAGACGAGGACCCTCCACCTGCAGTGAAGGCCTCTGTTGTTCTAAGGTTGCACCCACTTCACGTTTACGAATCCTTATCTCTTGTGCACACCCATCCCATGCAATTGCCGGTGCATATTACTTTGATTGTTGTCGGTCCGCGACCCATCCCCCCACCACCACCTCTCCACCTTTTAGCCCTCAAACTCACAACCCCCACCCCGCCCCTGAACGATGCCGCGCGCTCAGCGCGAAAAACAAAGTACCAAAGCAGCACACCAGAGGAGCTGGAGAAGCGCAAGATGCAAAACGACAAAACGATAAAAAACAAAATTGCCAACAGCATCCGAAATTCTCTTCTCATTTTCATCGCAAATCCGAAGGATCTGCAGGTCGGGGCAGGGCTGAGCTGGCACAATATTTATTTTGATTTCCAGGCCTAACTACTTCTACTATTTCTAGGCCTGGAGTGCCCTGCAATGAAACGTGGCATGGCACGCTCTGGATGACGCGCGGGCACGGCCGGCCCGGCCCAGCCCCGGCTTCAATAGCGGGGATAACAACTATTTGCTCAAGTGCATCCTTGTTACTGCCTGCATTCTAATATGTGAAGGATATGCATGATACAGGGCAGAGTGCACTTTGCGTGTTTGTCAGGATTAATGATGATTGTACGGGGGCGCACTAGCGCGGGCCCTGTCCCGCCCTGGCCGCCCCCGCGTCGCGCCACTTTTATTTTGAGCCGTTTCAATCCTGGCGGTAGGACAATCGAAACTGAAGGAAAGAAAATTGTTTACACGTAAGGACACTGCCTCTTGACCTAGTGCAGATTAATTAGAGCTGTGATGCTGCTGCGCCCCCGTGTGATGTGATCACATTGGAGCACCAGCGGCAGCGGCAGCGGAAAGTGAATTGCTCCTACTTCTTCTTCTTCTTCGTCCCATCGCGTGCGCGAGCCTCGTCAAGGGGTTCCAGTAACAAAAACAAAACACTAAACACAAAAACAGAAACAAAATGTTAAAAAAGGCGAAAAAAAAATATATAGAAACAAAAATAAGCAAAGATAATAATTACGAAACAAATCCGAAATGAGAACGGAGACAAAACAGAGGCAGAAGCGCCGACCCAAGTGGACTACTTCTACCTGGCGGATTCATTAAAAAACGCCCTCACTACGTGATAAATTTCACCTGCGACTCGTTGCACTCACGGTTTGCGTAAGTTAGACACGGGCTATGCTCTATGCACCTATTCTTGTTTCACGGAGCAACTTCGAGCTCTAGAAAATAAAGGCTATTTTGATAACAAAAGCAATTTGAAAGGTTATTTCCGAAGTTACAAACGTGTAATTTGGTATTTATACTATTGTAAAATTAAGTAGGTAATTACCTGTATTTCAAGGGTTTTAGGAAAATAAACCCTTGATCAATACTAATTTTTATGGATTTATTAACTTTAGAAATGACGGAACTCTCATACAAACTTACATCATTTGTAATTTCTACCGAAAAACCTAAATATGTACCTACTAATTTTCACGGTTCTAACTACAAAAATACTGGAACTTCCATTCAGTCTTTTATCCCTTTTAAAAATCCTCAAACCCGTTCGTCTTTTATAATTTCTACCTTGAGGGCCAGATACCAATTTTCATAAGAAATTTTATATTAAGTAAATCCTCTGATTAATCTTTAACTAAATATCGACTGTTTTGTATATTGAAATTATTTGTGTTTAGGTTTCACCTAGATATTTGGTCAGGAGGTCTTTTTAGTCCTAAAATTTTCTGAAAACTGTTTTAAAGTTAGAAAAGGTTACTTACCTATATACAAAGTCATACTTAACTTAATATACATATCTACAGGCTATATACATATTATATAACAAAAGGTTTGCTTTTTTTTTCTAATATGAGTAGATAAATTTTCTTCAAAGGAAATGATTATAAGAATTATCCATTTTTGAAATATTTTAAAGAGCCTGCATATTAGATATCATAATAATAGATATGCCATCACATCATCATCCCTCCCCCAGCATCGTGCCGTAACCAAAAAGACGCATCGCATTAGTCGAAACGACTTCGAGCGCCCAGCCATTACCTCCCCGTCAAGTACAAAGGACATCAGAAAGGCAAGAATAAAAAATAAAAAAAAAATATATAAACTCAAAGTCAAATGAACGAAATTGAAAGAATCCATGAAATGGTAAAGCCTCTTTTAAGCAATTTTCGAAGTATCCTGCCGCACGCGGAACAAAGCGTGGCACTCTGACGTGGAGGTGGGGCCCCATAAAAAATCATCCCATAGACAGATATGTCTCGTTTTCCATATTTTATCGCATAAATATTGAATAACACGATCATAAAAGGAATAAACGCGGGTTTTCGCGTAAAAAACCTCCCCGGGTCCCTTTGGCAAGATGGCAATTGAACCGGCTGGTGGGAGTCGGGTGAGCCCCGCGGGGGCCCAGTAACAGAGCCTGATGCATATTTCAGCGGAGCACTTAATTTTAAATTCCGAACAGACTGATTTTCACTTGAGCCGGCTGATAGGCGTGCTATTGCTAAGTCGCTAAGGCTTCCAAGGTATTTTCACTTTGGGAAAAATCGCTTCGAGCCCCACACGTACGCCGCCGGGAGCACCCCCGACCAGGGAGTTTTCCGCTCTTTCAGCCTGTTCGGGATGTTATTGCTTTTTGCCAATGCTCTCCCGAATGCGGGGATGGGATGGGACCCGGCTCGATTTTTGTATCTTTTGTATCTACGGGGCCCTCCCGGCGTCTTCTGCGACATTGAAGGGAAAAAAGGAATCTGTCTGTCGGCAGGGGGATCAGAGTTGCGAAATTCAAATGATGGCAATGCGTCAATATGCCGCGCCAATATTCATATCCGTAAATTTCCTTAATGGGCCCCCGTCTGCTGGGATTAGGGATTCGCTAGAAACGCGTTGTTTTCTGGATGCCCTTTGTATTCCCGGCCATTCAGCGGCTCCCGAGAGCACGGCTGCACCGGATTTAAGGGCTAGATCCAATTGCGAACAAGATTTAAGTGAATCTCACTTACCCCGATTCCCAATCCATTTGCGGCAGTTTTCCGCAATTATATTTATTAAAAACAATATCCCAGTCGCCCCTCCCACTCGACGCACAATTTCCAGTTAACTCCTGGTAAATCACATGCAAACAAGCTCCCTCTCACACATGTTGGCATTAAATTTTGGAGGGTAATTGAACTGCCCCAGGTAATTATTGTTGATAATTGATTTATGTTTACATCAACCAGGGGCTCCCAGGTGCCAATAGCTGAGGCTGGCCCGGGTGCAATGCGGGGGTGTCTGACAGCCGGGCCTGGATCGAGCAATTTATCACTTAATTGACAATACTATCACCAGTGTTTCAGCACGCCGGACTTATTATTATTGTTCAATTAGACAGCAATTAACTGTTGATAGGCCGTTTATTTTTATTAGTTCATATCGCCGCTGTCCTCCGACGGCAAGGCTTGTGCGGTTGAATTATGACGGGCTTCATTTTAAACGTGGGAAATTTTCCGGACGTGCATTTTGAATAGGTACTCCGGTAAATAAAAATAAATGCGTTAAGGGGGATTTCAACGACTTTTTTAGGGGAATATATTTTGTTATATCATGAAATTTGAGCATTTTTGATTAAAGGAAATGAAATTTTAATGAATAAGTAGAACAGTAATTTCTAAGATAGAGTCTAAAGTAATGCGAGAAAGGAAAAAAGCCTTTTAATGTCATTTAACACTGCAGTCAGATAATATAGCAGAATGTAGATAATATAGCATATAATATAGGTATATGTACTTACATATACTAGGAACCAAAAAAAATATTTAAAGATTGCTAAGAATCACCAAGTATGGTTTCATGATAAGAATTCTTAGATCTTATGATTATTAAAGTTAGCATATAAAATGTTTGAGATTTTGTTTTTTCACCGTTATAAATGGTGAAATACTGATGCACGTAGCACGCTTTACTTGTATACATTATGTATTCAAGGATTTGTGAAAAATATGAGCAATGAAGCTTCAAAAAGGAAATAGGTGTTATTAAGCATAATGGAATTATATAATTGTCTCGCTCATTCATTGATTTAAAATGAAAGCAATGATAAAACCGAGCTCCTATTGTGCTTAACCTCAAATCTGATGAACGAGACGAGACCTAATTAATATTTAAATCATTTGACAATCAATGAGCCATTTTCCCTTGTGCTCGGCGACACCCAGACACTATGCCATGCAGGCATCCTCTGGTTCTTAGGCAAATAGCATATACCAACTCACATGACCGAAAATTACCCCTGGCTGGGAATGGCATCCGAGCGGGGGCGGGGGGAGCCCAGTGGCAGGAGCACGAAGGCCTCAGATATTTGAATGTTTAACAACATAAACCGAAAACTATTTAGAAATTTCCTTTGATCCCCGAAAACATTTGTTTGGGACAATTGTTGATATTTGGAACTGAAGATGCCTTGCACCACGCACACAGACCAGGTCCATGGCCCAGCGGCGGTCTGGGCGGTGTAGATGAAGGCTTAAGGGTTCCCTTGTCCACTCCCCCCGAGCTGGAGGTCCTTCGAAGGATGGGGTATCCGTGGCACCATCGCCGGTGCCACTCGGCCAGCACAAGCCATCAGACCTCTTCTTCGGCTGTTTCTGGATTCCGGATTCTGGATCCTGGAAGATGAGTGAACTAACTACACATACTTACCTTTTGCCCTTTTTACTTGTTCATTTGAAAATTAGGAGCTGTTGCGGGGGTGGGGCGGCTGTGTGCGTCGGGTATAATCAAAAAGGAAACATTTGATTCCCACCGCCTCTTACAGCGCAAAAGTGTTGCACACCAACAAGTGCCCGGCGGGGCTGCTGCGGGCGGAGCGGACGCGGGGAGCGGCAGGCCACGACGATGGGACCCGGCACAATTCAAATGAACACTGTTCTGCGGTCTCTGTTTAATGAAGACAGGAAGGAGCTGTGTGCTAACCGGCTCTGATATTTGCCATTTGGAAAACTTTCGACGATAAAAGCTTCCAGCCGAGTGGGTTTCGGGTACGTTCCACCCCCTAATTCGAATTTCGCTCAATGTTTACCTTTCCATTGTGATTCGAGGACTTCGCAATTGCATTCTTATTCGGATTTTATTTGAACCCACCCTTTGAGGTGAATCGCCGAACATTTTCTGGTTCCCTAAAATTATCTGTTTTTCGAAATATTTCCAAAGTACTTAGACCGAAAACCACCATAGCACATTACAGTGTTATAGAAGGAACCTTAAAATGTTACAGAAATAAATATACGGACTCTCACAAAATATGTTCTAATAATTTTAGTAAATATCGTGTAAATCTAAAAGCTTTAAAAGGATATTTGATACAAGTTCGAATATTTCAATTCAACAATTTAAATCACGAAAATAGCATTAAAAATGAGCGAGTTTTTTACACTATATCACAATAGCGTGCTATATGTAAGTAAAATAGCCAAACTTTTAACTTAAGAAATATTTTAATACACACAATTAAGTTCGTTAGGTACGTGCAGATTTAAGCTAAGGTAGGTAGGTAGGTAGGTACCTACATACCTACATACATATTTCTAAAACCAAAGAGAATATGTTTTTAATTTCTAAATTGAGTTTCTTATAATATTATTTAATATGAAAAACGTAGCTTTACATGTTTTTCCTTTTGTGCTACCTATTTTATACTGCATTGAATGAATCTTATTAACAATAAACCAAATTGCTCAAATCTTGAGGTGAACATTTTTCTGATTAAGCATTTCTTATTTAAATTTTATATGGGATTTTTCAGTACCTATATAGTGTACGCATAATACTTTCCGTGTTCGACAATTACTGAGGCTATTCAAGGAAATGTTCAATAAAATCAAGATGACATCACATTAAATCATCCAAAGCCCGAATGATACAAGGCCTTGATATGTCCTGAATCTCATTTATAGTGATAGAACTAAAAGTGCCCTGGAGCACCCCATTATACCTTCAGAAGGCCATTAGCCGATCTGCGACAAGGTCCCTCGCAAATTGGCACCCATAAATTACCACTGGTTCAGTGGCATCGGCAGCGATTATCGATTCCATAATGCGCCGCCCCCGCCAAGACGATGGAAGGACTCGAAAGAAATTGGCTGTGGCCGGCGTCGTCGTCGCCTGGTGGTCATTAGGAGGCGCGTTTATGTTCATTAGACGATCGCCTCGGCCCGTCGCACTCCGTCGCCGGCTAATGCAGTGTCCATCGCAAATTGATGGGCTGTGGCCGGCGGCGTGCGGGGGCGGGCGGGCTCTCGGAGATCAATGCTCAGGGATGATACATTATGTTAATAAAAGGCAGAGTGCAGATGGGGGCGATAATGGCTTGATGCTGAGAGCTTATGATTTAAGAGGATAATTAGATTCCCCCGGCCGGCCGCCTCTGGTCCTCGACGGCCCTGTTTCTTTTATCATAAGTCGATTATGGATTCCCTCTGATATGATTTATATATTTATCCGTTTGCGGCCATTTGGCGAGAAGATGAAAGCGAGTCGTTTCGTTGGCATGGACGGGGCGGGTATGGAGGAATTGTGAAAAGAAGATGCCTGGCGTCGCAGCATCCTCATTACCACCGACGCTGGACCGCTTTTAGGGTGCGCAATTTTCGGATGATCGAACAAAGTGCGCGCGGTAGCTGAATCCGCGAAGAAATTAAAAACATTCGCCCACTTGGGTTCAGAAAAAAAAATGAAAGGTTTGACAATGAGGCCTTTTTCGCTCGGGACAAGTGCACCCGGCCAGAGGTAGGCCGTCCGGGGCACAAAAGGGCGAACAAGACGAAGCTAACCAGAAAGAAGCAACTTTTTTTTCCCTTAACGACGACGATTCCTTCAAGTGCTATCGCCGGGGGTGCTCCGGCGGGCGCGCTAACCAGACCGCGACACGCATCAATGACTGTCAATAGCGCGGCCGGAAATATCACGTGCTCGCGCTGGTGGTGCTTCGCTTTTTGCTCAACTTCCCATGATTTTCCAGAAAATTTCAGGGAAAACTCTAGGGCCCAGTCCTGGAGTCAAGCCCTTCGTCAGCCCACAGGGTCCCGGGTCCTGGAGGTCGAGGGGGTCGGGCCGCCTCAATTATTTCAATTTTTGCCGTCAAAAGAACCATCGACATGCACAGTGGCAGGGCATTGAAAAAATTGCGCCGAAGAAGCGATGTCAAATGAGGGCAGATGGGTGCAAGTTTGGCAGTCAACAGTCGGATGACAGCGTCCCGACGTCGACGTGCCTCTCTCCTGCTTCTTCCCGCCGCATCCCCGGGAAGGAAGTGGATGATGGCTGGCTGCCTGGATGGCTATGAAAAGGAGCCATCATCATCCCAGTCGTCGTCTAGGTCCGGGCAGGGCAGGGTAGTGGCGCGATGTATTGCCTTCAGTGCGATTCACCCTGATTAAAAACGATGAGGATCAATGAGGATGCGATTCCCGAGCCATAATTACGCTCCCCCTAATGACGTGTCTTTTCTTCGCTCGGGACGGGACCCGGGAGCTGGGATACGACAAATTCTCTGTCAAGTACCAAATTATCGTCAGATTCAGTTTTTTTTTCGTCGTCCTTTTTTGTGTTTGTCCTCTCTGCCGTCTTGATTGCTCCTTAGGACTACTCAAGGAGATGCACTGGATCCCTCTGAGTGGGTATCATCGACGGGATGTGAAAAATATCGACGGATGCAGAGCGACCTCCACTGGGTGAAGAGGTGAAAGATTGCTCAAGTGATGTCGAGACCTCAATTGGTTAGGGTTGAGTTGGGCTTCCACGAATTTAAAAGTTTCTGCAACAAGTTCCTCGAAGTTTATTGTACTCTTACAAAAACTTGAAGAGATTTTTTCTGATACCTTATAAAACGAGAACCAGTAAACTTCCAAAGTAATGATACTATAGGTAGGTAGTAGTTTGAAATCAAAAAACCTCTTTAGTTCCAAAAGAATATTGGATTAGCGAATTAAAACTACGAGACTTGAAAAATTTTAAGTAAAACTATGAGAATGACTATGAAGCAAGAGTGTTAAATTAATAAAATTATCGTTTAGTCCCAATACTTCATGTCAAGGATTTGTAGCGCAATGTTTTCAATATAGGGTGCCTTAAAAGATACTGTCAACACGTCACTTCCCCCTACCCTTCTTAATTTCGGCAAACACAAGCCAGATATCTGTTCCCTCCCCCTTTTTCTCAGGACCTGTCCAATTTCACAAGTTGTATTACAGCTGACAGTCCAAAAGGCATCCAGACATTCTCATTAAATTTCCGCCAAAGCATATTTTTTGACATCCAGCATAAATTCGTAAATAGACGTCAGTTTGGGATAAAAATATGATACGTCACAGGGAAATTAGTATTCATAAGACCGGAGCGGATGGATACGTTCCGCGGTAGGACGAAAAGGGCCGGTGTGGGCCAAGAAATTGGAGCCCAGCTCAAGCCCTACGACATCCAAGTGGGCCACGGCTGCTAGAGGGCAAGGACGAATCCATGGGTGGGTTTGGGCCATATCCCCGAAAAAAAAAACATATTTTAAAATTCTATTTGGATAATTCGGCCATCTATCTCGCCGCTGACAAAAGTGCTGAAATAAATTAAAAGGAAAACGAGAAACTGAAGGCACCCGAGCCGGAGGATTTTCAGCGGGAAAGGTTTGTGTATACCATCGGGGGATGTCACCACTGTCGACTCGGTCGTTCCTCGTCGTCCTCGTCGACGTCGTCTGTGGACCAACAATCCACAGAAGCAGACGTCGCCGCTCCTCTTTTTTTTGGGGGTTTTATTTGTACATTTCTTTTCTCTCAATATGACGAGGAAAAAAAATTATATTACTGGGTTGCTAGATGTAGGGCTTTCTAGCGCGATTAGCATCACTCTCTTTGAGGCACGGTGACAGCAGTACCTGCCTTTAAATCTTAAGTATCCGTTGCAAATGACCATTTCGCGCAATTGACTAACTTCCGGTCGAACCCTGAGGGTTCGCGGCAGTGCCGTAATCCAGAACGCCATCAAGGACAACATCAAAAGAACTTTAAATCCTGTCCCCTCCTGACGAGGATATGCTGAGAGACAACACTCAGGGCGAATAATTTTGCTAAAGTGTCTCGAGATGGCGCTTGATGGTGGCGATGCGAGGCGCTCGGGGTGCGGCCTAGGACCTGGCGTGGGTGCAGCACGATGGCACCTAAGTGTGATGGCATTTTAACTTTGAAGAAGTTCAACCCTCGACCCGCTCTGCTCCTTGAATGCACACACTTTTAGTTCTGCAGCTTCCCGGCGGGGCGGCGGCCGTGGCGTTGGTGGTGTCCCGCACCTCCTGAAGGGCACCTCACCGCCCTGCGGGCTGCCTTGCGGTCCCCGCCATGGCGCAAAGTTTGTTTTGTGATTATAAACGATGGAAAATTAAACACGTGACTAAGAAACTGCTCGCGTTATTATTTCCCACAACAC
Organism: Machimus atricapillus; assembly: GCA_933228815.1. Classification (NCBI taxonomy): domain Eukaryota; kingdom Metazoa; phylum Arthropoda; class Insecta; order Diptera; family Asilidae; genus Machimus; species Machimus atricapillus. The sequence continues at coordinate 41,024,898 of OW121787.1, read as the reverse complement.
ACACATGCCGTCACTCTGGCCAGGGATTACGCAATATATGCCCACAAAATTTGCCTTTCACCAAACTAATGGACTTTCTGCCATATCGTGTTTATTCGCTGCAGTAGTTCTATCTGATCTACTAGTTGAAAGTGGTAGTCAGTTTATAAAATCCTGAAATATCTCAGATTTGTAAGCAAGAGAAACTGCATCAAAATCAATTTTATTTCTCCTATTACTCGTATTTCTTGATAGTTCATTTTTGCAAAATGTTCATTCTAGTTGTTCAATGTTGTTTGTGTTTATTTCATATTACCCTATTTCAATCCATGTTTTGCATTATTTTCATCAAAAATTTGTCAGTTTGTTATAATTTTCCAGGGTTGTTAACTGCTATCCCGCACCATCAAATTAATTGTCCCATTTTCCCAGTAGCGTTGAACCCCTGCAACATTCTTCAGGTACCCATAAAATCGGGGCCACCTACGACCAGCAGTTCATGACGTCCGTTATCGTAAAAGCCCAGAAGTGTCCTTGCACCTAAATTCTTATTACAGCAATAAAAGGCGAAATAGCCACCCACGTCATCAGCTCCCATAAAATCACATGAAAATCGAAAGAAAACTTTTCCCCCTGCCCCATCTAAGGGCCGGCCATCCTCGCTAAATGTCCTTCGCCACCGCTTACATCCTGCGTCAATTTCGGTGCCCACTTTTTATGGCATATCTATAAAATTGCGTATTTATTGGCCTTAAATGTCCCTTGATGGTTGGACCAGTAAACCACTTACAATATCTCAGTCAGAAGAGGGACGGGGGTTGCGTCTTCCCAAATCACCGCTCACACTACCGTTCTAAGGACCCCAACACACATGTTCTACAAGACAATGGTCTTGTTGGCCCAAAAAATTTATCTTCCGCAAAGTGACTATCGGTCGGATGCTGCGAGGGTCAGAAGCGGGGGTGATGGCCTGCTTTTTATTTTTACAGCCGGGGAGTGGATATCAATAAAGTTATCTGGCTACTTGATAACGCAGGAAGACGTAAACATCCCCTCGGCTTGGACTTGGGATGCTAGGGATTCGCCCCGGGGACCTGACTTCATGTGTGGATAATAGGAGACATGCAAATTACTCGGCAATCACTTCGATGCCAAGTGGAGAGGATCTGCCGCTTACTTTTCTTTGAGCCGGCATAGACGTGGCCGCCGCCGCCACCGCCGTCGTCGCCGCCCCGGTAGCCCCCTGACAACGGGGTGGATGAGCGAAAGGGTGCAGGGCTCGCAGACGAGTTTCTTGTATCTTTGCATCCCCGAGAGTTCTGGCTCAAGGGGGCTAAAGATTTTGGCAACCGATAGCTCTCTGGGAGGAGGTGATGGCGTTCCCAGGGATTCCAGGAGCGTTTCCGAAATTTGAATAAAGATTTTCGCGTGATTTATGGCCGCAAATATTGCAAACTTGTTTTTTTTTCGTATTCTATATTTTTAAATTCGGCCGAGGGGACTCGGCGGAGGGTCGCCGCCGTAGTCTATCTGGTCGACGTGCCGGAGACACGTATGCTGCTTATCCATAAATAATACTTTGGAGGATATGGCATTTTGCATATGTGATAAAAAATGAGAAAAACTGCTACCCTCAGGAAATGGATGCTTTAGAGCAATATTTTTCGAATTTATTGTATTTCTTAGGTGCCGCCTTTGGGACGTGCATGAATTGCTCTGGAATTTTTATGGAAATTTGATGGCACTGGAGAGGAAGCAATCGCCCAAGGGGGATATATTTCGTTTCGGGAAAGCAGTTTAGATTTAAAATATGACCAATTGATAGTGGATGAATTTGGCAATTCCCTGCTTGCTTAATATGCTTTTGTTTATTTTTTGGAAAATTATCGAGGAAATGAAAGTTTTAGACACTTTGAATGAACGTGCATACTTAGGTATCATATACTTTATATACATTTTTCAGATTAAGATTCAATGGGATCGGAAATAGGAAAAGCGTGATGTGAAAATTTTGATCAGTATTTACTTGTATGTAATTTGATTTAAATTAATTTTGAATATTGTTTTGTTTTGATGGAGTTCATGATTTGATTATAATGAACAGGACAATTTACTGGATAATATATTTTTCCATGCTTGGGCCTTAGTAGAAAAACGTAATTCTATTCGGGCAGTGATATACTAACTTTGAGCCCTCAAAATCCGTGCTGTTGTTTTTTTCGCGCATCAATTTGGAAAATATTTTACCCTCAAAATTATCGACTTGTATTAAATATTAAAGAATTTAATAAAGATTAAGATTAACTCTTTCAACATATATCCCGCGACTATAAACGCAGTAGGTGTGCCTCTCACACTTCGTTTTGTAATTTATATTTCACCTTCCTCCCGGTGAGCATGAGATGAAAATTTCCAAAAAGGAATTTGTCCCAATCAAAAGAATTTTAATTTCCCCAGGGTCCTCAGTTTATCAGTGTCACTTCAGCGCGCGAACAGAAGTTGCCACCTCCCCCGATGAAGGGAGGGGGCCCATTCCATTCCGGCCCTATCCAGGAGTTACCTCGTTGAGTCCTTGAATCCTGGAATCCCTGGATCGTTGCCGGGCTAATCGCGTCTCATATCCACCCGTCGCCTCTCGTATGAGCTTCAATTCATACGCCATCAACCATCGCGCGGTTCCAGCTAATTTCACAAAGCGTTTGCGACACTGCGCCCCATTGATGGCGGCCTCTTCATAATTCAGAGCACCCGAAGAACCTCATGAGAATTTTAAATCATCACCCACCGTGTTCAAAGAAGGCGAATCGTGCCGGCACAGGTCGTGCCAGCACATTCCCGAAATAGATCGCGCCAAATTTTGTATTCAACACAAAAATTACAATAATACCGCAGATATTCCTTGGGTCCTGGGGCCGTGCACACCGCACCCCCGATGGCTGGCAATAAACGTTCAATCGTAAAAATAAATTTTTCATTTTTGATTGTCAGACACAATTACAATGCGTGATAGATTGGCCCTGGGGGCGGCATGCAGATGAGGAGCTCACCACCCGCATATGCAAAAATCATCAGGACATAAATTTTTCATCAATTCTCTTATGTAATTTTCTTGTGCAGCTACGTGTGCGGTGGATATGGTAATGCCGGGCCGTGCCGGGTGTGCCCGCGCGCTAAAACGCACCCACCCCCGCAACAGGAGCGATTCGTGTGAGTCCTGGCTGCCATCAATGCCGCCGCAACTTCCCATCGCAAATTGTTCTGCCAGGAGCGCCGGGGAGGCGACTGTTGATTGCGTATGCATGCGGGGCGCGGCCGGGACGAGCCATCGACGCGGGGGTGGTTGCTTTCTGATATTATCCCATAAAAGCCAACATGTGTGAATACACCCCCACCATTTATCGCGAATTACGCCGCGTTCGCCGGCACTGGGTGTATCTTATCCATCTTTATCGGGCGACCGCTTAATCAAACCGACTCCCCCCGTGTGCGGCGCGGCGGCGGGCGGGCGGCTGATGCTCCTGCCAGCGATGTTATTGTGCCTTTTCTTGTCTTCGCGAGGTCGGCTGTTTTCTTGGCAAATTCACGATGGGATTTGTTTTTATTCGCCTCCGAAATTGTTTATAAAGCATCCGAGTGGAAGTTTTTGCTGAATTTTAACTTTTTCCCGCTTTTTGGGAGGATACGGGCTAAATTCTGAAGCAAGTCAATTTCCACAATTCAAACAGATCCTGGAATTTGATTTCGTTTTGCAAATATGATAAATCTCCTTGCGTGAAATTTTAGGAATTTAACTTAAAGTAGGTAATGGAGATATTTCATACAAACTGCTTCATTATTTCTATAAAGAGTTTCGCTATAAAGGTTAAAAAAAAGCATGTAAACTCCACGATTTTCGAATTAATTTTCAAACATGTTTAGAATAGAATAAGCATTTCCTTACTTTTTTTTCAACCCTATTTTCGAATACATTATACCTACTCAATCTATAAAAAATTCTGTTAATATATAGTAGATATTAGAAACTACTTCATAATATAAGTTTAATACAGATATGGGAAATATTTATAAAATATTGCTTTTAATAAGCAAATTAATCCTTTTTAAATAAACGATGTTGGGTTGAGTGTGAGTCTATTTATAGACTAATTAAGAAATTCGTTTTCATATAATTAGCTGATTTAATTGGTTTTAGTATTAATTCTGTCTATTATCAACTGTCTTTCCATTCAAAGGGAATGATATCATACGATTCTAAGCAAATAGGAATCAAAAATGAAAGAATATGTTAGATATGCTATTTTTGTGTCGAATACAATATTACCAGTAAAGAGTATTAAAATTTTATGGAGCATGTTCCTTAGCCCCAAATCCAATTATTGGCAGTTCGGCAGAACGTGTAATGCGCATCCAATCAAAGACCATCCCACCTCCGTTCGTCTGAGTTCGACGCGAGCACCTCTCGTGAGGCTCCACCTAGTCCCCTAAGAATCGAACGCCAATAAAATCGATCACCGAAGGGTATCCTAACTCGGAAAAAAACCGACAACTCGCCTTATCGGCATTTTTTCTTGTTCCTTTCTGTTCTTTTAAGCGATGATTGGTTCGGGGCCTCGCGCACACTCGAACCTATCGATGGAAGAAGGTGGTGACTTCGAACTCGAACGACACCAGCTCCACAAAAGCTCCATGCTCCGTAGCATCACCAGAGGAGCAAAATCCGGAAAAAAAGCAAGAATTTGCTTCTGCACAAATGCAGAGCTTTGCGGTCCTCACACCTGCGAACGGAGACCCGGTCCCAAACCCACCTATACCCATAAAAAATGCAAAAAATAATAGAAAACTGTGAGCGAGAAAGTAGAGCCCAATTTATTTACTGTTGAACTTTTGCCGTGGAATTAGGGGCGGATTTGTGTGAGTAGAAGCTGCCGGGTCCCGGCCCCACCACCCACCCAATATCTGCGCTACCATAAAAATCCGGACTATTTTCAGGACCTGGTCCCGGGACTCCATCCGGCGAAATCCTTCTTCATCCGCCCGTTCCACGGCAACCCAGACTTATGTGCGCTCTGCAGTTTTTTAATTGACCGGCAAATTTATTTGATTCGTTAGACCGGGGCGGCCCGGCATAGGTGGGGCCGCTGTTGTACCACCGGGCCACCGGGGCTAGTTCATTGCTGTTGTTTGGTCAGCATTTTGTGCACTTCCCCAGCGCGCCCTGATGACTCTCAACTTGCAGGGCCCGGGATCAGATGGGTTTTTGTCGAGCTGGCGCTGCCAGAAGAGTTTTTTATTAGATCGGGATAAAACATGAACGGGTGCCCCATCTAAAACCCCCCTCCGGCAGGGTACCCCTTCTAGCGTAATTATGGAGGAAATGCGCGAATTCATTTCACCGGGGGCACTTTGGAACTTGATTGGAATTCACGCGCTTTGTTCCACCCCGGTGAGGATTGAGGTTTTGTCTTTTCTACTTAGAGTTGATAAATTTCTAGTTTTAGTACTAAAATAAGACCCCCTAAATATGAGACTATTTTAAAAAATTTACAGTCAAAGTGCTCACCTTTCCTTTATTACAAAAAGGAGATTAATACAGAATTAAAAAAAAAAAAACCTCAAAAACACTCATCGTCGATTTTATGCATTTATCAAAATTTCAAATTTAAAGAATAATAGGAAGAAAGAAAAACTTCATTATAAACTGTGGAGAATGAGACTATAACCTGATTTTGGTTTTACCGGACTTTGTTATAATCATTATTTAGTTGTAACTCTCTTTTTTTAGATTAGTTCTGAAATTTGTATACAAAAACACAGACGGAAAGCATTAATTAGGGCGAGGTTTATCGTTTATAACTTTTTAAATAAATAGAATTTTTGGATAAGTTTGAAATAATCATAGAAATATACAGACACAATTTATTTCAAAGTTGTGCTCAAATACCTACAAAAATATTTTTAAAATATTTTGAAAACCGGTTGTCAATAAAAAAATTAAGTGCTTTCGTGTCTTACGTCCTTCGGGCAGATTTTGTATCTTTGCTATTTGAAGTGGAGTTGCATTTCACTTAATTTTAAATATCCAGCCCCAACCTTCGAAGAAGGACAAATCGCCTCCAGAAGAAACGAAACTCTCCCGCTGACTGTGAGTGCCTCACCCCCGCCTGCGGGCTAATGAAGATAAAAAATTATATCCATAAAACACAAAAAATCTATAGAGATTAGAGGCAGGAGCGCCAGGCACCCGAACTTTTTTCTATAAATTTTCGTTCCTTCTCCGGCTTAATCCAATTTTTCTGTATTTAATCTCCAGCTCATTTAATATTTTATTCCGACCCCGGGGTAGCTGGCGTGGTATCGAAGGTCGGCGTAAGGGACGCCGAGAACGATCATGGCGACCGACGGCGACGACGACGTCAGCGTCGGACTTAGTCCTGCACCACCTTTTAGCTCACCGCGTACCCACCCCCCTGCCGACGGAGTCGACGGCATCTAGAATCTAGATAGATAGTTATAAATAAGAATTAGCGGAATGAAGGAAAAAACTGCTTCCTGGAATTTATTCGCATCGGTTCGCTCTTAACGGGCATCGAAGGGACGTCCTTCCCCCGGCCCTTCAACCTCGAACCACGACATATTCCGCGTCTTCCAGAAGGCGCTAAGTGGAATGGAGTGGGAGCGGTGTAGTAGCGGTGGACACGGAAAAAATTCATTTGAATAAATTTTTATGATTGGGCGATATTAATTTTATCTGGCCTGCCCTTGTTTATGGCCGCCCTTTTAACATATTACCCAAGGGTAGGTTCTGATGGCCCGGGCGGATGACGAGGGCAGGAGTCCTGCAATTAGGAACGACATTGTCTGAAATGTACCAAATGTGATTTGCCTCGGCGATAAATCTCCACTCTGCGTTACGTTTGTTTTTTTTTTTTTTTGGAAGAACTTGTAAAGGATAAAAAGGTTTTCGAAAAAAAAAATTTATATATAAAAAAATTTATGTTTGAAGGGGAATTGAAGTGCGGAATGAGGTTAATTTCAATGAGGGTTGCATCGTGCGGGTTGTGGAAAATCAACGGATGGGATTTTCCTAAGGCTAGGTATTGTTTGAGCAGTTTTGTCTCTCCTTGTTTTAACATAAAACCAGAGAATGGTTAATGACTATCTTATTATCTTTGCTTTTTCGAAAAAAGGTATTCGTTTGTCTAATACAATAAAAAATAAGTTGATTATCATTGTTTTTGCACGGTGCTAGACGAATTGCTCAATACACGATTTCGTATCATTGAACACTAATTTGAAACACTTGAAAATGTAGACCCATTACAAAGTTAGATAAATACATATAAATTTAGTTAAACTGCATTAGTTACCAAAAACCTTGGTTATAAGTGCCACATTTGGAGTTAACAAATTTTATGTTCGAATTAATGTAAAATATTTACGTTTTTAATTTAATGTTTTTCCATAACCTTCACAAAAAGATTGTGAGATCATCATAATCTGTGAGAGAAAATCTCAAACTCCAGTTATGCCTTCTGCACAGTTGCTTAGGTCTAATTCGACATAGAAAGTTATATCTAAAATCAAGGAGTAAAATATGTTTTCCAAAAATGTAAAAGCCCTGAACGAGGCTCATGAATTTATATAAATGACTAATAATTCATAAACCTTTAATATTTCCAACGAGCTAATATAATTTCATGTGACATTATTATTCTACCAAAAATTGTCAATATTTTCAGAAATGTTTACAAAACCTTTAATACAAATACTCTATCGAATTTAGTTCGGCAGCCCCTTTTTGAGGGTATGAGAAGTTCGGTCGGGTACCAGAGCGGATGCCGTAAAATTAAAGGTTATACAAATTGATGATTTGGAAGATATGTGGAATTGGAATATAACCGATTTAATTAAAGAATTAATTAAATTAATGGGCTTTTATTTAGCGTACGTTTGTGTGACGGTCGACGGTTTTTGCGCTACTCCCGTACTGACACAAATGGGCTCCGGTTGAGTTAATGTGAGCCCGTGTCGAAGGGTTTCGAGCAATTAATGTTTGTTCGGTACATTTGCTCTCATTTTAAATAGATGTATGTCTCCGCATATGTGGCATGTGTGTATGGAGCTTGATAGAGTATAATGGGCCATAGGTGCCACAAGTAAAGTTGCCAGTTCCGATTAAGCTCGGGTAATGAGCGGGTTGAGGGTATCGGGAAATATATTTTATTGTGCACCCTTTTCATAGTCGTATACAACAACGAAATGAGCAGTTGGAGTGTATAAATTACAAAAGCCCTTATATTTCAGGATAATGCTCAAAGAAAGTCTATAAATCGTCTGAAGACGCTCTGGGTGAAGACATTTCCACGTATTTAATGGTGGATCATAGGTCCCTTGAATGTTGGAGTAAAAAACTCCCATTAAAAATTTAATAGCATCCACATCTTCCCATAGATGTAGCAGCACGTTCCCGGGACCACTATGCGTCAGTTGTCGAGAACGTCTGCTCCCTTCGATACTTCAAATTTCTCCAGATACTCTAGCGATCAAATGAATCCACATACTTTCTTGAACTATACGACGAAATTCCTATCTGAAGGGTTGTGTGTAGCCACGAGAATTTAAACTTTGCCCTCGGGGCAAATGTGAAAAGGGCTCCTTCTGCACATGCATGCCGGAGTCCCTTCATCCGGGCGATGAATCCTACAGGGAGCAAAAACAAAAAAAAGTATATATCTGACTCCCTCCGGGATGTGTGCGTGTAGCGCTGGAAAAGACCGGGTAAGACCCGGCTTACCCACCCGGGTTACTTTATTTATCCGAAGACAAATATTTGGGAATCAATCAATCCGCCTGATGTGATAACTGGTGCGAAACGTGCAGGAATTTTAAAGGATCTGCGCAAATAGAGACATCGGCCGGATGCTTCTGGTTTTCGAGTTAATTTGTTATTTCGCATTATAAAAGGGCTGCCCTTGGAGCGAGTTGTTAATGTCTTCATTTGCCCCCGGAATTGGCGGGTTAATGTTTCGAACCTGATGGGAAATTTGTTTCGGTTTTGTTAACGGCCAAACATTGCTCTGTTAACCCGAAAAAAGGGTTAAAAAACCTTGTGCAATTTTAAATTATGCCCCTTATGTTTATATGAATTTATCGCACACCACCATGACTTTTTGTAACTAAAAGTAAAATTACTTAGGTATTTCACCCAAAATTTTCCCTCAAATTGAATTGAGCGTGAGATTTCATGATTCTTTAATAAAGAATTTGAACTTATAATTTTATAAGCGGTATTTTAGAATCGCTATATTTCTTCTATTAAAGTTTATAAATAGGTACAATTCGGTTTTGAAAATCATTATCTGTTAAATATTTGTAAAAAGTAAATAATACAATATATAATACAAAATGACTTGCTAAATTGTCTTTAGTTTCAAAACTGTGTATAGATATAAAAAAAAATTAATCTCTTACTTTGAAAATTTAAATCATTTTTGAAAAATAGTTTATCACGTAAATAGCCACTTTTGAACAGACACTCCTCAATTGCTTGAAAGACGTGCATTTCATATTATTTGCAATTCCTTCCTAAATGTGCTTTTCGCGTGCGTTGAGCGACGCTTGAGGGGTCCCTGGTCCCTCGAGTGATATGATTTTAATAACCCTGCCTGTAAAAAATGAGATTTTTTTGACAAAAACCTTCCGTAAAAGGATATCCCAAATAAGGAGGAATCATTATTTCGCATCAATGTCAGCCGGCAAATAAAAATGTTTAAAAATTCTGGCGATCTGGGCGACGGGAGCTGGCTTCAGCGGCGACAAATGGCGCCCTGCACCCCGGCCAACCTGCCCCTGGTTCGTCAACGTGAGTGACAAACTGAAAATAATTTATCTTAGGCGCAAGGATGCCGGGCCGGGCTCAAGATTGCCGCCACTCCCCGCGTACCTTCTGAGGGATTCGGGCGAGCGACGGGCACCCACACACGCCCCCGTCCCGCAGGAAGAGCGCGGTGAATTCGTATCTCATCCCGGCCATGCACAGGTCCTGATATTGCCTCATTTGAATGAGGACGTCGCCTATCACCCGGGAAGGAAGCCAGCCCGCTCCCGGCCGCAATATCTGTCAAATCTCGCTTTTGACTCTCAAAACGAAATTTACATCGAAAGAAGGAAAAAGGATGTGTGGCCGGGTGTGGGCTGCCGATGTCACATAAACTCATTTTTCATCCCCAAATCGGATATTATCAACAATGAGAGGACATTTCGTTTCCTATCCTGCGGGGCGTTTTTACTTATGCTCCCCGGCCCCCAAAAAGAGAACCGCCCCCGCTTCGAATGCGATTTATTCCGGAGCCCCGCTTGCCCGCACCTCACCCGGCTGGCAGAGGCATGCACACGGAGACGTGTGGGACGTTGATCTGTCACCCGAATTTAAGGTATTCTCCTTATTTTTTTCCAGGATCTTTTTTATTTCACCTTCCAAGGCCCTTCGTACGAGCGCAGGGACAGGGAGGACAACCCCAGGCCTACCCCGTGACGTAGGCGGTCGGGATGTGTCGCCTTATGCACGCGAGTTTCCCACTGCAGCGAAATGTGGGGCCCTCACGAGTGCCGCCTGATTCAGTGGATGTTTTGTGGGAAACGAACTGAAATTTTGATTTATGACTCACGGTAAATACTTTTGATATCAGGAGCTCTCTGCGCCTAAGGTGGCTCCTCGAGGACGCTCTGGTGGGACGGAGGGCCCCCGGGACGGAGCCCCGCACTTGGGTTGGGGATCCACGGCTGGGGCTGGTTATTATAACGTCACATTCCCGCAGAAGACATGCGAAATACATCATTAATTTGCGACTAAATGGACTGAGAGAATCAGGATAAAAACGCTCCCTTTTAACTCCTTTTGCAGGCAAGGGTTGCAGATATTTCGCCTTTTTATGGAAATACCTTTCACAGCAGATGGGTTTTAGCTGATTATTAAAATTGATACCTACAAATTTTAAATGAGCATTTATGTATGTAATGTAATGACACATAAAAAGGTACTTCTTTTAAAATCTAATGTAATTCCATGAAAGTTAAAATTTTTGACTCTTTTGAAGAGTAAACAATCGACATTTTAAATCGTACTTAGCTATAATAAATTCACCTTTTTACATAGTGCTTCTATCCAATGGTAAAGCTAAATGGGAAAGGACCCCGAGTCTATAATATCTAAAATTAATGACATTTAAAATTACTTCAATTTATTTCCGTTAACCATAATATATCACAAGAAAATGGCTTTAGGATTGAGAACGAACGCCGGGCACTCTGTCCCATTTTTCCCAAGACTAGGTATACGCCACTGGTAGTATCTTTTAATTTTTTTTTGGTTTTTTGCTGCCCCGAAATATAACTTTTTTCGTAAAACTAACCAATAATATACAAACAATAATTCTAAACAATTTTGAATGCAACAACCCATTCCTAACAATCTTATTTTACCTAATTTATACATTGCACCATCTTAATTTTCACTTATTGGCGCAATTAAAGTTACAAAATGGTAACATTAGTCTGTAATCCCGCTTAAAATTCCCAGATTGCTTCTCCTACCAAACTGGCTAAAGTAATCAGCAAAGTATAAATAATCTTTATCCGAAAAACAAAAAAAAAAACGACAAAAATTTAAAAAAGGCAGCATCGGGTCAGCATTAATCCCAATTGCAGCCGGCAAATGCTAGTCCACTTTAAGTTCGCCGGGGAGCCACTTGCCGGCAGTTTATATTATTTCATATTTCTTTTTTATGCCCCCTCCCCGCACGCCCTACGTTTGCTCATTGGCCGGCCGGTCGGACAGTGGCGGAACGGAGCAGACTATTCATTTCAATTTTACTCCAATTAGTGCCGCTAATAGCTCGGCTCTCCAGATACAATTTAGTCGTTCGTTTTGCTATTTTTTGGGATCAAGGACTCTTTCCGCTACGGAGGAATCAGATCCCGAACTCATCCCAACCCCCTCAGCATACACCCCCACGTAATCAACTTACCCTTTAGCTGGAAAAGAGGCAACATGATGTAAAAAAAAATTAAATCCAAACCAGATGGGGGCCCCATTACTGGAGCGGGGAAAATTGGGAGTATTAGTAGCGCCACTTAATTGTGGGAACGAGCTCCCGATACCCGGAGTCCCGGGCTCCCGGACATGCATCCCTCCAGGCTAAGCGCCCTCATGTGTAGTTGGGAGAGATATCCGCGAGCGAACCGTACGCCGCGCCGTCGAACAGAAGTGAAAAATCCACTGAACAATTAGCCGAACTGGAAAAGGGTTGCACTGTGGTTTTTGGAAATCTCTGCGGATATGTTTGATGCGACCGTTGGGCCGCAGTCCGGGGGTGGGAGGATAAAAAATGAAAAAAAAATCAGAAACGGCAGGTAATTAATTGATTTTTAAGAGGAGAGTCCGAATCCAGTTTTGCGAATTTTTCTATTCATTAAAATGCGGGCCAATTAGTGTTCTGCTGGCAGTAGGCGAGCAAAAAAAATAAATAAAAATGAGAGTTAAATAAAAAGCCGGTCGCTTCCGGAGCCCCCTGGACACTTTACAGTGAAAATGAACTTGAACAAAAATGGGAAAAAATCAAAAGCAATTGGAGCCATTCTGCTCCGGTAAATGCGCGCCTCTTCGCGGCTGTATCCAGCCGGCACAAGTGATCACATGAAATTTCATTTTTAATTCATTAAAGCGATTACGCTGCCAAGAGGTTCGCATCCAGGGGGCGGCGATGGAAATTACACCATTCCCACAAAATCCAGGACAGCTATGCTCTACCCATTGAATTTAGAAGGAACTTCAAAATTTTACCCTTTGTCGCTTCCCGCGGGTTGCGGGGTCTTCCATTTGCCGGGAAATTTCCTCCGCCGCATTATCGGCAATAATAATTCATACATAACGAAACCGCAGAGCCCGGGGAGCGGGGGCGAGCCTCGATCACAGGCGCCTGCTGGCAATCAACTAGTTCTTCAATTATTAACACTTGATAAACTTTGAGGTGTTGATGGAATATCTTATGTTTGTGCACCGCCAACGGGGCTGTGCCGGGGTTTCTGGGGCTCTCTCCTTGGGAGCCCTACGCCACTTGCAAGGGCACACATAGTTTGCATTGCGGTTTTTGGGAATTTGAGGGCGAAAACTTTGCAGATGCTTTGATTTTTCCAGGAAGTACTTGTGCACACACCTTTACTTTACCTATCCCGAGAGTTGGATATGAACATCTACAACAAGTGTACTCGAAAGTAAAATTTTGAAACAAGTGAAAACTCTTTAGTGTTTTTAATAAGTATATGTACACGCTACACCTGCGAAAATTTAGAAAATTACAATTGTCGACACATAAACAAAAACTTTAATATTGCACAATCACGGTTGTATAATAGTTGCTAAAAAAAAAAAAACGCTTAATTAGTACACTGCCGGAAGTAGTAGTTGTAATTTTAATTATCATCCCACCGACTGACTAAATCAGATTAAAGTGCAATTAACATGAACATGAAATTTCTATAGACAGCAAAATTATCCACAGCACAGTCTAACGTGGTGTATTATAAGAAGAACAACCTTTTCCTAAAATAGCTCAAATATTTATAAACTGTAACACGTGCCTAAAAATTAAGAGTCAATTTAAAAAAGTGTTTTCAATTAAAGCAATTACTAAATTTTTGCGCTTCCACGTATTTGTTGTACCTATTACCTTATACCTACGTAACTTTATTCAATAGTTTTTTGATTATTTAGGAAATAATTGTGCAGTTAGCACCTGCAATTTGTCTGTAATTTGGCTATTAACAAGAAAGGTATAAAATGTGTTTGGTATAGTAATTGAATGCTCAGATTAATTCTAACTTTCCATCGATCGAGATTCTAGGCATTTTCCAATTGGGCCATTTTTGCATTGGGTTAAGATCGAACTGCGAAAAAACTGAAATGGGTCCATTATTAATATCGTGTTGTGTTACAGTGTCTTTTGTGTCTTTATTGGTACGAATATTTTATTTAAATAGTATTTTAATCGATATTTAAATAAATTAAATGAGTTCAGTTTATATGTATTTACGAATTTTTGATAATATACCTATGTTTGCTTTTTTTAGCTTATCAGCGTTTTAAGGCATGTGAGTGGGATCCCAAATCCAGAGGAAACTGAAAGTGGATTTATGAATGTCGATGATGGCACAAGAATCGCAGATAAAGTTTTCGGCTACATTACGAACATGACACAAACCGTCATGGGGGCTATGGGCTCAGCAGCTGGTTAATTAAATTCATTTTTAAATAACTTCTTATAAAATATCGTGTTACGGTTACAGATAAGATTATTGAAATATTCTCTGGTGAATAGTTTCTTATACATACGTACTTTAAACTTGAATATCAATGTACCTTCTTTCAATCGTTTGCTTTTATTTTTGTAAAAATATATAAAAATGGATTTCTGGTTTATATTAAAACTATCACATTATGACGATTACTTCGGTTTTGTTTTATTAAGAATTTAGCATGGTACTTAAGTGTCTTTAGTAAAGCTGTAGCAATTAAATGGATTAAATACAATTCACTTCATTTTGGGGTTTAAATATTATATCGAAATCCAAAAAGTAAAGTACTTCATTAGCTTTCTAGCTTTTTTTTTTTTTTTAAATATAATTTCAATTTAGGTACTGCATTTTGCGTGTTTTAATAGATTTTATATTATGTTCATCTTTGGCATTTAACTCTAATTTAATATTCTGATCTAGGGTTTTAAAATTCTGAAAAGGGTTTTAAAATTTGTGAATGTTTGCATGTAAGTTGTTGATACTTATTATTTTGAGTTTCAAATTATACTATATCCCACTTTTTACGAGTACCTATATGAGAAATTCAAAATTTAAAATTGATGGCTGATTGCCCTCCACAATCTTGTAGGTATGTCTAGTTGACCTTTTTTAGCAAAGAAACGAAATGTTTACCTCAATCTTTCTTTCTACTATGGAAACTTCTTGAAACGTGTCCAGTTTGATAGATGTTCATACCTCGACCACTACCAGTCAGCTTCCTTCGCAAATTATGCAATAACTCAACGAAACGATGCACGAATTTCCTCACGGTTGTGGCCCACAATAAAACTAAATCGCCCTCGACATCAAAGTATTCGCAAAATGTCGAGAGTGGAGCGAGCGGTGACGAGGGCGGTAGTTGGAATTCCACGAGGACACTCCAAAAATCTGCACACTTCCTCTGGCCTGTTTGTCATAAAGCGGTCGCCGCTCGGCACATTGTCAGGATGAACTCTTAATTTTCGCATATGTGATGGCACTTTTCGGGGATATCTTCCGAGGACATTAAATAAAATTGTCTCCATCCGGAATGGCGGGGCCATTCCCCGTAGGTTAGCCGGGACGCTTGCTTTTCGCAAATCCTTGAGGCTGTTTTCGTAGCTCCTGCGGACGCCATCAGTGGACCACTAAGTATGGAAAAGGCTCCCAAACATTTTTGGATTTTCTCTGTTTATGAAACTGAAAAAGATGAACCTTTTCTATGCGGTCGGGTCCATGGCGTGTTCTACTCCAGAGAAGGAGGAGATCCCGGCGACACGAGTTCGGCTAAAGCCTCGGAAATAGGTACATCCCCTGTCGTATTTGTTTTGTAAATTTTTCGTTAAATAGACAAAAGGTTCAAAAAGTCCATTTAGTTTGTCTCTTGAGTTAATTTTGACAAAATTGTTTTTCGCCTCCTCAGGGGCTTTGCTCCCTTTGTCATCTGCGCTTGCATGCCCGTGATATGGAGTCACTCGTCTCTGTGATTTTTCCCTTTTTGGCTTGGATGTTAGTTTTCTTTCCTTCATCTGCCCCAAAAATTTGTCGCAATTTGACCCCCCTCCGGCACTCTCTGACCCTACCAAAATTATTTGCCCAAATTAAGAAGATCCGCATTGACTTTGGCTGCGATAAATTCGCCCGCAAATAATTCCCCGGCCAGAGGATTTCGAAGAAGTTAAACGATGGGGTTCGCCCGGTCCGGGCGTCGACCGCTGACCGAACCCCTTTTGCATGTATCGTCTACGTGCCCAATACTTTCCCCGGGAACCACACAAAAACGCTTCAGAGCAACCAACAAAATTTATGGCCATTTGTTCGCTTTATTGGCCAAAGATGAACCGTTTAGATACTGGCGGACTATAAAACTTACCCTTCCTTTCCCGATGAAGTTCTACGTCAAAAAAGGACTTTGCCGGCCGATGGGGTTCTAGGCCCCCCGCCCCCGGCCACATACGGGACGAATGGTACAGGAAACGCAATGTACGTAAAACTATTCCAGAGATTATTCGGTGAGATAAATTCGGGGATGCTGATGCTGGACCGTTCCATGTTACTCTTTTAATTGCTTTCTATTAGTTTTTCAATTAGAATCCGCCTCTAATGGGCCGGAGAATTCGGTCTAATGAAACTGCTGAGCGACCAGGGGAATATTTATGTGATGGGCATTAAATAAAACTGAAACTGGCCCCCAACCGATTTATCTCGGATGCCTTTCAATTTGCCAGCGTGACTTATGGCCATATTATTGAAAATGCTCTGGCGATTCCGAGATATCTGAAACGTCTGAAGGCGGGACCAATGCTCTTTTCTTATAGTTGCCCAAAATTTATGACCTTTTTAATTTTTTCCTATACAGAAATTACTAACATATCTCAAAACTGCCCTTCTTTAAACAATTCCTACACGAAGAGAAGACTGTTTTGAAAACCAATGACTTCGAAAGCAAAATGAATGAATATGTTGCATCAGAAAAAGTTCACATAAGTGTGTAATGTAAATATTGAAAACAAAAAAGTCCTTCGAATTAAAGGAATTCGTTTTTGTAGTTATATTTTTCTAAGAATAGATGTTTATTCAATGATGTCTTTAATATTAAACTTTCACATTATTATTCGTTCCTTAAATTCTTACAATTACATTATTAAATATCGATTTGTATATCTCGATAAGAATACTCCACTGTCCCAACCTTTTTATTACAGTAGGTATAGTAACATAGTGTATGGGGGCGTCAACTTAAGATATGCTTTCGGAATGTAATTTATTTAAAATGAGGAAATATTTCTTTTAATAGGAACACAACTTCTACTCTTCATGAAAATGGACTTAATTGAGACTGCTATGCGTGGGGGTTAAATTTTGTTTGATGTGAAGGTACAGTCACATAATAATTCCCTGCAACCAGGACATATATACAGGGTGTCCCTCCTTATCGCCCGAATTAATAACCGTAAACTTTTCTACCACCCCGCGCCGACCAGGAGCAATTCCGCCCCCAAAAAAGCAAATTGAGTTTGCATACACTCATCAGTGTCCCACTCACCCCCATTTTATCATCCCAAAAATCCTGAATATACAAACACAGCACGATTATTAATTATGAAAAATATTTTGTGACCGACTCCACTCGGAATGAATATGCTACAACAACCGCTCCAAATAAACTGGGACCGAACTAACCCTGGGGACCCGGGGCCAGAATGGAACCTTTAATTAAATATCCAATACGAAACGTGAATCATGATGTCCAGCATATCAAATAAGAGCGCTGCTCAGCCATTTCCTCGGATGATGATGATGGGGGTGAAGGTGGAGTAAGGCGAGGCGAAGCGTCGAGCACTCGGGAACACACTTAAAAATGTCCGTCGTAACTATTCCCTTACGGCCCTCGGGATGGAATGGTCATTTCATCCCCCAGGCCGTCGCCCAGGGCCAGCCCTCAGCCCGGCCACACTACCGTCCGTCCATCGCTCTGCTCTGTGTGCGGACCCGTTGAGAATTTTAAAACTTTCAAATCCTTTTGATTAATTAAATCCAGAACGGATATATTTGTATTGGTGCAGTCTTTGATACAGGAAGCAAATGACCCTTTTGAGTCAATACCTACGATTTTTTTATAGTCTCATACATATATTGGAGAAAATTTAAATATTGTTGAGAAAATTTCGAAATTTAATTGCATTTTCCATTTGCCTATGTTTGTCGATTTAAGATTATTAAGTGTTTCTATAGTACCTAATACGACTATGTATACCTAAGTAAGTGAACGTTGTAGCTGAAGACAAGATTTATAAAAGACTTATCGAACCACCAAAATAATAGAAATGAAACTTGAACATAAAATAACTTAATAAGAATAAAAAATGAATAAGTTTCATCAGTTAGCACAATATTGAAAAGATGATTATACCTTACTTTTATAATAAGACATCCAATTTTTCTGAAAAAATAATCGAGCTTAGGTACCCATAGTGATTTTTGGAATCACATACTGTAATATGATACATATTTAGCAGAAATTAAAAAAGAACCATCTCAAATTGATTGATTCCCAATTTTTCTAAACTTTTAGACGAAATGACCTAAACTTTTTTCGTCTAAACATTGTTGCTTCCTGCTAATTCGCTTTTCCAACTAAAAAACCAATTTCAATGAAAAGGTCGCATATACTTCTTTGATTATTCAGTGCATAATTAGTTATCACTGGTGCAGAGAGACCTTCTGTTGTGGTAAATATTGAAAAATCGCTATCAAGCGGTTGAACTTTTTAGTTTTACCTACTCTGAGTCTGAGGTAGGTACCTCTCTCTGTACAATTTCTATGGCATAGGTAGCAATTTGCACGCAGAGCATGCAATGAAACAAACCAGTTGCGATCGCTTTCTGATCCGATCTTGAACATGTTCGAAGCTTTCAATGGCACAGCTCGATGGAAAAAAAACGACATTTAATTTCGCTTTGAAATTTTGATCGAATTGATATTTTGTGACGACGAAGTGCAAAGCCTGGCCGTGATCTAGACAGTAAGGCGTATTTTCGTATCTGAGAAGGTTTTTAATCAGCCGGTTTAGTCTTTGATGAATTGCTGACAGAATTTCCTGAATGAAAATTTAAAGGGAATGGGTTTGGGTTTTTGTTTTTTTGGGTCGTTTAGGGTTTATGGAAATTTGCTCAAAAGATAAAAAAATTATACATTTTTTTATGGAGTACGTCATTCTCTATAAGATATTTGAAGTCTAAACATGTTTTTATCAAGTTGGTTTATACTGATACATGATATCATTATTGGATTGACGTAATAAGGTCTGTGTTCAAACTACATATAAAATAGGCAAAGTTTCCTATTTAGTGGATAAATTTATTCTTTTAAATGGTATGCTTCAACACACTTTTCAAAGCCATGTAAATATGGGTAAATAACCTTAAAAAGGATTAAAAGTATAATAATTTTCCTTATTAATGTCCACGTGGCATAAAACCCAAGCAAAATCTCTTTCTACACATCCAAAACATTGATCTAAGGGTGCACATCATTGCAAGCATACCCTCTTCCCACATAGAGAGGAATTTTCTGGAGCCTTTGTCAACACCGAACGTTCCCCAATTAGTCGAGTCCTGAAACAGACAAAAGTAGCAAAAGGTGGTGTCCCTCATATTTCTCTTTTGTCATAAAAACGAAATTTTCCCGGGGATGCCCTCTCCCCAGGTATTAATCTGCTAGTTAGGCCGAATGGCACTAGGCCAACATCTTTACCTGTCCCGGCAGTGATCACCGTCACCGCTGGCACCATCTCAAGCTACCAACATCCTTCGTCATCGCATTTGACATACTTTTATGTCGCCCTCATCATGCAGCCGGGACTCGACTGGCCATCCACGGCGAACCCTTTTCGCCATTATTCTTTCAGATGTTCCCTGGGTTCTGGGTATCCCAAGCATTCGCAGCCAGGAGATACAAACTGATATACACCTCGTTCTGGGGTTCTGGGGGTATACCCCACCCCCTCCCACGGGATGGACGTATCTAGGGGTAAGTTAACATTGTATAGGTTCAAGCGGGTCATTTGTTCTGATGAAAAACTCTGTGAAGACTTCGCCCTTTTTTGCACAAGAGAGAAAAAGCTCAAAATCCATTCGCAGACCCCACCCCCGCAGTGCCATCACCCGCCCCAGTAATTTCACGTATGATTTGCCAAAGGCAAGGCTTTGTTTTATGAGCAGACAAATTGTTCTTGAAATGAATGGGGCTGGATTTTAAGTTTCCTCCAGTGTGGCCCTCATCAGGAGCGTCAGTAGCTCCGCCAGCATGGAATTAGAAGAAGGTAGAGACATTGACGTAACTAGGTAGGAGTCCTGGTGGGAGCAATCCATCCCCGGGATGCTGGTTGCAAAACCCATGCAATAATCGAAAGATTAACAAAATCCGCTAGAAATGCAACGTTTTTAAATTTAAACCTTAATTTTCTATTTTTTTTAAAAAGTTAAGTTCAATAAACTCGACCTTCAAAATGTAATACACGAAATTTAAAATAATTTAGAAATGTAGGAGTATTAACCTGAATATGTTAATTTACAACATAATTCCTCCCTTATAGTCCTGAACAACATCTACAATGATTTTTTTTTCCGTTTTCCGTTTTGAGGAATTAATAAATAAATAGTAAAGTTATTTCGTTGGTTCAAGAGTCGGTTTAAACGCCTGAATGAAATCCAATTAGCACGAAAGTGCGCCTCTAAAATAAAAATCCCCTAACTAGGTTGTGTCTTGTGTATTTATTTGACACTTTGACTTTGATAAATCTTTAATATATTCTAAACAGTTTTTACACAAATCTCGGTGTCTAGTTCCAGGTAGCGCTTCTCAATTGGGTCGTGGCAACTGCGGTAGTGATTACTAAAGGGAATTCCCAAATTGACTGCAATATTTATTATTTTTAAAATAAGAATAAGAATTCTTCAAAAAGCACCCATTTCTACTAAAAATTGTCCAATATGTGGCACATTGCAGAGACCTTATTTATGCGTTATTCGTTCAAAGTGATGACAATTTCAAAAGTGTACCATAATTCATTCAAATTAAATTTCATGATTTTGTTTGTAGCTTTTACCATATCAAAAAATTTACTGTAAAAATCGAATACATGTTTTCGAATGGTTGTATCTATGTATTGAAAAATATTCAAAATTCAGCCGGCGCGGCGATAACGACAGAAAATTTGATATTGATCGCATATAAGTTTTTGAGTCAATGAGACTTTTTTTCGGCTAGACCATTAATTAACTAAACTCCTTGTTACTGTGTGAAACCCGAGATCTTCAAAGATATGTGACGCAACAGAAATTGAAGTGACATCAGTTGTCCCAGGTGATGGTACAGCCCGGAAACTGTCCTCCCTCACAGTTGACCTCAGCGACAGCGGACTCGATTCAATTGCTCTCAAGACAACTGGCCGGAAGTTGGCAAATCTTCTCCATTCTGGCCATCAATCACTTCCAGGCGTTTTGTTTACATTGAGAATTTCCCTCGACTCTGTACGCGAGATTTTCCACTGAAACGCCCCCGCTTGACCGCTCGTTCGTCAGAAGAGAGCACTTTCCTCCAATTTCTATTGGCGTGGTCAATTCAACCTCGACGGAGGCCAATTGTCGCCAGAGCCACTTGGTCTCGGTTGAATTGAATAATGTTAAAATTCATCTGAGCCTCAACAGAGCATCTCATAAGATTTATTTTTATCCCTTGACGGGTATGGCGTTTATTAATGCGCGTTTGTAACAATATTAAATTTGCCGAGGTCCCACATTCGCGGGGGTTTCGCGGGCCCCGCGGATTTATGCTATTCAAATGTGCGTTGTACGCGCTTCCACCACCGCGCACCGCCCAGACACGCCGAACGTTCGTCGGTCAAAGCGGTCTGAATTACACCGCACATTACACGGAATTTAAAGACGGCAATTATCCAATACAGGTTACTTGCGCGAATTACGCGTTCGCGTCCGCGAGATCAGCATGTGGCTTACAGTGCGGCGATCTACCGGCCCGCGCCTCCATCGGGCCCCATTGTCCCCAACAATGGGGTAGTTGGGAGCGCGCCGCGAGCACCGGGAAGGGTAGGGCCCCACGATAGCGGCGGCACCGGAGCAGAAATCTTCCAGCCGCGATCTAGCCGCGCTCGCTCAGATGCTCCAGCCCCAAAATCACGCTGTTCACTTCGACCGGGCGACGACTGTGATTGCTAAAAAACGCGCGTTCTCGATTTGAATAATTCAGTTACTCGACGGTTGCGAAACGCGTGTGGTCTCAATATTCGCGGCTTGGTGGGTTCAGTTTCGTGAACTTCTCTTGGGCCCCAAACGGTCCGATCGCAGGAAGTGGGTTAAGTGGAAAATTGGGAGAAATAGCGAAAGTCGTTTGGAGGTTTCTCAAACGCCTTGAGATGGGTAACTCCGCGGAACTCGACGGTATCATGGACGTGGATGATGTGAAGGTGTCCTTGAGAAAGTTCGGGTGGCCTGACTATTCCGTTTTTGTGTTCATGCTCGTGAGCTGCGCCTGCATTGGAATTTACTTCGCCCTCAAGCTGAAGAAGTCCAAGGACAAGGACGCCGAGGACAACTATCTTGTGGGCGGAAGACAGATGCAAATTTTTCCAGTCACCATGTCTTTAATTGCTAGGTAAGTTTTAATGAATTTACTGGAAAATGGTTTAATGCATGATAGTGGAGCTAGTTTTTAACAGATCGTCGAGATATTCAAAATTTTCACTATCATTTGCAAACAAATTTGTAGTTGTAGGTAGGTATATGATTTAAATATTTTTCTGACTTTGAGGCTTTCTACTTAAGAACTATCAACGACGTGATTCGTTCATTTATTTTTTAATATTATAAATATCACTTAATTTAATACAAAGTTGAAAATGGTTCATTGAAAATGTTAAAGCAGCACATCTCAACTTAACGTAAGCCTCATAAAAACATAAAATTCTAACAAATCGAGTATTCTCCCAAAATTGT
This sequence comes from Machimus atricapillus, assembly GCA_933228815.1. Classification (NCBI taxonomy): domain Eukaryota; kingdom Metazoa; phylum Arthropoda; class Insecta; order Diptera; family Asilidae; genus Machimus; species Machimus atricapillus. The sequence continues at coordinate 41,002,072 of OW121787.1, read as the reverse complement.
ATAAATCGTTACGTCCCGAATTAAAATCTGAAATTAGGTTTCTGATTAACATTAACTTTTATTAAAAGAGCCTTTTTTCTAACACCTTTATCAAATTAAAATGTTTAACCTTTTGCTGATCGTAACTTCCTTTTGTAATGAAATAACTGAAAAATTAAATTACAAAAAAATATTCTCGGGTTAATTTAAAATGACTCCAACTATTTATAGAAATGTGAGCAATTTAACAATGTTTCCCAAGGCAATAACCGAAGTCTTAAAAGTACTTCGGTTAAATAAAAAATTATATTTCCAAAGTGCCAATAAATAAATATTAATAGCTATTGTGTAATTTCCTACAAGATCGTGGGCCGAGCAAAACAAAACTTTGTCAAATAAACTTTCTATTTAATTAACGTTTCAATACTTGCTCATAATATTATTACTGTGAAAAAACAGAGTCTAGCAGAAAATGTTAATTAAAAAATGTGGGACATATTAGTGTAAAACTAATAAAACGAATAAAATTGCTCACACGGCGTGTTTATTATAAACACACCCAAATGTGTCGCCAAAGCATTTTTATAAACAAAGATAAAGATTTCCTCGTTGTCACGTTTCTCGGCGTTAATTTGTTCACTTCATCTTAACTAAAGCTAAAATTCAATCAACGATGTCCATTCTAATGAAAATTTAATTTGCTATGAAATTCAAAATAGTTTTTATATTTCTTAATAACTATAGAAATAGACTGTGTATAATATAACTGACTACTTCATAAAATATTAAAAGTTTTAATGGAAATAAAAATTGTAGGGAAATACCCTCAGATTCAAATTCAGCTTGATTAAACAGTTTTTTTCTGTTCTTAAATAGCTCATGTTAATTTGCAATTGCTAAAATTGTGGTGCCTTGGTTTATCGTCTGTTTTATAACTTAAAAGTAATTTAGTGGTTAATCATGAATACATAAATTAATTTGTCTGCAATTCAAAGCAAATTTTGTGGTTAAATAAATCTATCATCTTCAAAAAATGCACAGTTGTAAATATCACGTGAAAAAACTGAAACATGCTTCAATTCATAGACAACTTATCTACAACACCCAATAAAATTTGTTTTAAAAACAGAAATTGTATGTATGTAAATTAAATAGCATGTAATTGTGGTGTATTAATTAAACATTGTAAAAGAACAATCAAATGCATCAACAATGCACAACCAGGTGAAGTTATGCGATAATTGTGAATGCAATCAATCTTGAGGCAACACTTTTCTCGGAGCAATCTTTTGTGAAATTGCAAAATTAGTATTGCCACCATAATGCAATTATCGCTCAGCTTTCAGATTATCACATCAGAACATTTATTTTTCGTTTCATAGTAGGTAGTAGGTAAGGTACGTTGGATAAACCTTTTTTTAATAAGTTAGTTTTTCGTTTTTTTTTTCTTTTAAATTCCTCAAATAATGCATTTTTGTGCAATTTCAAGTTTATATACTCATACTAAAAACTTTATTATACTGAACAATTATCAATTCGTGGAAAGAAGGTTAACGGACTCATAATGGGATTTATTGCTCTTTAGTTTCTGAATTTTTTAATATCGAAAGGTTACAATTTGCGCCGTTCCACAGTATGATTCTGTGGAATGTGTGATTATATAGCTTTGATAAAATTACCGAACCATAGTAACAGACATTTTATATTTTCCCATATTAACCTCTTTTATTTCGACCTCAAACTAGACATTGTTATATTTTACACATAGTCGAATCATTGGAATTTTAAAATGACTGGTTCTTTCAACTTTTGTTGAGCTCAGGTAGATGAACCTACCAGATAACAAGCTGAACTTTACTTTTCGTTTAATATATTTACCTAATAGAAAGAATTCTGAAAATGTTATTATGAAAAAACAAAGTTTTATGCGATAAATCAACCAGATGCGGTAATGTTTACTTTCCGAAGGTATAAATTTTTTTTTTGTTCATCGGACTCGTGTGAATTGACGCTGTCCACATATTCCGCGAAAATATGTGCAGATGGATTGGACAGAGAATTATTGAATAATAATAAAATAAAAAGAAAGCAATCTTCGTAGATAAACGTTCTTTCTCGACTTTTTTGAATATGTTAACTACATATGAGTATTTTCTAAAAAGGTTAAGTCTTAAAATTATAATTTTTACAGCTTCATATCAGGTATTACCCTTCTTGGAACACCGACTGAAATCTACTTATTTGGCATCCAATATCTCTACGTCATCGGAGGTGTATTAACAATGGGATTCGTTATGACCTACGTCTACCTACCCGTTTTTCACGACATGAAGTTGACTTCCACATACCAAGTAAAGATGAACATTTTCGAAATAAATGTTAAAATTCAATGTTCTTTCTACAGTACTTAGAAACAAGATTCGATAGAAGAATGCGTCTATTTGGGTCAGTCATGTTCACCCTTGGATCCGTAAGTTTCTATTGATGTTAAATAAATTAAAGCATATTTTGCGTAGCTAGATGAGAATATCCCCTTAATCAATTAATTTTAAGTAAGAAGTGTTCAAAGAAAATTGATAATTTTGTCTAATTTGTTTACTTTTTTAAATTGCTGAATTTCAGTGGAAAATGTAGATATTATTTGTTAGTGGTCGTAATTCGATTTAATATATTTATTTATATATTTCAAAAATAATTATTTTTTAATCAGATGACTTGGTTACCGATTGTAATATACGTTCCAGCCCTTGCCTTTAATCAGGCGACAGGTGTTAACGTCCACCTGATAACTCCGATTGTTTGTTTGGTTTGTATATTTTACACCTGTGTGGTAAGTAGTGCTGTATTTTAAAATTTAGTTGAAAAAATATACTGAATCGATTGTAGGGTGGACTTAAAGCCGTGGTTTGGACCGATGTGGTCCAGACATTTCTAATGTTTGGCGCCATGGGAATGGTAATTATCAAAGGCACCTATGACGTCGGCGGCGTGGGAAACGTCTTTTCAAAGGCATGGGAAAGTGGGAGAATCGAAGCTCCGGAGTGAGTAGATTTTTTGACTAGCAAAAATTTTATTTTTATCCTGGAATTCCCTCAGCTTCACGTTTGACATGAAGATAAGACACACCGTCTGGTCGCTGATTTTGGGTGGTTTCCCGCACTGGCTGAAGAGTAACGCGGTCAGCCAGAACATGATTCAGCGGTATCTTTCGCTTCCGACCTTGGCCAGCGCGAGAAGGTAATAAATGGATTTTTTTTTTTTATCAAATCAGTGGGGTTCAAAGGGGCACCTACGTTTTCCAGGGCTCTATGGTACTTCATCCTCGGAACCCTAATTCTGCTCGGAATCTGCGCCTACAGTGGGCTGCTAATCTACGCGACATACCACGACTGTGACCCGCTCACGACGAAGGTAAAATTAAATAAAATTAAAGCGCTCCAATAATTCCACCGTCGCATTTTCTGCGGTGTAGCTGGCCAGGGCCAAAGACCAAGTGCTCCCGCTGCTCGTGATGGAGACTCTCGGGGACTACCCGGGACTCCCCGGGATGTTCGTAGCCGGGGTGTTTAGTGCTGCTTTAAGTTCCCTGTCGACCGGGCTAAACTCAATGTCTGCAGTCGCCCTCGAGGACTTCTTTAAGATGTTCTGCAAGAAGCCACTGACGGCCTTCCAGACGGCCGTCATCATGCGGGCGGTAGTCGTCGTCTTTGGCGCTATTTGCGTGTCTTTGGTCTTCGTCGTCGAGAAATTAGGTACCGTTTTGCAGCTATCAATGAGTCTGGGCGCGGTATCAAATGGACCGCTCCTGGGAATTTTTACTAGTGGCGTTATGTTGCCGTGGGTGGAGGGACGGGTTAGTGGATGATCTTCCCCCTGGGGGAAGAGAGGGATAATTCCAGATTAATTTAATGTACTTTTCCAGGGGGCGATTATCGGGGGCACAACTGGACTCGCTGTAATGGCCTGGATATGTGCTAAGGCGCAGGCTGCAATTGCTTCGGGGGAGCTGACGTTCAAGACCAAACCATTAGCAACGAACGGCTGCAGCTACACGTACATCCCCTCGAAGCCCATGAGCATGCTGGCCATTAATGCTACGGAGCAATCGTTTATCGAACCACCTGTGTAAGTAGAATGGATAATTGCTATGCACCTGCAGCTACCGAATTCTCCCCTGCAATTCAGAATAAGGGCGATCCCTGATCTTAATGAAAATTCGTAAATGAGTACATCCGTAGATATATTAGCATCCTAAAAATAATAGCAGTCGAAAATTACAGATGACGATTCTACTTTACCATTTAATTTTCTCACAAAATTGGTTTTCACTGACTTTCACTAATAAAACTTAGTATGTAGATAAATACCTATAGGAAAATTTTGTGTAGTCCCGAACATAGATAAAGTTGAATTCCGGTTCTCTTCAAGGACAAATATTAATTATTATGCTATTAATTTTAAAAGCCCAAGATAATTTTTTGATCTGAATGTCGATTCTAAAAGAAGTTTTATGATTTTCTGTAAACTTTCACTTAGCCTAGCAATAGTTCTGAATTAAGAAAAATTGAGAGGTACCTACATACAAGTAAATCACATTATTTAAAATTTCAAACATTTAAATTCAAATTTGACCAAGAAAATGTTAATAATTTTGGCTTTATATTACAGGGATCAGTCGTTCCGCATCTACCATATTTCATATCTTTGGTATACAATGCTCGGGGCTCTCATAACAATTGTAGTTTCACTCATTTGCTCGTTCCTCCTGGGCGCCAACAAGGCAGAGGACATCGAACCAAAGCTGCTGGCGCCCTTCGTCAGAAGACTGATTTCTAAGTCAAAGTCAACGTCAACGAAAACGAAGCCTGGCCTAAGACTGGAGCCTGTCGGGACCGAGGACAGTGTGAGATACGCCAGTACAATTGACCTTAAGACAATCAGCAAAGAGGTGGAGGCCATGAGTAAGCTGTAGTTGTTTTGTTTATAATTTTATTTTTTATGAAAAATTCGAATAAATTTTTGTTCAAGAAAAATGATTTTTTATTGTCTACCTTCTCTTATTGCATAGTGTTTGCCCATTAGCCCTGTCGAGTGCTCTTGCATTTGAATAAATTAAGGCGAAACCAGTGCTCTATTAGTGTCAATTAAATCGTTGGCACCCACTGATGGAATAATATTGACATATGAATGGTATGACAGCAGCTTTTGGCTGTTGTAGGTTCACCTCCCATGACTTTGTTATTGAAAACTGCCCCCAAGCTGATTCCGGGCTCACAGCCGGATCCCAGAGGATGTGATGGGAATCGGTGAGCCCCTCAATTCAGACGCCAGAGGAGGTTTAATCCCTGCAACCGGTAGCAAACAAAGCATCAATTTAGGGTTAACCGATGTTTTCAAATGCCAAACTCTCTCCGAAACACTTGCCGATGGAGCACCACCGGCACTTCGGAACCGATTCCCTCCACGGGCCACAGATAGATAGGTTCTGGATTTTCGATACTCTCCAGTTCTATAGACGTTCTATAGAGAGGTATGTGCGTGGGTGGGACGTGTGGGAATATGTGCAGTAGGTACATGCCGGCGGGTTCCGGGCAAATAGATCAATTTAGGGTAGGTGTGTGATTCGCCAGTCACCTTCAGCACCTGAGCTGTCGCCCGAATTTGCGGTGATTACATGTGCACTCGAGGTGTTCAGAATTTTTACCCGAAAATTCCTCGAATCGATAGCATCCCCGCACACCGGAGCCCACCGCATCTCGACACGGGATGGTAATTTAATTGGACTCCTCCTCAAGATGGTGCAGGGCAGGCAGGTATATGTTTTAGGAAAATCGCTAGAGAAAATTTCGCTATGGGCCCCATGGGGCTCCCGAGTCCCGACCGAACAAGGACGACAAGGACGCAGGTTTGCACAAGGCTTTGCCGGCAGCTCACACCCGACTGCAGGCAGGTGCATATGTGCGGAATTCCAAAGTCTTCAATCTTTATTATCTCAACAAATAATATTCAATTAGCGAGTCTGAATTAATTAACTTGCGGCGTATGTGCCGCCTCATTCCCGCCAGCTCCTACTATCGTACATATGTTTTTCGGGATGGTGGCGCGGGACGGAGCGTTCCTAATATTTGCGTAGTCGTAACGTACCGGGAATCCCGGCACCATCTTACCTATTCTTCCCTATTCTTCCCTATCTATCCCCTCTAGCCGTAGTGTCTTCCGGTAGTCGTATTACCGGCAACTTCTGCAGGAGACTTTGAGCAAATAAAAGTTTATAGAGGCTGATTGTATTTGCTTTAAGAATGGCTTTTGTGAATCACTAATGCACCTGAACTCACTGAGGTGCGCTAATTTTCTTGTCTAAAAATTGTATTAGGAAAGTGAAGATCCTAGTCGGCAGGAACATCTGAAAATCCCGAAGTTCTGTTTGTGTTTACCTTTCATGGTTTTGGGGCGTTTTTAACGCAGTCTACTTAGACTGGTGTGCCTAGACGACAATGCCAAGGATCCTCTGAAATTCGAGGAAATAGCACTTAGAGCGAGACTAGTCTCCTTGTAAGTATTAATGGTTTTTTAAGGGAATTGAACATGCCGCATTTTAGAGTAGCCATAATTTCGGGTCATCCTTGTGAAAAATGTGGGTATTATAATTTGAAAGATGTTAGATGTAATCTAGTATAACTATAATAAAATATTATGCCTTTTTCAATATACATAAATGATTGCTCTTAGCAAAGCACGATCGTCGTATTTCTCAAGAATGACTACCAATAGTAGGTAATTATTTTATTTTTATCGTGCCCAACTATTTTTAAAAGAAATGGAATTTCTGAAAAAACCCTTTCAGAATTCCGTAGGAAAACAAGGAACCCTAAGTTTTGCCATGTCCGTCTGTCTGGCCGTATATCACATTTATTTTATTCAGAGACTATTAAGACAACAGCGTTGAAACGGTCAAGATATCACCTTCAACCTAATTCCGGAAAAACACCGGCGGCGCTCCTGCCGTTCCCGGTCAATATTGAATTTATTAAGTTGAGCGACTAACGACGGCTGGGGGGGACGACAGAAGGATATGAAAAAACCCTTCGGAGGCCGGGTAAATGCTGCACTGGGCCCCAATGGGGCGCACTGGACATTTCGATGACAAGCACACGTGGGGGCTGGAAATTTGATTTCGTGCATAGGCCTTTTAGCAGTCGTAGATAAAAAGAAAAAGAGAACATCAGACTTTACTGCTTTGTTTATTTTTTCAAAGTGCGAAGTACCTTCAAAAGATTTAATATACAATTGATTAATTCCAATTTCCCATGGCGTATTTTCAGCTTAAATTCATACTTTTCGCAACCCAACCAATCCGCCGATTTGACAGGTTGGGGAGAGGAGCGCATGTGTTCGACTCGATCTCGAACAGTTCGCAATAAAAATGAAGACAAAAATTTTGCAACTTACCGAGGAGGATCCAAATAATGCGCTTAAACTTCACCCGCGCTGCGACCAGCCTGCAAATTTCGATAAAACGCATTTTAATCCGCCGAATTTTCCACCCGAACACAAAATGAACCGCTATATGATCACATTCTGACCGGCGAGCATCCCCGCACTTTTGATGCTTTTTCGCGGCAAATTCCAAGAAATTTAATAAAATTAAGACTACGAACGCTTTCGTGATCATATTTTCGCAATATTTAATAGGTTTGAATGAATTTAACTAGATTTTTTTCTTTCCGATGCAGTGCTGGGCGCGCAACTTCACGAGAAATTCACTTCCAACTGACGGGTTGGGCGGAAAATGGCCACCACACTGAAAATTTAGATTTTAGAGGGAGCTGTGAGATGGCGCTAGAGAGAGCGGGAAATTTAAATTATTTAAATCATTTATGCAGATTTTATGGCAATTTAAAAATATAGTTTTTTATTTGTTCCATCATTGTGTTTTATGTCCTGAGCCTCCTGGAAGTAAGAATTTTACTTCTTGAGATGGAAATCAAAATGAGATTCAAGTTAATGAGGCAGTTTTTGAATCGAAAAAATGTTGAAATAATTTGCTCAGATGAATTAAGTACTCACAATTGATTTGTGATTTGCGTAAAATAACCAAACAACGACAATTACATCGGTGATATCGGAAATAAACTTGTGTACCTAAACTAATTAATTGATATCCTGAAAAACACAAAAATGTAGCCACAAAAAGAAAAATTGCATTAATCAACACATTGCTTCCAGGAAGTTCAAGACACCAAATACATCGGAGCGGAAAAGTTTATTTAAATTCACTTATTCCTTTTAATTATTGCGAAAATATGATCACTAAAGAGTTCGTCGTCTTAATATTATAAAATTTCTTAAAATTCGTCGCGAAAAAGCAAGGAACGTAGGAAAACAAGGAACCCTAAGCTTTGTCATGTCCGTCTGTCCGGCCGTATATCACATTTATTTTATTCAGAGACTATTAAGACAACAGCGTTGAAACGGTCAAGATATCACCTTCAACCTAATTCCGGAAAAACATCTGAAAAAAAATGCTTCCATAGACTGAAATTACTTTTAAAAACAATACGACTTATTAAAGTAAATTTATGCTTATTTTGACATAAACAAACATTTTTTTGGAAAAACCGAAAAAACAAGTTTGCCCACTAATTCGGCCTATGATAATAATTTTTATAGCTTTATAATATCGTTGTTTACAAACAGGCGTGGTTGTGATGTTTGCGTAATTGATATTGAGACAAAATTGATATTCTTGAATTATGATTCTCCGAATTTCTCTTGTGAAGCTGGATTGTAAATAAAACTTCCTCTTCAGCTAATCAACGTATTTTTCGAAAGAGTTGATTAGAGAAAACTTAAACGTGTTTAATAGCACTATTAAAATTTGCGTCTCGATAGCATTCATTTCAGTTTTATAGAATGTGCTTGTAAGTGTTGCAAGTTAATGAATAAAAACGACTATTGCTACATATGTACATAAATTAATGAAAACTAATTGAATGCAATAATTTTTGTCCATATATTCACCCCAAAATTTGATGACAAGATGTACAACAAATTAGCCAATACCAATTAAAAAACAAAGGATCTCTGAGCTACCAAGGGCACTAATTTACGGGATAATAGGTCTTCGTCTGGAAGGGCAAACTGCCCTACGGCTCATTGATGAGACCAAGTCACCGGGAATCGATGGTGTGGCAAGTGAATTCCAATTAGAGGCTGAATCGGTCACATGTGTCCCAGTGAGTACACAACTGCGTTTAATTGAACCTAGTGGAGACCGGTGTGTCCTGTGGGCGAGGAGATTACGTTTCTTGATGTGATCCACAGGGCGGGCAACTGCCAATATAATCTAAATCCCTGTTCTACGGAGACCGCAGGGCCGGAACGTTCTGGGGCATATCGTTCCCAATACGCAAAATAATGGGCATCCTCCCCTACGGCGTTCATCAAACAGCCGAGCGGACCTGCATCGACGCCGACAAAATGATGCCCCTTTCGGTGGCCGGACGTCCCTGCGTCCAATTGGGTCATTTGCACGACTATAAAACGTGATATGGGGCCGTTGCGTTGCGTCTTCCTCCTGCTGGAGCCCGCACCGGCGGCGCTCCTGCCGTTCCCGGTCAATATTGAATTTATTAAGTTGAGCGACTAACGACGGCTGGGGAGGCTCCGACAGAAGGATATGAAAAAACCCTTCGGAGGCCGGGTAAATGCTGCACTGGGCCCCAATGGGGCGCACTGGACATTTCGATGACAAGCAGACGTGGGGGCTGGAAACTTAAAATTTGATTTCTTGCATAGGCCTTTTAGCAGTCGTAGATAAAAAGAAAAAGAGAACATCAGACTTTACTGCTTTGCTTATTTTTTCAAAGTGCGAAGTACCTACCTACAAAACATTTACATTAATATACAATTGATTAATTCTAATTTCCCATGGCGCATTTTTCAGGTTAAATTCATACTTTTGGTAACCAAACCAAAATTTTCTCCATTCAAGTAATTCGATCAAACAAGTTGGGGAGGGGAGGGGACGTGTTCGACTCGATCTCGAACAGTTCGCAATAAAAATGAAGACAAAGATTTTGCAACTTACCGAGGAGGATCCAAATAATGCACTTTAATTTCACCCGCGCTGCGACCAGCCTGCAAATTTCGATAAAACGCATTTTAATCCGCCGAATTTTCCACCCGAACACAAAATGAACCGCTATATGATCACATTCTGACCGGCGAGCATCCCCGCACTTTTGATGCTTTTTCACGGCAAATTTCAAGAAATTTAATAAAATTAAGACAACGAACGCTGTAGTGATCATATTTTCGCAATATTTAAAAGGATTGAATAAATTTAACTAGATTTTTTTCTTTCCGATGCAGTGCTGGGCGCGAAACGTGACAAGAACTTCACTTCCAACTGACGGGTTGGGCGGAAAATGGCCACCACACTGAAAATTTAGATTTTAGAGGGAGCTGTGAGATGGCGCTAGAGAGAGCGGGAAATTTAAATTATTTAAATCATTTATGAAGATTTTATGGCAATTTAAAAATATAGTTTTTTATTCGTTCCATCATTGTGTTTTATGTCCTGAGCCTCCTGGAAGTAAGAATTTTACTTCTTGAAATGGAAATCAAAATGAGATTCAAGTTAAATGAGGAAGTTTTTGAATCGAAAAAATGTTAAAATAATTTGCTCAGATGAATTAATTACTCACAATTGATTTGTGATTTGCGTAAAATAACCAAACAACGACAATTAACATCGGTGATATCGGAAATAAACCTGTGTAAACTAATTAATTGATATCCTGAAAATCACAAAAATGTAGCCACAAAAAGAAAAATTGCATTAATCAACACATTGTTTCCAGGAAGTTCAAGACACAAAATACAACAATTGCTGGGTTCCATTGGGCCTGGCCAAGTACTCGCAAGTAGTTGCGAGTAGATGTTCAATGGAACATGGGTGAAGGGTGAAGGGAGAAGGGATATATGTATGTATACATATGTATGTATATAATGAACAGAATTTAGCTGTATGCGCATTTTCTTTAGAATTGAGTTAACCCTGGAAAGATTTGTACCAAATATCTAAGGGCTATAAATTAATATTTAAAGATTGTACGTACTATACATATGTATTTCATTCTGAAATAATTCCGTATTTCAAATATAATTGTCTTCAACGATAGCAGAATTTTATTATAAGTTATATTAAACAATGCTTTGGGGTCGAATAGGTCTGGGCTGGCTATTTTACTTTTGTAATTTTCCGTTCCCCTCTTTACCCGCACAATCTTTCTATGTAGGTCATCTTGCAACATTGCTTTTTTTCTAATTGCGGCTAAACTGACGATCGGATTTTTTTCAAGATTTCCTATAACATTCTTCCCCCAAGATCTTTCACGAAACTCCAACATAATCTTCCACGGCCTCATTTTCAATTGAAAATGTTGGAAGAATAGATTTTCAAAAATTATTTTTAATGCATGAAAACAAATATTTTTCGCTTCATCGCTGATAGTGCTTCCGTTTTCTTAGAATTAATCAGTCAGCGCACTCATCTTTCCCTTCAACAGGGTGTGCTACGTTGGTTTTTTCCGTTTTGGTGACAATTCCAGAGAATTATTGTAATGTAACTAAATTTACCAGCACTGAATACGAGTACCATTTTCTCTCCACTGCTATATACGAGAAATTTTGTCGCCGTATTGTATCCGTCTTGAATTTCTAAATTTCGGTTGAACTTTGAAAATTTGTTTAAAACCGAAAAATAGGTAACTCATAATAAAAATTCTGAATATTTTTAATTAATTTTTTTTATAACAATACAAATCAAGACGAAAAAATGAGTCCTTATTAATTTAGAATAGGATTTTTTTTAATGCGATATCAAATTTAAAAGTGTTTTGGCCGAAAAATTAGAAAAAATTAATTACTCAAACACTTTTTGGAAGAAAAATCTAAAATGTTTTGTAGAAGCTCTCAATGAATACTAAAATATATTTACAAAATCAGCCAAATAAAAAATGGTCCATTCCAAACGCTCGGTGATTTGACATAGAATGCCCGATTAACATTTTTATAAACAGCGTGGATGATGTACACAAACACATGTTCAGTTATCTGCTATGCTTTATCTTCTTGTCGAAAAGCCCACCACGCAATTTTCTTTATTCCCATTCCCATATAATCCAAAGCTTTTAGTAACGACATTTTTAGCCACTCTGAAATAGGCACTAGTAGCGCCATCTAGAATTATAAGAAGTAAGCATTCTCGCCACCACTAGATGGAACACAGCTTTATGAAAATATGAAAACCCCCTAGCGGAAAAGAATTGCGTAACTACTTGTGAAATTTCTACTCAACTACCTCCAGCGTACCAGTACTTGCGAGTACTTGGCCAGGCCCAATGGAACGCAGCAAATGAAAATAATAAAAATTATTTTTCAATTTAATAATTTAAATTTCCCCCTCTAGCGCCATCTAACAGCTCCCCTTAAATTTTAAGTGTGGAGGCCATTTCCCGTTTCCCGCCCAAACCGTCAGTTGGAAGTGAAGTTCTTGTCAAGTTTCCCGCCCAGCACTGCATCGGAGCGGAAAAGTTAATTTAAATTCACTTATTCCTTTTAATTATTGCGAAAATATGATCACTAAAGAGTTCGTCGTCTTAATATTATAAAATTTCTCAAAATTCGTCGCGAAAAAGCATCAAAAGTGCGGGGATGCTTTCCGGTCAGAATGTGGTCATAAAGAGATTAATTTTGTGTTCGGGTGTAAAATTCGGCGGATTAAAATGCGTTTTATCGAAATTTGCAGGCTCGGCGCAGCGCGAGTGAAATTTGAGTGCATAATTTGGATCCTCGATAAGTTGCAAAATCCTTTGTCTTCATCTTTGTTGCGAACTGTTCCAGATCGAGTCGAACACGTCCCCTCCCCTCCCCAACTTGCTCGATCGAATTACTTGAATGGAGAAAATTTTGGTTTGGTTACCAAAAGTATGAATTTAAGCTGAAAAATACGCCAAGCGAAATTAAAACAATGGAACGCAGCAAATGAAAACAATAAAAACTAATTTTCAATTTAATAATTTAAATTTCACCCTCTAGCGCCATCTAACAGCTCCCCTTAAATTTTAAGTGTGGAGGCCATTTCCCGCCCAAACCGTCAGTTGGAAGTGAAGTTCTTGTCAAGTTTCCCGCCCAGCACTGCATCGGAGCGGAAAAGTTAATTTAAATTCACTTATTCCTTTTAATTATTGCGAAAATATGATCACTAAAGAGTTCGTCGTCTTCTTATTATAAAATTTCTTAAAATTCGTCGCGAAAAAGCATCAAAAGTGCGGGGATGCTTTCCGGTCAGAATGTGGTCATAAAGCGATTAATTTTGTGTTCGGGTGTAAAATTCGGCGGATTAAAGTGCGTTTTATCGAAATTTGCTGGCTGGGCGCAGCGCGGGTGAAATTTGAGTGCATAATTTGGATCTTCGGTAAGTTGCAAGCAAAATCCTTTGTTCTCATCTTTGTTGCGAACTGTTCGAGATCGAGTCGAACACGTCCCCTCCCCTCCCCAACTTGTTCAATCGAATTACCTGAATGGAGAAAATTTTGGTTTGGTTACCAAAAGTATGAATTTAAGCTGAAAAATACGCCAAGCGAAATTAAAATTAATTTATTGAATATTAATGCAAATCTAGATTTGCGAAGGGCATGCATAAAATATAATTATAATTGGGCACTTTTTCTAAGGAGGATCTTATCCAAATTGTTTTCATGCAAGCTAAGATTTTTAAGGTAGTCTCACTTAGACTTAGACAACGGTCACTACTTTTAATAATTGGATAGCATCACATATAGCAAATATAATTCTTTAAAGAATGAAATTAAATTAAACCGTAAAAACGTGAAAAAAACCATTTTAAATCTTCATTTACCGACAATATGGGACATAATCAATGAAAGCACTGAGAAAAGTAAAAACTGAAATAGATGCAAAATTAATTATTTTATTACCATTCACTAAAAATGCAAAAAAAAAATGTTTTTGTTGTAATACCTACTTCAGTATGTTTTGCTTTACTTTGATAAGCAAACTAAAAAATATACTTAACTTATGTATATAAAAATCTTAACGGATCCTCTAGCTGTTTATTTTTTAAGGCTTAGCTATAATTATTCATAAAATATTGCAAAGGCCTCTGCTAGCATATTTGTTTGAGTTGAGTTCTTTTTGAAATTTGTAAAACATTTCAAAAACTATAAATTCGATTATTTGATTTTTATTCTATGATTACATAGTTTCTCAAATAGTCCATACATAATACTTTCGATCTAACTAGGATTTTTAAACGACGACAATGCAACATAAAAATGTTTATGCGTGCATCGCAAACTTCAGATTACGTAGAACAAAGTCTGTTAAGATATAGTTACGTTCAGTTTTATTATTTAAAAATATAAATCTTATGAGAAGAAGAGCTAGAAGCAGAGCAGAAGGAGATCTGAGTACGCCCATCATTACAGTTCCGCTTCGAATCGTATTGCCAACGACTTCCTTATATATAAAATTTATTGCTCCATTGTCGGAGCGGAAAACTCTCGGAGCAACTCAATAATGGATCGTAATTTATGGACTTGTGGGAGACACGGGATGTCGCTGCAGCAGGAGGAACAACAGTAGCAGCCCGGGACTATTACGTCCTACCATCCTACAGGATTCTATGGTATAGAGCTACTATCCATAGTATCGTTTCTGGAATTTCTTTTCCCACTACAATGTACTGTGGAATGGGTACAGGGTGTATCCTTGAGATTGCCCTCTGCCGTTCCTGACTGTAATATTGATAAATGGCCTCCTTCTCGACTATCAATAATTCTTCGCCTGATGTCTCTATACAGCTCCGCCGCTCCAGGGTCTCCGGCAGGAGTTTCTCATTGTCTTCAGGAGTGTTTTGTCATATTCTTTGATGATATATTAATCCACTTCAGTTTATTTATGGCCCCAGACATATGATGGTGTGCGCCACTGAGGTGTGAGGCAATTAAATTTGATTAAGCGAGCGATTATTCGTCACCGGGATTGTCAGCGCCAATCCGTTATGAGATAGAAAATGTAGAGCTCTTTCATTTAAAAATTTCTAAAAGGAAGGAAAACTGTGATACGTTCAAAGAATTTTTTTCCGAAAAAGTCGATGGCTTTTATTTTAAAATATTTTTTTCTTATTTGGATAGAAAACTATCTCTACTTATACATTTTTTTTCAACTACATTATTGCTAAAATTTAACTAAATCAGCAGGTACTCCTAGGTTTTTATATTCACATGTATCTAATTAAAATTTCTTTAGGGAAATCTAGTCCAGTAGTATGTAGTATTAAAATTCATCTAAAAACTGTCGTATGCTCCTTTAATATTCGAAAAATCTAAAAATAAATTTATAAAGTTATGTTTGTGGGTAGAGAGACTTATTAGCCACGAGTATCGTCGTATAACCCGAACTTTTCTTTGATCTCATCTTTTTTGCGCGAATTACTTTCTCCCGTCTATTTATGTTCGTGGATAATTCGATGATAATACCCATGTCTCAGAATCTGAAAAAAAAAATTAAAAACAACGTCAACAGAGAATCTTCTCTGCAAACAGAGGGTTTAACTCAGAGTTGGGGATGTTCTTGCCGCATCGCATCGCGCAAGGAGCAAGGAATAACAAAGAATCTTTATTGAATCGAATTTCCTTTGAGACGATCATCCAGAAGACGGCAATAACCGGCAGCAAAGGATATCTGGGGATTTTAAAAGGTAGGCAAACACCGCCGAGTGACTTCTTCCTTTTTTTCCGCGGGATTCCTCTTTTTGTTGTCGATGGATACCAAAAGTATTACGAAAGTTTTCCATTAAACTGTGCAGTTTAGCCCTCCTCCCCCTGCCCAGCATCCGCGACAGGGTGGGTGGAGTAATCTTCAAGAGATGGATGTCACTCTCTTGACTTACCTACAGATGTCGACGCGAATTTGATTATGGGCGAACTCCGCTGCAGAGGGATTACAGCCTCCTCCTTAAAAATCTGTTTCTCGAGGCGATTTCAATCACTTCAAAGACGCAGAGGACGTTAGATCCTTTTCCAGGGATGATTAAAACGGCGTAGTCTTGGAATGAAGGCCCCACCCTCCCCGCGACAGTGACTCAAGCTGTCCACATACCTTTCTTCCCCGATTTGCATCTAATTCGCATTTTTGTAGCATCCAATGTCCGGGCAATTTGTTCCCACCACGGTGTTCAATTGAGGACTTCCCTCCCGGTTTGGGTTCGGGTTCGGGGTAGCGCTGCCCTTTCAGATGTATTTTTTCCCTATTTTCCTCCTATTTGTGTGCTTTTTTTTTCGCATGTCTAAAAGGACATGCGGAAGGAGGTGTGTGCTCAGAGGCTTTGGCGTAAAGTGAATTTTCTGGTACGTTACCTCGTTCAACCATTTGCGTTTCCGGGGTGGATGTGTGATAGCCCTTAGGGTTTGTTTGAATAAGGATGGAAGAAAAATAGCAGCGGACCAAGTGACTGTAAGAGATATTGTTCCGGAAACTGGAGGATGCACGGAGGAGATTGACTTTGGTTGTTTTTTTTTACAAATTTTAACGGACAGTCGGTGTGATTTACTGAAATTACTGACGGAAGTTGGTATTTTGGAAATGATTTTTTGTTCATTGTAGGGTGTATATCTACATATGTAGGTATATTTAACATGGTATAAATTATTCAAAAAGACAAAGTTCAATTTTTATTAGAGTATATTTGCTATAAAAAAATATTAGCAATATTTTGGGGACATACACAAATATGAGCTCTTCTTAAAAAAATCTAGTTTAAAAAAAAATCTCGTGAAAAGTTCCGTCTAAGAATCTACATATAAATACCTACTTATACCTAACTTCGTCAATTTTGCTCAGATAACCTTCAAATTTTAAACATATACTTTCGAATTAGTTGTATTTTAAAAAAATTGAAAAAATATAACTTGCAATAACTCCTTAAGTGAGTTTTTCTTAGTTTTAGCAAATTTTTGCTTTCAGTGATCGCACGGGTCACAACCTACTTAATTATTTAAGAAAGTTTTGCCTCAGCGCACCAATCACCCGTCCGATGGACGATGGAGGACAAAAATGTCGTACAGTCGTATACGTAAGACAACCTATTTTTCGGTCGAAGCTGCTGTCGTATAAAACCTCAGAGAGTCGCCTTTATGGGTACATCTAAGCGACAATTTTCCACATAACCGCAACAAAATCATTTGGCCACATTTCTCGGTGCAGGCGAACTTCGTCCCGGACGGGGTCCTTCGTGTCGCACCACCCACCCAACCGCATAACGACCGCCGTCTGAGGAAAAGGAAAATCTTTTTCCGCAGAAGGACCTTGACAGGATGGAAGACACTAAAGTTACATTAGAGCCGGGGACTCTGCGACCGAATGTGCCCCAGAATATGGTGCAATATTTTTTCACTTACAGTCATCATCATCAGTTTTACAGGTTGGCTCGTAGCTGCCGATGGCAAAGGACGAAATGTCAAGCCTCGCATATGTTCGTATTTACCAAGGAAAGTACTTAGGACCCTCTCTTTTCGGGTCTCCTCGTGACATCCGAGCATGTGAGCAGCATCTTTTACGATTTTTTTATTTCTTAAGAGCAGATGAAGAAACAGATCCATCCAGTCATTGACAGCTGACTGATAGCGGCTCGTAAACATCCGGAGCCGAGGAGGGCCGGGAAAGGCGAATAAAACTCGAATAACCTGACTACGACGCCCGGGACGCAGCATCCGGATGCGCCTGCCTGACTAATAGTAGGAGTAAAAATGAAAATAAAAACAAACCATAAATATTTTATTCGCAATCCAGTTATGGTCCTATTCCTAGTTGCGGGGGCGGCGAGTTACGCAGCTCCCCCCACACCACCGCAGAGGACCCCGGTTTACGATTATTTTATTATAATGGAATCAAAGTGAGTCTCTATATTATTAAAAGGCATGAAAGAGCACTAACACGACTGATCCTGGTTACTGCCACGGCAAATTCACTTTCTTTTTCCTTGTACTTTGTCAACGTGAGTACCTCGAGGTCCCCAGGTACGTTGCTCTGCCGAATAAAACCGGGGCGTCGTTACTCCGCAAGATTTAAACTAGACACGCGAGGTACTTGCGGGCAAATTTTCGTGGTTTCTCGAAATGTGCTTCTGCAAAATGGTCCTTGCTTCTTCAGACGTGCAGACTATAACTATCTTTGAAGTTGTTTCAAAAGAAAAAAAATATATGTTCTGTTTTAAGGTGAGTTTTATTACAAAAATTACCTTATTTATGAAGGGAGTTAAACATAAAAATGTTAAAAGTAATTGGAAACATTGAAATCAATTTTATAATCCAAATTTGATTTTATGAATTTTGTCTATTAATTTGAACATAAATAAATAAAGCTTTCCCTCAAAATTTTAAAAAAGTAATAATTTACTTTTATACATACATATGTACCTAAGTATTTCCATATTTTTTATTTCTATCATACATATGAAATTAATTACACACCTATTTCCATAATATCTTCCGATATTTGTAATTTTATAAATGGAATGCTTGATGTTTTTCAAGGTATCTTAATTTTATTTTAATACCTACCTACGTTAGTATATGTTTAAAAAAAAATGTATGAATATTACGCATTTTAGTTTAGTTTTTGATTTATTCTTAGGAAGCAAATTGAGGGTAAGGTGTAAATTATATGTCCATGGTTTCCACTGACTCATAAATGTATTCTTTCTTGATAAAAATTAACATATTAAGATATGGGATTAAGATGCAAAGTAGCAACTAAAATATTTGAATTTACAAAACCATTTCTCATTTATCTGAATGAATGATGGGTTTATCAGAGCAGAATGTGCCGGGTGTCTCAATCTTTCCCCTGCAGAGGGGTGAGACTGCTCAGATCCTGTTTACTCACTAATTATGGACTTTCAAAGGAAATTGAAAAAAAAAATCCACCGTGAAATTCTTTTCCAATTAACGAAAGCCCATAAATGAGCAAATTCAATTAAGCCCGCCTTTAGCAGGCCAAATAAATTGTCAATCCCGCGGTGTTCCCGCGAGGCCGCGACGCCTACGCCGGCGTCCTTCGGTTCCGCCCCTTAGCGCGCCCGCCGCGGAGACACTTCAGTAATTAAAAATCACAATTTGCCGTTGTGCGCTCAAATGAGTGTTCATCTGAAACGCGGCGGTGTGACGGCATGATGATCTACAAACACTCCACGTCCTGGCAATTTTTTTCCAATCCCCTTAATTAAAATTTCAAATATTCACCCTGATGGGCGCCGCCGTTGGCGGCAACAAGCTCCTTCTTATCCGCGACCAGGAAGGAAAAAAATATGCGAGCGCCCATCAGCCACAATGTCGCGGGGGCGGGGGCTCGTTGGGATTCTTTTGAGATACTTTTCGCGGGATGAAGTGGGTGGGTGTGGGGTGTAAGAAAAAATAAACGAGATCTTTGACAATCTTCAAGGGTGTTTTGATACTCTAGCTGGAAAGCGAATCAGCCAGAAGAGACACCAATACTTTTCGCGGCCGCGACTTAATTAGTGACGCGTCTAATTGGATTGACAAGGGGCTGAATTTAACGCCTGTTTAACTTTTATTGTTAAGAGCAAGTAGGTCTTTTTTTTTGGAGCGATGGGGGATTATTATACCTTTCCTACTTTCGATTATTATATCAAAAAAACTCCACCTAGAATTTAAAGTGAAGTGATCTTTTAAGAACTCTATTTTCCACAAGCTCAAAAAATCCGGGTTACTATTCATTTACTAATATGTATTTTTGTATATAAAAATTCTTGAAAAATATAGTAAAACAAGTCAAATCATATATGCAGCACAAACTTATTGTTTTTGTATTTTTATTACTCTTTAATAACATTCACGAGTAAATCGATTGCACCAATTGACTTTTGTTCCTTTAAATATGATAGTAAAATTTTGTATTCACCAGTCGGAATAGAATTAGGAAAATTTTCCGATAGTAGTGTGAACCCGTCTATATGATATTTACCCTAATGTACAAATAATAAAATTTATAATTAGAGAAAGATAATAAAAAACATAAATTATTCAATAAATATCTACCTTTGGTATTGGACATGTTCCTTTTGAGGGAAAATTTGATACGGCGATTATATCGTCAACAAACTTAACTTCATCATAAATTTTACATGCTGAGGAAGACGTAATATATAACGGCGTTGAATGATAATTTCCGGTGACTCTATCCTTTTTGTAGATTGCTAGAGTTATCTATATAATTTTAAAGTTACAACCTAAGTGCCATCTAAGCAGATGAATTAATTATGAAATTTTGCACCTGCACGTCATTTCCGATATTTCTCAACATTTCAAATCCTCCGTTTACAGCGAAGGTATTTCTTCCTACCTTAGCAGTTCTCAAAGTATAATCAGTGAACCACGTGGGATCAGTTGTTGGAGAGAGATCAAGTTTTTCAATATCGATCGAATAACTCTAAAATTCAAGAATTTAGTTACTATGAAGAAAATATTCAAAATATAATACTTGATCCGATAAACAAAAACTCGCGATATTTACAAAAATGGCGAGACGGACCAGTGCGCGTTTAAAACCCATTTTGAACTGAAACGTTTATAGCGAACTGGTGCTTCTAATTTATAGTTCCACAATAACTTCGAAATTATCACTTTTTTTCAGTAGTTTTTATAACAAGATATTAGATAACCAAGCAGACGTTTGTATAATCGGCTTCATACTTGCGTGATGAGGAAAAATTAACATGTAGGTACATTGAGAATTAATAGTAATTAAAAAGCTCAAAATAATCAAGGCGTGCATGCTGTACTTGATTCCGATTATTAGCTGTGAATAAATTATTGTTTTTCTCCCGAGACTGAGTAACATGAACAAGGAAGTTAAAAAAAAGAAATTAGATTTTTAACCAGACTTCTAAAATGTAAAAGATACCTTACACTTATTTGAAATCGAATATATGTAAATAAGCAATGAATTTTACTATTATTTATTCTTAACACATTTTGCCACGATCCCTTAAAAACTATGAAGTTAACTCTCAAATCCTTTTATTAATAGTAGTATTATTTTTTATTTAAATCCTTTAAAATAGGCAACCCTTTCCAAATCTAAAAATTTAATATTAGGTATAGATTCAAAATAAATTTAGTTAAAATTCGTTGAATATACTGAATTAAATAAA
Organism: Machimus atricapillus; assembly: GCA_933228815.1. Lineage (NCBI taxonomy): Eukaryota > Metazoa > Arthropoda > Insecta > Diptera > Asilidae > Machimus > Machimus atricapillus. The sequence continues at coordinate 40,980,831 of OW121787.1, read as the reverse complement.
ATCTCTCAAAGTTTAAAATTTTGCGGGCATATTTTTATTCAATTCGTCACTTTGAATTTCAAAACTCTATATAAATACATAATTCAAAATTCCTTGAATTCTAACTACTTGTTCCATATTAGATTAATTTAGAATTTTTGACAAAATAAAACATATCGAGATTATGTGATGAAAACTTACTACATATGTATTTTTAATTATTCTTTAATGACATTGATGAACAACTCGATTGCACCAACTAACTTTTGTTCCTTCATATCTGATAGCACAATTTTGTATGCACCAGGTGGAATAAATCCAGGAAAAGCATCTGGTGTCACAGTGTAATTTTTTATAACGTAGTGCCCCTAGCGTACGAAAGATATAATTATAAAGAAATTATTCCATAAGTTTTTCAAAATACCTTTGGCAGTGGACATGTTCCTTTTGGAGGGAAATTCGATGTTTCGATTAAATCGTCAACGAACTTAACATCATCGTAGAGTTTACATACTTTAGAAGTTGAAACATATGTTGGTGCCGTAAGGAATTTTCCGCTTAATAGTTCCTTTTTATAAATTGCTACAGTGGACTAAAATATCAAATTTATTTATTTATACCAGCAGAAAAAAAACACCGAAATTTTACCTGGATATCGTTTCCCATATTTCTCAATAGTTCAAACCCTCCGGATACAGCAAAAGTATTTTTTGCTACTCTAGAAGTTCTCAAAGTATAATCGGTGAACCACGTGGGATCAGTTGTCGGAGAAAGCACAAGTTTCTCAATTTCTATTGAATAACTCTACAATTCAAAAAATCAATTACTGAAGAAAATAAAATCTAAGTATACTACTTGATTGGATAAGCAGTAACTCGCGAGATTTACGAAGTAAAGGAGACTGACCAGTTTGCGTTTAAAACCCATTTTGAACTGCAAGATTTTATCCAATGCTGGTATACATATTTCATATATATGTACATATGTATGTACCTTAATTGCTTTAAAGGTGGCTCTGTAATTACGAAATCGTTTTTAGATACTTTGTCCTTCTACATTAATTACATATTGTTTTGATCAACTTCCTATTTGCGTGAGAGCAAATAGTTTAAAATAATAGAAAAACAAGATTGTTATTATCAAGACATGCGTGATATATGTATGTACCTATGAAATCTAAAAGCATCACCATAGGTTTCTGTTAAACTATTGGGGAGTTTCTGCTTTCGCAAATTTTTAGATAAATATTTGTAAATGTCTGACTATTTGTGAATAAGCATAGGCTAATACGTTTGTTTTTATTTACGGACACGAGATTGATTCAAAAAGGGGGTAGCTATCAATTATTTATAGACAATTAGGGTTGAGATATAATATCAACCACAAAAATTTCATATTTTGAAGTGTTATTTGAAGAAAAAGTGTGTGTTGCCCCAATTGTTGGATACATAGTAGTTGTGATTCGTAATTGTTTCTTAGCGATGTTGATAAAATTTTGTAAGGTCATGGGGTCTGGGTAGTTATGTGAATAAAAATTTACCTCGTAGCTTTTACTTAAAATTTGACCAAATGCTTTTACTGAAAGCATATTGTAGGAAAATTGACAACAAAATTAATTTCATACTACCTACTTACTCCCCTGTAATAATTTCAAACAATCAAAAACATTCGTTATAAGTTTGACGCTGTTTGTCTTGTCGTCAAGGAATCGCCAAATAATTAGGGCTGCATGATTAAGCGCGAATGAATTGATCAAAAGGGCTTGGGCCTTGGTAGGGCACCGGTCGTATGAGTAATAAAATTGTTTTACGACTACTTTCACTTGTTAGCAATAAAACGAATTCGATTTTTATAGCCACAACTTTCACGTCCTGCATCACGAAACCCATTCCCGGCACATGCGTGTGGCCCCCCGCAGCCCACACTCCTCCCGGGAGAAAGTAGCCACATCCGATGCCCTGGAAGGGCTCGCTCAGATTAAAGGGTATTGCCTAACCTCAAAGTACCAATCGTCAGAATTTTTACGATCACTGAACGAGCTGAGTGCCTCCGGCCCGAGAGTTTGATGGTCAGCTCCTGGGGCGGGGGTGGTGGTGGTGCTGTTGATTGCCTCGCAGGCATCGAGACACATGTTAGCCATTGTTGGCGTATATTGAAACTAATCAAGTTGCTGGCCCTTCCCCCTGGACGGTCCGAGAACGGAGCCTCAAACTACCTCGACACATGAATCCTTCCTTCTGCAGGGCAGGGAATTGTTGCTGCGGCCGATGCACACCAGGAAAATAAAACCCATGCCCTGCTCCTTAAGCAATTCCGCTTTATCCCGGGCTATTAAAGACAATATTGTAATTCCGTTTCGATTTCTCATTAGGGACAGCCCCGGCAAGGGCTGGAAGGGTGCGGGGGCGGACACCAAAGTGCCCAGAGGAGCTGGCATAAGACCAACAGTCGACACTCCTCGAGAGCGCCGGGCTTTGAGGAGCAGATCCAGGACGGGTCCCGATTCAGCCGGATTCGGATTGAGGGAAGTCTATCTGGCTTGTAATATGGTTGCAGTCATTAAGGGTTGCTTTTTATGTTACCTCCAGCCATTTACATTGTAATAATAGTTTTTGCCCGATAGAACCAGAAAACTTGGTTCTACTCCTAGCTTCCAGGGGGGAACGTCGAACTAGGGCCAATCAGGGAGTCCTGGGGAGCGGGGGACCAGCGATATTGTTGCTGAGGGATTGTGTGTGTCTGCTCAGTTAAGTAGATTGAAGGAATTTAATGGACCTTGAATCGTTCTCATTTATCCCCGAACATTAGAAAATGCAATTGTTTTGCTATACCGGGTCCTGGCATTTCGGTTTATTGCTTTCTGGTAGAAACATTAGGACGCCTCTCCCTGCAGGAAGTCTGCGCCCAGTGAGAAGGTCGTTGTTCGAAGCAAATGGGCTTAGGTTATATTTTTCTTCAAAGTATTTATTAAAAATTTTGGATGCGTTCCAGCCTATAACTACCCTTTTACCATTCCATTCCCCACACTATCAGAAAACATTTGGCCATGATCCCAACAATTGAGACCTGAACATGCGATACCTCGCCAATGGGCAATTTGTAAATATTTCTCCTCATAAATGTCAAAATCGAATATTAACGATGAAATGTGGCAAGAAAAGTATACCTTACAGGTTGCTGAGGTGTGCTACTTTTGCAAGAAAAAAGGGGACTTCGTTCTATTCCGCGAACGTGGGACCCTCATTTTTTATGGCAGTCGATGTATCATCCTCCAGTTTTGCCAAGAAGTGTAATCAAAATTTGATGGCTTATCTGATTTGATGCTGTGCGACTGCGGCCAAAGTTGATGTGGACATAAACGGAAGCTATTAAGTCGTAAATTGCGTTTGGGAACCGGCGGCAGTGAGATCCAGTCGCTTTCGCAGGCTGTTAACTCGAAAGTTATAAAAAGTAGCTTGATTTTCTATATGCAATCGCTTTAAGATTTCGTACCTATGAAAACGACTTTTATAGGAATTTTTATTAATTTGAGCTCTTATGTATGAATGTTAAATTTAGAAGGCCACTTTTGGCACGATACTTAAGGTTAAGTTGTTTTAGGTGGATTGATTGAAGGATAACCTTAGTCAACTTAGTCAACAATTTGAATATTAAACTGAAAACAGAAAAAGAGTTAGGATTTTTTAGTCTGTTCATATTTTGAAGATTTTGTATTGAATCAGTTGAAGTTCTTCAGCAACATTTTACAACAGTGATTGTAAAATAATTAAAAAACAACTGAAGGCTTGAACCTAAGATTAATTAATTAATGTTTGCCTCAAGCTTGGAAATTTTAGATAGTTATTTTTAAAACATTAAAGAAATTTCAGAAAAGAAGAATTTCATTATCTAAGCATTAACGTTTTCAAAATTTGGTATTGAAATTTCTTTTAAAAGGATTTCAAATATTAACCTTGGATTATTGCCAGAAAACACCTGACTGTCTTCTCTATGTTTTGGTGTAGGGTGTGATAGTGGCCTTGGCATGGCTTCTAATATTTGGCTTGGCACTAAAAACTCTCTGAAAAATATGTTGGAAGCCAACAAGTTTAATAAATAAGCCAAGCACATTTTAGCGGTGTGTAAAAGTTTTACGAGCAGCATCGGACGAGTGAGTAAGAAGTCCTAATCAAAACCAAGATTATGTCTGTAATCCGGTCGACGGGCAAAGACTATCTGGCGGGGGGATGGGAGGAGTTGTATTTATGTACCGAAAATAAACCATCCAGATCCCGGTCCCGGAATCCTAATACACAATTGAGCTGCAGCCCATAATATTTACGAGGAGCCGAAAGCCGCAAAACAGCAAAATCCGACGATACGCTCACTGGCTGGTACGAAAATTTCCATAATTCAAATATTCATATCAGCGCGGGGCTCTTATCATTTTTATGAAAAATCCCGTGACGGCGAATGCACGGGGAGTGCGCGTGTATATTTAATTTAACCAATAACCGTAAAAGAGAGACAACGAAGGCCTTTTACAGCGCATCCCCCTCCGGTCGTGGTGGGCGGTGAGGGGCGTAATAATATCATACTTTGCTAACTCCATCCCATCCGCACCTGCCTTTGGGAGTAATTCAAGGGCTTCGACTTGGAACTTTATGGAGGTTCCCGGGGATGATGATGAGGTACGAGACACCGTCCCCGAAGGATGGGGCCCCGGGCTCCTACCCGGCGAACTTTATGCCCGACAATTGACAGTTTCAAGTGAACGATTGGAGGGAGGAACTTCGCGAAAGGCAATATCCGGTTTCTTGTGCTATTCCAGAGGAGCCCGAATTCCTTGGATCTCTTTCCCAAAAGAACTAACTTTGCAGTTCAGATGAATTTAGCAGCACCTAATTCAAGGCGCCGCAGGGTGAGAGGCACACCAAAATGGTGTTAATAATTCCCGCCGTTTTTGGAAAGGGCTTCCAGAGGAGTGCGTGAATTAAATTAAAGAAAAAGAAAAAAAACAGAAACTTTTCTCATTCAAGGAAAGTTTTGAGCACCTCTAGGGCCGGGGCTTCAATAGCCCTGGATAAGTTCGAGGCCCGGTTAAAAGCACCTACCGCCGGCGCACGGTGGCTACGTGCAACGACGTGTGCTCGAAGCTGGCCATTAGCCGCCCCCTGGCCCACAAAGGGCCGGGGGAGGGGCCGTAATCACAGCCATCATTTAGTGCTCCATTTATGACTGCTGTTAATTAAGACAAAGTGCACACATAGCGTCGATTCGCCCCCTCAAACGTATCATTTTGCACGATGTATCCATTCCAGAACTTTGCACCTTTCAGATTAATGGGTTCGCTTCATCCGGAGGAAGCCACAAAGTTGAATTTTCTTAAAAGATTTTGCGAAAACCCTTTCACTTACGGGAAGAAGAAGACCTTCTCCGGTCTTTGGAGGGGTGGGGAGAGGATGCTGTGTAGCAATGGAGCCCGGGAGGGGCGGCCGGAGATGAGAGCACATCAATGTTTATTTGTTACTGGAGTGATGGCATTAGAGCTGGTATCCTCTCGGGTATTATTTTAATTTTGTTTTATTACTTACCCGAGACGTACGAGGGCCTCTCCTCCGGCAGCCCGCAGCAGTCACAACCTCAAAGACATTTTCAAATCATGTTGCACGTTTCTTATGGAACTTCATAATGATTGTTTTCGTACGTTTGCTCAAAAAGCAGTGTACACTAGGGGCAGTCATTTATTTCGCTCAGGCTCACATATGCACCAATCCAAACGAGATGGGATCCATCTCGGAAGACGACCTTCATTGACGTCACTTTTGCCTGATGGGTATCTTAGGGAGTTGTGATTCTTATCAAACGCTTTGTCATGCCTCCGAGAAAATGCACAATCTACTTTCTGAACACTTTCAAACGGAAATTATTTTCGGGCCTACATTATTTTAATGATAGTCGTTTGTGCGTCTCTTGATATTTTGTTAATGAAAATACGACTACCCTTTTACTTGTATGATTTTTATTACAGATTTTACAACTGACACTTCAAGATATTTTTTTTAAATAATAGATATAAGTAGGTATATATGAAAATGCCTCATGCCTCAAAAAAATGTTTACTTTCTAAATAAGAGATAGAGATGATTTTGTCGATATTTGGAATCGTTGAAGATTCATATACGAGTTGATTTTTAGACACTTCATTAAAAATCGCAGTGATTGAGACTGTGCCGGAAATTTAAACAAGTTTCTCTCGAAACATCATGTTTTATTGTTCTAAATGATTATGAAAATGTTCATAAAATGTATGTAGCAAAAATTCCCAAAGAATATACTCTCACAGTTAAGAGAATTTTCAAAAAGTGCAGTCAGACCTTTCGTATCGAAGAATTGCTCATCAATATTTTTTTCAAAAAGTTAATTTCCTTCCGGGAATCTGTTTTTTTTTATATATAGGTACTATATGTATGCACAAGGTTCGCGTATTTTTTATTTGAACTATACCTACTTAAAAATAATCTTGAAGGAAGCAGCCAGCATCAGTCCACCACCCTTTTCTTATGTTGGGAACACATACGTTTCACCTAAACCTGAAATCTAATCGCTCAACATTTCGCAGTTGAGCAGATCTCCCATGGGAGCAATTTCCAAATGATAAAACAGTAATAATCTTTGACAGTGCACAAAGTGTGTCAACAGTTAAACACAAATAAAAACACTTTGAGCACTTCATAAAAGCCGTAGAAATTCGGGCGGAGCACAAAGGCAAAGGACGTGAGCAGTTGCTCCTCTGTGACTCCTTGAGCGAAACCATGAGACGGGGGGTTGTTTGCCTTCGCCGGGATGTACTATAATAAAACTTGCTAAATGCTCTCGTATAAAATATCAACGTAGTTTAAATTGACTTTCCATTCATATCAGCGGCTCAGTTGTATAGGAGCCCGTCCCGTCGTCGTCGGGATAACCCGGGGTAGTTACCCAAACGTCTTTTGGTCCCAGGGCAGGGGGCGGCGCGGAACCACTTAATACGCCTCATGTTCTGTAATATCGTCCCTGTTCGCATTATTAATTTCAATACGCGAAAGTTCTTTGTGTATCAACAAGTTAAAATTCAATTTCTCAAGATTCGTAATAAGTTTGCGAACATTTTAATATTTTCCATCAAAAAATATGCGAAAGTTCGGCGGTGACGACTGCCACTGAGCGAATCTGAAGAGCAAACATGAAACATACGAAATTAGCTAAAAGTTGGAATTGTTTGAATTTCATATTGGATTTAAGCTAAGACGTTTTGGGATTGTATGGTAGCTTTTGGCAGAATATCGTAATCAAGATGTAGTATGGTTTTAACTATCATATATTTTCAGCTTTTTATATTTATAGTTTCGTTGAAATTTAGGAGAGTTGCTAGAATGAGTCTATAAAGAAAAAATTATATTCTAATTATAAGAAAATGATGTATTTGTAACAAACAAATTATGATTAGGAGAATATGTATGTATTAAGGTATCTTATTTCTTTTACCAAGTTTGGTATCATGCTTTGATTGATTGAGATACGATTGAATTTTTGAAGAAGGTAATAAAACAGTCCCCATTTTATTGATTGCGATAAAGTAATAAGTAATATGAAACAAACAAAAAAAACAAATATTGTTACATCGATTCATCACTTAACAAATGAGACCCCCTTTTCCACCAAAGCAAAGACGTCCTGTTCATCCTTGGTACAGCCTGGCAGCATCCGGTAGGGAAGTTTTATTGAAATGGATATCCTCTCGAGGTCCACCCCGGAGCGTGTCCTTCAATTTACACCGATACAATGGCCCTTGCAGCTGTCGTTTGTTTATTGTCTTCGGTTTTGATCACCCAGGCAAACTTTTTGTCGAGTGTTTATCGAGTGACAGCAAACTTTCACGCAAAACTTTCTAGTCTGAGGAGCCCGAGGCAGGAACGGGTACGGCCTCGGTCTGGTCAATTGTTATTCATTTGAAATTGTCAAACGCACCGGATAACAAGTGTTGCTGACCGATAGCCATTTAGACGGAAGCGAGGGTGGTGGGTTTAAGGTTGTTTGGGGGTTCGACACCAGCCCCATTTACCTTTCTAGCGAGGGTTCTATTTTAAGGGAAAATTGTGAATTTCCCTCAACTCTGACTCTGCTGGGCATCATCGGTCCAACCGAGCCGCATTACGACGCAAAATCCAATTTTACGTTGGAATCTCATCGACGAGACGATCAACAAAATTTGAGGGCATCGCCAGCATCCGACATGCATGACTACAGCCCCGGCGATGGTCCTCATCTCGACTCTCGAGCGAGTTCCTGACACAGTGTCCGACTCAATTGACGATTAGAAATCAATAGGCCGTTGATAATGTCGAGTGCGGTGCGGCTGGCCATCGACTTGGAACCGTTTTCCATAATTCTGGCCATTGGAGCCGCCGGGCTCCATCCAGGCGCATTCAAGCTTTCAATTAATTAAATTGGTTTCATGGCATCCTGGCTGGAGTCCAGTGTTCAATGATCAATTTAATGTGAGAACAATATTAGGCCAGGGCCGGACTGTAAGTGGATTAGGGCCCTGCGTCGTTCCGCTACCGTCCAAGGGACAGGGCCCTTCCTTTCCTGTTCCCGCTCCGGCTATCGGGGGCTTTTCGGGTGAAATGGGCTGTTTGATTCCCCGCACTTATGGTTGGATTGTGAACGACAATTATTTAATGCATAGACCTGTTCACGGCCTGGTAAAGCGGGTGTTTGTTGGGGTGTTTAATGTCTGATAGATTTGGGCGGTCACGGTGTATCGAGCGCCCTCGGGCCCTTTGAAGTGGAGTTATCCGGATTAGATCCGGCACTGATTTGAATTGAGCAAAATTGTCATAGGTGAAATGGAATGTGCTAATCAATTCCACTTCTACGCTTAAGCTAACACTTTGAAATGGTGCCAAGGATCTGCTTTGAAGCAAACTTTTTCTTAGTAATTTAATTTATCATTTTGGTCTTTCAGATAGATTATTATTTTTCAAAATTATTTGGTTCCGAAATATTTAGTAGCTACCTACGCCCAATTGTGAAAAATATTGTAATTTAAGGAATAACCATAGCTATTTCAACATAAAATAGAAGCATATGTACTTACTTTGAAAACATAGAGACAATTTTATACTGGTGATTTAAAATGAGTATTCATGCAAGATTTTTATTTTTAATTCTAAATAAATCTTTATATACCTACTGTTGGAAAAGAAATCAATTTATATTTGTGTATGAGTTCTGAAAGCAGTATGTACATGCATATAAAAGGATAGTGGCAATAGTTTTTCCAAAACTCGAATATATCCTGATAAGCTTTATCGAAATAAACCCCGTAATCCTCCTCCTTAATTTATCAGAATTTCCGTCCCTTTAATCCCGGAACTATTAAAAACACTCTGACATACCTGCCCTTCGTCGTGCCATACGTTTGGGTTGTTTTTTTAGACTCGTCAGCCCTCATCATTTTCTGCCATCCGCCCACATAAGTCGCCCCGACTCCTTGGCCCCAGCCCCAAGGAGCAGAAGTAATTCTTTCCCAATGCGCCTAATTCCGGTCAAAGCCGGGAGCAACATTAGTCTTCGTCCATATGCTGAGTGGCATAACCGGGCCATAAATCATCGGGTCCGGTATTTATTATTTGGAGACAGCTCCTGGCCAACCGGTCGTCGCCGAGGGACTGCCGGCCTGGTGGTGGCCGACGAAAAAATCGCCTCTAATGAATTTCGGGAACACATGTCCACCTATTTACCCCGACCAGTGGCCATCAATTGAATACAAATGTCACAGTGGAACAATGCCACCCACACCCTCGCCTGGAGGCCGGGAGAGGTGGCGGCAGGACTTTCTTAGCCCCAAAATCTCCTCGGGGCGCACTTTTGGTTTTCGATTTTCCCTAAACAATAAATTTATTGTTGTTCCATTGCGGGGCCCCAATTGTCGGGGGAATTGAGTCCTGTTTTGTCTTCGTGTCTCCTTCATCAATTAATTTGTTTTCAAGTTGCCTGAATGCCTTTAATCCTCATTTATCCCTCAGCCCCGAGCAACTTTTTGCCGGGGAAACCGTTCGTGGGGGCGGCTAAGGAATTGTGTGGTAGTTTTTCTTTGAAAAGCACTTACCCGCCAAGAGCTAAGACTTCGTCCGATTCCCGGTCGAAGATTCCCGTCCCATAGCGTCTCTCAGGGACCAGAGAAAAGCGATAGACCCAATTTTTGGATGAGGTGATGAAAAGCTGGAAAACTTCCCGGCGGGGCCCGACGATGGATTGATCTTGTCCGATGGCGGGGCGGCGTGTTTATCTTCGGTGTAATTACACCCATTTATTCGGGTATTGACTCCGGGGCTGGCTCTCGGGGCACAAATGAAGAATTGGCTGACAAGGACCGGCTATCAATAAGAAACCCGCTGCCTTTTCCAGGGTACTTTGACTTGAGTTAATTAATCTTTGCGCTGGAAGTCTAGCGTCAATAAGTTGGATAAGTAGCTCGGAAGGAGAATGGGTGATTTTTCGATGGATAATTATTTTTAATGAATTTTTGACACAATTGATTATAGTTGAATTTAGATATTATTTAATTTTGAGAGTATACCTACATAAGGAAAAATTAACGAATAGATCTGAGAGTCAAATTCTGTTTTTATATGAGCAATTGGTTCAGCTCCACTTCTCAAACCTCGTTTATGATTGCAAATACAGATTCAAAATTTGCGATGATGAGTTTGAAAAGCTCGTGGCAAGGAAGGTAGATAATCAGGTGAATAAGAAGAGTTTCACAATAATTCAAACACATATTTCTGAGTTTTAAAGACGGTTTAAAAGACGTTTGATTGACGATTTTTTCTATCCTAAAAAACATGGTGTTATGCTTTACTCAAAGCAGCATCGTAAAATCGGAAGCAGAACTAACAAGTTTGAAAATACGTATAATCTTGGTGGTTTTAATATTCAGGAGTCTACTGTAGGTATTTATATTTTATACATTAAATTGTTTAGTGTCTAAAGAAATTTTTAATATTTTTTACGTGGAAAGAAATAGTACTGTATTCCTATAAGATAAGTTTTATATCTCCTATTGAGATCAGAGACAATTTCTGAGAAACAAAGGTCTATTTAATGAAAGTCCCCCACCATCTAACCAACAACTGGCGTACCCAAAGTTATGAATCGATAAACTGCGAAAATATGCATATGCTGGTTGTCCCCACCCGCGCCTCTTGAGCCCGCGAGAATGTGTACACCCTGCAAATTGAATATTGTTTGATTTAGGAAATTGAACAACAACAAACCGCCAAAGGGGAGCAATAAGACAATCATCCCCCGAAAACTGGTGTGCATCCTTCCCGTGGCTGACGAGGAACCCGTGCGGGGGCAGGGGTGTGCGCCTGAATAGGATGAAGAGGGCTAAAATAGTTTCCCGAACGGGTGCGGCGAATTACGTGCAGAACCGTCGAATGTTTAGAATTCATCAATCAAATCTATCCCACAATTCCTGACACCTCACAACCCCGTGCGATACGGCGGCGGTGGTGGTCTGTGAGTGCTCGAAGCAAAACAGGAGCAGATCCTGGAGCTCACTGCTTTTGCTGATTGTAATTCCTTCTCAAATCCCAACTTGAACTGATTTATATTAATAGAACAATTCGGAGCCGTCGTAGACGGCGTCTTCGGGGCAGGACGGTGCACTGTGTGCGGCTGGAGATACGCCCGCAGCATCCCTCGCCCCCGCCCCAGCCCCCCTCTGGAGCTATTGAGTTGTTTGCATCCCGGGAAGTCGTCTCCCATCAAAACTATTGAATGGCGGAAGGAATAGGAAGGAATCCAGCGCCAACAAATATATCACACATCTCGCAAGGATGCCATCGCTCTTTGAGAGCACTCTCGGCTCGTAAGACGCTTCCGCTTTGGTGCCGATAGACAAATTCTACGTGTGAACGTACGCCTCCGTGTCACCGAGGAATGGCAATTCAAATTGAACGTAATTTATGCGCTGCCTCCGATTATTTATCGAAACAGCGAGGATTTCTCGTGTGCATGTTGTGCACGTTCCCTGGCCCCAGTCCCTAGTGCTTCCGGTACCTCCTCAACTCCTCAAAATCGTCTGGGATTCTGAGAAAGATCACTGCGGTCATGCGGACGATTTCCGGGCAGCGGAGCCCCCCCAAAACTGGATTCGACTACCGATTCCAGGCCCTTCCCGATTATTATGCAAAATGGGATCTCCGGGAAATATTGTGTAAATGTCAACCGATTTAGCCCGCTTCCGAGCCTTCGTTCAGCTCATCAATCAATCCGCATATCAGTTAGCTGAACTGAGGCAATTTTCCTGAGACACCCCCCTTGGGTCCCGACCAACTCCTCATCCAGACTCTCCCAAGGAGCTGTCGGGATGGGGTCCTTCCTCCACCCCCATTCTGGATGCAAATTCCTTGCGCTGTGGCTTCTTAAACTAATCGCACGTTCGGTTGACTAACGACGTTTGTTCCAATCAGATCCCGGGGATGTTTTGTGTTTGATTTAGGGGCCCCAAATTGGTGGTGCCATTTATAAACGTAGGCAAATGCTCTGTGGATTTTGGGGAAAGCCGACATGCCCTGAATATGTGTACAAGAAGGGCAACGTGGGGGTGGATCTTGATGTTGCGTGAATGTGCGACCGAATTGGCCTGATTACGTTGCGTTACACCTCTAGATCTCGTTCATTTCATGTGTCGGATATCTCCGAGACATTCCAGACGTGCTCGCCTCTAGTTGCTGATGGTTCCCTTTCTGGACGGTAAACCGGTCTTGGAATGTGTCTTATTTATATGCAGACGTCCAATTGGTTCCAAGTCGATACATTTCAATTAGTTTGATTAATTGGCTGTGGTTGCCCCAGAACCTGACGGGATTTAAGGGATCAATTCCGGAAGTAAAAAATTATTCAGCCTTGATTAACCCGGTCTGGAGTTTCGCATTAATCTATGTCTTGAGTAATTTTGGATGTCTGAGTAAGAGCCTTGTAATTTTGGCATTCTCGTTCGAAATTTTGAGATATTGCGGAAACTATATTTCTTAAGAAGTGTTCTTTTTACCGAACATAAATTAACCTTAATTTTTAATATATATAGGTACTGCATAAACAATATCTTGAAATCGAGTAGATTTGTTCCTTCCACTTATGTTTTAATCGAATATAAACATCGCAGCATGGTATTATCTACATAGTTGAGCCCCTCTTTTTTGGAAACAAATTATGCTTTTAACGAGGATTCATGGCACACATTTCGACCATATCAGAAACACGAGTCCATTCAAAAGAATTATTTCATTAAAATTGCTACGGTTGCGTGATTTTTTTGGTTTTTTGTGTCTCTCGCCATGTGACAAACAACTGAAGCACGCTTTCTTTCAGTTTATCTCTGGCTTATGTCCACCGCGGCGGCGGCAGCGGGAGTACGACTGTAAAAAAAAATATAAACTTTTTGGGGCAAATGCGCCCGCATACCCCTCTGCAATTAATTTCCGTAATTTAGTTAAACAAAACGGACGTTTCTGCCCTTTCTGCAGGAGCTTAAAAATTAACATAATATCTCTTGTGGCTAAAGTAGGAAAAAAAAATGCGCCGGTATAAAAATCCGCGCCGGCCAAATGTGAATGGACAACGCAAAAAATCGCGCGCGTTCCTCGGCGCCGCTTTTTGTTTTTTGTTTAATTTATTTATCTTTTGTAATTCTTGTCATGCGTGCGACATTATTTACTGGACGACATGTCCTTTATAATTTTTGTGTCCTTCGGACCTTCTGAGGGAGTGCAAGGAGAGGAATTAACGAGCATAAGGCGTGCAGCCCTTTGGGTGGTCTTCCGCGCTTTCAGATTTTTTTTTTTTTTGGCTTTTTTACAGTCTTCCTCAGCCTTTTGCATGTTGGATTTTCCAGCGACCCTAAAGAAAACTCTGGAATTAAAAAAGATCAAATTATGCCGCTGCCTCACACACTCGTCGTCATCTGGCCGCCAAACATCCCAGGGCTCCGCGATAGGTACGCGAGGGCATTTGCATAAATATATGTACGTCCCCGGCTTATCCATTTGTGGGGCCTTGCATGCTGGTGAGTGTCCTAAAGGATTTAATTACATACGAAATTTGTCATTAAATAAATGTGCCGCGGCTCCTTTGTTATCATAATATATTTATGAGTCCTTATTTTTACATGTGTACAGATACGGGACCGCCGCGCCGCTCGAGACTAGATAATGTGTGCTGGATACCGCGGATTATCCAATTCTTTCTTCCTCGTAATATATTTTTTTTCTCCAGTAATGCAGACGGGTACTTTGGGGGATGGGACTTCGTTCTGCTCTTAATGGCAGTGTCCGACAGCACAAAGCCATTGTTTTAACGAATGCTTTATTGCTACTTAAAAAATTAAGCATTATCTTCGTCGGTGGGATGTCGCCTAATTTATGGAAATGCATCCTCCTAATTAATTTGGTGAAGCTATTGAATTGAATATAGCAATTGTAAAAATATTGTTAAAATACGTTTTTCGTATCCCAATCTAGATTGTTGTTGAAATTTACTCTACTCAAATCGTACTTAGTTTTGAAATCTTGAACCAAAACTTTCCTATAGAAAAAAGTCTTTCAAAGATGAAATAATAATTTTTAAAAAAAAAATATATATATAATATGTACATTATACTGTATATGTAATATATCTGACGATTGTTGAAAAACCAGGTTCCAAAATATTTACTGAGATATTTAACTTTAGCAATTTGCTGCAAATCATTGCGACTGTAAAATATAATAAATACAAATTTTCGAAATTGTATCACGTTTGAGCACCTATTTCTTTTGTGATTAGTCTTACATTAAAGTTTCAATTTTCATCTTCAAAGCCCTATACAGACATCCTTTAATTTGAGTTTTCTATACTTCAATGCCCATTTTCCAACATTATTTAATATCCGTTCAAGCCACAACCACAATTAAAAAAGGAAATCGAAAGGAAGGCGAACCCAAGAAAATCTTCCGTCTATGCAAACATCCGGCAACATTGCTCTTCCAATTAATTTCAATTAAGGTATTCTATCGGAAAACAATAGCTGAATTGTCGCCAATGCACTTCCCTGATATCCATCTTGCCATGGAAAAGACCCGTCCCATTAGAGGGAGAATGTAAAGCATGCTCGAGCTCTTCCTGGAGTCACTCGAGTGATACCCGAACTCCTTTTGTGCCTGGAAAAACAAACACGAAGATTTCTTGCTCCCGGAGAAGAGGTGAACAAGAATTTTCCTTTCACTTGAATTAACAAGAAAAATGGAAACTGCGGAGCATGGATTTGAGTGAAAATCCCATGGGAGATGGATGGGTTCTGCCTTCGCTGCGCCGCGCCGGGCAAGTTAATCCAAATCCAATATTTGCTTTAATTATTACACTTGATTTCTCGACAAGGGAATCCAATGACAATGCCGCCAAAACGGGTAGAGCGAGAGGAACTTTTAAATTAGGGATGGGGTCTTAAAGGGAAAATTTTATGGGTCTTGCTTTTTTTTCCGGGCAAAAATGGGGTAATTTTTAGAAATGTGAATTGTCAAGGTGGTCCTTTACAATTTTGTATTATAACTTGAGAGGAATTCGGACCCGTTTTGAAGTGGTAAAGGTCCTCCAACTCCGGCCTTTGTTAAATCAGAAAAGGTCGGTTATACCCCCCAAAAAATTATTGGCATAAAACTGGAATTCGCCGCCACAAATACACAACAACAACAATATCAACAAAATAGGGCAAAGTCCCGAAAAAGAAATATGGAAAAAGGGACAATAACCACAACAAAGGGAATCGGGCGGAAGGAAGAAATATGCCATCTCATCGCACGGAATCGCAATAAATATGACAATAAAGGCCTGAGTAAAGCGGTTCGGATGGGACGTGGCAAAAAGCGAACCATGTCATTTCCATGCCCCATTCCGACCCTGCGTCCCGGCCGCCACAGAGATAAAATGTATTTGATATTCAAAATAAAGCGGTCGAATGGGCAACAAACCCCCAAACCTCCGCCCCCCAAGTCCAGACCGCGACGGCCATGGCACCGGCTTGGAGGCTGGGCCGCGGAGCTCTTTCGGAATACATTCGCATTCGACGTCCTCAATTCGAAATAACGAAAACATATTTCGCCTAAATACCAACGCCGACGAGACGAAAGAATCTTGCGGACCCACCCCTAGCGAGCTCGCGCCCCATAATCCTTCCAACCCCCGGATGGAGCTGGACCGAAGCGCGAATGGGAGGCGGGGGCGGCCATATCAGATCCATTGCGACAAGGATGGAAAAAAATTTCCGAAACAATTCAATTATTTGTCCTTGGGATGCCATTTTACGTCTTTCTATTTTCCGAACGGACTCGGAATAGAAATGACCCTGCCGCGCCGCGGTGCCTGCGGATGTCTTAAGAAGCCCCCCTGGCCCCAGTTTACAGCTCAAGAAGGAACGCTTTGACGCTTTATTCTTAGATACTTTATGGGGCAGTCGGGGGGAAATATTTTAATAGAGTATCACCACAGTGGAGGAGATCGTGATCCGTTTTCGGTCAGCATTCCGATTCTGTGAACGTGCCCCGGGGACTTACTACCCCATAAACATCTCATGGGATGGCAGAAGTATCCTCTTTTGCATATGGAAAATTCGACATTGTGTGGATATGCGAAAATATGCCTCAATCGTAAAAATTTATGCCCTCGAATATTTTTGATTTTATTGTCTCGTTCGGAGGCACTATGTAAGAACTCACTCGGAACACCCGTCCCCACTAGAAGAGCTCTTATCGGACTGATTTCCATTGAAATGATAATCCACTCCATTTATGGGGGAGCTGTGTATGCAAATATTTTTGAAATTGCCTCAACCGTTTCGGTTCCGTACGCCTACCCCTTCCTGGGGATTGTTTCTGGAGTCGTGGCAAGTTTCTCTGGATGTTTCCTGAAATTCTCGCTCGATTCTGCCTTCATTAGATGGCTTCTATAAGTTTGGCCGTTATCTAGGAGTTATTTGAAACGTTGACTTCGGCCGTGTGAGTTTTCTAACCGAATTAGTTTCGCTACATTGACTGAGCCCATTGAACTTAGTGAATGCTTTGATTTAGAGGTGGTTCCACGTTAAGTGAGCGGATTAGAGTTAGGATTTTCCACTGTTGATAGTTTCGTTGTAGTAAATTTTGTTAAAGAATGAAAATTCTACATCTAGACTATACTAAATTCGGTCTGTCGAATACTTATAAGTATATGTTCGTTGAAATATTATATATAATTATTTTCTTCCTCTATATGTTAACTTAAGGGCCAGAGTGAAAAATTCAACGAAAATGCAATCATCTTAAATCAAAAAAAAGTATATACATACATATTTAAGATACATTATTCTATCAGTCGACGATCTTGTTTTTTTAAAATCAAAATTGAAAAACAATATGGTGGCCCTCGCACTCATGCAAAATTTGATATGCTATTGTTGTATAAGAATTGATTTGGTTATAATTAATATTTATCCGAATATTGATATTCTCAACCCTCAAAATTCTAGATGAAACCAATGAAACATCAGAGACGTCAATAAATTTGAATTAAATGCAAACCTTATCTGTCAGTCGCACACATAATTTGGATTTTGTAGCTTCAACCCCAACCCTCGTCGTCATGCCCTAGGTGCTACCGCAGCCGCCCCTCGAGGACGTAGAACGTGCAAATGTACTCCTTTAAGAATTCACGAAATTCTTCCATTGTTGGAGCTTAAACAAATTAGACATCGTCGATCAAACCCTGAAACAACAAATCTCCTCCACCCGCCCAGCAGCCAGTCGGACTCCCACCCCCATGTCGCGCGTCAGGGCAGTCAGCCCTTGGCCCCCTCCTGCACGAGTTGTGTGTGTGTTTTAGCAGATTCCAACCCTTTGACGCCCCCGCCCACCCGCCTGCGGGGTTGCAGGACGGGGACGTCTACACGGACTCTCCGTCGTGAATTATATTAGCGGAGATGGTGGCCGTGTTTTCCGGTTTCCCTTCTTCAGATGTCCTCGCCCCCGCCGCGCCCGCCGGAAGGAACGCGTACGATTGCCGTAAGACGGTGTTTAGTCCTTTTTGTAAGAAAACTCTCTTTCTGATTTTATGAACCCTCCCTTTTTTGCCAGTTATTTGTTCAGCATACATAAATCCGTTCCAGCCGATTTCTTGACAGCATGAAATACCACGCCGTAACCCTTCCGCCCCCAGCGACAGCTTGAGACGTAGGCAGGAGTGGGGTGGGGGCACGGATGAATAGTTTTGAGTGAAAATAATGGGGGTGGTGATGTGGGGCAGTACTAACTCGAATTAAATTTGACATTTTCTCTTTGATTTAATGAATCGTCTTCGGGGAGTGCAAGTCCTATTTGATTCTTGCAAACAGCTTAAGATTTTCTTGGAAGAAAAAGGGAACACTCTAGAAGGGATTATGTCCTGTGTTGACATTTTTAGATTTTTTCTATTATTGCCGATTTAAATAGTAAGAGGTACCTATACCTATTTTACACATTCAAATTTTATATGTATAACATGCATTATAACAAAAGTTATCAGAACTCCATATTCTTACATATTGGTACCGAATAAATAAATATTTAAATAAATAAATATGCAAGAACGTTTTGTCTTCCTGATAATCGACGCTATGCATACGGTATAGACAAAAATAGATTAACTGTACGAACCCATGGCTGAAAAAATCGACTGACTCGTCACAATATTTGCAACAAAATATTTCATAATCAGCAATAAAAGGAAAGCGTTTGATACTTGATATTTGATAACTATAATCAAACTTAATTTATATAATTGAAGTTTAACCAATGTTACAATGAGTAGGTACAATATTTAGAATTCATAATAATTTCAAAAAATTTAAAGCATGTAGTAAAGACCATTAAAAATGTACCTAACTAAACCAAATATGCAGGTCAATGGGATTAATTTGAATAACCAGTCTAGATTAAATATAAAAATATTCTTAAAATCGAACAAAATGGTTGAAAATCCACGGAGAATTGGTTTCCTCAAACACAAAAGGAAAAGCGAAATAAAAAAATTGAAGTAAATTCGAGGAAACCGCCCGGATCCATCGGGAAGCGGAAGGGCCGGGTGCCGCCCATTAGAATCGCTCAGAGGACACGAACTCTTGAGTGGAAGTTGAGATATCCTCGGAGGAGCAAAAATCTTTCGAGAAAAATTCTTAACTCATGCAGATTTATAGCTCGCGGCGATAACATTAAATTATCGTCGGGGAAGTGGTTTCGGGCTCGCTCGCAATTTCCCATTTTTTTTTTCAAAAAAGAATTTTTTTACCATTTTTCCAACTTTTTTTTTTGGTCCAGAGTAGCCGCGATGCGGAGCAAGTTTTTCGGTTTCATCTCCATCTTCCGTTCGTTTTGCAGCATTAATTTAGCCCGTCTTCCATTGAGTGGTGATGGCAGGAAAGTGGGCAGAATTGGATTTCCAGAGGACTTAATTAATTTTTTTATCTTTTAGCGAGAAAAGAAATCTCTCCCTTTTTTTTTATTTTATCCTGGTCCGTAGCAGTGAACGAAGCGCGAGATTTTAAGCATTTGATAGCTGCATTTGGCCGGATGTGACCATCATCAGCAGCCGGGATACTGGTGATTAACCCGGAGGAAAAATCCCGATATTTTCCGCCATCGTCCGCTAATGCCGCACCCGAACTTTCCGTACGAAAAAATAAAGAGATTTAAAAAATTAGGTCTGGGTAAAGGGAAATTATTCAAGTTTCCGAGAAACTCAGAACTTTTGCACCCACACCCTTTTGTTCCAAAACGTCCCAAACGTTTCGATACAACCAAAATTAATTTCCTTGCAAAGTTGCAGGAGTGACGTCCATCGTCTTAGTGCACAGAACCCGGCTCCTTGGCCCGTCTTCCCATTTTCCCGACTTTTCGGGGACACGTGGGGCCGGGTGGTTTTGTGCTGCTGTCACTTCCCGATTGTGAAACTTCGCCGATGAAAGGCGGTGTCCATTGAGTGGACCCTTGTTATCTGGGCCGAATGGTATTTTCCATTAAAGTGACCAGTGGCCAATATCTGTTGCTTCCCCCGGGCCACCCATTCGCACAATCGCTCCCGGGGACGGGGGCTGTCTTCAAGGCGACGCCCGGGGAATTTCACTGATTGAATTCTTGATCGGACCAAAATTGTGTTTTGAATATTTCAGGGATTCCTTGAGGGGGGCCGATCGACTTGAGGTTGAAATTGAGAAACTTTTAATGAAAAGCAATTGGAAACGGACTTTAGGGTACGGGAAAAGAGGAGGAGGTCTCTTTAGGAGATATCTTTCTGAAGTATGAGTCTGAATTTGGCCCACCCACAATATCGCCTGGAATGGCGAATATACGTATCAATGTGACCTTCGGGTTATTTTTGAATTCTCTAATTTAGATTTTTACTACCACAGCTACAATATATCATTTTGATATTTTCAACGATGCTCCACCTAAATGTGGTATATACGTATGTATAGTTGTTAATCCGCAAAAAATCAAAGATAAACATAAAAAGTTTGTTTATTAGAATCTTTGCTTATACTTTAGCTAACTTTAGAAAAAAAAACGTAAGTATGGCGCATTGTTTGTTGAACATAACAAATTATTTTGTTTTTACAATTATGTAGGTGCATTATAATATACATTAAGGAATGGTAACATTTCTTTTCTACGAGCCTTTTTAGGGCTTAGACCATATTTGGGTCACAATATAAAATGTGAACAGTAGATATTTAATATTACCTAATCAGTTTTTATGATAACCTTAGTTAAATATAAGGTATAGAACTTATTATTTGTTTTTGCAAGCCATTTAACACTTGAATTAATTAAATGCTTCCAACTAAAGAAATTCCCCCATGCAACTATTATTCCTCCTCTCCATCCGTTGGTGCACAAATCGTCATTGACATTAAGCATTTAAGCGTCGTCTCCCCTGATGTACCGGTGCACCGATGCGCCCAAAATCCAGAGGGATCCCGACGTTCCATTAGATGTCATCTAGAGCCATCAATTCAGCAATAATTTCAAATCATCTTGAATTAGTGCCTTCGCCGGCGGGACCGACGCCCCCGCCCGATATTATTCCATTTGTTCCGTGTCGGTGCATACTCCTTCGAATGGGGCCTGACGCATCAGCAGCAGGGCTCCAAACTCCGATGCATTATGACGACGGCCAAGTGGCATAAATCAATGATTGACAAATAGTCCTGGGGGGGCCTCCGGAGCCTCAAAGCGTTCGCCGGGGATCTTGGAAAGTGGCTGCCCGGCCGCACCGAGAGAGATATCCAAAACCATTAAATCAAAGCTGCTTCTCTAATAGAAACACAAATCACAACAAGTTTTGATATATGGTGGACAGGACAACAGGACGAGCAAATAGAATACGAAATTGTGAGCCTAGTCTAAGGATATTCGGATGATATGCAAATGAGAAGTACACTCCGGCCACTAAAAGTGCATCCTATTAGACGGAGGAGGGGCGTCTCGTCTCGGCCGGACCCTAGGCCTAGGATTGTGTGAATGTGTCATTTCTGGCATTTCACAAAGTGCAAGATTTGATCATCTACGGGTCAAAGCCTCTGATTTGTATGTTTGCATCTGCACCGGTGCAGCGAGGGGTGGAGGAGGGCCGGTCGGCTAGAACCTTTGCCGGGACAGATCCTGCAGAAGGGGTGCATGCAGTAATTTACTTTGAATTTCAATGATAACCGATGCAACAATGAAATTTCTAGCAGTTCATCTGGCATGAATCCTTCCTCCAGGTAAGCCACAAGGATATGCCCAAGTTGATGCAATACGGCCGCCCGGCGAAGACGAAGTTTGGGCGGGGCGGGCTGGGCTTAGGTGGGCGCAAAAAGCGGGCATTAATTAACAGTCGGCCCTAAATAACCTCCCTGCCTGCTTCGAGTGTCCATACATCACCAAGAAAGTCATTAAGAAGTTGGCCTCTTACGACTGCCTTCTTCGCAGTTTGCTTTTTCGGGAGCCCCCTACCCCCCCTTTCCTGGTCGATGGCTATAGGATTCCCGTTAAAGGTAGTATGGCCATTCTGGAAAGTGCCGGGAAAAAATCGCTAAGGACATTGGCTGGCAGTAAAAATTATTGCCAAGTGCACGGTTCCGGAACAGGAACATGGAACCAGCCGGATCAGCCCATTGACCGTGACGGGCTTGTCAACTCTTTCCCCTCCATGCGGTCGCTGATGCCTGCGGGTATATTGTTTGGAAAAGTTCCATCTCTGACCGAGACTTTTTACTTGTTTACTTTCTTTTGTATGCTTTCTTTCCTGGACCTGATACAAGAAAGTACGACTTCGCGTCATTAAACAATTTCCTAGAGAATAGGTAGGTACTAGCATCAGGAATAAAATATAATTTTTTATCATTAAAGCAACATAGTAACACAAGTATCTTTTTTTATTTAAAAGTTATAACAATTTATGTATTATACATATATGCATATATATGCATATATATATACATATATTTCACTATCTGCTATATAATATATAAAATAAAACCGCTGAAGTGTGAAGTACGGTACTAGTATAATACCTACTAAAAAAAAAACATTATATATAGAATATTTCTAATGAACATAACAATAAAAACAACACTGCTGTGAGCTGGATTTTTAAAATAAGCTATATTTTAGAATTTTTTGTTTAAAGAGAGTTCAAAGTAAGATTTTTTGATACTTTTTACGTAAAATGGTTCAACAATTTCATAAACATGAATACTCCTTTAATGTTAGAAGTACACGCAATATTACCAATATCCATAAATCCGTTGTTAGGAAATGTTGGTAAATTAATTTGGTTATTTTCCGCGGTGATATAAGTTAGTACTATCTTGAGAATAAATAGGTCTTTCTTAGAAACTTCGACGAAAGGTTATAAATAGCGTTTCTAGCGCAAAATGCGTCATTTCGGCTGATTGCAATCATTAGCGAAACGCATTCGAAATTCATAGTAAAATTTAAATTTAATAAGATCCGCGCAGGCAAATCACCATTTGGATAAATAACCCGGCAACCGGATCGTTCCGAATGTTCGGCGGTACGGAACAAAACCGCACATATGGGGCGCATTTAGCGCGAACAGCCCCGGCGGAACATTGCCTATCTCGCCGTTTGGCCCCCGCCCACGCCCGCGCCGCCATCCGTCAGGACGCACCCGCCCTGCGCCGCGATAATTCTAATAAGGATGATGGGATTATGTAGTACCTTGACGCGATAATGAAAATTATTACGGGAACATGTTCCCCGAGCAAAAATACAAAATACTTTCGGTCCCCGTGGGATGGGGGTAAGAATTATGAGCTGAAGCATCAAAGGGTTAAGGCGCGCAGATAGAGCAGGCCCTCACCGGAGGGTTCGGCGGTGATCCTTGTGTGATAATTAGGCGCGCACCATGGCTCGCTGTCGGTGTGTGCGTGTGATTAAGTAAATTTATTACGTAATAAATTCATATTAGAGCCTCAAAGAGTGCCAACAATGGCATCTTCACATATTCGCCCGCGAATACTTCGCATAAATCTTGAGATGTGCGTGTTCCTTAAGCACCGCAGTACCCCGCATAGGTGTGCGATCCGCCCGTAATATAGGCAGCCACTTTGCTCCTGAGATGTGCTCCGCTGTTTGCCCAGGACACGCCGGGTATCGGGATATTTGTTTAGGATACGCTCTCCGGGATATTTTATCACTTACTTTCAAAAGTTCTCCTTTCAGCACCCACCGTCTTCGTGCGCCCGCTAAGATTTATTGACGTGTTTAATCACCGCCGAAATATTTAGGCGAAGGAACCACCGCCACCCACGCCCACGGGTATTGTGCGTTTCTTGAGACACACACATCCGGAAACGCGAGGAGGGGGTGGACTTATGAGAAATTTTAACTGATTCTTTGATGTGTGATATGGGAACACCCTTACCCGTCGCGACGACACGGTGTTTGGTATCGAAAGGAGATATTCTGACGGGGCTAATCAATCATAAGCGCTGAAGGATCTAATTATATTTGACAAATTGTTTTAAACTGTTTCGAGTCCGGGAGATAAACTGCCTTTGACATCTTACCCAACCCAGTCAAAGGGATAACATTTTTGCTAAGGCCAAAGGTAAGTAAATACTCTGTGTTTTGGATGGAATTCTTGGTTATTCTGATATCTGAGAATTTGTCTAGTTAAAAATCTTAAAGAGAAGAGGTAAACGAAGAATGTTAAGCTTTTCAACAAATATTGCTAAAGAGCTAATAAGCTTCAGTAAGTATACCTACTTAAATACAGTAAACAATTTTTCCGTTCATTATAAATGTACTTAAGAAAAACAATTTACATGAACCTAAACATATCCAAAATAGATAAATAAAATTTAAGAAATGGTATTCCACTTCACCTCAAAGTTATTGCTGAATGATTTTATTATATTAAAATATTTTAAACCGATATTACTCCGTTTTTCTCTCAACGGAGATAAATAAAAATTCTATTTCTTAAGGTATACCTATATTAATAGAAAAATTAAAAACTAAAGATTGTACTTTTGCGTTCTTGTATAGTCATTTAGTTCTGTTAAAGATCTTTATAATTTCTATACGCATATTATCATAGTCAACAATAAAAATAAAAAATAGCTTAATTTCAAAAACATTCTACTAAACCACTTCGAATAACCCATTGAGATTCATCGATGACCTTTATGCCTTACTACCCCGTTAAAACCCACAACTTCAATCTCCAGTAAATTGAAAACCCATAAAATTCTCAAAAGGTAATTTTGTGGAGCATCTACTTATTCCCGTCCGGGGCGTAATCCGACATTGCCGCGAACCAAATCAGCCGAACATTTCGAATGGAACGTCCGAAAGGGCAGGTGGCAGACAGGTGCGGGGGTGGTACTACCTGTTTCAATACGTGCCAGGGGAAGGGGGGAGGGGTACTTTCCTCAAAGTCTCATTAGACCGGCTGTCACGGGGCCTTCGTCCGTGGATCGGAACAGCCACCGCCGAGGCTATTGGAAAATGAGGCTCCCACCAAAGGCGGGGCTCGCTGATAGCTCGGAAGCCTCTGATGCCTCTGATGGCGACCACCCCGGAGGAAGCAATTATTTTATTATTTATTCTGTTTGTAATGAAGGAATTTTTGATTACGATGAAATTAGTTGATTGATTCAGAAAGATTTTCCACTCACTCTCGCTCGTCATAGGGCTGTCGGCCCACTTGATCTCTGACGGCCCCGCACGGCCGGAGCTGCCCCCCGGCAGAATACACGGGGCCACGTCTACTTATATTTAATGTCCCTATTCCGGGATTAATATGCAGATACCCGGGAGACCTACAGCGGCGTGGGTGCCTGTGTATATGTTCGCACCACTCCTCCCTCTATAGGCCAAAATTTGGATTGATTTATTTTGGACGAAGAGAAGCTCCCGGTGCCGAGGGGATGAGCCAAGGATTTCAAAATTGCTTTTAATTTATTTATGAGTTTTGAACTTAAAATCAAGGAAGATGACAAACTGGAATTAGGACAAGGGTATCGATCCCTGGTGCTTTTTTGGCCTCTTCTCGATGTTAAGGTCCATTTGAAGCTAGAAGAGGGGTTTATTAGGACATTACCGCGCTGTGCCGGTGCTGCCCTCAGAGAACTAAGGCAAATTTATAAAAATTTCAAACAATTTGGGGCCTTTTAAAAGCACCCAGAAGCCCCACTTTGGCTTCGTCTAATATTTCACTCTATTTGTCCAATCTGAGGGAGGTGGAGGCCGCCATTCACTGGTGAAAGTAAAAAAAAAAAAAAAATGAAAAATTCTAAAATATTAATCAACCAATCTGTTCATCAAGAGGAAAGTTTCTTTCATTTTTTCTCGACATGCTTTTCCTGGGAGTTTTATATTTTTTTATTTTGCGAATATACCAGGGAAATGAAATAGCAACCAGTCTAGCGATGTAAGCTCAAAATTGAGTGCACGGTAGCTGTGGTAACAACAAAGCGAACTAATAACTATCCCCGAAAGGATATTCTCGCTATTTGTGCAATGTAAAATGGGGAAAACTACATGGTGGTTGGCTTCTCTTTCGATATACCCCCCGACCCCTGCAAAAAACCCCTGTCCTCCCACACATCCTGCAGGGTCTACCGCGTCCGCAGCAGATGCTCGGATGTGGCACTCGTGGAAAAGGACATCATACAAAAGGCGAGCCAAGACCTTCTGCGATGAGGAATTTTTCCTATAAATACACACCTATTCACCCCCCAGCATAAAACATCCTTAATGAAGTATTAAATATGCAGCGAGATACCAGATACCATTCCTCTCGAGGTATAGGAAGGCACGGACCGGGCTCAGGCTCGGGCTCCACTGGCACATACCCTCCGATAGAGCACCCATGTGGACGGGTACATATTTTGCGTGCAGATAGACGAACAGATAAATAGATAGGTAAGTGGTGGTCTCTCTACGGTGCAGAGACAGATAACCGAAGCAGCTGAACCTGGCCCTGATGGTGGTGGTGGTGGTGGTGATGGTGGTGCGCACCCCCAGATACGGGGGATGGAGATGAATCCAATAAGAAGAATTCCATACTTTGCTCCATAGAAGAAAATACATTTTCTGATGAAGATAGTGAATGGGATCGAGGAGTCCCGGGGTGCAAGGACTGTGCCCCGTGCGGCGGGTGTTCCAAGGGCTGACACAGGAATAAATGGATTTGTAAAGTTGTAATAAACCAGCGATGCCAAGCATCCATTTCAGTCTAGTTGCTCTCCTGGCAGCTATATTCTCGAATCAGAAAGGGTTGGGGGTGAGAGAAACTAGCTGGGTCAATTTATTCTGTGTGTCTGCACATGCTAATGTACTCGTAAATGCGTTTTTGAAGCTATTCGCGGTGAATGGGAAAAGGTCATGGATTCTTTTTTATTTTAGTTTTTTATTTCATACGAGTATAACTTTTATCAAGGTTAGGATAAATCTGGGAAACAAGTCTTTGAAAGGCTTATATTCACACCTTCAAGAGTACCTAACTCTGCTAAGCTTTCCTCGAAACTAAACCATACGTACTCCGTTTTTCCGTTAAAAGGAATTTATTCTTAATAAAATGTTTTATTACATAAGTGTAAAGACTTACTTTGCATAAATAGTCTGAAATTGAAATGATGATGTTTTTATAGTAGAGAGAAGAAATTGTAAAGTCTAGAGAATTTATAAAATTGAAATCGAAAGAGCTATAACTATATAACCACTTTTGAAATAACCTTATTCAACTTGAGCAATTACCAAATTTCACATTCAAGTAAAAATGTAATCCGAGATTACCTAATACTTAAGTTCATCCATCTGCAAGTATTCAAGTTCATTTTATACCTTACATTCTTTTTCCAATTAATTCAAACCTGCAGAAGGTTCCCTGGAACGGAATGGTTTTTCTTAAAAACCCATTAAAACAAAGCAAAGCAGCATTTCTCCAAAAACTCAACAAAAATTCCCTTTTGCGAGTATAAATTCGATGGCATTGATTCGCAAGTTTGCTGAAGGGCATTTTCAGTGTTTTAACCCTTTTTTTCTACTCCTCCAAGAAAACGAGGGCAGTCAACTACCGAGCAACAATTCAAATTTTTACCCACCAAAAAGGGCAAGAAATGAGTCTATTGTAAGATAAAAAGAAAGTTTTGCGAAACCGAAAAACGCTAGCAAAAAAAAAATGCTAAAACACAAAAATAAAAATGAAAAAAAGACTGTTGCGGTCGGTTTTTTTCGTCTTATCAGAAAAAATTCTTTCAAGTTAGCCCCAACAAAGATGGGAAAAAGGAGCCCTTTTACTTCGAAGGTACTCCAAGTATGCTTCAGATGGGTGATCTTTTTTCCACTTTCAGAGTGGAGAATGTGGGAAAAGTTTTTTATTCGCCCTGTGCTCGTGGCCTCGTGTTTTCCCTTTTTTCGGTTTTAATTGAAGGGAAAAGCAGAGGTAAAAGTATGAAAGAAGTACAACAAAGTCTACAATCAGCGGGAAGAAGGACTGCTTGTTTGAACTTCGGGGCGTTTTCTACTTCTCTCCGCGAGTATCGATATTTCGTCCAAGTTTGCTAATTATAGAGCTGAGGAATTTTAATGTTTCGCAAAGAATGAATGAGTTTCCTTTCTGGGCGATGTTTTCCATCTCCGCAGTTGCTTATACTTACTAAGCAAAGAAAAAGAATTTTTTTAAAGTTATTCGTTTGGTCGTAGACGCTGTCGGAAACTTAGGGAAAACTTCACGGGAAAACTATTTCAAACTGCGAAATTCTGCAGATGTACTGTAGAATGCTTTTTTTAACAATACGAAGGTGTATCCTGATTTTGAGTTTTCTTCTAAGAAACAAATGCAGAACAGTCGCATTCAAAGCTTAAGGGCAAGTTAAAATGAAATAACCATTATAATTAAGTATTTAAATTAAATCTATTCAATTTCGATTATTTGAGGAATATATTCATGTATATATATTCATATTATCAAAAATTAGTTTAGTAAATATCATTCCTATACCTCTAAAACCATCATCCAATTTGGAAAATTTGTTTATGCATATATCCACATATTAATATTCGTCTATACAAATTTTTGTATCAAATTTTGATAGAATCATATTTTCACAAAGTACTGAAACAACTGTTTAGATAGTCTAACCTGAAATAGATTTATGGCGCCAAATATTGAAATATTGATTTTCTGTACAGCAATCACTTTGTTTCCCCCTTCTGTGTTATATTGAAATTCTTCGACATTACCCAGGCCCTAAGTGGCAGAAATCAGGGCAATTTATAAGAATTGCCACAAACCCCCTGCATACATCTTGAAAGCATTGGAAATGCTAATGTCCTATTCTGGAGGAATAGCAACACTTTCGATCCGCGCGCTCACATCATCCCTCCCCGTCCGCGGCCCTAGAAGTAACCAAAGGAGCCCACCAAGGAGCTGCGTCGAGGAGCAAAGGGTTACAAAGCAGGGGATTTGAGAATTTTCCTGATTTATTGGTTTGTTTCATCAGGATGTCTATTGTCAGTCGTATCATAAAATAATAAACGAAAGGGGGAAGCAGAAGCGGCGTTTTCCAGCCCTTCAGTTGGAGCGACCGCTTATAGAATATACACTCCGTGGGAGGCTCCGAATGGGGTGCCGATTGTTGTTCCCAAGTAGATTTTCCAGAGCATCGAACGGGAGTTCCACATTCATAAACCGTCGCATTTGCATATGGTATGCTGTCAAAATTGTCTAATTTATGTCCTTCTGGGATTAGAGGGATGCAAAGATATTGACAGCGAGCAGCTCTCCCCCACCGCCTGCGGGGGTTTGAGTGAAAATTTCCTTTAACTCCCGGGCATAAATAGGGAATGGCCTCATTGTTGTAATAAAAAAAATTTTTTTTTCTTTGCGTTTTTACAGGAAAAACGCGTTCACAGCAGGCGGTGGTGCCGCACCACGTTCATGCATCGCAGCAATTACTTATCTAATTCGCCCATTTGCACTGAAATATGTAAATACTGTCCTTGCCCACCTCCGGGCCGGACCGCCGCGTAATTAATAGCCGAATATTATAACAATATAAAAATCTCAGCGGTGCCCCAATAAATTGCGCGGCCCTACCCTCAATCACGGTCTGTCCATTTACGGGTTTCACCCGCAAAGCTCGTAAACAGGCGAACGGCGAACTATGCGTCGGCGGTGGCGTGTCGAAAGTGGCCAACTTCTGCACTAAACCTCTATAATTAATTAATAAAAGTATAAACCAGGCGAATTTACGATTTCTGACGCTATATCTGGGCATATGCGCGGTGTAACCGTAGAACCGCACCGGTTGAGTACCAGAACCTGGCGTGGGCGCGGGACCCGCCAGGAGAGATCGACTCCAAAGATACCTCCAGATTTATGGCGTAACGTGACACGTCCATGATTTTTATTCATATTTCTTCTGCCTTTTTAAGAACTATCCAACGCTCTGCTGCGGCTCGTTAAACTGCGTCCACCCCCGCCCCCATTGTGGAACCACTTTCGTGATTTCCCTTTGTTTAATTAAGCAGTTTTTGGACATTGTCGGGAAAGCGATTTGTAAGATAAAAAAACAAAAAAAAGCCAGCCAACATGGTTCCCACCAAATTAATAAAAATGAAAACAATGTCTCGCTTTATGTTGGCCAGACACATTTTATCACAAAAAAAGTAATTTTAAAAAATAAAACGACCCAATTCAGGGTGTGAATAATTTGGTCTTTTAAAGTACTACCTACTCTTAAAACCTCAAAGTTTGCTAAGACTAAGAGAATAAATTCGAATTGTTTAACATTGATTTCATTATACAAACTATTGGGTAGTTTTACAAATATGTAGTAATATATGTACAAAACTCAAAAAAGGTATTCTTATTTTATTTTCAAGGAACGTCAACCATTAGTAGAAAATAATTACAAGTTTTCCATTTTAATTCTATGATTCTAAAATCATCTATGTATATATTAATCTATGTATTTCCCTGGAAATTCTTAAGCATTTTCAAATTTTGGTTACCTACTTACTTCGTCACAATGTCCTATCACTTTTTATGTGGCAGTCATTAAATGCTAAAAAATCCGATTTCGGATTACAAAAACTATCACGCAATTAAGTATTCAATGCATAAATAATATAATTTAATTAAGCATTTTTTTGTAGATTGTAGAAAAGTGATTTTTGAGATTAAAAAAAAGAGTGGCAGCAAACACGTTTCCCACTAAATTAATAAAAACCATAAGATAAAACGATGTCTCGCTTTGTGTACGCCAGACACATCTTATAGTGTGTCAGATACATCTTATAACATATCCCCCCCTCCCCGAAAGACCAGCCAAAAGCCCTTCCAAGCATCGTCCTCCGACATGTGGACAAATTGATTTGGACCCTTTGGGGACGGGCATTGATAGTTTTAGATATTTTATCACGTTGACTTCTTGCTGTTGTCCTTTTGACGACATCCTTCTTGTGTCGACAGAATTCGTCCTGGGAATCTCCTTTGGGATATGCATGCGAATGGACACTGATGTGTGACGCGAGAGGATGGGGTAGGGTTTTTGTGCCGGGATAACTGGATCAAGTGGGACTCGCCTGGACTGGATGTCCCCTAATGCGATTCGTTTCATTTGATGGCCAGAATGTATCATTTTGATATTCCGAATTTGTTTTCTTTTCGCCTCCGTGCCCAGAATCGACAAGTGGATTTTCGGGCAGAGACTTTGGCGCGCCTGTGATGAGGCTTCGACTAGTGACACCCAGCGATGACGGCGCATCCTGTATAGAACCAGTCCCATCCCCCAATTGCCAGGCTCCAATTTCTCTGTTTATTTTATTTTTTTTATATCCTGTAGGAGACCTCAGCACATGTCAGGATACCTTTCCCTTACATCTGCCCTTACAGAACTCAGAGTAGTGAGTTAAAGATACTTTTCTTTTTCTTATTTACGCGCCTTTTGCTCCCCTTCCCGCCGGGATGATGTATGCCCGGCTGTTCCCCGGTAACCGGCTCCCGGTAATAGCGGCAGATGATTGATGACTGATCATTTGAGTTATGGCCCAATTGTCCGATTGATATATCTTCGGGGCCGAGAGCATGTGATTCCCCGGCCGGTTGATTCAGTTCTATATTACGAGTAATAAAGACATATGGGGGTGTATTGGACGAGCCAAGGGGGTTCCTGGATGCTGCCAGGAGAGCACTCACATGGCTTGAGGTAATCTAATGTTCCGGAGATAAAAGGGAAAATTTTGTATTCAACAAAGGCCATCAGATAAATGGGCCACTGTTTGTCTATTTGTTTGTGCCAACTCTGAGAGCCATGCCCTTCTTATTTCATTTCGGTTTCAGCCAAATTCAATTTGTACCTGCCGAATTTCGACGCTCTCGTCTGCTAGGGTTTTATCAAAAGTTGAAAACCCTATTAGCCGAGTGGTGATGTTCGATGTACTTCTGTCTACTTCAAAATTATTTTTAGCTAGGTTATCTACTATTAAAATTGTACATACAATAAATATATCTCAGTAAGAGGAAATGACGGTTAACATTTTTAGTTTAAGATATCTAAAATAATAAAATTTCTGCCACATAATTCTTCTAATACTAGTGTCTTTATTATGCAGATGTTGAAATCTCGAATTTCGATTCCATATAAGGGTGTGATTTGATGTTCTAAATTAATTAAAAAAAAAAGAAGTTTCGAACGTCCAAAACTTTATTTCAAAGAGTCTAGAGTAGGTATTATAAAATAAAAACCACAAAGTATTTTGTGGACCAGGGGGCCACTTCTTCGAGGAATTCTGAGAGGAGTATCCAGACGGTATCCAAAGCGCAATCGACAGAATGGATCCTGGACTAAGCCGAGCTCCGAAGACGGCAAACTTGAAGGACTCGACGCGGTGATGGCAGCCGGCATAATAAGTGAATTAATATGGATAACTGGAGAATCATTTATATGTTAATAAAGTGAGTAAAATGAACAAGATTTCATAATGAAAGAAATGAAAAAGGCTCAAGAGGGTTGCCGGAGATTATCTTGGCCTCGTTCACGCATCAGACAGAGGACCTCGCTCCTCGTTCGTTCTGGGCACGGACGGTTTTTGGTGGCACGGGACCCTATCTATAGAAGCGCGTATAAATTTCAACAATAATCATGTATTCCTTACTCGTTATCTCTTACGACTGCGGATTTCAAGTTCTAACGAGCCTTCGCAGCCATCGTACCAAGGAAATTTTCTCATCTTTATCGGATCATTTTGGGTGACTATTTGAAAACTTTCATTCAAAGGGTCGCAGTTTTATGACAAATTTTCTTGCCAGGAACTGCGTGACTCTCCTCACTGATGATTTTGATGCGAAAAGCTAAGCAAGCGGACGTTTGATGGTGACGATGTCTTTCGATGTCGTCTTGGATGGTGGTTTTGTTCTTTCTTAGCTGAGATAAGACTTTTGATTACACATAAATTTTCGTCGCCTGCTTTTTAATGTTATGTAGGGCCGGTACTGTACATGAAATTCGTTAAAGGCGATGTTATGGGTTTTTCGAAAGGGGTAAAAAAAAACTAGGGAGTATCCTGTTATCTTTTAAAGTTTTTACCTCTTCCTTACATTAAATTTTAGTCTTTTTCACTTAAAAGAGATTCAAATGCTAAAAGACCTTTTAAAAATTTTGTAGTTTTTAATCTAGATTTATAAAATATATACTTATAATTAATAGATAGAATATAAATTTGTAGACTTCACTAAATACCAAAGAGTTAAGTAATATTTCTCTAGTGATATCACTCCACGGATATATGTATTTCCGAGAAGCGCAAGTTTTTACGTAAAACGCCCCTCAGGATTACACAAAATCCTCAACGAAATCTATAAATCATTCAAAATTCACAAAACTTCTTGAAGATTAAATCACCTTCGAGTAAGACTGGGCTGGCATCTAATCCGTTTGGACATAAATCAGTCTTCTGCGCCCAGTGCATCGGGTGCATTTGTAATGCACATAGTAACGATTCCTTGCCCTGGGTATCGCCAGAACGTATCTAAAAGCAGCACAAATCTTTCGCAAAGCGAAACGCCCATAATTCACAACAGAATGTCCTTCTGTGCAAATGCACGTGAACACATGCAGATGAATTGATTAAACACAAACTATTACTTCCATCACAAAGAAATATTGCACAATTTCAACCAGACGCCTCCTTCCTCGGCCCGGCGGTGGAGTCCTTACAGCAGTGGGGCCCCGGACCCAGGATCCGGGACCCGGGGTCTGGGGACCCACAGCTCGGCCCCGTCCGTCGTCGTCATCGTCGTCGTCGTCGTCGCAGTGGTCGTCCGTGGGGCCAAAGCATCTTTCTGCAGGGCCAAACGAAGGATGGCCGAGTGCACCTCCAGCCGGCACCAAAAGGGGGCCCTTCAGTGGGGCCCAGTGGGGCTGCCGCCCACGGCTGCCCGGAGCCCTGCACGATCGGAATCCGCCGTAAAGCTGCCTTCGATCCAAGGCCGGGCTATGACATATCTACGAAACCACGAGCGTCCTGTCCACCCGTCTAATATGTGAAATTCAAATAAACTTAACTTCCTGCAGTCAAACCAACTGGACACCATGATCCCTAGGAATGGGCCCTGGACGTTTCGGGACTCCCCCACCGCAGTCGGTCCGGTCCGGCTGCCGGTTGCTTGCATGCAATAATTCAGTGTTGAATGCACATGTTGCAGACCCGATTGGGGACAATTAAATGATTAAATCTATTGATTGATTGGCCGTTGCGAGCTGCTGCTCCAGATGAAATGAGGAGATGCTCTAATATTTCTTGCTTTAGAATATCAGAAACATAGGTAAGCTAGAATTAGACCTATAAAGCACTTAAATTTGGATAAGTCCAGTTCATGTCAGTTCGAGCACAGATTAAGAATCTAACTTTTTTATTGATTTATATTCATTCATTTATTTCTGTTTATACAAAATTTACACAACAATTCTTTTTTATGAGAAGATTTGCAAAACTCGATATTGTCGAGATGAAAAACCTATATTTGAGCTGTCACTCAGGTAAAAAAACCAAACCAAACACACTTATTATTTTTTTTTTTTGTACCAATATTTTTGGCTCTGTGTAATTTTCATACTGTAGAATAATAATTTGAAAAATTGGTTTCAGAAATAGTTAATACATATACCTACATTTACGAAAAGGATTAAGTAACCTAATGCCTTTTCAACGAACCCTACGAGCAGTGAGTGACCAATGTGGTTGGAAATGTATCCTCCACATTGTCCCTCAAGCAAATATTGTAAAACCTTCAAGTTAGCGAAAAGTTTCGTTTATTTTTTTTTTTTTTTGTCGGTGGAAAAGATGGAATACAAGGATAAGCAGAAAAATCAGCATCAGCACTGTGGAGATGTTTCCCGAATGCCGACACCAGGAGCAATGGGAACCGCATCCTCCGCAGTAGCAGAAAAGCAAACTACCCCCGGGCCATAAATGGGGAGCATGGCCTGCGTCTGGCGGTGCCTGGAATTTTTGATATTTCGAATTTCATATGTCACATCGTATAGCAAACAGCAGGAGCCGAGCCGCAGCTAGCGGCAGCCGCACGATGGAAAAGGATAGGGTTTGGGATTCTTCAGATTTGATATATGCAAAGTATTTTCGGTTTTTGGAACATTATGAAGATGTTTAAAAGATGAAATATGGTGCGATGTAGTTTTCCAGTGTGTGTCGGGTGGGGCGGGGCCCAGTTGCGGCATGAGGGGTGGGGCATTATACACCCAAAAGTTGAGCTGATGCGCTTCAACTGGAAATTCGTAAGAAAGAAAATTCCATTGCCGGAAGATGTTGTGTTTTACGCTTGACTGATGGCAGATGATATGTTGCTTTTGGAAAATTGTCGGAAAGTTTTTCCAAAGTTAAGACAGATTTTGGGGCGCTTTTTGGACGACTGCATTGTGTAACAGATGCGCCTCCGGAGGAAAGCTGATTAAAATTCAGCGGCGCCCGGATGTATCGAGGCGTTTCGGTTCCTTTAAGAAATCCTTAAAGGGGGCCAAAGCCGCGCTCCCCATCCCCCCGTCCGTCCCATGAGGAACTTCAAAAGTCGTCGGGATCAATTACTCTCCTTCATATTTTAATAAAAGAGCACATCCCCGGCGGATGTTATCATCAATCTATCCGGTCGCTCCACTTAGCCCCTGACACACCTTTGAATATTTCTGCGTGTTTCGCTGTTTTCAATAAACACGACGACGCCAAGCCAAGGCCTTTTCGCCTTTTCGCCTTTTCGCCTTTTTGATATGAGCAGTCGTTCCCTTGGAGGTGTATTCAAACATTCGCCGCCGGATACGTTCGGATACACTTTGACGATAACTTGCAATATTCGCTGTCGTGTCCCCGCACTCCCCCGCACCCGTCGAGAACGACGAATATTCTTCGGGGGATGTGTCAAATATATTTGCGCGTGTCAATTTCTTTCGCGTTCCACCCCCTCCTCATTCCAAATTCTCGGATATAGAGAACAGAGCAGTAAATATTAATGGCAACATCCTACACAGACACTGTCGACTCTGAATTATTAAAGAAGTAATAAATTTCACCGAAATTGAAAAAGGAATGAATTTTAAGGACATACGATTTTTATTGGGTGAAGTTAACATGCAAATTGAACGTGAAATGTAGGGTGAGTTCACGAGGATTTGTATAATAATTTTTCATGTTGTTTATACTTTTGAAAATCAACAACATGCCCTTCAAATATTCAACAGAAAACATAATTTTTATATCAAAAAGTTAGTCAACCACGTAGTCAAGACGTAGTAACCATAACAACCTTTGGAGTTTCTTCAGTTTTCCTACGCTCGGAGTCTATTAGATACATATCTTTGATCCTAAACGTTATAATTTCAGTTTGACGTGTTATATCTAATAATATTCAGACAATATGGAACCAAAATGTTGTATATTTACCACAAAGAGCGTTTTGGGACATATTATTAGTTTATTTTAAAAATGTTTATGGTGAATCTTAAACTATTTCCAAAATATACGAAATCAAACTTTCGCCATAAAATCCGAAACATGTTGAACCTTAATGAATTTCTGATGATTACCTACTTTGCCTCTGTTTCCACCATCCTTAGGTTTAATTTACAATGTGTTTACAGTTTTTTAATCCTATTTTTGTCAAACGTATTATCGCATTTACAATTTACGAAAAGATAATTATATTAATTAATACTTATTTATTTCTTATTTTATCAAAATCAGTCACAACAACTAACTTTTACTACCAATCTATTTAAACAACAGAAGTCATTCACTGTGATGTTTTCCAAGTATAGAATATATCAAAACTATCTCCCTCTCTATTAAGAACTTCCCAATCATCCCTAGAAAGCGTCTCTAATGAATAAATACTCGAGACAAACCTAATTAAAGTAACACCTTGTTGCGGTAACCAATTCCAATTAATCTTGAATGCCGTCTAACCGAAGCAGGCGCGCAAGACATACTCCAGCAGAGACTGAGCCGAATAAGAAAAGTACCAGAGACCACATCGACTAAATCTTAAATCTACACTTAATCTTCCGCATCGTGTAATTGTGCCGGGCAAGGAGCACCGGAAGGAAGCGCTCATAAGTTATTGAAGGGCCCCATTGTCTACACACGCTAAATCTCCTGTTTTCTATTGAAACGGGGGGGCATTAGCTTTCATCAGGAACAGAAGCAGCATCCTCTGGACCGGGCTAAAAACTTGGGTAAAACCATCTTCCCTAGGTAGCTCCGATTCCACAGTTTGGTGCTCATATGCCGCAGCACCTCCTTACAAGAAATTGCTCCGGACTCGGGGCCGGGGAGGTGTGAAACGCTTCCGATGCAAGAAGGTATCAGATTTTAATAATTCAGGGCGTACCTCTTTCTTGGGTATAGTTTGATTGGGAATACATGTGCCACCCCCGCCGTCTCTACTTATAAGAAGTTTACACTTTGGCGGTCTACCTCAGGTTGGTGTTTTCCTTGGAAGGCTCTTTCAGGTGAGGGGTTTTATTTGGTCTGGGAATCAATGCGGTTCCTGTTGGGGCATTATGCGCCATTTGAGCTGTTCCGCCCCAAAAAAAGTCCAAAAAAAACGAGGGCAACTAGGAATTCTTTTTTGGTAAATGGTATGCGCGGGAGGAATGCGATAAGCCCCCCTAATCTGTGGCCGCTAATCTACGAAAAATTCCGAGCAGGTATCCACCAGGCCTCTAATAA
Source organism: Machimus atricapillus (assembly GCA_933228815.1). Lineage (NCBI taxonomy): Eukaryota > Metazoa > Arthropoda > Insecta > Diptera > Asilidae > Machimus > Machimus atricapillus. The sequence goes on along the minus strand of OW121787.1, from coordinate 40,943,017 downwards.
GTATATTGCGCGTTGAGAGCTTATCGCCGGTCAATTTAACGACGTTAATTTGTCTGCGGGTGAAGTGGCACGTGAGGGTGGCACGACCCCGGCAGTCGTGTATGAATAAAATTATTAAAAAGGTGCGGAATTCCTATCTAATGAATTTTATGGAATCACTGATTCACGCAAATGCTCGCGTTTAGCGCGGCCCATAATTAATTAGCGTCCACCTTAGTGCCAGGGCGGACTCATTAGTTTTCGCTTTATGTCGCCCGTGCCTCCTCCTGATTGTGTGATTGCCAGAGGATGACTTCTTGACAGTCCGCGACTGTACAGGAGGCGGGGGTGGACATGTTTTGCGCTAACCATAAAGCGGACACTTGAAGAGGACTGAACTGTCGCGTAGTGTGTGCCGACTGTGCGGGAAGCGTGTGAAAAATCTATTAAAAAGCTTCCTCCGCCCAAGCGTGACAGTAATTACTTGTCACAGACCTTGTTACATACCAAGTTAAAAAATTACCTTTTGTGGTACCAGGTGAAGCCTTCGAATGCATTAGATTATTACGCACTACTTACAATATGGATGTGCTGAATGAGACTCATAACTTACAGGTTTTTTTTTCCTGTTTACCTTTTTTCTTGATAATTTTTAGACAGAAAATTATGTTTCTAGTCACGAGATATAATTGTAATTTAGTAGAGAACTAAAATAAACATTCAACTTTCATACACAGGCTTCAGAGAATTGATGTTGTATGACTAACTTTTTCTAAGCAGAATCTTATAGAATAAATTTATGGCATACTTAACGTTTCGCCTACGATTTAAAGAAAACCAATCAATTTATCGAAAACGTCTAAACAGCTTAAATTATTTCTTTTACATTATATCAATTAGCAAAAGTTTTTACAATGAAACCCTCAGTAACATCACTTCAAAAAATCGTAACTCGCAGAATCAGTTTTTTGCTTTTACAAAACTGTATCATATTTATTTATTATATAAAATTCTCTACATTTTTTAGCCTTCTATCTATATTCTTCCTTAATCTGATAATTAATTCTTTTACTGAATATATACCTATGTAAGCTGATATCCTTTTTTTGTTTTTTTTTTTAAAGGGATGTTATCTGTGGGAGAAACTGGATTTTATTTATACTACTCGTATATTGGTACAGTTCGATGGAAATCAGGTATGTTTTTCTTATACCATATTTATTTTGTTATGTATAGGTAATAAAATTAAGATAGCAAAAATATCCAAACCAAACTAAAGGTTTGAAACGTGCCACTTACTTACATATGACATGAAATTCCTCATTAATTTTCTAGTTATGGTAGAATGCAAAAAAAAAACAATTAATTAACTTATGATTGAAAAAAAAGAAATTAATACATGTAGGTATATGTATCATCTATAGGTGACAATGGACTAAATCGAATTGGTGTAAATTTTTTGAAAAATGAAATTATTCATTCCTCAAATAGAGCGGTCTCAGTTGAGAATTTTTAATCACACACAATTAGTTTGAGGCGTGCATTTAATTGTCGGCGCGTGGTCAATCAATGGACTAAATTAGTCGTATCCACAAGACCTGCACTATCCCCTGGGCAAAACGGGAGGAGAGCACACCTCCTCTGTTTGTTTAGCAATAAAAATCGGCCATTAAACAGTAATCCGCGGAATCGGACGATATATCGAACGCAATGCATATTAAATCGCCGTTCGTGACCGATCCACGCAAATGAGCCATTCCACGGTCGCGCGGCAAAAGATTTTCGTTCGGGAATTCGCGTGCCAATTGTTCATAAGCGGCCGTCGATAAAAGAAATAAAAAAGTAAGCCTTCGATAACTTTCCTTTATCGAAGCATCTCGGGGTGGACAATTAAATCAACAGTGAGCCGCGGAGCGGACCCGTGCGCCGCGACGACTGCGACGTCGGCATCAACAGGGCCCCGCGCGGTCAGACTTCGCGGAATGACCAATTGGCGGCGTTATCGCGCACGCAATCTGGCCGCGAAAACACGGGACCAGCATTAGGGCCGGAGCACGTCCACCTGCGCTTATCGCCGATAGTCAATCGATCACGTATAGAAAGTGGACGCCACCTGAACACCCCCCGCAAATGCAGGTGGCAATGGAGTTGTAATTAGAGCCCCTGATGCAGGGTAGTCGGGCAGGAGGCGCAGGACGATTGAGGTGAGGTAACTTTCCCCGGGAGCAGGAAAGCTGGTCGCTTAATGCATTGCTTTGAGAAGTTTCTGCTCGATTCCGTTCCAGTGCACCCCGACCGCACACTTGAAACTTTCGAATCGAATAATTGCCCGTCGGAGCGGAGGGAATTAAATGCAAATCAGTCGACAATTGTAAATTGTTTATGGAAATCTACACGGGCCGCACACATACGCCGACACGATAGAGTTGCGTCGCGTTATTTATGCGGGTGTATCAAACGCAGACACATAAACCACTCAGCCCGAACCGAATGCATGCCTTGTAGCCATTAATTCGTTTGATTTCGGTTTCGTGTGCTGAACTCGCATATTTATTTGAAATTAATAACTTTTGAGTCACCCTTTGGCTGAGACTAAGCCCGGTCGACCCCCGACTTTAAGTAGTACGCCGGTGATAAATTCGTTGTAAGGAAATATAAACCTGTTAAGGTCGCTCCTGTTCCACTGGATTAAGAATTCAGGGAATTCGCGGTGTTAGCCCTTTCTCTCGCGCGAAAGGTACACGGTGACTACACGTGCTGCCACCGAAGGACCTGCCTCGCCTTATGGCCGTGAGGTTTTTTACAGTGACCATAAATCAAAACGCTATAGCGACTATCTGCAATATTAAATCGCTTGACTTAGTCCAGATTATTGATGGTGTGGGAAGTCACGGTTGAGTTAAACTATGACCCTTAGATGCAAGTGACCGTCCACTGCCGCATTTGTGCAAATACAAAAATTGATCAAAAAAGCATATCTTTTATCTAAATATATCTTTCTTAGTTTCAAAATCTTAACTATACATTTTCATTACTAAATCTAACTTACCAAAAATGAGTTTTAATATGATAAAAGCAATATGTCCACGGTTCAACAAAAAAGTGTAAAACTACATCAATTTTAAACTTTTGGATATACAATCAGCTTTGCAAGTTTTGTGTGATTCGCCAAATTGGTGTAAAATTTGTGTTAAACTACTCCCAAATTTTTTAGATCATTACATTAAAGAAATTGTCTTTATATAAAGATCATTATCTTAAAATTAATTAAATCCGGCTCTCATTCTAATGCTCTATTACCTACTTCTCTATTTTCTTCCCGTATTAGATTTATAGCTCATCACCATAGAAAAATCTGATTTATTAACTATTCTATGATATACTAATTTGTATCAAGAAAAAAAGTACCATTACGAAAGATAATTTGGGCACATAGAATATTACATTAACTCTAGATTTGACCTTTTCCGAGATAATTCACAACCAGCACACAGCATCCATTAGTAAGCATATTAATTAAATAATGTGCTTAAACGTGTTCGCTCTTTCACAAAAAGTAATGGAATTGTATTTAGAATTTAGTCATAATTAAATGTTACGAAAAATCTTTTAATTCAAGATATCCATCTGTAAATTGTAATTCTACATATTTTTCAATTGGCTGCATTTAATCTGCCAAGATTACCTACGTACTAACCCTTACAACGTAACGTAAGAACTGAAAACACTTGGAAAAAATATATACTAATAGAATGATAATTTTTATTGATCTTATTGATATACAGTATTTTAAGAAATATCGTACTACAACTGTATAAAACTCCTTATTACTTTTAGATCGGTTTTGAAATGCCCCTTCCCGCTTACCACCTCACATCACCACAACTCATCTACGAAACCCGTGGTGTCTAAGCGAATTTCCCAGCATCCATAAAAGCATCCCATTTTCGTCGCGGCAAAGTATTCAGCCTGAATTTCGTTAACGTAAACCGCAAACTTTGTTACTCAGTTGTTTTCTGAACACGTCAAAAAAGTTCCCTCGAAAGATTTCTAAAACAATCTCAGCTCCTGTCGTTACAAAAGGAACTCCTGAAAAAAAGTTACCAAACTTCCCCAAACCTCCAGCAGGAGACCCATCCACAAAATGTTGTCTCGCATTCAGTTATTGGAGCCGAATGACAAAAATCACGTAAGAAGCCCTTCGCTGGCAGGTAATTGGGGTCGGGGACACTTCCACATATCGTGGCACTTCTTAAGAATTCTCAAAGAATCATTACAACAAGGAAGCGAGGATATTTGTGGATTAAGCGGAGCACGGGGAGGGCGAGGTGAGATTTATATCCAGTCTTTGCGGGGGTGCTCTCGGTTCACAACAACCGCAACATAAATAAGGATTTAAGCTCAAATTGAATTGAATTCGATTTGTGCGAGATCTGATACGTGCGAATGTCGAAAAGCCAGCGAAATTAAGTTTTAAGTTATCTGATTCCAGGGAATCCCCCTGCAGGGTTTCAAATATTTATAGGCCTCTGCAAAGGCGCGGGGAGCTCCACTCAGACTCTTTGCCTCTTTGGGTTGAACACCTAGGCTGGAAATTTTTTATATACGTTTCCTTAGAAAACCTACACCAAAAAGGGTATCATAACAAAACCAGGCGAAAATTACTTGTTAAGTGCTTTGAAGAGGTGTTTCAACGGGAGGAGCGAGTGTCTGATATCAGCCAGCTTCAGTGGAACACCCTCCCGAGGGCAGTTAAATGGGTAAAGTTAACACCTAATATCAGAAAATCAACACCAACAAGACAAAGGCTCGAAAATTTGTATTTATATCGTTTTGCCGGGCGAAAACCGTGGCCTCTAGCTCAGGCCTATTGACAATGAAGTGGCTCTCCAGAAACACAAAAGTTTCCTTCATTGACGAAGTTTACACTTTAAGTTTCTTTTGATGCCCCCAGAATGCGAAGGAGCCCTGCAATATGGGGGTGGCTCATCTGCGCTCTCTCAAGACATTCTTTTTAATGATTATGATTATCAGCCATTAGGCGTCTAGAATTACAAAGAAAAGGGGTTTTACGCAACGAGTTCTTCCCTCTGTAAACTCTTTGGCTGATACATTCGAAAAGTTTTGCGGTTTACTGAGAAGTTTAAAAAGTGCCATAAGAATTCTGCTGGGTAATTATTTACAAAATGGATGCCACCTCTAATTTTTATGATTTTAAAATATACCTATAAAGTCGTTGCTTCGACGAAATTGATAGAGGTTATCATTTGGAAACTTTTTTTATCATACGTGAATTTCAAAATTATTTTTAGAATTCAGTATGACAATTTTAACGATTTGTTAAAAGAGAAAAAATACAGTGTGGAAAATAAAGTAGGAACTTATTATTGGCATCCGCATAGATTATGGGTTTAAAAAGCGAAATGGATTTTAATTTTGGATTCTTTTAGTAAATAAGAAATAATCTGAAATAATTCAAAAAATCCAGTCAAACCAATACCATAACCCAAAAATTAACCACAACGATAGGTTTTTTCATGAATATATGTACATAAGTAAATCTCTAATCATATAGGACTTTATTTGTGGATATGATAAATATGTTTATTTGAACCTTTTGGTTGAATTACGTAAAAACCCTTTATAAAATGTACATACTTCATTAAAAGTTCACAGTTCGAAAGAAACGAATACGTCTCGTTTGTTTAGACCTTCACAGAGAGATCTTTAGAAAATAAATTTTCTTTTTCCGTAGCCAGTGGCCTCATGCTGTTGAAGCACTATAAAATAGTTCATCATAGGTCCATCAGGTAGGAAGGTCTAATTCGGTTGAATGACTCGCCGGATAAGAGTTGAGCTATACCTGGCGGCGGATGTACGCCCCCGCATATCCACATCCAAAATTTAATCTCTTTTTGCCCGGACTACCGTCTGCATTTGCTTTTAATCCGAGGGTAAAATCATCGGGAGGATTTCGACTTTTGAATTTGCACTAATTTTCCATTCGATTAAATTTTCATAAAACTCCCGGGCTCAAACAAAATTCAGTGAGCTTTCTATTTAAAGTTAATAATCAAATATCTGAGGATGGAATGTGTTGCTCTTTCAGCTAGGATTCATCTTCCGCATATTTGCACACATCACAAGCATGTACACATCACTCATATCCATGTGTAACCTTATTCCGGGAGACTCAGCCCAGATGAGCTGAATATTTCTGGAGATGTTGCTGAACCGGGAGGCGGGGGCGGCCCGAGGGGTCTGAACGGGGCCAAATTATGAGTACTTCCTCCACCTCCCCTGGGAGGAGCATTCCTCTTATCCTTGGTCGATGCCCTCACTCGCTTGTATTTGCTTAGAAGCCCAAAAATCAAATACTCCTTGAACTGGATTCCTGCACGAGTATGTGCCTATTAACACCGAACTTTTGAGCATATGCCACAAAGTTACACAGTTCGGCTCAATTTCAATATTCCTGCGAGGCGCCTCGGAACACCTTCAGATCTGTGCGATGTCGTTATTACACTTTTTGAGGGGGTGGATCACCTATCCTTTGATGCTAATTAATGTGGTGCAATCCCCTCAGTAATTAAGGTACAAAAGGACATATTTGCTAAACGAGCTTTGTCGCGAATTGGTTTTTATAATCTTCATATGCTTATTGTCACATTGGTAATCTTTCTAATCTACATAACTTTATACCTACACCTATTTTTAAAATATTTTATTTATCTCAAAATTCTGAGAGATACATATGTAAGTAACCTTTTCGGAACAATTATGTGATCCGAAAGGAAATTAAAGATATCTATGTACATATTTTCTTTTATAAAACGTATATTAAAGTGATATCTTTAAAGTGTTTCTAAAATATTAAAAATCTAAATTGTAAAATTAAATTGTAGGTACTAAATTAATGCTTTTTAAAGTGAAGCGTGAAGTGAACACCTATGAAATGAATATGGAACATAATTCAAAAAATAGGCCTAATCTCTTTTAAAATCCAATTCCAGGAAAACGATTGTGAAAAGATCCACTATGGCCGCATCGTAATCTGGGCGTTAATTAAAATTATAGAGCACATCCGGCAGACAGAAGGCTGCGAAAATCTACTTAGTGATGGTGCATTAAGCCCATATGCCGCCATCCGCGACGATATTGAATCGGAGGCAAAATGTAGTCCTCCATTTCGATCTGAGCAAATGCCATCAGCCGCTAATATGAATTAACGACATATTGGAACATGCATATAAATTGTGTCCTTGCCACCGGGTTCATACGTGTAATCTGCTCCAGTGCATGACGGTGTGACAACACACCCCGGCGGCGTCCGGGATCCGGGATTCGGGAGACGGGTGCCCTGCAGTATTTTCGCCCGTGTTTAGAGCAGTCAGTCGGCTTCATGTCGAACAGCAGCCAAACGTGTCCCGGGGCATATCCGTCCAAATGACGCGATAGAACCGAAATTGTGCAGCTCCCCGGCCTGATTGTGATCAGCCCCTCGTTTCCGCGGGGCGGCCGTGGAAAGCGCACCCGAAACGTGTTGTGGGCTGACATCCCCCAGCATCCCTATATAGCATCCCGGGGGATGCTGCGAGCCGGTCCATCCCGAAAGACGGACTGTCGCAGATGCACGGCCACTGGATCTATCGCGGGTTGATTAAATTAGCCGCCTCATATATCTCCTGATTTCCAATCATCAGGTGTCGCCTGCAGCCACGCTTTTTCCGCTCGCCGTTCCCTCGCACTCGAAATGATTCATTTCCGATGCCGCTGGGAAAATCAGGGCCCATGATCCCGGTCCTGGTTCATGGATGCTGCCGATGCTGCTGCTCTGGCCGCGGATGCCATTGCACACTCGGCTGGCATCTGTATCGAGTTATTTGTTGACATACCGGAGGTCGTGCTGGTGGCTCCCGAACAAGAGCATCACCGCATCCGGCCGGGGTGACTTTTCTTCCTTTATTTATTTTTTTTTATTTTTCACAGAGCACCCTTGCAAAATTGCATGGGGGTGATTTTATGCATGGGAATCAGATTCAGACTCCACCGGGGACCGAACGGGTTATCTTCCCGCTCGGATGAATGCAGAATACTCCGCAAAAAGGCGAAAAGAATCGCCCGACAACGCGATGATATCCAATTGATTTAGTAGATTTGCCGGAATTAATTGAGTCGAAGTGTGTGCAATTGATTTACGAGGGTGGAGCACTCTCGTGGATTTTCCGGATGTGGGTAAATTCGAAATGAATTACTTTTTTCTTTGAACAATTTTCGTTTTGTGTGTCCTGAATATTGGTGCTATGAAATCTTTTTTCATACTATCACCAAACTTTATGTGGGTGTGGGAAATCCTTCCTTCCTACACAAAATTTATTAAATGATCATGCATGTAATTGATCACAAATCTCGAATAAAAACAAACGTTGGTATAAATTGTCTTTAAAATGAACAAAGAGAGTACCTACTTTCGCTCGACGATTTTATGAATACTCTATAACACCAACATACTTACATAGGTACATTTATCAACTTTGTAAAATGTACATCGTAAATTATACTGCTACTACTGCTACTATTCCAAATACTCGACTTTTATCGTTTACTTCCAACTTAAAGCCTTTTATAGAACATGATTATGAGAATTATTTAAAATAGATCCCCTCGAAAAATTTAATATAGAAAACCATTTAATTTAGAAAACCATGTTTATTTGTATTAAAGCCCAGAAACTGTTTTAAATTATATTTTCTACTAAATTATCTTACATAACAATGTATAACTCAGGATTATAGTTATCAGTTGTAATAATAGTAGTTCAGCTTATTTTAATTAGCATTTAAAGAACAATAAAATTACCTACATATAAAAGAGAACTTCACTTTTCATCTTATCGTCTTACTTCTATTTATTCTGAGATTATACGCTGTCCTTTAAATTTAAATTTTCAATAAGGGTTTTCAGTATCAACCTTCAATTTAAACCAACCCTTACTTTCCAGTCGACGAGGGAGTATTCAAAAAATTCACCTCATATTTCCATTATCCTTTAATGGCCTCATTTTTCGTGCCGCATTCATTTCACCTAAGTTAATCAATTTCCCCGCCTTCAATAACCTTTAGCCCGAACCCCTGGAGAGCGGCTCGAAAGCAAAAATTTCACCCGAACTCCCATCGATAGCCTTGTCCCAGCTCGCGCAGGGACTCCTCGCAGTGGGGCTCCCGAATATAAAAATTGAATCCTAATCCATGAATATAGATGATGATGACGCGCCAGGAAAGGTTGCCCGCCTCGCCGAATGCAGTGTGGCACCGCCCGGGCTCATCCCGGCCGGGAATAACCGGGACTCGCGTGGTAATAATTTCCCTAACCATAAATTATTCACTTAAAGTGTACTCTGCGGCTTCCCGGCGCTGTGTTTGTTGTCCACATCGCGGGTGTTGGTGTATCGCTTAATAGACAAAAAAAAAAGAAAGGAGGACGCGAAAAAACGCATTAAACTCACTTCAATGAGATTCGTTCCGCGTATTTTGCACCGCATTCGGTGAGAAGGGCCGCCGCGACGCCACCACCCTCCGTCCCTTCCCGGGACGCTAAGAAAGCTGCGAGGAGATGAAATTAAAACATTTCCTTGAACTAGCGATAGACTGGCGGTGGGGCTGCGGGGCTCTGGGGCTGGGCCCCGATGAATTATGAGTGTCAATAAATATTCTTATTTTATAGCTCGTTACATTTTTTCCTCATATTTCATTAAATATCTTTTATTATATTGCTTATCGGGTAATTTTATGGAAATGGGTTCCTCCTCTGCCCGACGATACCCTCAAGATGAGGAGGGTAATGCGTTGTTGGATCCAGGAAACGCGGAGAGGTAAGATGAAAATGAGGAATGGCACCGAAGGATACAGAAGTTACATCAGGATTAGAATTTGTGTACTTCGCTAAATTAAAATTCTTCTTCCAGAAGTCCATCCTACATAAATTTTAAGAATTGTTGATGATGATTTGTTTTATTTTTCTGGTTCTCGAAATTATCCGACTCAAAATTTCAATATTTTTAATAATATTCATCTTTTTCTAAATTTTTCTTTTTTATATCAGTTTGAGTTGTATTAAAAAATTATCTCCCAAGCCAAATCCCATGCCATTCCAATTATAATCTAAATGAAATCGATTAGAAAAATATAAATTAATTTTCGGTTCCGGTATTGATAATAATTTTTTTCAAATTCAGTTAAATTAAAAGTAAATTAAAAAATTGTATATACAAACTCATTTCAGAAACAAGAAATTAAACGAGCATGGTTCATATTCTCCATGACAATTTTACAGTTTACATTTTACAACTAGAATTCGGTATAAATCCGAAAAGCTATTTATGTAGGTACTTATTAAATAAGCTATATAATTTCTCTTATCATTTATTTACAAAAATTCCATGAAATTTCAAATAATGAATTTCAAATCACTCGCATCCCAATTACTTCTTTACATCTTCCACACAGACTCGCATGAAAGAATAATATTAATTTAAGAAGAAAAGGCGAATTACCATAATACGGGGTAATTAAAGACGTGTACTCTTAAGAAGGAAACCAAGAAATATTTGGAGAATGTCCCCGTGTCTCCAAAATGTTCCCCACACAGTTGACATTGGATTTCTTTATGTACTAACATGGGGAAGAGGAGACTCATTTTCTCTTTTCGAGATTAAATCTAGATACATCTCCTCTTCGAATTTGGTGGGGAAAAAAGGAAACAGCCCCATTTACTTTCCCCCCAAATTCACAAAAAGGAGATTCGAACGTAAGGTGGAATGTGCGCAGGATCTGTTTCCCCATCAAAAGATTTCGAAGTTCCGAAGTTCAACTCCTTAAAATCACGTATTTTTGTTTTTAATTATTTATTTGTCTCACTCAAATATTAAAATTTCAATACTATTGAATTATAAAAAAATAATATTGGTTTCTACTTAATTCATAGATTTGAAAATATTTTCTTAGTTTAAAATTTTGTTACTTGAATTTTTGAATTATTTTTAATTTTGCCAACTCTAATATTTTTTAAAAATTAGGCAGATTACTTTTATAATAAAACTGACAATCAGTTAAGTTCTACTGCAAACTTTGATGAGCGACTTTTATTATAATTTATTCAAATCGAGATTTTGTTTAAAGCTTTTTGCCAACGAAGGAATTCTCAAAATACTTATGTACTTAAATATTTGATTTTTTTCTCAACGTTTTTCTCCCAAATATAGGTAGTCAAAAGTAGATATTACTTACTACTATTTCAATTCTAACAACTTTCTTATGATTATCTATATTCGTTTTTAATAGAAACATTAAGGGTATAATTTTAACGAAAAACTTATATATTTAACCTTAAAATTTTTGAACTTTTTAGGGTTATGTTTAGAAATGACGAATATTGCCTTAAAATTATTTTAGTTAGGTATACAAGATTTTTACATGAAAATCTGAAAGCGAAGAAATTAGCAGTTATTCATCGCAATGTGGTGCCGTTGGGTAAATCATGATAAATCTCAGAGAAAATCTGCATTTTTTCCATAAATTTTGTCAATAAACGAACCCAAGGGCCACTTCGGATGTCGTCAGGTGAAGGCATCACGGCCAAACCACGGGTATGTCCCCTGCAGATAAGTGTCCTAATAGCCCCATAAAAACTCCCATAATAAGCGGATTTTCATTCTAATTAGCCAATAATCTGGGCTCAGCCATCTCCGGCGAGCGTCTCGACATGCCCGGAACATCGCATTTCATCCAACAGGTACACATCATATATTGGATTACACGCCAAGAGGACAGCACCCGTCGGAGCGCACCTATTAAATTAGGTTCTTCCATCAGCAATAACCTTAATAACACCGCAGCGCCGCATTAAGGAGGTTCCGAGAGCCATGTTCCAGTTTTTGAACGAAACCCGAAGGACTGGGGACCCACCCTGCACTCACCTGTCCGGAGGAGCGCCAGACAGGTGAGGGTGTTACCTCCAGAAATAACAAAACCTTTCACCATGCGATAAATTTTCCGCGTTTAGCTTTATATCGGTCCATTCCCTTTATCCGACCGTCGACGATGTCGACGCCATCCATACGGCACTTACCAGGAGGAGATCTTAGCCGGGGCGCTCCGGTACTCCGTCGGGGGCTCCACTTTCTAATTCCTGGCTGTGCCCATATGCTCTCCTCCGAGACATGTAAGTTTACTGTCTTCAATTTCACGTTCAAGAATATCCGCCGCGCGGGGCCTGGGAGTCTCCTTGGATCCTCATTTGCATCGCGAACATTAATGGGATGTGTACCCGTGGTGTTTTCCTAGCTTAACTTTTTGCCCATCGCCGAGTAGGAAGCAATGCGCCGTAGTTTACCACCCTGTGTACAAAAAGTAAAGGTTTTCATGTTGCAACCAGGATACAACAGGAATATGAGAGGTTGGAAGTAAAAGATTTTTATAAATTATTATTATTTAAAAAACTAACGATCTTCGGATTTAATAAGAATATGATATCGTTCAAAAGCAAATGGCTAATATCTTTTGTAATCGATTTTAGTTTTATGAAACTTCAGTCAAGCAGAACTTATATTGAACGACGTAATACATAACTAGTGCATTTTTGAATAAAGCACAAAACAAATAAAAATGTAAGGTAGATACTAGAGTACTTACTCCCTTGCTATTATTTATGATTTAAGTAAGACAAACATCAGTTCACATATTGAGGAACTAACATTAGATAGGTACTATAAAATATTTTTGCTATTTTTGTTTTGTCATTTTAACAAATTCTGGTTAGTTTAAAAATTAAAGTAAATAAGTAGAAAATAAAGAAGAAGTATTCAGGAAAAGAAATAGTATGAGCATTTCAAACGTGAGGCTTAAATTTATGGTTATAAAAAGACGTGCTTAGGAATTTCAATATAAACTTGCTTATATTTCAAAAAACACATGACCAATTTGTAACTTTTTGTTAGAAAATAATTTTTTTCAATCTATTTAAATGCAAAGAAGCATGTTAATGAAACGCCTGGTTGGAATAATTACACAATATGCAGTAGATTAAGTGTCTGAGTGTCTCATTCTTTTCAGATTATTGGTAAATACCATTGTTTTTTTTGTCACTCAGATCAGAACTCCCTAATTATTTTATAATAAACGCCACATCAACCTTTATGATTATGAATTTGTGATTTGACATTTTGTAGCGAGCGTGTAAAATAAGTTTTATACAATTAGAACAAGTTATTTACAACATTTTAGAAAAGTGTAATTTTCACTATCCATAACAACAATAATAATAAAGTACGAATTTACAGGACTTAGTTCAGTAGAAGAGGATTATCTGAGAAAGAGAAGTTTTTTTAAATTTGTGATTGTTACCTACATATATGATTATTTGAAAACATGAATCGCATTTTTGCTAATCTTTCAAAATGTTTATCATATCGCGTCTATTACGTAAACGATTCAAAGCAGCATTTTTTTTTTAAAGAAATAAAGTTTCAGTTTTCATCTTCAAAGAGTTGGATGTTTATTACGTAAAGATTGGGTCAACTTTTAATCAATTTTATGCATTTTAAAACCATTCCAAAGGCTATTTCGCCAAATGAATTTCAATTGAATTAACTCCACTTAAGTCAGTTTATAATTCTAAGAGTGGGCTTTACCTTGGCCTATGTCTAATTTATGAAAACTTGAAAAATATCTCAGCGAGTAGTTTTGGCGTGAATTTTATGCACTGTACGGATGCACCCAAATGGAATGCGCGTCAATACCCTGAAAGGTTCAAAATGCAAATCATGTCCCATACCTTTCCCGCTGCGGCTGATGCAAATGGGGACTTCACTGGCGGAGGGGCACTCGACGGGTGCTCAGTCCGCCAAAAGAGCGTCTCATTCTTTTTCAATACGAAACTGATTATGCACTTGAAGCCAGCGAAATTGCCCACTCGGCACATGCAATTATTTACGTGCTAACACTTCCCCGATAGCGAAATTTTTTATTTTTTATTATTTTTTTTTTATATTTCTGCGAAAATCACATGTGCATGCTGCAAAGAGGAGCGCCCCGCGCCACCAAAGAGCCCCGAAGCCGGGTGGAGTGCGCCGCGCCGCAATCAAACGAGGCTCCTCTCCCGGAGCCACTCCAGCCCATCCAGTTGGCCGGGTGCACGTCCCATTTGAATGCACCCGTGGCGCGTCATCAGCAGGTTATTCATTAACCAAATATCGCACAGGAAGCATGATAACCCTATTAAAAAGGCGTTACAGCGTGAATCCATCAATTAAATTAACATCCTGTTTATTTGAGGCCCCCGCACCGAACGAGCTCCGGCTGTGGGGCACCTCGCCGGGCTCCGGGATGGGCAGGGACTGGAACATTTCAGCCAATTGCACCAGGTACACCTCCGGCACATTTAATTTCAATTTAACGTGCTTCCTGGCTGTGACATTGTACTCGTAACTCTCGTTAAAATGAGGCTCCTTCGACCTTTTCACTCAGGACAGGAGTCAGAAGCCCCACCCAACGGAGCTCGACTCGGACACTAATGAAACTCGAAATGCATACGATAGACCCCCCGGTGTCCTTGTAATATGGACTCTGCTTCAAATTAACCTAAAATTCGCTTAAAATGCAAAAAAGAAATTATGTAAAAAACTAATTTTTTTTAAATTCCTAACTATCTCTGCACCTTGTTATTTTTAACTAAAAACCCGCCCAGGACATATCGCTTCACGCTAATTACGCCCGGGCAATATGCTCTTACAACATACAAGCGATACCTGCAGGATCACCTTATTACCTGACACCCTCTTCTTAAACCACCGCGCCACCCTCCGTCGAGCAACGCGAAGCATATTTTGCTTAAGATGCACGGTGGATATTGCGGCAGCGGCGGCGGCGCCCTCCTCCGCAATCTTCTTGCCGGGCGGCGCATGCATATGGGATGTAACTAAATATCTTGATTAGCTCCATAATTCTTAAGACGCGTTTTGATAGAATTAGGGCTTCCTTCGTCTAGTGTTTCTTGGCTCAGCCGGTGCGGTGCTCTGCTCCCAGTGTCTTTCTTCATCCCAGGCCCTTGTCTATAAATCGCATTAATGATTATGATGAAAGTTGTGCGAATCTTAAACTTTCCACACATGTACTCGCTCCCCTGGGATATATGTTCCCATTTCGGGGAAAACCAGGACGTATGAGGGGCTGCTCAACAATGTATAAATCACTTTTATGGATCGACTCGATTCCCATAGTTTTCCCATAAATCAATAGAAAAATAACTCCATTTTCATAGAGAATGGGGCGTTTTGGGAGAAATTATTGTTACCAAGCAGGCAACAAGAATTGTTGAGGATAATTTTATTATAAAACACTGGTTGGGTAATTTAGCCAAGGAGTAAAAAGACTCCTTAAATTATAGGAATTAATTTGGAAAACCCCAATGCAGTCTTCATTTAATAACAAGAAAACTTAATTATCTCATTATTGTCACAACAAGAAATATATACATATATGTACATACTTATTTTATTAGTGATTAATTAATTTATTTCTTAATTTAATTTATTTGTATACATATACATACATATCTCTTTTTTTTGGATTGTTGGAGTATTAGCTGCTGCAATTGGCAAGATCCTGTTAAATTAACAAATACTTTATTCTTAAAACTTTACATATATAAAAACCATATGAGACCAATTGTGAAAATAACCTTAAAAGTAGTAGTATTTTCCCGACGTTTATTATTTACATAGTACCTACCTACAATTTTTGTAGGCGGAAGTCGGTTTCTAGATCGTTTCGATGTTTGGTAAAAAAAATTGATTTTAAATACGCGAAAATATATGTACCTAATTATGTTTGTTATGTCTGTTTCATTACTATTTTTTTAACTAATCCCATAAGTCTCTTTTCAATTCGACGTACTCATTTGCCACGAAATATTATTACGTAAGACTCCAAGCTCAAACTCTAAAGATACCTGGTTCCACTTTTCAGATAAGTATCTGCGAATCTGTGGCGGCTCAGTGGCGAGTCAGGCACACAAAAACGTCCCGTGACATTCGTAATTTAGCCGGAAACTGCAGAATTAATAAAATTAACATAATCACAATAAAGAAGCCGTAAAATCCTTTAAAAGGCCAACAATGGCGAAGGTGATAGCGCCGTTATCGCGGCAAGCACGGCCATTGCTATGACCACATTGCCGTGTAACGACGTTCGCGGCCCGGACGCAAATCCATTCAAAATGCGTTAATTAACAAAAAACATTTCAGAAATAAATTTGAGCGCAAAAATGAATTGAAAGCGGTCCGCAGCCACCCCCACACATACAGCAAGCACACTCTTTCCCCACTTCCTGCCTCGGCAGAAGTGCGGTCTGCCCACGATGGAGCCCTGCGGCAGCCCTGGGCGCGATTAAAACAATAATAGTAATAATAAACTTATTAATAATATGGCGCGAAATTTAATTTCTGCTTTGCCCGGCCGTGTGACCGTGTGCTGCGTGCATGCCCCCAGGTGGGCTGGCACCTGCATCCGCCCGTGTTAGTGGCTGTTGGTGGCTGTTCTGCCAGACCGAGACCCCCACCACCCCCGCGAAGCCGCGAAACAAGGGCGGATAATCCTCGTATATTTTATTTTCAAGCTCATATAAACTTTTGCACGCCGACCAATTTAACACATGTTTCCTAGCATGGCTGGCGCTAGTGAATTGAATAGAAAGACTCTCCTACTACCCGATGGTGGGGGCCCCAGAGTCTCGAACGACGACCCAGCAAATTGATAGGCAACCCAGCCGTGCTAGGATCAGCTACCTATCTTTTTCCGAAAAAAAAATATATATGCATATGTATATATAAATATAATACATATAGTCTGCAAATAAACCAACGCACGGAAACACCATATGCAACTGCAACTACACATGAAATCAAGTGTTGATAGCGTCGCCGCCAGAACAGAACTATATCCCACCCCAAACCGGAGGGATTATCCGGGAGACCGGGAACTCGGCCCGGTTCTGAATGGGTTTTTGTTTTCGGCAATATATTTCCCGGCTAAGTAGATATATTGAACAAGTACAAGATGCAGTTTCCGTGTATTTATCTTCAATATGTTTTGTTTTCGTGTAGGAGCCCGGGGGCTCTTCCACAGCCGGGCTAAGATGAAGTGCCCGCCGCCTACATAAATAAGAGAGAGCAAACCGAGAAGGTGCTGGGTAGCCTCCCGGTTCGATTACACCCGAAACGGGAACGCCAGGATCTGCTCCTGGTGGCGGGCTAATAAACTAGATTGGTGGGCTGCCGGCGGAATCATGTTTGGCTTTTCTTACTGCTATTTCCGCCTGCAGCCCGGGCCCTATGCTGTTTGCGATGCGATGCGATGCACCCTCACACCCCCCCACACGCTATCCCCGTTTTTCTTCGGGAAACAGTCCCGGCCCTTGGTTCTATGTCTGCCACGGGCAAAGGACCCGACGACTCCATGTGGAGAGGGTTGCGCACCAGAGGGGGGGTGGACGTATGCTGCAGCCAGACCTACGACGATATTTGTGGCGTGTTTCTGGCAATGTTGAGTTATTTCGATTCTTCGAGTGTTTTGCCGGCAGCTTCTCAGCTCCTTTTTGCTAGTTTTGGGACCTCCTCCACCACCCCCCAACCCGAAGGGCTTGCACACAATTTTCACAATCAAATGGCAATTATAGGGAACTGGGATTCTGGCCACTAAAGCTCCTCAGGAGCTGCGGGGGCGGGGGAGCATAATTTAATTAGGTGCTGACATGAATATTACCACCGTCAGGTAGTTTTGTGAGCCAACATTTTCTCAGGGCGGTATGCGAAACGTATAGTGAATTTATATGGACTGGGAATATTAGGGAAGAAATTTTCACGATAGAACAAAAGATATAGCTTTTTTGCATATGGTATTGCAATTTTACAAAAGATGGCTATTCGTAATCGTATAACACAACACGATTTTTGAGCAGGAGCAATTTTGTGGTTGTGTTTCATCTTTATGACCAAATTCTTTGCCCATAACTATGCCCTTTGATTTAAAAACTTTGAGATTTTGTTGTCTAAGCCTTGAAAAAAACTGATGGCCTATTTGCGCATCAATTCATATTCGTTATTTTTTATATTCATTATTATGTAATATCATATGCTTCTAAATTTTGCTTAGTTTATATTTTTCTGCAACTGTCGCAAGTTTGTTCAATAATGTCTGTCACCCTATATGTAATAAAATAATAATCATGAGCTAAAAGAAAACTGAATCTGACACTTTTACAGTCCAATTTTTGGGTGTGATCGAATCCATAAAACTACAACCCTTTCGCATCTCTAAATGCCAATAAAACGCCATAAAAAATTTTCGGTTAATCATTTCACGTTTTTTCTTCTCTTCCGGGGCAGGGGGCGTAGAATAGCGACCTCATGGTACACCTTGTTTTTTTCGATAAATATTTGTTGCGTGCACCCTGTTTTAGTGGGCCAGAACTTCCAGGCCAGATGACACAGCAGAGCCCCAGCCCTTGAGGGACTGGGCGAATTCCCACAGAAAAGGGAGGACACCCAACCCCAGGCTCGATGATGATAAGCGGAAAGAACGAGCTGGGCCCGTGTGCGGCTGATTGCTTTCTAATGGGGCTCCTATGGGTTTATTATTGGAAAGGCATGAGTCGAACTGGAGGTGCCGAACCCAGGAAAAGGGAGAACCTGCCCAGGCCGTCGTAATTTGTTTTCATTTCTGTCATTCGCCAAGGCTAACCCTTTCTGGGGCTCCCCTGGCGGAGGAATAATGCCGGGGGCCACATGTGCTATTATTGGAAGACACTAGGTCATGCCGTCACGCGACCGTAATTCGAATGTTTTCGGATTATAGACGAAGTAGTTGGATGATTCGGTCATTGATGTCTATTTCGGTAAAGTTTGTCGCATCAAAATGATGAGGACGTTTTCCCAGACTCCAAAATCCGATAAAAAATTAATAAAATAATATTTGTACAACCCCCTTTTTTTAATATCTGTTAGCATTTCAAGAATGTGTTGCCGAATATTATGAACAAATTCGTCTTGTAATCTGTTATTAAGATATAACTGAACGCACGCCATTTAAGATTTTTAAAAAATAAGTATAAAAAACTCCCTTAATCAATTATGTACATATATGTACAATATCAGAGCACAAATCTGTAGATTATGAATTAAAATATGTGTACTCATATCTTTGAAATTAGATTTTTAATTATTAAAAACGATTTTCTATTCTCAAAAACTCAATAGAAAGCTTGGAAGGTTTGCCTAAATAAGGTCAAAACGTAAATTAGTACCTAAATACCGAGCTATAATTTTTATTATTGATAAGAATTATAAATGTTGGTCGGTAACTTTTAGTTGCATTATAATTTGGTCAAAATTAGGTCTTTAAAAATGACGAATGTCATTCATAATAATTGTATAGTAATAGTAGAAAAAGCTTCTAAGTATTATTAGAAAATTAAAGATATATTTTATATAGTCAGAAATTTAAAGATAGTTTTTAGTTTTTGCTTGAAGATATGATGATATGTGAAAATAATAGAAAAATCATGCTCAGGTTATAAAATTGTATACTTTTGTTTAAATTCTTGGTTATGTGGTCTGCACTCAATGTCCTCTTTCTAAGGTCCTCCTCAGTATCCTCAGAAGAGTTATCCAACAACTGTCGACATGGTCCTTGAGTGTCACCTCTCAGCCCCCATGTTTTCACCCAATTGAGACCCGACAAAGCACTCGAGTCCGACTCTGGAGGCTTCTTGCAATAAATTCATCGAAGCATCAACTTCAGCAAATTTTCAAGTTTTCCTGCCCTTCCTTCGGGTAGTAAGAACAATTTCTTAGCCCGGGCCACATCTCCAGGAGGACACAAATCTTCCAATTGTCCTCGGTCTCTGTGCTTAATGTCCTCCAAAATGTAAATCGAAGAGACCGAGCCTGGGACGAAGCCGCCGTACAAAGCGTCCATTAATCGAGGTGGAGCCCCACCGGAGGGGCTGCGGGGATGGAGCGCAAGGGTTGAGCCCGAGAGGAGGATAATGAGAAGCCCCAAGACGCACATGGGCTAGAAGAAGAAGAAGTAGAGGAAGAAACCCGGCAGCGAAGGCACAATGGGGCGACTCCGGCGATGACAATAACACATGCAGTCGACAGTGTCATTCTAAATCAGGGCAGGTCTCGTCCCGGCGTCTTAGGCGGCCCCGCGCCTCCTCAAGGAGCCGTTTCCCTCTCGAATTTATCGCCTTTTATTGTCCTATTAGGGCCAGTTTTGTAGGCCGGAGGGCTGAGCGGGGGTGGCCAAGGGAGGCCGACTTATGCAGCCTGGCATGGGCTCTGCTTTGTGAAAGTTTCAGAGCGGCTTTTGAGGGATATACACCTTGATAAGTTTTGAAAACTTCTTGGGAGTGACTTGCAACATGCTCGAAGATGCCGACCGGAACTTTAGCAGGCGGCACGGCAGCCCCAGTCACTTGCATGCCGGCCGAGCCGAGCCATCATCATCACCATCAAACCCCCGGGAAGAGCCCCGGATCTCCCTGATTCCGAAAATCCGGATGCCCAGGAGTCTTCCAAGAGTTCACTAAGTTACCGCTAAGGATACATGAACTAAATTGGGCCTGGTCGTAACCGAAACCCACCTCGTAATTTTCCATCCATCCTCCCCAGCCACAGGAGCAGCCCGACCGCATCCTTGCAAGGGGCATCCACTTGTCTTGTGGCAGTTAAGAAAAGTGTTCTCTTAAGTTTATCCTTCCTGAGGTATTTCTTATATCCCGGCAATAATTCCCACTGGCTGCTCCTCTGGTTCTTCTATAGATCTTCCACGATACTTGAGCCCGGCCCGTTTTTCGGCTGTTCCCGGAGCCCCGCAGGGAGCTCTGCTCGAGACCTCGGCTGGTGTCCAGGGGGTCGATAGTGTTCATTGAGTGCATCCTCGTTAGACGTCCGAAGATGCTCCTGCGGGCACACATAACCCTCCCCCTCCCACTCTCCGGTGCATGTGTGTTTTTGCTATAAATTCACTAGACCTTGGTAAATTATGGCCTTTGGTGCACTCCGCATAGTTGCGGCCGGACTAAGTCGACTCCTTGGTCGTTTGTCTGGATTTTTCCGTTTTTCCTCTGAGGCCAAATCAGCATATTGTGCACCTTTGAGTGCAGGGCCGAGCGGGGGCCGTGGCCCCAATCCCTGGGTGTCGGACTAACTCCGGTCTGCCTTTTGGCGGGATTAGTGCAATCTTGGCGAGAAATCTGGAGAAGTTTTGAAGAAATTGAATGAAAGTGTGGAGGTGTGCACACAAAAAGGTCACAGGTAACCGGGGCATGATGACCACTTTGAATTAGGAGATTTCAATTCACACACAATTGAGGAAGATTCCCTGCATTTACGATTCACCCAAAATTAAGTACATACGTAAATGTATATTTACAACTGAGTGTTATATAAATTTCCTATGCTGAGCTGCTGTTAAAAAATCTTGCTCAGCTCCAATTGACTATCTACCGAAATACCTCAATATAAATTTAATAGTGGTGTGGTGACATGTTTTACTTATTTTTTGAATTTTTCTTACTTTATGATAACAAGAATTTTAAAGATGTTACCTTGCTTTGGCAATTGCCTTAAATTCCGTTTCTTTATTATTGGAATGAGTTTAATATTTTCATATAAAACCTAAGATCTAGCAAAAATGAACTGAAAATGAAATTCATTACAAATATTCAAATTTAAACTTCCCGCTATCTGAAAATTTCCTGCATCTGCCATCTGGTGGAATATTTCGTACTCTCTCTACCAACTTGGCAGCTTTTAAAATCCCATCGCATTTGACACATCTGACATAACCCCAAAAAGTGTTTCGGCGAGAACGAAGTAAACAAACCGCGAATTTTACAAAGTAATCCCGAATTCTCTGTTATTTAAAGTGTTTTTGATTATTTTAAAGTAATGGCGTCCATCACCGACACATTCGCCTTTAATTCATCGAAAATGTTCGAACAAATTCGTGCCGGGCTCCCCGCGGAACGGTCGAAAACGCAAAACCTCGTCGAATCCAAAGATGATTTACTTTTCGCGTGGGATTCCAGCGATTGTTGTTTATTAGTGATTAATTGGAGAGCGGCTAAGCTAAAGGGGTTTGACCAAATCAAATATCAGGTAAGTCGCAATTTATTTTCTTTTACCACAAGTTGTGAAATAATGCGCCAAACTTGTGCTGCACAGCACCCACCCGTTGACTTGTTGCTTGTTTAAATCACTCAGAAATTGGTTTAAATTAAAGTAAAAAGTTTGTAAGGATGTGTTTTAAAGTCGGGGCACCATAAACCTTCTCCAGGTTGCGCTATCTTAGTGCTCCCGCGAGTGCACTAAGCGACCGAATTTATGGCTGGTGGCAGTCATGTGGGGCGCGATAAGTTTTGGAGGGAAATTTACAATTATAACGAATTTGGGGATCCTTCAAGTTCAGAATTTGTTCCAAAAGAGGTAGAAAAGTCCGCCTGCTCAGGTGGAGATGCATTTTAAACTCTCAAAGACAACGAGGACAAATTCATTGCCTTTTCTTGCTTAGGGAGCTATCAGTCATTCTTATCAAAACACTTAAGGGATTTGTACCCGCATAGCCTGCTCTGATTTGATATCATGTAAGTCTTCAGAAGAACTTGATTCAGTTTTTTTCTTTACGATCCTCTAGCATACGGCTAAAAGGAGAGTTTATAAAGAATTTTGAACCAAAAACAAAACAAAATTTGGGTAACTAAATCTCATTAAGCAAATCCTTTCAAATTCTGCACAACTAGCCTCCGATTAAAGTAAATGCACAAAAGATCTCACCAGGTCGCGTTGCCTAGGGGAGGCGGTTTCTCGCCTTTGCGACCCTCTTCTAAAGTAAATGCGAGAGTTCGATTAGAACCAAAATACTTAATTATACTTAAGTCGGCGTTACCTAGAGGCGCTAAACTCGTTCTCGCATTTAATCCCATTTTTCTTCTGAATGCTTTAAATTCGCAAATGGATTTTGTATAAATTAAATTAATACTAACTCTCTTCCCAGGAAATTTTTGACGTAATGAATTGTTCAATATAAAAAACACAATAATCTTGCAATTAATTAATTGTTGATATTAATGCAATAAAGCGTATTTTCAATCTTATTCGTTCATTAGAAAAATATAATTACTTTAAATTTTTAACCTTAGCCTTTCTTGGCTTGCTACCCAAAGATTCTCCCACCTGCACAAGTCTGATATAATAACCTTGTTTGTTTCACGTCTCTAATTTCATAAATTCCATGGGTAATTTTAAACAATACCGGTTTAATTCATGTAATGGGTCTTATGAGTCTAGTCATAATAATTCTATTGTCGAATATTTTATTAAATTTATTCAATTAACAATAAGGCAGATAGGTATTTAGCCACCACAGACCAACGCGATCATTGGTGATATAAAACGATTTAATGGATGATAGTACACATCCCTACGCACACAACAAAAACAAAATAAAAAAATACTTTGTGTTATTTAGTATTCTGAAAATCTATAAAATTTCCGCTGTGCCATATTATGTCCAAAAATTGTATGGAGCTCATCCATCTCACGCAGCATACCCTCCCGGGGGGTAGGCTTCACCTCTGCGATGCCGCAGCATCAGTCCGTGCAGCGAGCCGATGTATTCCAATTATATGACATCAATAAAACAACATTTGTGTTCTTTTCTTTGGAGAATTGGATTTTTTGATTAAAATTTCGCCATGCAGCCGCCGCATTGAAAAAAGGTTCCGCCTCGTCCGCCCGCGCCCTGCGTCGCATTCATTGCGCTCGTTCGGTGCAGACGACGACTATGCGATGAATATGGCGACTGAGAACGATGATGCCTGCGACGACGTCGACGATGACGCCGACGGCGGGTGAACGCATTATTGCATATGACAATGATTGTATGCGACTGTCAAATAAAATTCTGCCGCTCCTGTTCCCTTTTTTTTTATATTTCCCCGACAATCCCTGATAGCGAACGGGAGCCATTCTATCAGCGACATACCACCGGTTTTAGTTGCAATAAATCTCCGCTGGCGGGGCCCTGTTTCGGGGTGGTCGCCGGAAATTATGGTATACACTCCCCGGACGATTTGGAATTTTTATTCAAAATTTTTGGAGCTATCAATCGATAGGCTGGTAAAAAGGCGATTTTATGAATTTCAAAAATTAATATTCTTTTTCAGACTTATCTACTAAACTAACTGAAACCATGAAATCTAGACAAATTTTAAACTTAAACTTTGTTCTAAACTTTTGCTGCTTTTGAAGGAACATGATGATTTAACATACATTTACGCAAATTGATTTTATTTATTGTGCCTGCAAAAATTTGCGTATTAATTCTGCACCTCTACTTAAATTCAAAACAATTTTTTGAAAAGTATTCTTTATCTTTTTAACACCCACAAAATTGCATTATAATTATTAGGATAAAGATAGTATTGCAATTTTGGGTTAAAGCCTATCGTTTCTCTTGAAATATGTAGGAAAAGCAAATTCCTGCCAAAAGTTTTTCTCATTAAACCCGGGTTAACCCCACCCTTCTACGCCGTGTGAAATAATAAAAAACAGGAACAGAGCCATTTCATTTTGACACCACATAAAGCTGCATACCTCGACCACCAGTTAATAATTAAATAAAGACTTTGCTATTGATATTCATCAGCGGCCTCATGGGACATTGCAAAATTATGCAGCTGCAGTGGCGGGGTCCGAATCCCAGTGGAACCGGTGGCGGCGGCCAACAAATCAAAAATGCACAATAAAACTGGCGCGTAATTAAGTTGAACCAAAATCAAATAAAATTTAATCAAAAATTATTTCGGCCGCCCGTTATTGCAGCTATTTACTGCGCCCAGTTAATATTTGCATTTTAACGAAATTCATAAAGTCAGTCGCATTTGAATGTCCAACGAAATAATAATGTTGCCAGGGGCGGCCCCGGGTCAGGCTGGGGGTGGCCGCCGGTGCCCGGGGCTCCAGGGCCTCGCCGCGCTATCTGGGTTGCGTGCATAATTAACACGTTCTGTGATTGGTCGGGAGCCATGAAAATTTCATTTTTAAGTGCATTGATTTAGTTGCTTTTAGCGCGTGGAGCCCCGGGAAAAATGTGGTGGGCCGCCACTGTCCTAGCCGCTCATTTCGTGGATTTTGCCTAGCTAATGCGATTCCGTAATTTCGTTGTGGCGACTGGGTTTTGTTCGCCTTTTTTGATGACTAGGACTAATTTACTCTTAATTTTTTCATTCAATTTATTTTATGCGATTACCCTGACAAAGTTACCTACTCACCGCTTTGCCTGTTTACAGGTGGTCGGTCGCGACTCAGCGGAAATGGGAATTAGGTAAAAAGTTACAGGAGGCTCCCATGCATTGAGGTTGCATAAATGTAACTTTAGGACATCCTATCTAGAGCAGCATTTTTCATTTATTTTTACGCAAAAACTGATATTTACATAAAAAAAAAACCCTCCACAAACCAAATTTTTCATATAGATCATCAATTTTACCATTTGGGGAAATGAAAAGGTTTTAAATTATCAGAAAATTCTGTGATGTCTTAAGTATATTTCAGCATAACTAGTAAGAGTTTAAAAACGTCCCCGTAATAAACAAAGGCACGTTTTGGAGTTAAATTTTACTATGGAAAACGGGTGACTTTAGGTTGCCGCTCTATCGTATAGGACAAGGACGCAATTCTTGTTCCCGAAATTAAATTGATTGACAACTTGAGATCATTAGATCAATTAAATTCATTTTGTGCTTATTGCGCAACGAATGGCTATAATTATTTGTTGTAAAATACTAAATTCTTATTTTTCAAGAGTTTTTGGGTAGACTGACTAACTTAAGAGCATTTTTTATTTTAAAATTTGTTTTTCTGTTACGACTTTTTATTGAACAAAATTAAAATTTTTCGTTGAAATTAACATTTCTAAAAAAATTTGTACGGAGGGATATTAGGGTTCCCTGTTTTCAAGCATTTCATTAACATTTTGGAATTAAAAATAGTGTGTAAAATATGGTGACTAAGTTGGATGATATTTCTAAGAAAATATAATGTAATGAAGGTGTCATTTTGTTTTAACGAAAATATTACAAAGACCGTTACTCTCAGAATTTACTGTTAGCACCAACATCTAGTTCTGTAAACTACTTAAATTTTACCTTAAGCAGAGGAATTTAGAAAAAAAAAATTAATAAACCTTAAGAGTAGTGCTCGAATTAAGTTTCCACCGGGCACTCCTTCGAAATCAAGGGCCAAATGTACCTCGCATACTTGAGAATTCCAGTACACGGGCTGCTAAATCAGCGAAATCTCCCTCGAAATCAGCGAAGGACTTCCTATTCAAAGCATGAGACCTTCGTACGGTCGCACAAATAAAATTACTGGGTCATTGAGGGAAGGAGGCGAAAAGAATGTTTCTGCCGCTCGAGAACAATAATTTTCGAGGATTATATGTGCGGCCCACTCGAAATAGGGAAGAAGTGCTCCACTTCCTCAACTTAGTGCGCCCCGGCCATGCCACAAGGATTTAATCGTTTTTTGAAAGTTCTTTGGCTCTTGTTCACGATAATAATCACGAGCTTTCCTCAATTCAATTCCTCCTTGTGCACATACACGGGGCGTTTTCAGCCATTTTCAACAACATAATTCCTTTCCTTTCCCGAGAGCTTTGCCCCCGCGGCCCTCTCTGGTGCCCAACGCCCGCGGTTTCCTTACCACGGAACAGCCCCGAACAGAGTTACAAGCTCCAATGCACTCGCGAGGCTGCCTGAGGACGCTTAAATGATTTCCCTGGAATTCTTTCAATAATTTTGCTGCGAACGTGAAGTGCGCTTGTTTCCTTCCGCCTCCGTGGAAGAGGGCCGGGGAAGGGCCGCTCCCGGGGCCCTTGCCAATGCCACAGCCCGGGCATCGAGCTCCGTTTCCAATACGCGCACCATCCTTTGGGCCATTCCGTCTCATTGGCGTTTCCCGATTTTCCCAATATTGCTCCCGGGTGTTCAATAGACGGGAGACATGGACACGTCCACTCGCCTCGCTCGGCGGAGACTTGCGCCCTGAGCCCCATCGGCTGTGTCCGAAGCGAAAACCCATCCCACATGTGGGTGGACTTAAATATTACTTTTTTAGCGCACTCATATAATTTTTGTTTTTTATGAAACGTTATCTAAAAATGTTAAAATGTTTAAATCGATACTTTTATCCATACATAACCTCTTTTAACGTCGTGATTATAACAATTGGTTTATAGGAATTTATTGGATCGCTGATCTATTTGCAAAATTGAAAATGGCGGATCCAATATGGCCGACGTTAAATTTTGCATTCGCTATTTTGAAATTCAGAAATTTAGATTTAATTTAAAGTAGAAAACTATCAACTAAAATTTGAAATAACAAAGATAGTAAATATGTTTATACTACCGCCCAATTAAAGGCTAATTCTATAACAAAATTCAACAGAAAAAAATATCTGTTCGACAACATTTTCAACAAATCGAACAAAATTTCCTTGTTTTGAATTTAACGAGGCGTTTTCGATATTTCGACATCATTAGACCTGCTGGGCCCGAGTAGGGCTCGTGTGCAGCCTATAAAACTGTTTGATGTCGTGACGGGTTCATAAACTTAACGAGAATCGCTCGTAAAACACGCCAGTGAAAACAGAAACGGTTTGTTAATAACCTTTATTGGGAAATATGCTTGCGGGGGAGGTTAGGTGCAGAAACAGATGTTCGTGTCGTTTCAGGTATTCTCAACCAACCGTAAAATTGACAAATTTTCGAAATAGGGAATTTAATGGCTTATACCCAAAGTGTTGCATTTCTTGTGATTATGGGAATTAAAGAATTGTTTTTATGCTTCCTGTGAGTTTATTAGGGGCAAATATTAAATTTTTATTAATTTTTTACTTAAAAATTAAGGGCCAGGTGGAACTCGGGACTTGCTAAGTGCATTAACCCGGATTTATGTATGTCTTGTCTAATATTATATATTAGGTAAAAAATCAGATTGTGTATTTTACTGTATATTGGCGAATAAATAATTGTACCTACATATAGGGCTATTTTTCGGATCTCAATTGTCTGAAGAAAAATTAAGTAATTTCGCTTTTTATTGACGTATTTATCAGCTGCTCTGAAGGCAGCAGAGTAGTTGTTTCCATCTGAGAGGCGCTATAAAGTGAATTAAGGTTTTTCTAGGGACCCTTTTTCCAGCGGGTCCCCTCTAATACTATAAATAATTGTCTCTAATTAAACATTCAAACAGGCGAAAAGCCTGATTAACAGTAAAAAAGAGGAAAAGGACGAATTTAATAGTTTTCAATTAAGCATCGTTGCAAATGATATATAACGAAGTCACGATCTCCTCTTTTTCAATTTAAAAAATTTTCTCCTGGATGGCCTGTATGTGTTGGGGCATCATTTCCTTTTTTTTCTGGGAAAAAGAGCCCTCTGTTTGTGTGTGTGTGTGTGTGTATGTGTCCGCGTTGTAAGGGCTTGATGCTGCAGAAAACCCTCACCCCCGCTCGCCAGTGCTGCCACCTATCGCCCAGGCCAGCTGGGCAAGAAGGATGCTGTTCTCCAGGACGAGAAGCTTTTTTCTCGTTTTTCTCCCACCAGTATTTTTTCCGGTTTTTTCCTTAACAATTTTTTTTTTTTTTTTTTACAATTTTTCCTCTAAAATGGTGTCAGAAAATTTCCATCAGAGCACTCAGTTTCCCTGTTCGCCTGACTTGTCCCCGTGAATGGCTTTTCCTCTGTTTTTGGGATGGCACGGCGGATACTTAATCCTCTGCCCCCTCGGAGAAGAATTGCAAATAATTTAGATGGCAATTAAAATGTTCCGAATAACATTTTTCCAAAGTGACGTCTCAAATTAAATGACATCAGTCAGTAGATCTTCACTTGTCTGCTAGGGACTTTACATTTTATTGTTTTCCTTTGCGTTGCCCTTTTCCCAGTCTTGCCCTTTATTTTATTTTTTTTCTTCCCCCCGTTTCGGTCCAGGTCGAGAGAATCGCACTTTTCTTGTCGATTTACATTTTTTCGTATATCAAGATAAACGACGTCTAATTATGGCCAAGGAAGGGCTGTCAGCGTTCGCTAGCTAAAAGGTATGAAATGGTAGAGGCCTTCTTAAGTTGCAAATTGTCCTGCCAGAGCGGCTCAAGGTGGACGCGGCGCGTTCAGAGGACAATTGACTTGGTCAACTTCACTCTGGACTTTCAGAATTTCGAGTGGAGTGGGGACGGTTTAGGAACTAATTAAGGCGACACGCATCGACAGAGATTTATTTTTACAAATGACCAGGATATTATAGGGTAGAAAAAAACACGGATGACACCGAATATGTCTTTCGACAGGAACTAAATAAACACTTCTAATAAATGGGATGGCTGTCATTGCCCGACTGGGAGAGGAAAGGAAGAAAAATCGGCGAAAATCTGGAAAATGCCTGAGGACACAATATTGGATGCCTTGAGAAATGGCCCGAATCGCTCTTCTAATCTATAAAAATTGGCTCCGGAATTTCGGTCCATTTGCGGGTATTAGGGGATTTCTCGAAACGCCACTCAATAAGAGAACTAGCCAAACTCGAAAGCTCGTTAGATAAAAGTCTCGAGAACCCATACCCCATAGAATCTAGAAGACGTTAGATTTGCCTCCGATGTGAACTTTTAAAGAATTACATCCCCCGCATTTATCCTTGTGTGCACCGCGCCGGGTGCGGGGCCCTGTCCGTAATGAACCCTTTTCGCAATCTATGCTGTCAACGGCGGCAACTATCGCATAATTTACTGGACGTTTTGAAAGACAAACAATCTTTAATGAAATTCTTGTTGTTCATTAATATCACATTAAGTACCTTGGAGGCAATGGAACAAAAGCGAACCCGGCAATGGGTTCGGTGGCAGCGAATAGGCCGTTAAAATTATTTTATAGACGTGTACACGGCCCAAAACTCAGAGCCCCCGCATAAATATATAACATGCGACTATGCGATATCATTGCCCGGACCGGGGCCGCACCCACGCCTCCGCCCCCGTCGCTTAATATAAATTTGTGCAGGACGAGGCGTGTAAAATACGGGGAAACTTCTGCTCTTTCACCTTGGAATTTCGCCGGGGGATGATAAGTCGAAGGGAAATCATTTCGAAAGTTTTGCTATAATGTGTGTCAAGTTTTATTGGTCATAATTGGAGTGGGGGTGGCGTGGGCGCAGATCTTGGAACGATAACCGGGGTCAAATATGCCGCTCTGAGGCAGTTACCACTACGAGTAATCGGCGCACGATGCTGATGACGCGATAAGGAGCATTTAAGTGATCCCCGAGATTTGTAGCTTGTAGTTATGAGGTTTAGCACGGAAAATTGTCAATTAATTTACTGACACGTTCCACGATGCCATCAAAACTTGTTGATGGCAAAATTCATCATTATTTTATGCTGCAAGAAAATAAGGTGCTACTTTTGGCAAGGTGAGAGGTTTACTTAAGCCATACATGGAAAACACATTATTAATTTATTAGTGTTACACTGTATACTTTGTAAAATTGTTCAAACACCTAACTAATTCTTTGACTGCGTTCGGTAACATAATCTACAGAAAATTTGTTGCAAATTATTCATCCAATCTCTGAAACAAATTTGATTTGCCAAGTTATGTGTAACGACTTTAACATTAAAATTTGCAGGTTTGCTAACTTTCACTTCCACTTTAGATATGGACATTTCCTTTAAAACGATTCATTATATTCCTCTACCAAATGAAAAACTACGTCCGATTTTGAAAATTAATAAAAGGAAATAAGTTAGAAAATTGCTATATCCTTAATTAAGTTATAAAAGAATGAAAGGAATTTCAAGTGAAGAATTAAACATACGTATTTCGTATTGATTTTGAATTCCTTAAGATAATTTTTAAATCAAAATAAAATCTGCTTTTGACTTGAAAAGTAAAAATTTTACCAAATTTTAAAAATTATTGTTCATGATAGTGCAGGACTGAAAATTGAATTTGTAATATAATATTTCATTACAAGTATTATATCAATAAATTGCTCAAAACCATAGGAACCATTCAATTTCTACTTATTCTGCAGTCACGCTCAACCACAGCGCATTCCGAAAGAATAAATCCTACCAGAGCCATAATATCACCAACTCGACTCCATTACGCCTCAATCGAATCCCATAAATTTGTCGGGAAGAAATAAATTGAAAAAGGAGACGATGGGAACGGTGGCAATAATGCGCAAATGATTAGTGACACGATCCATGTTCCCGAAAAAAAAATTCACATAAAAGAGGCGACGACAAAAGGATATCTTCCAAGAAAACGAATGTCCCCAACGGCATGCACCCAGGCACTCCAGTGAACCATGTAAGG
Source organism: Machimus atricapillus (assembly GCA_933228815.1). Taxonomy (NCBI): domain Eukaryota; kingdom Metazoa; phylum Arthropoda; class Insecta; order Diptera; family Asilidae; genus Machimus; species Machimus atricapillus. The sequence continues at coordinate 40,911,539 of OW121787.1, read as the reverse complement.
AATTAACTGTTGATCATCCTGGGCCCCGGAAAACCTTTTTATTGGGTGAATTTATTGGACATTTTCACGCATCCTTTTTCCGTTTTTTATTGTTCGGGAAAGCAGTTTTCCTCGAAGAAATAAAGGAACAGAGGCGAGAAAAGGGGCAGTATTCGATATAAATAAATTTCTTTTTGGCCGTAGACACATGTTTTCGGCCCAGTCGATCTGTGATAAAATTTAACAATAAAAAATTTACAAGGACAGCTGAATGGAGAGGAGGAATTTATTATTTTATGAACAGTCCGATGATTTACAGCGACCGAAATTGCCCCTAAACGACTGCAGGGAGTTGTGGTCGAAGCCGAACCCCATCGAGAATTTGTTGCTCCCCTGTGTCTGGCCCTGACCATTAACATAAGGCGACAGATTGGTGGAGCATATGTTAATCGTCACCCTGTGATGGACGGGGTGCCGCAGGGCGGGCAGGTGTATTACCTGTTTGTTTTCGCTGTAACCCAATCCTGAAGCCAATTCCATTAGACGCACATTGAGCGCGGCGGAACGCGTTTATTAAATTTTTTTTTGTCCCCCCGGTCAGAGTGGCATAGAGCTCTTAATGCCAGCCAAGAAGCAGCGATAAGTGTGGGCATAAGCTGGCCGGGGCAGGGGGTGGGGAAGACCGGGAAAACCGGGAATAATATATCTGCGTCGGTGATGATGCCCGGGATGAGGTGGGGCACCGGCAATGGTGCTATGATGATGAAATAAAGAAATCTAATGCCACTTAATGATGGTAAATGCGACCCAGTGACAATCGTAGCAGAGAAAATCATGAAAAATCGACCGATTTATTACCAGAAGCCACTCACATGCCGGGATTTGCTTTATTGTCCCGGCAGTGGGATCGGGAGGAAATAAAACAAATCCAGACATGAAAACGCCATACAATATGCTGGGATATGGCCCGGGAAAGCCGCTGCTGCGTTCCCATATAAATCGAGAGAGGATCAATGCGATGCGACGCATTGTCGTCATATTTGTGTGGTTTCGTTTGCCGGAACCCTCCTCCTGAAGGAGGGCACTGGGCTCTATTGTAGCTATCTTCCTACGGCAGGGCGGAAGAGATGATCCAAGGGGATGTCACTTCGAATGCCACGGGATTTATGGTTTATTTTTTCATTTTTTTCCCCCTTTTTGCACATCCTCCCCCGCAGAAATACCCCGCGCGCGGGGGTTATGGATGATCAGTGATTTATGGGAATGGAGTGCGCATACATGATTTAGTACTCAAGGTGCTTCGCCATGTGAAGGGTTCGCTTACTTAATTTGATTTATTGGAATACCGTCAATGACATTCATCCAAGAGCCATGGCGGAAATTATGAAGTGGAGCTCTTGGATGACTGTTAAGGGTTCGGGTTCGATTCAAGGTATTAAAGACTCTGCTAGGAAATAGAAATAATAAATTATAAGTAGGTGAGTACTGATACCTCGATAAGGTATGCAATTTGACAAAAAATGGTACATCACAGAATTTGTAGGTTTCAGGAAAGTATTTTTTAAGTTAACCATGAAATCTGAACTAATTCGAATTTCGATTTGAAATTTGAGAACTAAGGATACGTATATTTTTGAGATATCTTTTGTCCTTTTTTTGTATTTTCCTCATTTAATATTTGTCAATTATCTACCCGATTTTGTACTATATATGTAGCTATTTCGTTAAAATAATATATTTGTAAGACATGAACGAATTTTTTTCGGTTTGCTTTTTCCAAGAGCTCATCGTTTGAAAATACTACCTACATTAAATTTATCTCGTCTGAATCGCTCCCGTAGGAATTTTATGTCCTGACAAATGATAAAATTATAATCAAAACTTTTTTAATCAATACCCGCCTTACTGGAAAGAGGAACACTGTCGGAAATCTCCCCACACTGGGGGACTCCTTACTCGTCTCTTGCATCTTCATCCCGGACTATGTTCGAGACAGGAGCAGGGCGTTTCAGGCTCGCGCAATAAAATGATTTTTAATAAAAGACGAATTGGAATTGTTTCCAGGACGGGACCATCTCCGGGAGCGAATACCCGTGTTATTTTGAACGTCGAGTAAATATCAGTGTAATTGGGACTTGGAAACCTATTACAAGAAAATTAAGCGAAGGAAAAAAAATTCCCGCCAGTCAGACAGGCACCGGAGCCGATGACTCCGCTCGGGATGGCATAGGAAGAAAGTCCCCGCGTAAAGGTTATTCGAAACGGATACCTCGCTGGACGGATGGATTTTTATTCCCGGTCCCGATCCCTGTCCCTTTCCATCCCCAGCGCCGCGACGACAATCCTGCAGGAGCAGCAGCCCGAGGACATCCACAGGCACAGGCGTATCTGATTATTTATTCATTTCCTTGTCGGTGGTCCTTCCTTTCTGGTCCAAGTCGATGCTATCCTCCTCCGGCTGGTCCTCTTGGTAAAAATACCGCGCGAGATTTTATTATCTTTTCTGATTGCATTATTTACGATTATGTCCCAGCGCCAGGAGCAGCGACTTTCTCCGGCCGCGGATATGACGAAGATGAACCGGCAGCCAATTTGTTGCTTGCGGCGAAAGTTTCGGCGACACGGGTCGATGCCGGAATTATTTTTTTCTGCAGAAATTCGAGGACGTGATCTTATTAAAATGGCTATCGTCTATATGAGGGGAAAACTAGAAGCAAGTACCTATAGAAAATCTTAAGAAATTTCGAAACGTCTTATTACGTACTTTTGTTGATTTAATCCATTTTTATGTCTAGTTATTAATGAACTAAAATAACTCCTTAATTGTAAATACGATTTTCCTTTTTTTATTATATAGAAGATATTGATCTTTTTTATTATAAATTTATCTACTATTATACAGCCTTGGCCAAAAGTATTAGGCACCCTAGTTTTTTTCAGGTATCGTACAAAATAATTGCTAGAAAGATTTATTTTGTTTGTCAATATGTTCCCAGCAATCATAAATGGTAATTAATGTAATAAAATTTTTCCTGGAAGGACCATAAAACATCTTGTTGGGAAAATCTGTGATTTTGAGTTTTTTGTAAAAAAAATTCAATTTGCAATTATTGCTCGTAATGCAAGCAAGTGCCGAAATATTGTTGGTTTTTTAACGCAGTTTGAAGTGTTAGTCACTAATAGTGTGGAAATGCCTAAAACAAGGGAGCTTTAGTGAGAAAGAACGGATGCGAATTCGGTTTTTTCATGAACAAGGCAAGTCTCAAGTTGAGATTGCAAAAACTGTGAAATGTTTGCGTTGTGCGGTGCAAAGTGCTATTAAACGTTTTCTAGACACTGGATCACACAGTAATAGACAAAAAACGGGTACAAAAAGAGTGAGTTCGAAACGTGATGATCGAAATTTGATTCGAGAGTACCTCAAAAATCCGAAAAAAATGTCTTCTGAGCTCGCTGCTGGTCTGCCTGATCAGATTGGCAGGACGATTAGTGCTCGAACCATAAGAAGAAGACTTGTAGAGGTAGGGCTGAAAGGTTGCAAGGCTGAGAAGAAGCCATTGCTCTGAGCAGAAAATAAAAAAGCTCGTCTAAAATGGGCCTTAAAACATCAATCTTGGACGGAGGCCGTTTGGAATAACGTGAAATGGTTCGACGAATCAAACTTTGAGGTAAGCTTTACTTTGTATAACTTCAGTTATTTATAATAGTAGAATCGACATCAGTCCATTTGTGAACACATTTCATGAATATTGAAAATTATGTTAAATTTTTTCAATTTTTCAGGTGTTTGGCACACCTGGTGTCACGTTTATGAGGAGGAGGGTAGGTGAAGCTTACCTTCCCGAATGCGTCGTGTCCACGGTTAAACACGGAGGGGGCAGCGTGGTGATTTGGGTTGTATGGCGTCCCTTGGAGTGGGTGAAATGTTTATTTGCGAAGGACGCATGAATAGCGAAAAATATATTGCCGTGTTGGAAAAGGTTCTAAACCCCTCTATTAGGAAGATTTATGGTGACACTAATACGGACAACATAAAAATCCAACAAGACAACGCGCCATGCCATACATCTGCAACCAGTATGCGATATTTAGAAAAAAAAATTTTGAACTTTTAGAGTGGCCTGCACAGTCACCAGATCTCAATCCAATTAAGAATCTTTGGTGCATACTGAAGCGGAAGATACATGAGCACAACATTACATCCAAAAGCCGACTAAAACAAGTCATCCAGCAAGAGTGGAACGAAATTTCTCCTGAAGAGTGCCTAAAACTTGTACGTACAATTCCTGAGAAAATTGCTGCTGTAATAAAAGCTAAGGGCGGACCGACAAAATATTAATAGTAACAATAAAGGTCAATAAGTTAAAACTAACTATAGTTTTATTTCCCCCTAATTTGCACAAATAAACTGTATTTTACGATTTTCAGGGGGTGCCTAATACTTTTGGCCAAGGCTGTATATTGATCTTTTTAAAACAATTTGAAAGATATTAAAAAATGGCGCACTTATGTATTTATTGTACGCCTAAACACCTTTTCTGTGACAGCAGATCGATTTCGAAGTATACATATTATATGTAGAACTCAGATTGACTAAACCAATAAATTTGAAGGTATGAATGAAAATCATAGAAAGTTATCTTGTTACATATACATATATATCTAGTTTACTATAACTTCATATAGTCTCTTCTTTCTGAGTTACTTAACTCACTTCCATTTTTCATTTCTAGATCATTAAATCGAATGACTATAATTTCTTATTTTTATTATTTTTAAATTCTGGCTTCCTGCAACTTCCCAATATCAAAATTGAATCAATGAATTGCTTTCCGGTAATAAAAAAATTGTATTTTTCCCTCGGGCAACCGCAGATTTTCCTGATTCCTGGACTCATAAACCGCGAAACATCATCCATCCGCCTTTAATTGACATTAAAAAGCGCTTCGCATTCGCCAATCAGATCGTGCATACCCTCAAAATTCTGTAAATCACTCAATTTGTGAATCATAAAATCCTCGTTAAGTTCGGTCATTGATTTTTATTAGTTTTATCCATTTTTTCCCGCAGAACTTTTGCTACTACTCCCCACCGAATTTTTATTTTTATCGCTGAATCCTGTTTACCGTCATCACGCAGTAGCCTCCTTCAAAGTTGCATACGAAAAAGCGACACAATGTTGCCCCATTCGCCGATTTTTATTGAACATAAAATTTTGGGAAATGCTCTTTCACAATTTGTAGCGTTGTAGTGCTATTTTATTTTTTTTTATTTTATTGGAAGGTGAGCGCGATCCTTGGGGACACATAAAGCTCCTCCCGCGCTGATTGGATCGGGCATTACGCTGCCACTTCCCCCGCAACTAAAAATGCAAATCAACGCACAAATGGGCAATCGCCGCGACAACAAAGCCAGCCGAAACTGCTGAGCCCCTGAATTAACTAAAAACTTTATAAAAGTTTGTTGTAATAAAAAATTTTAACACTTTCCCAGAAAGTTGGCGGGGGTGGCGGGACGGCCGGGACCCGGGACCTGTAACGAGTTTGGGTTGGCGGGGGCGGGGAGCTGCTCCCGGTGACGTCGCTGCGCCGGTAGTGTAGTGAGTTTTGGTGGTGATTTAAATTTGTCCTCGGCACCGCTTTATGTTGTTTCTAGTTGGAACGGAAGGTGATAATTTCTCAAGTTCCATTGTTGTCGCCGAGAATTATTATTTTACTTTTGGATAATATCGTCGTTCTGTACCCCGCCATTTCGCCGAAAATTCATATTTAGATATCTCAAGTTCTTCTCCTTATTCTTAGATTCCTATTGTTATTAAGGCGAAGGCGAACGACTTGATTTCTCATGTTAACGAGTCCTCGCTAATGCTCAACATATCTTTGGGATTGTCCTGGCGAGGCTCGCCGTGCGTCGGGGCGGGGGAACGCGGCGCGGTGGGAGGCTAGGTGAACGGAAGGGAGGGTTCGGGTCGCTCTGAATGAAGGTTTTGCTCCTGATGGCGGCTCTAAGTGTTTGTGATTATGGAACAGAAAATACTCGACAAGAAATCATAAATTTTCACAAGCATAAAAGAGGAACAATTTCAGATATCGTCGTCTTGAAAGTTAGGGGAATTTTATTCGTGTTGCTGAGAAGTTTCGCGAAACTAAAAGTGCCTTTCATAATGTATCCGTTGGGTCCCCGGTCGGGGACTTCGTTTTATGGACCCACGGCTCGAGGTGTTTTCATTTCGACGAATTGCACCGGATTTTTGGCAGACTTATTACCATTTTATTTAACGCAGTTTTTTTTCCTTTAAAGTTAGCTTCTATAGCCAGCACTAACCCTTTTGTCCGACTGTCTGTCTGTCCAATACCGAATACTTCCAAAATAAAGACTATATGAAAATTGGAATGTGAGCCATTACTAATAGATTTAAATACTATTAACAATTACTACGTAAATTTGAATACTATGACTGTCTGTTTAACATACATTATAGTAACTTACGTACATAAATACATTTGAAAATTAAAATTTCAATATGAGGAAAAAAAAAGTAAAGATCATGTTAAGGTTGACAATATTTTACCTAGCCTTCATAAGTAAAATTAAAATGCCCCAACACACCAGGATATTGCACCTCAAAAAAGTACCTTTTTTAATTCCCACATCGGCCCAATCGACGTGACTAAAGCACGTTAATAATCGGCTTAGCGTAGAGCCTTGTAAAAATTGTGCGATAAGTTGAAAAAAAATGTAAAATAGGCGACAGCCGCAACAACAGCGGCGGCAGGACAACAAAATTCCTCTTATTGATTACTCCCCTTTGCATACGAAGGGAATAATTACATCAAAGGCAAATAAAGACCTAAGCAGAGTTCCTCCCAAGCATTAGGCTAATTAGAAAAATGAGAAAAAAAAGCGGTAGACATTTTTTTAATACAACAGGCAGATCCGCGGCGGCAAGAGAGACCAAGTGACCACCGCGACTAATCAATTAATCCCAATAAAAATTTTTAGGCTTGGCAGTTGACTAATTACTCGGCGGCGGGTTTTTATTCATTTTGATGGTACACGCGTTTTGCGCGAAGGTGACGAGTTCTGGGACGGGGTTGGAATATGTGCACCTCCCCCGCTTCGGGCGTTTTCTTTATCACCTCGTGATCAATTAGGGATGGTTCTAATTAGAGTGCGTAATAGAGCGAGTAATTCATATTAAATGACACCTATTGAGTATTTTGTGACTGTCTTACCTGACAAGGTACGGGCTAACAGTTTCTAATTACCTTTTGTGAGTGACGTTTTTTTGGGCTGCGAGGAAAAACGAAGTGTGTGTATATTATGAGGCTGACAGCGGTCTTTGAATTTGTAGAAAAACACATTTTTCTGTCTTCATATTAATTTTTTTTTTCTAGGTATCTAGAGTGACTATACTGGACAAGATTTATCGTTTTGGATCAGGGTTTATTAAATTTATCTAAGTAAAATAGCTGACTGCTGCTGATCTGGCATCAGTAAAAATTTCATATTTCATAAGAATAATGGCCCTAAGCAACCTGCCGATATAGTGAAGGAATAATATTATCACGGTATACAGAATACAAGGTATAGTAAAGAAAATTTTGACATATTGCTGTGACGTCACGCCGCCCTATTTTGTATGAGAGAGAGAGAGAAGCGCACACTTTTATTTCACTTAAAAAACTTCTAAAAATCGCAAAATACAAGTAAATAGGGCGGCGTGACGCGCAAGATGGCCGACTGCCTTTCATGTTTACTTTACCTTGTATTCTGTATACCGTGAATATTATTATAATTTTAATAAGTTGATTTTCTGCTCTCAACTTGTATATTGTCTTGCTAATTAGAAAGGATGTTTTTCGTTATCTGGTCGCAACTATAATCTAATAATAGATCTGTAAAACTATAAATCTTGGAATATGCAAAAATCTGAACAATTTTATTAAAAAAGTAAATAGCTTTCTTCTACCAAAAAATTCTGCTCGCAACGTAAGTACAACAAATCAATTTCCCCATCTGCGCTTAGTCAGCAAAAGACATAAATTTAAAGTCGAATCATTTAGGGCAGCTTATGCGGGTGCATAATTCACCTCACCTCTCCAGGTTTAATGGTCCGACTGAAAAAAAGGTATTCGAATTTGAATAAAACTGCGGTGCGCGATGTACGGCTGCAGCGGAAGAAAGTAGCTCCGGGGCAATCTTTCCGGTGGAGTTATTATCGCGGCCGCGTTATGCCGCCCACGAAAAAGAGACTCCGCGGGCACAAAGAAAATTTTTGCAGCCGATAAAAATTATTCCACATTGGAAAAAGTTGATTAATACCCTCCGAAGGAGCACTTTACGACTGGCTGGGGATTTATGGTCATAATTAGCCTTTATAGCCATAATCCAGAAATATGGTTCCTTAAATTTGCTCAGTGCGCTTCCTTTTTAGTACGTTCTAGTTCGATGAAGAGGGCGAGGGGTGGGCGGGCTCTGGGAGCCTTTTTATTTTCTTGTGATTCCCCGTGGAAGCGGAGAGTTATTTAGTTCGGTCGAAATCGCTGGAAAAAAAAAGTTTAAAAGTAATGAAAATTGTGTGTGAGGATCTGCCGTAAATGTTTATGGTCCTCGCGGCTGGAAGATACCTATCCTCTGGTTTTTTATTATTTATTTATTTCCTTTTTTTGTCCTGAAGTCGGTTGAAGAATTCGAGAAATAAAAACCAGCAAAAATGAGTCCCCCCAGTCCTGCAGAAGGACGCGCATCCGAACGAACCCTTGTCTCGGCCAGCAATTTATAATTCTTAAACTAAACGAGGATTCATTTTTTAAAATGCAAACCCTGCTCATCCGGCTCCGTTTTAAATGTGACATTTCAATCAATCAGAGGGTGGAGCTGGTCGCGGTGGCTTTTTTTTTCGTCCCTTGACAAGGAACATCCCAGACTTTGGGCCTCTGCACCATCCCCGCGTATCTGGTAGATGAATGGAAAGTACTTGTAATCGTCTTGAAGAAGTCGACCGAGAGGCCGCGGAGATCTCTGCCACGATACCCAGCCGAACCGTGAAGGTATTGTACGAGAAAAGAAAATTGAAAGCGGAACTCCTAATGGCGAAAATCCCTGCGAGTCGTGCCCCTGACCCTCCGTTCAAATGGAATTAAATCAAACGCAAAATTGTTTGTTTATTGGAGTGGCGGTCCCCGTCCGAATTTGCGCGAGGAAACTTCAAAAACACAAATCAAATATCATGTTAATTCCATTCCGCGCGGGGGAGTACGCCACCGCCCAGATAAGACGCGGGGCCGGTCCTCCTTCCAAATCGAAAAACATTAATAAATTTCACGTTAAGTAATCTGAGGATATTTCAATTTTCCTCCTCTTTTAATTTTGGCAAATGGCTCCTTGACGTGGGTGATTAAATCTCGAAGCTGGCGGAGTTCCTTTTCTTTTAAAATTCCTTCTATCGAGGAGGAGAAGGAGGATGAGGAGCCCGAGCAGCCAAGAAAAACGAACGTCGTCATTCTCGCATCCCTGAGATTCGAGATCAGTGCGGGAGATAGAACAAATCATGAACAGGTCTAGGTCCACTAACGATTCAGGTGGGTAATCGCGATGGTCTCATGCTCCGTGAACTCCCAAAAGACGCCAAAATAACACGGGCTACAAAAAATTTTATGCAGGGAAAAGAAATCACCATCGCCAAGAAAGCGGGCAAAGTGTTCATGAATGGGAAGGAATTAAATATAGTAAGACGGTGGGGACTCCTGGGGCTCCTAGCGCCTAGGGCTCCTCCGTCAAGGGCAGTTGGGCTGAAAAAGTGCAAATGACATTGTTGTTGGCGTCGTTTGGCTTTTTTACGAATACTCTTTTTAGGACGCTCAAAGAATACTCCCACCTTGAGACGATGCATGACTCAACATCTTTTCGTGAAGACCTGATAAACGCTCTGTGAATTTTTTTTCGAAAAAATAAAAAGATTTAAAACAAAAGCCGGAAACGAAAATGGTCGGGGGAAAATTGTGGGTAGGGGAAACAATTAAGAGGATGTCGAGGTCGATTAAATATCTGTCATTTCCGGAATGGTAATCTCGTTACCGAATGGTCGCAGGCATTTTTTTAGGGGTTTTTCGCTTTGGATCTGCAATTTGATAAAAGCTGGAGCTGGAGGATGAAGCATTAACAAAAATATATAAATTACAGTCTTCAAACTTTTAAAGATAAATTTTACAAATAATAAAATCTTCCACGTGTCCACGTGCCTTTCGTATTTAATAAGTACTTAGCAGACATTAAAGAGAGATAAAGAAAATCATTTAAAGAACATAAAATGTGGAATTGCGTTTCATATTATTAACACTATGGTAAAAAAGAAAATTCGCAGATTTCCTAACGCCGCTTTTACTAGGTACCTACATATTCGTTGTATTTTAACATATGCGTTGTATTTTATGTAAGGGAAATTTTTAGTCAATAGACATTTCGTAAAACAGAAATTTTACAGTAATTTAATAATGACTAACTCATTTGCGTGTGACTTTTATTTTGAAACGGCCGGATTCTTACTGAACAAGGTGACTTTGAATTGGAACAAGAAAGTTGCACTGTTTTTTTTAATATCTCGAAAACAATAAAGAAATTTATATTTTGTAAGCAATTAAATATTAAATTTTTCGCTTCTCCCAAAAAATCTATCTAATTCTATCAAGTGCCAACAAAAAAATAATAATAAATTGGTCTCCCCGCGCATCTGAGTCCATTTGCTTAATTGAAACTTAAAATTCTCCCCAACAGCAGTCCCAACGAGCCGATTGCGCTCACTTAGGAGCCCTTAATAAAATTATTTTCCACTAAATTACCCGAAATCTGCATCACTGATATGCTAATGCTAGAAGTCTTAATAAATCATCGATGGGCATAAGAAAATAACTCAGCGGCCCAGAAAAAACGCCACCGGTCCCCGCGAGGATCCAGCTAAATCTGGAAAGGCAATAAATTACATCGGCTGTCGCAGGAGCCAACCTCCTTATGTCGGGGATTTTTTCACTGTCCTCCCCCGCACCAACCCTGTTTTCATCCCCCGTCCCCCGACAACCCACCCGCTACGATTAGGTCTTGTAAAAATCTGCACGAGACCGGAAAGGAGCGCGTATGCCATTCCAAACAAATGATTTTTACATTTTCCGAATTCGTAATGAGACCGGGTCCGGGCCCGCCATTATTTACGAATCTGCCGAACTCAGCTCGCGAGTGGGGCACTCAACAGTTCGGAAGAAAAGGAATAAATCGTCTGCGGAAGGGCCACCCCATTAGCGGTTCTGGGGCTGTAATGGGTCCACCGAATTTATCAATTTCGAATGCCAAAAACATTTAAATTACTCCCTCCCCGTGCGCGTAATTTATTTGTAGCAATTTGCATCCTGTCACGAACTGGCGCGGGCGGTTCGCTGATACGCGGATTCGCCAATTCAAAAATTTTCTACCGAATTTTAGATACCCCCACAATTTGCCTGCACTCCCGCGCTGATTGGCGGTGCACTGGGCAGGTGTGGGCGCGACCAAAGACCCGGTCCTGCTCATTATCAGCGGGTCACGCAATTGACACGAAAATGTAATCAAATAATGGAAGTAATTGAGGCGAGGTGCCGATTTGCATCCCAGGTGCACACCTATACCTTTGAATATAATCAGAAAAACGGACGGGATGTGTGTCATAAAGGAACGTACCTCGAATGTGGGGGTGGCCGCTCAATGATTAATCTGTGTCTCGTCAAATTCTGAATAATCTCATTATTTAGGGATGACGTCCGACTGAGGGGGCGGGGGGATAATCCGCTGAGCGCAGTTTGATGTACTCTAAATGATTAGAGCTTCTCAGGGATGGCTGATGTCACGCACCGCTTTTGTCAGGAAATGATAATATTTTATGTGGAATTTTTGTCACCTTAGGTGAAATGCAGTGCGTGGGATTAGCCAGACTAATGGGCGGACTAAAGTTCTAAGAAACGCATTTAAGGTACGTTCAAAGTTACTCTGCTGTAATATAAATTAGGTGGCATATCTCATAAATCTTTAAGAATTACAAAAACTAAGTTGGTTGTTGATAATTTTTTAATATGAACTTTATATCAGTCAACATTTCATCCAAATTAGCTCTTGCCTTCTAATGTTATGCGCAAACAAATAAAAAATGTATTTAAGAAACATGTAAAAAAAGTTTGCGATATGAGTGTTTTGAAGAAATTAAGGAAAAACCTTTTTTGTCGGTTATTCTACTAAATCTTCGCCACTGACTATTTTCGCTTAGCTATAGTACGATTATCACTTTTGTCTTTAGAAGTTTCTGTGGGATAAATTATTAAGTATTATTAGAAATTCACGATATGAAAAAATAAAAATCAAAGTTAATTTTCCTCTGAAGAAAATCATGCACAATAGCAAAAACCTATTTTCACTAATCAGTAATCACTGGATTTGTAGAACATGATTTTTCAGTCAAGTGGTTTTCACATTGGGTTTGATTTTAGCCATTAATTTATAACCAGTATACAAAATATGTAGACCTCATTATGAAGCGATATGCCATCTCTAGTTGTCTTTAATATTACGTAAAACGAAATTATGTAGAAAAAAAATCATTTGCATTAAAAAAAACCAATCAGGTTATCAGCCTGCTTCTTCTTATCTAATTGTTAGCACATTCACAGTCTGAAGCTGGGCCAAACCGGATTTAATCTTTGAATTTCTTTTAAGACATTTTCGCTTTCTTTTCATAAACAAACATAAGAAAGTGCTCTTAAGTGGTGCAGTTAGCATGTGCCTTCGATAGCTCAGTTGGTAGAGCGGTGGACTGTAGAGAGATTGAGTCAAAGAAATCCATAGGTCGCTGGTTCAAATCCGGCTCGAAGGATAAGGTGTTCTTTTTTAAAAAGAAAATTATTACTGCTATATATTTATTATTACAAACCATCTTTTAGTACATACATATATCTTTTTGTAAAAGTTAAACAAATGATGGTCAATTTGCGGAGTGCATTATATTCATAATAGTGAACTGCTAATGCTCTGATGCGATTCAGGAAAAAACCTGTAATCTTAAAACCATAAACTTTAAATTATGTACCTATTACATTTACATTTTTATACGTTTATACATTTCGATTGTTTTTCTGTTTTATTTTTTATTTTCCTCTAATGCTAATCACAATCTCCTCATTTGCCATGAAATACCAAATTTGTACACGCCTAATCCAGGAAAATCCCCAATTCCCTTAATTATGTCATTCAGATCATCTGCTCCACCGCCCACAGCTTCTAAGTCGCATCGTCCTCAACTGAGCGCGAAAGGCCCTCGAATTCACCGAGCTCGGAATTAATCACCATGCCATTCACGAAAAAATAAAATATTGATAATCAAGTGAAATGAGCGCCCCCAATAATAATGCAAGACAAACAAGCGAGCGATGGATTGACTGGGGACCACCGAGTCCAGGGTTTAATTTTAAGCGTTTGTCGTAAGGCGAATTCCCAGAGGACGCCGAATGAAAGTAATGGCAGCCAGGGCATATCACCCTGCAAAAAATGACAGGGCTAAGGATGGAATTCCCGAAAAAGAAGCCCAAGATATTTTTGGAGATAAAAAAAAAGAAAAAAAAAATGAAAGTGTATAGGCCCAAATTTGATGTCTTTTTCGCCTCTTAGACAATTTCGGATGTCGGAGGACCGTCCAAGAAGTTGAGTGGGAGTGAAAGAAGAAAAGTGTGTTCCACAGCGGCTACACCGAGATTTTTCAACCCCTGATTATAGCTTCCATCACTTTTAATGGCTCCAGGTTATAAGCACGGGTAGAGTAAATGATGTTCCCCTCGTCGAGCGCGGAAAGCAGGAAGTGGGTAAAAAAGCAGCCGTGTATCCCACCGTTGGACAAATAGAAAGAATTAAAATTGGTGATTAATTTTTACGCCTAAAATATGCAAATGGGGCTCTCGTTCCCTGCTCTGTCGAGGAGTGGGATATACCCGTAAATTGTGAAAAAATAGGCAACAGGGACTTTCGGGGAAGTTTCTTTCCAGCAAATTTGCCCCGAAGCCAAATTGATTATCAGACGAAGAAATGGAAGTCCAGCCGCGTTCGAAGGAAAAATTAAAAAAAAAAGGCAAAAAATGGGAGTATTCGCCGACAGTGTTGTTGGTGAGAGCTAGGGCGGCGACGATGAGATGGGGCAAAAAGTTTCAATGAGTTGTAATTATCCCAGTTCTTCCACCATGGGTCATAATTTAGAGCACCCTGTAGGCACATTTGCACTATAGTGCTGAGCCCTCTCGATACCATGCTATTTACGGGTATTACTTTTTACATTTTCTTCTATAGAATCTATAGAAAATGTCGTATCAACTGCCAGGTAGAATATCTAAATTCTAAATAATAGGGAAAATATGAAATTCTAGTTTTAACAAATTCTTTATAACCAAAATCAAAAATACAAATTGGCGGGAGGAATAAGTCAAAGAATCCAAAGAATAAATAATATTCTCATTTGAAATCATAACTATAAAAATCTTTCTTAAAATATAAGCGTTATTATTATGGAACTCAAATCCATTATTAGGAACACAAATTTAAACTCATTTCGTTTTGGAATACACTGAAAACATTGCTTCTGTAAACGGGTTTGGCCATTACAACGTTTTTTCATTAAGGAGATGATATATTTTTCTAAATTCCAAAAATATTTTCAAAGGTTAAGGATTGATTATAGTATACAATATAAAGAGTAAAGGAAGATAGTCTTTTAAAATTCATTCTTTGACATACTTCACAGCAAAGCAAAGACTTTATTCAAGTTTAGAGATTTGTTCTTATCTTACAATTTTTAAAGTTTTAGTGGTAGTAATGTCTCCATTCTGCCACGTGCCTAATTCAGACCAATTACATTCATTTATCATTGGCGACATCGAGCATTTTTAAGCAACCAAATCACGGTACAAAACCAAATGGACGCCATCATCGACGGTGCTCTGCCTCCCTACACGTAGGGCCAATTTTTCAAAAATTTTTAAAAATTGTCGCCTGGCATAAAACGCAAATTTAAACAAATGGGCGCATACCGTCGTGGAGGGAGAAAAGAAAATTGCGACTAATATTTCTGTATTTGTGTGTCTTCTTCGCCAGGAGGAGCCACCCTCCCCGGCCGCCCCCCGCGCCCGTCAAATTGATGTATTTGTATAACTCTCTGGTGTTCTTATTTAAATTTCCATAAATCAGGACCAAGAGAGAATATGTGACGAAAATACCTTTTCGAGAATTTTTCATAGTGTCCTGTCGCCGTCGTCCCGTACGACTGCAAACCATTCGCGCCGATTCCCCCCTGCTCCTTGGACGGGATAACAAAAAAAAAGGCATTCCGCGTATATAACACCATTTCACACCGAGGGAAATATTCAAATACTCGACGACGTTGGACGTGACAACCTTAAAAAAATTGACGACATTTGTCGTTTTGATTGCGCGGAAAATTGCACATGCCTTACCCCGTTTGTTGTTCCTGTTGGATGGTGGTGCTCCCGGTGGCTGCTCCAGCCACTGCTGCCGCCACCGCCATCGCCTTTTTTCATCCTCCAGCTTCTGTCCGGGACTCCTCACTATTTCCAGGCTTCGGGGCACACGTCACAGTGTGAATATGTATGATATGAAGAACGTGAAAAAAATTCTAGCTACCTATCCCCCGGGAACCCTTTGCACCCATCATACCTTCTATAGTTCTGCCCTGATACCTTTTTTAACTTTCAACTTTTCCTTGATATTTCATATTTTCATCAAGAAATCAGTTCCAGGAGCGCGTGCTCAAGAGCAACTATTCCGGGAGGTGCATTTATAACACCCGAGAATTCTCTTCAAATGCGCTCCTGTGACGTACGTGTTCTATTTGTTCTATGTCGGTGATAGAGCGAGTTATTAAGGACTTCTATCTTTTATTTTATTTATTTTCCAGAGCTTGATGCCATCAAAGCCCCAAAACTTTCAAGTTGAAAAGATTTTGGCTTCTACAGAAGGTTCTTTGGTCGCTCTAGCGGGAAGCCGGGGACTTAGCATTTTGGAACTACCAAGACGATGGGGTCCTAATGGACAATTCTTGGAGGGAAAGGAGAAAATTATGTGCAGGTAAGTGAGAATTTGAAAATAAAATAAGATTAGATATTTTTTTTCAATTTCAATTAGAATAATTTTCATTTCTGAATAACTAAAAGTACAAAGAGGTTCATAAAGAAGGAATTATTTGGGGCACTATCTTAAAAGCTACTATGATGTCTATAATAATAAAAATTAGGTTCTCAACAAAACAAATTAAAAAAGTATTAGGATGAAACGATTTTCTACCTTCGTTGCTTACGTTCCCAGATTTTTTTGCTGTCGAATGCTGTCACCTAAATCACATCCTCCCTCTGGAAGATGCTATTATTTTTTGAAGAATATTTAACTTTTAATTCGAAGCCAGATATGAGAGGTGATTTGCAATTCCAATCTCTGACCTAGCCAAGGCACCTTCCGTATCAAAAGCCCATTAAGGATAAGATGAAGCGATATAAAATTTAAATGACTTTGGCGAAATAAATGTCGTTAGTCGGCCCTTAAATTAGCTAACGATATACATCGCGGGGGTGGACGACGAGCCGGGCTGAGATAGAGAGGTGCTCCGAATCGAATCACTAAATTGTGCCGCATCTGGATTTTATGACTTAATCGCCACAGCGGCGGTAATGGGGTCCAAAATCCGGGCATTATTCGACCCGAAGGAGGAAGTAGTCGATATAAACCTTAAAATGATTACTTTCCTCTTGGACACAACATTTTATGGGTGTGGAGGTGTTTAATAGAGATATATACCAACACCTATAAAACACCATAAATCGTGCAGCATTTCGGGGATTTGCAACTTCTCGGTGTCGTTCCAAGGATGAGTTTTAGGTCCTGGAACTTTTCGAAAAGTCAAAAATTCGGGGGAATTACTTTAATTGCGTTTCTATGTTAATTGGGGTCCCAAAGCGCTGCGAAAGGAGTTAAATCTCCCGAAGAATTATATTTTCATATTCTTTGCATGTTCAGCGCGGCGCGGTGACCCGCTGCCGGCGTTCAGCAATAAAAATTATCGCAATTTGAATATCATCCGCTTAAATACCCGCAGCAGTTAACTACGGGCCCCGCCCCGTGCAGCCCTGAGCCCGGCCACCCCCGCATACAGTCGCTGACTAATTATGAGAAAGTTTCTGTCCGAACTGAAAAAGGAGCTGCTTCTGGTGCCGTGTGTCCTTCTTGCGAGGGCGGCAGGGCGGCCTGTAGTGGGGCTCATTTCGCACAGGAAGAACAGCCCCCGAGGCAGAGGCTCCACGAACATCCGCACCGAGTGAGAGGAGCCCCGAGGGGTGTGGGATGTGACTATTGTGGATGGCATTACACTGATTTCACTCAGTGAGTTTCGGCAATGAAAATTACGAGGATTATAATATTACTGTTAATGTGCAATTCAACGACCATTTTTGGGGCCCATTAAACGAAATTCTTTAATCCGCGAAAGGTCTCGGCTCTTCGCTGGAGCTTGTTCTCAACTTTGGTGGCTAATGTAAAATACAGCCGCAGGACGTTGAGGGTACACTCTAAAAAATATGTGTAATATTACACAGTTTTTAAAGATATAGTAAAATTACAATTTTTTACATATTTCGGCTAAAAAAATAAATAGAAATACACAAAGTTGTAAATTCGGAATTTTCTAGTGAGAAAACTTCTAGACAATTTTCATATGTATTCTCAATGAATAGTTGTAGAGATATTCCTTAATAACCTGATGGCTTTGTGACAGTTGACGGGAAAGTGAAACTTTAAATGCGTTTTTCTGAAAATTGCATTTTCAAAAAATTGGATCTTTTTTAGCTATTAAAACGCGTGAAAATTGTCCATCAAAAATAAACATCTAAACACTTTTCTACAAGAACCTTTAAATACTGGAACTTTCTTGCTCCTAATGCAGCACAATCAAATGCCAATTAGAAAACTGATAAACCATCTAGGAATAGTCCTTTTGGCTCCTTCTGAAGACCTAAATGGTTCTGTAACTTAGTTAAGTTGAAAAATTGAAATCCAGGGGTTCATTCGCCGCCGCTTAACAGTTCTCGAAATTTGAGCTTGTTAAAGAGCCTGATGGTGGTGGTCCGGAGGAGTTTGGATACTATCGCCAAACTAAAACGGAATGGAAGGGAAGTTATAGAGCAATAGCTGGAGGATACCAACCAGAAGCACTGGCTGCAGCATATATAAAACTTTTGCCTTTTGAAAATCACATTAAGAAGGAAGGAGCGGTGCAAAAGGCTTGCGATACCACTGACACAGCAGCACACCTTTACCTTCCCAACCTGAGGGTTGGCGGTGAGAAGGTGCAGCGGGCTCGGGGAGGGGCCAGCTATTAGCCCAGGAGTCAGACAAACAAATTTCCTTGTTAAATTAATTGTAAATTTCGCAATTATCATCCTGTGGTTCTTGCAAATTAAATGCTGGATGTCGGTTCCATCCAGCCGTTTTCAGCGATTATAACTTCACGTTCCAGAAACTGTCTTTATGCACAGGGCGAAGAAGGTGAGCGAGTGGTACAACTCTCCTCTTCCTGCTCCGCCCCGCGTGCCGCCCTAGGGATCTTGGGCGACTGTGATTGCATCATTAACTACTGTGAAGGAATTGAGCTAGGAAATCATAAGGTAAATTGCCCAGCCGGCCGTGTGATTCGGTTATCCGCAAGGAAGTTAATTGAAAGCACAAAGAGCCGGAGGCATCCCTGGCAGGTTATTTCTATATTTTGGTACACCCTCGATGGGAAAACATACGGCAAAAATTCAAGAAAATCATCTTAAATTTATTTAACTCACATATTGCATGTAATAATAATTGCAACTTATATTTTAATATACACTGAACACTGTAAATCAATTATACAATAAATTTATTATTTTCATTTGATTGGATCACTAGAAAATATTCATCTAATTTACATCAACAATTTTCATTAGAACTACCTGCTGTCCAAATTTGGACAGTGGGTAGTTGCGCTTTGTAACGTAGACATTAAGAAAGAATTTTTTCTAAATTGATCCTTCAAGGGGTCGAAAAAGATTGTATAAATTTAAATGTGAAAAAATTATGAAATATGCTTATTAACCTCAAATATTAAATAAATAAATAAAATATAGTAGCCTTTACGCTACAGTACATATACAATCCGACTCGTTCTTGAATACATTTTTTTTTTAAATTCTTCAATAATTCCACTCAGGTGCCATCGTACCTATGTAGTTATGTCAATGTGTACTGCTTTACAGGATGCCCATTAACAATTTAAACGCAGGGAGTGGTCTTTAACGTCCCCAGAAATAAGTTTTATCGCGGTACCTTACCCCCGCGGTGCGGTATTCCAAACGAAAAATACGAAAATCATTAAAAAAGGTCTTCGAAAAATGACATCCATAAAAAGGAGACTTTGCTTAGTCCTTTCCGCCACGGTCGCAAGCCCTTCGCTTAGTATGTGCACATTAAAAATTCAAAATTATTAATTACCGGAATTAGGACCGGCATAAAATAAAAACTCGCCCGAGAGAGCCCCCGAAGATAAAAGAAAAAATTAAATGAACCACAATAAATTTTTTGGGGCAGTAGCTGGGCGTACAAAAAAGGACTTAACCCTTTAGTTGCAGAATGAGAGTTTGGGGCTGGACTTTCCGCGTTAGCACCGCATCCCGCCCCCACCAGAGGTCGCCCAGCCCAAAATCATCGGCTCTGATACAAAACCGGCGGGAGTCAAGGAGGAACACAAGGAGCAAGGAAAAGGACAGCGCGGATTAAATGACCCTGGCTGCAAAAAGGGGCGAAAAGGGCCCGCAGCAGGCAGACAATCGCCTCTACGACAAAGAAACAGGGGCGCCCCGCACCGCAAGTCAGGTTGGCTGCATAGCTACCGGGGGTCGTCCCGAATTCGCCCGGATCCCCATACGTCGGGATGCGGGGAACGGATCCGGCTTAGCGTGTCTTCGCGCTACCCACGTGTGCCGGGGATGGCCATTACATTTTTAAAGTGGGGCCCAGCACGGAGGAGGCGCACTCCTTTCGGAAGCCCCCGTCCGTCCGGGCGAAACAGCGGATCAAATTAAGGGATGCTATTAAGAAAAACATTAGTATGCATGGGGTTGTCCAGTGTGACCAACCGATCTGCCACAACCTCTGCCATGCACGAATATTATTTTATCCCTGGGACAGGACCGGGAAGTCCGCAGCAGCCCCAGCACCGCCGTCGTCGTCGTCTTCCTTCTCCATTCGGCCCGGATGTGCCAGATATCTTCCATGCTTGAGAGGGCCTGGTCAAGCGGGCAACGTCCAAAAAGAGTCCCTAGATGTCCTCTGACTCCCCCTTCGTTCTCCTGCATCCCTTCCCACCTCTTAAAAATCATCCTGTTCGCTCGGACGGGATGCTGGACACTCTCCGCCTGGGCATGGAATGTGAAATGTCCAACTGAGTATTTATGGACTTTCGTTTCTTTTATTAGATGTAATCCAGGTCGCGCTATGTGCAAGGTCTGAGGACAAATCTATTTTTGAAAAAAAAATATACGTATATATATATTCTATGTATGCTTCCTTAGGGATATCCTTGCTGGAGAGCGGCCGAGATGAATTTTAAATCAATGCTGAAGGGAAATTAATATGCACGATGTTTTGCAGCGTAACATCACCCGACCACTTCCTGTTCCACCTGAGCTGCTAGATGGAGATACATTTGTAGTTTTGGTTAGTTTTTAATTTTTCAGGAAAATCTGTTATATACTATAAGAATCAAACCTGTCATTTTTGCAGGAAAAGGACAAGACACCAAATATGGTATAATTAAGATTTTTAGCTGACTGAGTGGAATGAGATTACTTTGATCAATTTTGATTTTCAAATCATTATACATACTTCTTTATTTTCAATAGTTGCTTTAAACAACGTTAAAAAAAGGGAAATTTAATATTGTAGGGGTACGCGTTTCATTCATTAATGAGTTGAGTGATTTTTCTTCATAATTAAATAAAAAGAAATAGCTTGTGGTAAAAACAATCTTACGAATTTCAACAAAAGGAATTCAAATGGTTCAGGTACTAAAAGTGGAAGGTTCCCATCGCAAAGACAGTGATGTTCCATAAGAATAATTTTATTCTTTTTTCATCTAAAAAAACTTTCATTGTGTAATCTTCTTCCTTCTAATTACAGAATTTGTCTTATCTTAATTTGCCCTATCGTTTAGAAAATTCTTTTAAGATGAATATGGGTTAACTTTTTTCGAGTATAATACAAAAATTATTTTTCTCTCAAAAATCCGCTCCCTAATAATCCCCAAAGCGAATTAGACTGAGTCATGGAAAAGTCCACGTCCCTCTGCATCCCGAAAAATCCAATTCGTGCCACTAGTCCCGCATTTCAGTTCATTCCTGTTTGTAATTAAATTTCAGTGGTGCGCTGCTTCTAAGATACTTCTTCGTCTTGTAGAACCTTATGAATCTTGCCGTCCGCGTACCCGCGAGCATCCGTAATTTTTTTCCATTTCTTCCTTCAGATGGTATCTGGAGGCACATCTCTCCCGGAATTGATCCCATATTTCCTTTTTAATTGTCATAAAACAGCAATAAAATTTCGTAATTTGTTTGGCTTTAGTTAATGAGAGAGGCACGGGCACACCGAGCAGGAACGCCAAAATCGGCGGTTTCCGACAACACGTGCGCCATCCTGAGCCGAGGAAAAGGGTTCAAATATGGTACACAAAGTTCAGTCCCACGCTTAGATGTTTATAACAAAAGGAAGGCAGGAAAAAAAAGGACAGCGAACAGGGAATAAACTCCTTCCCTTAATTTTTTTAATCGTTATGCTTTTTTAAGAGATTATGGTCTGAGGGGCTGAAGAGATACTTAAGCGGGTGGGTAGAGGGCACCACCAGATACCCACCGAACCCCGGCTCCTTCGGCTGCTTTGGGGGATGAATCCGGGAGCAGGGAAGACCGAATCAAATGTGCCATCCGCCACTTGCTTGCCAACAACATCTCGTGGTATGAGAGACACTCTGCTGTGACTTAAAAACAAAAAGGGCATGCTAGAGATATATGCAAACCACGCTGATCTGTACACCCACCCACGTCTCGGCAGTAACCAACCAGTGAAAGCAAATAAAAAAAATATATATATATGTATATATAAATATAAAAAAGGTACAGGAAAAAAAAAGCAAAATTTAAGTTAGAAAAAGGGTTACCGTCCCGGATAAACGATTAAGAGGGCTCCGTTCTGCCTTTGCCATAGTCTCGTGCACCAGGACCACTTGAAGGGCTTACAGAGACGAGTGGAAATGATTTTTTCAGACGGTCCCATCACCCGATGTCACCTGACATTATGCCAACTTAAGAGGCTTTCCGTTGCGATTATTTTTTGGGTACCTTCTTTGAGGTTGGCATAACTCTCCCCTTACCCAGGGTAGACTTGGCGTTATGCAAATATTTCACAACTGAATGTATGGTTTTTTGGCGAAACGTAAAAACATACATAATATTTTTTCAAGATCCTTCTTGGTCTTTTTCGAGATTAGTACTGGGGTAGTGTGGGACAAATGAGCAAAGATATAGCTGAGACTCATTCAGGGAAGAATTAATACAACAAATTAACAAATTCCAAGAAAATAAACTGAAGATTTTGTATTTTGTATTAAGTTTTAAATGATTTTATTACCTTTAGCACGGTTTTAATATTTTGTTGTAGCTTCTATTTCAATTTATTCATACTTAACGTTCTACATCAAACATTTAAATTTTTTTTAAAGTGTTATGTTTTTGGCAACATTCTCGTTGTTAGTCCGAATGCAGTCTTATTTTTTAATTAAAATATGAGTTGGTTTCAAATATATGAAATTCTAAGACGAAGATCATAATTGGCACCAAGAGGTATATTAGAAATAGTAAATCTATTTTCTGCGTGTAAGATTTTTAATTTTCTTCGAAATTTTTTTTTAAAAATAGTCCCTTTTCGTCCTTTTCAGACGGTTTCTCTGTCCCCGTCGACAGCTACAGAACAAGACTCCTCCAGTTTTCGTTTGTTCGAGTGTGTTCTCCTCACAACGTGCACCCGTGATGCACTTGAGAGTGAAGTCCTTAAATTCTTTATTTGACGACAAGTTCTTGTAGCCTTCTTTTGTTCCAGGGACTGTTCAAACCGTTCACTGCGGCTCCTTCTGCTTGAAAGTCATACGCAAGCATGCAGAAGCTCTCTAGACACACATGCAATAAAGTGTAATCATTCTTCAAAAAGTAGCATGCCACCTATAAGGATCTATGGGCCGGGATCCGGGATACCGGGAGCAGCCGCACCGCAGTCCTGTTCCTCTATAGCGCACAATAGGTAGCATACGTTTTCATTTGATTTAGAATTAATTACTTTGTTCCGTTCACGTTTGTGGTGGTGTTCTGGGTTTCGGTAGCTAGTTCCTCTACCCCCTGAAAGTGCCGTGTAGTGTAACCCACGGGCACCCCCCTTTGCTTACTCTCCAACATTTGCTCTTAGTAGTGTATCGCCCGACTTTTCGTTCACTGGCTTGGGCTGGCGGACTACTTCGCTGTTATGGGTCCCGGCGTTCCAGGGGTTATTAGAAAATTGCGGTTTCATAAAATGGGAACAAAATTATGTACTTATTCGTTGTTTCATTTGAATATTTAATTGTTACATTCAGTTTGCCATTCATTTGTGATTTTCCTGCTGGATTCCAGCAAGCCGGCAACGTTCTACGATTGTTTCGTGTTGATTTACTTTACTCAAAATCCAGGTATAACTACCCCTCTAGGGGGTAAGGGGTAACTTTGACTTTTAGAAGGAAAATTGGTTTTCAAAACTTTTCCATAGGACGTAAGGTATGCGGTCCTGCCCTTATACTTCACAAAATTGCGATAGTTTTCATCGGGTGGTTTGTGGTTTTTAAGTGGGGAGAAGAATATGGTTGATTCAAATTTTAATAATTTATTGAAGTCGCTTAATTAGTCAGAAAAATATTTGTACGAGGAATTTGTGTATTCCATTAAGACTAGTAGAAGCAGAAGAGGAAGTTATAATTTACTAAAGGACAGCATTTAATATGATCTCTGACTTTTTCGAGTAGATTCAAAGTTTATGTTATTAAATACCTACTTTAATCTTTAAATCTACGGTAATTTTTGAATGAAATTTTGATTTTGACAATTTTAACAACATTGCTTAAATAAAAGTTTTAATATTAAGCTGTATTTTTATGAGGTTTTCGCTAAATTACGCTACAAACTCATATGGATTTTAGGAAGAATTCGTTGGTTTATTTAAATAAATTATATCTGCAATATAATAGATAAAATAGATATATATAGAAACGAAAACTGACAAATTATGAATTAGAATTTTCCAAACTGGTAACAATACCTTTCCAATTTTGCTAAGAGGTAACCTCAACTCCCTTTCCGCTACTAAAAAAAGGATACCACGCGAAAAGGCGACATAGCCGCCACAATAAATCATCCCAAAAAGTTCTTTTCGGTTTTATACACTTCTGTAGCCACTTAATTTAGTGCTTCCAAAGGGAAATTTTTCCTAATTAATGAAAATGAAAACGTTTTCTTAATGTGACTTAAGAACAGAAACATCTCCCCCACCGCCCGGCAAAGGGGTAGTGCGCCCTCCGGCCTCCGCCCTCGCCAGACCCTAAGCTGAGCAGTTTTCAGAGGGCAGAGGGCACTTCGGAATAGAGACGCCGAGATGTAACCATGCATAAATTTTAATAAAATTTTAATTGTTGCTATTTTTCTTGGGCCGGGCGGTGAAAGGATTCATAAAGCATAATCAGAAATGACATTCGGAACGGGCGGCATTAATTGAAGTTCCTTGTCGGATTCATTTGAAGCTGGAGCGGCCCCGGATCGATGGAGCTATCGCCAGGCGCCCCCGTCCTGCGGTCGCCGCCCAAGATCCAGAGAAAGTGTGGAAAAAGCGGGGGCGGGCGGACATCCCGGAGGCGCACGGGGAGTAATTATCATCTGCTTAAAATTCAATTCCTGTCATACACGGTAATTCCCGCGGAGGCAGCAAAACTCATTTATATATCACATCCGTATCTCGTCCTGGTGCGAGATAACTTCGCCGCGGTTGACGGGGGATGAGCGCGAAAAGCGGTGGCCGCCGCGCTAATTTGTATGTGTGCCAGGTATTTATGATCCTCTATAAAATATTTTAAAACTTTCCCTCGGCGTGTGCGGGAAAAGTTTGGGCTCCGACGAAACTTTTCTACTTCATTTCGGATTTTCATTTGGATCCTCCTTCATATAGCTGTTTGGTAATAAGTCCCAAAAGTTGTATTTTTCGCACACTTAGCAGCGCTTATCTAGTCCCGCTGTAATTATGCCTCACATATTCCCGGGGAATTAGACGGAGAGTTATTTTATGGCTTAATCTAACGCGGCAACCGACAACGGCCGCCCTACTCCACAACTCCCAGCTCCAACTCCTGATTCTGTCGCGCTGCTGCTGCCGCGAATTCTTAAGATGGTAAGATGAAGGAACCGAGCGTGTGAGGGATTCCTTGGGCTGTTTTTAGGTGACTTAATGGTACGCTTTTATCTCCCGGCATATTTATGACTGCTGTTTATGTTGCAACATTTAAATTCCGGACGACGCGGATAAATGAAACAAATGACGCCTCTATGCTCTACATGAGATTTTATTGGCAAATTGATACTGTTTTACTTGCGCTGCCATAAAAATGTCTTTGGCAACAGAAGGGAGAGTTGTTTTAACATTTCTAACGCTTGAAATTAAGAATTTTTCGGTAATCTGTTAATTTACTAAAAAAAATTTGTAACAAGCTGAAAATACATAAATTTTTAATCAAAACATAAAATATTCCAAGCTTTATTTTTTCAGACCACGAATTTTAAAAATGTTTAACTATTTCAATAAAAATAAATAGTTATGTGAGGCATGGTTAGCGACGTTCGACACCAAGTTTTAAAATTGCATAGTGGAGGCCCTTTCAAAATCGAACAAATATTAGTGTGCAGAGTTTATATTCCTAGCATTAAATTTGAATTTTGAAATTTTGAAAATTAGAAATGGACGAGTATGAATTTGGTGCAGAAAATGTAATATTTAAATAAATTTCGGATTAAAATTAATAGGTATCTAAATAAATATTGGTTTTTCTAAAAACTTTTTGCGAGTTTTTACTCTTGTCTAGAACCCTCGTAGATATTAAATTTAGATTGTTCTACCTCTGGTTAGGTTACGAGACCCCTTTCATTGTGCTAAAAGCAATTTTGTTAATAATTGCAGAAGCGAGTTGGCAAACGATCTCTCCGCTGTGGAGGAGGAGCATCCCCTCCTTGAAATATGTCACTCATAAAATTTATGCGTCAAAATGTTCTCGAAGATCGCAGCCTTTCAACATCTTTCCTTGCGGGGGGCAATTTGTTATCACGGTCCCATTAAAGATTCAAACTAATGGCTTCAATTTATGAACCAAACAAATCCCGACTGCTCCGTCGTCGTTGCCGCATTATACTCCAGGTGATGAGTCCCGGGAAGCCGTCGCGGCGCCGCGGCCCCAATGACGCTTTCTAACGCGCAACATATTTGAATTAATTAATTCGAAATAGCGTTCATCGTCACCGGTGAATAGAAATGAGAGTTGGTTGAAAATTTTTGATTCATAATCAGCAATTACACGCCGCCATTAAATCACACCGGTATACGGCGGCCATAAATACCGAACTGTTAAACAACAGCTACAATTCAACGGAACAAGACAAAGTTTACAAAAAGCAACAAACTGGCAGCCAAGGCGGCGTAACTGTAGCTAAGTTGCGTTGAGAGCGAGGCAACCAATTCCAACATGGAACTGGATAAAAGTTACCTTAAAACTGTCGGATGTATATCCGGGACCGGGACCGGGAGAGTGAGCCAAAATGGCGGGGCCGCGCTGCCGGGGGGAAGCCCAGGTAGATGCGGAGCACCGGATGACATAAATTTTTATTTTGCAAAAGCCCATTACTCGCTCATCGCGCAATTAAGCACAAACGGTGTCTTTTCGAGTTTAAAGTATAAAATATTTGTCCTGGCAGCTTACCTGGGCGGGATAGGGCCGCATAGGTTCCAAACTTTCCGAAGTGGATGTTCCCTGCGCTGCATTCAGCAGGCTGGGGCCTCCGCTTTCGCAAATATGTCAGCAACAACAAGCACACAAATTTTAATTATTTGTAATTTATTTTGAAGCAGCTCTTTATTCCGCTCCTTCCTATAGGCGGCGGCGTCGCGGCGGCAGCGGGCGCAGTATTTTT
Organism: Machimus atricapillus; assembly: GCA_933228815.1. Taxonomy (NCBI): domain Eukaryota; kingdom Metazoa; phylum Arthropoda; class Insecta; order Diptera; family Asilidae; genus Machimus; species Machimus atricapillus. The sequence goes on along the minus strand of OW121787.1, from coordinate 40,884,174 downwards.
CAACGAAAGGGTTAGGGCCTCCCGGCGACTTACGTATACTCTTACGTGGTTTTGCCTCCGCCATTACTTACAAGAAAGGGGCTAATGGCGTATAATTTTTATTTATTTATAATATCCATTAAGAGTTTATTTATTGCGGCCGCAGAACGGACCCGCCCGCCGCCCCCTGGGGACCCATTCGGTCTGATCGCATTAGGCATTCATATTTGTCGCCGGAACCTATCTAGTGAGCTAATTTGATGGACCGCCCTAATGGTCCGGCCACATAACTCAGGTTCGTCCATCTCGAGAAAGTTTATATTAGACAGAGTGGCTAGATTTATAGGCCGCTGTGGAGCTAATTAGAATTTCTATTATTAACAGTCGTATGATTTCCACAGGCGTTTCGCAACTGTGGCGCCCCTGCACTGCATCGGTAAGTTTGCAACTGAATATTTCAAGGATTGCGAGATTATTTGACAAATTTGGTGCGGCCTGGGGCCAAGGAGTCCAAGGTATACCCCCAATGGCTGGCAAATTTATGGAATGTCCTCATCTATTTAAATATTTATTTCGATCTAGTGGCAATTTCAAGTATATAAACTATTCCTTATCTATTCTTCTATTCTTCTAAATATTTCTGGGAAAACTTACAAGAAAAACATCCAATATTTTATTTATATTTTAAATTGGGAACAAATAGTTTTTGTGATATTAAAATCCAAGACAGAATTAGTGAAATTTTATATTTTCGGCTTTTTAGTTAGAAATCACGAAATTAATTAAAAATTACATTTATAAAATGTTAAAAAAGAAAAATTACATGTCTCTTAAATTTTGATAAAAACAAAATCGGGGACGGGTAGTTTGGGAGCTTTTCTTGTTAGATATAGATATTTTCTGCATCTTTTTCAGAACTGTTCCTTTTGAAACGATACATCTAACTAGTGTCTAACTATCTACATATCTGTCTATCTTATTGCAACAGTTCTCAGTTCAAAAAATGTTCTAGGCAAAAATGACATCCTTGTCGGTGTGGACTGCAAAAAAATGCAATTTTCAGAAGTAAATCGTTTATGAACGTTAACTACTACAATTAGCCCGGCAGTTCTCGAACTTGGTCAGGGGAGGGGGGCTAAAATAGAGCAGTGGGGAGTGCACGAAGAGTATCCAGCGGATGGGAAAAAATGGGCAAAGAGTCCGTGGGCCCGGGGGGAAATATTATTCCGTCCGGCGCCCCCACAGAGGACACAATGGCGAACGTGCTTTTAATTTTTAAACGCCTTTTAGATAAAAGTTTACTTTGGTCTTCCGCCGAGCAGAGTGTCCTTCGCCTCACACCCCCTCTGTCCATGGATGCGTGCATTTTGCATAGGGCAGCGGGGCGGGAGGAATCCAGCTCCGGAGCTGGAACTGGAGCTAGAGCTGGCCTATACCCCGGTATATCCTAAAAATATTGCATGAGCCTTCTGAATAATAACCAATCCCACTTCCCGTGCCAGTTACATCATTTGTCCCGGACGCCCTCTCGTATGCTAATGCCGTCCCGGTGCGCTGCTATGTACTTTTGCAGCGACGACAAAACTGAATATAATAAAAATGAAGAAATGAGTTGCCACTAATTTTTTCAATTTTTCGTGGCGGTCCCTTTTCGGGACGTTATCCTTTTTATTCTGGCAATTTTCGGGTCCTGTTCTCTTCATTCAGCTAATTTATGGCGCTGCCAAGATTTCAGAGGACATGATTTTAATTATTTTAACCAGCGCACGAGTGATTATACGTGTGTGTGCCAGGGAATAATTATTATATATATATTATATATACATATATATATATATGAGACTGCTTTTCCCGCCCTCCTCCCGGGAATGGAACTGGACTCCTCCGTATTTGCTTGCGATCTGGTTATAGAAAAAGTTTCTCTGATTTCGCCCTTTCCTTCATTGTCGCAGTCCCTCGAAATTTATTAGATATTACTTTGGTCCCGTGCAGGATTCCCGCTGTTGGTCCGGACGGGATCTAATTTTTCGTCCATTTTTTTAATTAAATGAAAGTTCATATTTTGATGAGATATAATTCTTTTGGGAGTGGATATTTTTCACATTTTTTTAAAACCATTCTTTTTTTTTTTGTCTACTATTCACCCCAGCGCAAGAATAGATTTTATTCGCTGACAAAACTTTGGTAATGGACGCTTTCGTTCCGACATTTTGGTGTAATTAGTGGACTCAAATCGTGGAAATTTGAGAAATTTAACTTTTTTTCAGAGAGATTTTATGGAGTAAATTTCCCGCACTCTTCCCTGCGATAATATATGGCTTAGTTAGACAAGTTCATGATGTAAATTTTTGAAGCTGAAAAATTTTAATAATAAAATTGGTCTAGTCTAGAAAAATTTTGTCGGTCCAAAAATAGCCCAGTAAAAATAATCTGATAAAAAGGAAATAATTAATTCGAACTTATTTAATTTTAAGAGGAAAGTTTTGATCACGATTTAACTGAAATTAGCAATTGAAACCAAAAATATGAATTAAAAATAGTGAAATATAAAAATTAAAATTTTATTTTTTGATTTACTCGGTTTAAAATATAATATAAAAATCGACGATAGATATAAAATTGTAATTGACTTTCTTTCGTCCTAATATTTATTTATATTTATTATCTGAGAAAAAAAGGTAATTTTTAGTTTTTGTAATCGGTCTGTCTTGTCGTTCTGGATAATAGCGATAGCGATATGAAGTCAATAAGTAGGATCGACTCTGTTGGAAATTAAAAATATTAACGTCTTAAGAGAGACTTTACCCTTTCAAAATGGCATCTTTTTACAGATGGAAACGAAAACGTTTAAAATAGCGCCCTCGACTTCTATCCGTAGCCCGGGTTCGCTAATCCCGCCAGTACCTCGATGGCGCAATCCACCTATACATCAAATGTATGCAAATGGGCGAAACCAAATAAAATTTGAATATTTAATATCCTCAGATACTCTTAGATTAGCAAAGTTTGCAACTTTTGGATTAATCCCGTATTCATTTCATCAGCCAGTTCAGTGGCTGTTATTGCTGGCGCCGAAGCCATTTCCATACCCAGCCCCGCGAGAAATTTTGTAAGCAGTATCTGCTTAAAGGCGGTTGGCTCTGCCGCCCGCCCGCGGATGATAATAGGCCAGGCGGGGGTGGTTCGGTCCATAAACCTCTGGCGTTCCCAAAAATTCAACCAACCAGCTAGCCCCGGCCTCCTGTGGGTGCTGGGACACCCCCGTCCGCCGCCGCCACCTCCCAATCCATCTGATGGCAATCAGCAATATTCTCTAATGAACGGCGAGTGCCAAATGTCAGGTAGCTCATTATCACCCGCACACCCCCCCACAGGGGATGGTGGGTGGAATGGGGCGCGAGTGCTTCGGAGATACTTTGAAATCATAATAACTCGGAAGTTTCATAATTTGCATCTCTAGATAACTCCAGAAGGGTTTAATATCGCTGAAGAATCCACTCGGGCTCAAGGCTGTGAAGGGCTCGAGCGAGGGCCGGGGGGGAGTGTAACTTTTCAAATTTCTTTCCTCGGGAGTTAGGGCAAAATTTCAGAGTGCACTCGTGGGAATCGGGGCTTGTTGCGATCGTGGAAAAATCAAAGACACAATATAAGTTTAAAATTTAAAAGAAAATTAGAAAAAAAAGGAAATGTTGGGGGCACGAAAGCGTGAACCGCGTAATTCAGCTAATTTTCTGCGAAAGTTGCCACATTGCGGCAACAATTTCACAGTGTAGGGTGCACCCAGCCACCCGGCGTGCTACTTTTAGCAATCGCATTTCCGCGGAGTCATCTATTGCGGAAAAAAAAATGCGTAAAAGTAATTCGCTGTTGCGCCCTGCCCTGCTGCAACTAGTGCACCCTCCGGGAGCGCCCTCCAGTGCATTTGTTTGTCAGGGCGTATTACCGAAATATTCACGGCTTACCGGCCACACAATTATTGCATGGAAAATCCTTTTTTGCTGCAGCTGAGGTAACCTTTTGTGGTTGGTTGCCAGCTCTTTTGGCTAGAACGTCTACATCCCTCAGATATTCCGGGAATCGCGCCGGGAGGACATGTTCCCTGTGCCGCTGGGCCCAAAGCGTTACAACCGCCACATTTTATATGAATTTCAATTTTTATTTTATTTTTTTTTCAACATTTCCTTTTCATACCCAACCGATTTTCCTTTATATAGGGACCGCGGTTCCACCACCGCTGGGGTACCGCGCTATTTTCGCTGACTATTTGCAAAATTTTCAACCGCAAAATTAACAATTTTTATTGTTGAATTGCCTCGTTTGAGGTTGCGTTTTTGTGCCTTCAAATCGGCCACGTGAACATTTTAAGTTTTTTCACTTTTAACGCAACTGAAAAATATGTTTTTTTATATTTTCTCTGGATGCCCTCGCCCTTTGCCCCAAAACCGCGCTTGTTTATATATAGAAAAGCGCTTTTAATTAAACTCTCTTTTTTGCCACGGATTACACCGGATTACATTCGTTTGCAGATTCAAGCAAAACGTATAGTTGGAATAGGTTTGTTCTTTTTATAGTTTAATCAGATTGAGTAACATGTGCTCAAAGCTTTTTGTGAATCCAAGCAAAATCTGTTTGTCCAAATTGATGCGAAAAAGAACTTTTGAAAAATGAAGCAGGTCCTTGAGAAATTTGCTTTTAAATCCGGCTGTAGGTACATGGACCCGTGCATCTTAATTTTGTACTCGTTTTCAATTAAAATGTCCTTAAAGTGGGTCTAAATGGAGTCAGAAGTACGCAATTTGCAATTTGTACTTGTATTGTAATACAGTTTTTAAAAAGGAAACAATTTTATGACAATATGAATTTCCTAATAGAGTCACAAACACTACATTTGTTAAAATTTAAATATTCAAAAATATTTAACATTTTTTGCGAAAAGTTCATTTGTTGAGGTGTTCAAATTTAAATTTAATTGTAATTAAAACCCTCCGGTTAGGTCTTTCGCCACGTCCAACTTTAAATAACTTAATTTTCAAAGGGAATATGACTTCGCAATAATTTAAATTTAAGATAGGTGTGTATGTTAAAAATGGACATAAATTAAAAGTGGAGCAGCAATATTTCTAAACGTACTATTTCCGCAGTTTTTTCACTTAATCCCAAATTGAAATGCAGTTTCAGATCTTCACCGAAGCATTTTCGTCAATTTAATTAGGTCCCTGGCTAAGATTAATAATTCTGCTAATCCTGCGCTTAATGATGGATATCACTCGACAGCAGCCTGCAATTCCACTCTAGAAGCATCACATGATACCAGTTAATGGCCGCAAACGATGGTGATCCTTTTTCGGTGCGAAGATATTACAAGTTGGCTAAATTTGTGGCACTCGGATAACGATGATGGGCGATATTTAAATTTTACAGGCGGGAGGAGCGTAAGAGTCCTGGGGACCAGATAGCGAGCCCTGCCGCCACGAGGAGGACCTGTCACCGAAATTGTCTTCCATTTATAGCCCTCGCTGCCGCTCCGGTGAGGTGGTT